>OY723385.1:14828003-15515493 GCA_963210295.1 Ophion ellenae | reverse complement strand
TTGTATGCGTGCGTAGGTAGGTCGGTGAGCATGTGTGTATGCGTGCGTGCTCAGGCATGCACGCGCGTGTGTATGTGTGTGTACGCTTGCGTGGGCGGTTGTGCGTACGTAAGCGTATGTGTGTGTGTGTATGCGTGCGTGCGTGCGTGCGTGCGTGCGTGCGTGCGTGCGTGCGTGCGTGCGTGCGTGCCATGCAAAACTCCTCACCCTGCCTGCGGAAACCTTTTTTCGCATCTAAAAAATGGGTTAGATTGTATAGATTTTAGTGCCACTCTTACACCGCTGGTTATGTCCTAGCGTGATTCAAATACTACTAAGATAATTGACATAACTAGAAGAAAGGAAACATACTTTTGAAATACCTTCAAAAGTATGTTCCTGATGAATTGGCCTTGAATAAAACTTGTTTCTCGAAGTGAGCGTCAGTGATCCTGTTGTATTTTGGGATATCCATCAAGGTGGCATAACTGAAAAATCCTTCGACAGGCGCTGATGATGGTAGCGGTGTGTTGTACCGTAAAAAGACTTTCCGAATATGAGGAAAATCCTTCAACATGTCGAGACTGGTATCGCCGCGTGAAATATAGTTGCTGATTTCTATTGCAGCATCTCCGTGTTGGATAACTATATCTTGGCGCTCGTCTACCGAAGAACCTTCGCCGAAATCGAAAAAATCTTCTGGATCTTTAGATTGCGCCTCTCGTTCAGCTCTCTGGTCATGAGCTGATTCATCGGATACATCCTTCAGAAACAGTGATCGCACTTTTTCTCGCGTATCTTCGTCGAGGCATACCAGCCAACGAACTTTAAATCGCGGATGTGTGACAGCCGCCACCGCCGCGGGCTTGCCTGCTTCCTCGACTCTAAAAATGTCCTTGAAACGCGATTCTAATGAACTTTTTATCACGACGAGCATAAGCTTGCATATTCTGATAAGTTCTTGTTTTGTCAAGATTTCTATTTTCCTCCGAAGGGACACCAACGTGGGCAGGAGGTAGTCATAAGTGCAGTAGCTCTCGCCGTGCAATATATTTATTGCCTCTGACAGTGGCTGCGTACATTGCAGGTATTCTTCAATGTATTGGATGTCCGTATTTCGAAGTGGAATCCTCAGCTGGACTATTTCATTCATATTACTATGAACTATTTTATTCTTGAGAAGAACAATTCTTTTCAGAGCATCATACAACGAATTCCAGCGAGTTACGACGGGCCGTAATAAAGCTCTGCCTAAGTACAGCTTCACTGCTTCATTCGTCTTCGGAGACCTAAGTGTTTTCCACAACCAATTGCATCTGCCGATTGCCTCTGCATGTGCGTCAGCGAGATCTCGCGACTTACTTATCGCATGGGCAATGTCCGTCGTTGTTTTCAGGTGCAGGGTATGGCTTGAACAACGAAGATGGCCAGGCAACATTCCGCAAAACTCTAACCGTAACTTCGAATGTCTCTGACTCGAGTTGCTCTTCTGGCAAAATATGTTCGTCCAAGGTAAGACTTTTGGAATCGTTATCCGTTATTTCACGAGAAGTCTCATCTAGAATAGTAAGATATTATTTAGAATTGTTCCAAAAGGTCCAACATTAAGATTTTTTAAAAGTATCTAAATGTGTGAATGTGTTTGTGTGTGTGCGTACGTGCTTGCGTGTGTGTGTGTTATTTTACATTGGACATGGGCTAGGTTGAATTTTCGGTATGGGACCGAAACTTTTACCCGGACCGTGCACGTGGGCGCGCGCATATGTGTGTGCGTGTGCGTGCGTGCTTGCGCGCGCGCGCGCGCGCGCGCGTGTGTGTGTGTGTGTGTGTGTGTTTGCGCGCGCGCGTGCGTGTGTGTTTGTGTGCGTGCGTTTGTTTTTTTGTGTGTGTGTGAATATATCTGAAACCAAGGATTCATCGATGTTGACGCCGAAAACCTGAAAAGCTTTAACAAAGTTGGAGTCGTTATCAGTAACCGTCGCAACTATGTTATTTTGATAGAACTCATAAGATGCGTGGATTTCTACAAGTGCGGTTTTCTACAAGGATGGTTTCGTGCGAGTGCGTGTCAGGAAAACGCCGGCATGCGATTGCAGCTGACTTGCGCTCAAGAGAATTTTCATCGATCTAAAAATTAAAAAAGGATAGTTATGATGTCACGAACCAAAAAAGTTATATGGATATATTATTGGATTCATTATAATAAACAATAATGCCGGTATTGCTGGATGGCCGATATTATATTTTCGGCATATAGTATGTATAATGAAAATACCCAATGGGCTGTCACTCCCATGCATCGTCGAAGCATCCCGGTCCAAATATCCGCCGTAGTGCAAAAGTGGGCGGTGTTTCGCGGTATATATTTGGAAATTTTTGCGATGTTTTCCTCGTACAATGTACTTATTGTTGCACTGACTTTTCGTCGTGACATGTGTTTGATCGAAGAATCACCTTGTTTTACGTGGAAATCTGCGAAAATATTACATGGTTTATATGTTTGATTGAGCACCGTTCTTAAGTGAGTAACTACCGTAAAATATTTTTAGAAAACTCGGCATTTCTACCGTTCTCAACGGTGCCAAACTTTCCAATATGTACGTCGTAACGTTTCGGTCGAAAACATCTTGCGAAAATGAAGAGGTCGTCCGCTTAGAACATTGTTGGGGTTCGACGCTGTTCATCCGCCTCCGTTTTATTTTGGCGTACGTATTGTACTCATCATGAAGCACGGTATGAACTCTCTGCAATTTAACAATTTATCATGCGTTATATGACAGTCTTTATCCACAATGTTTACTATTGAACAGTTTTCTTCTCTTATTCACAAAGCATTTATCATATGAAACCCTGTCTTATCTTACTTTTAAATGGGTTGTAAAGTTTGTTTGGGTTTTGCAATTCTGGTTTTGCAGTATTATGAGCATTATGATTTCCGGCGATTTCCAGCATGGAACATTCTTCTCCATCGTAGTTTACACGATAGTCTACATGTTCGTTATTCTGGTGAAAACAATTGTTGTACACATTGATACAAGGGGAGAAGGTTGCTTTGAATAGTCTAGTGAACATATTGGATAAACAACCACATAATCCGCATCTGAACATGAGATACAAGAGAACAACGCCAGTACAACTGTAGCCGAGATACCTGATACCTTCGTAAGTCGTCTCGAAAAATGTCTTGGTCCGTTTACGTTGTCCAATTTTCTCGGCCTCTTCTGAGATTTCGTCTAAAGTCTGTCCAAGAGCTTTGAGCTGAGTAAGGTCAACGTGTGTAGGTCGCCCTAAAGTCGTTAGCTGAATGTCGTCTAAAGAAACTGAATGATTTCGAAGCACTTCTTCGAGTTTAGGAACTTTGAGAGTTTTGTTGAGAAGAATGTCAGTGGCTTGTGTAATACTTTTATCATAACTCGGTCTTACGAAGTTGTGTTCAGTATGCCCAACGCAGTCGCCTGTTATGGTTATTTTGTTGGTACCGCGCAGTAGTGCCTGGTGTGTTTTATGGTCATCACAACTCACATATAACATCTCGTCATGCGGGGACGTCACGATCCACGAATTTCCTGATTTTAATTGAATCCACAAAGATTTAACCAGATTTATGTAGAGTATTTGACATTGCGAGTCGGATATGTCTATCGGCTTTTGGATGATCACTGCTTCGCAACTATTGGGATCGTGTACAAAGTAGTCAGGGTTTTTACGTTTACACAGGCGTCGTGGTCCTATTTCCTTACAGTGATCGAGGTCTTCTTCAGTACTTGGAGTAAATATTGTTCTGGCCACATTGGTCATTATTAATGTATCAGGAGGGTTCACGTAAAAAAATGTACTTGAGGTTCCCTTCCGTTTAGGGATAGGGATGATACGGAACACATCAAGCAAACTATTTTCTATTACTGGCACCTTAGTTATATACGTAAAACGATTATCTTTTAACATGACGCTTACATCACTAATTCCTATAATTGCCGCAAAAGCAGATTCTTCTAGGGGTACAGGTGGAACGTTACTAGTCGCTGTTTGCTCTCGAATAGTTCTTAGAGCTCCGATTAAGTCGGCAGGATTAAGGATTTGAGGGTGAATAATCCCTTGTTTCCCATCATTGACTGCATTCAAGACATTATTCAGGCATTCGCTGTATTCATCTATAAGAGTCTCTAGAAGGGTCACTTGTGCGGTAATCTTAATATCTCTAGTATTATCAGCTATCGCAAAATTGACTTTCGCATAGGACTTAAAAAGTCGTTAATTTCCAGTGCGTAGTTCTTCTATGGCTTTGAAAAGTGTAGAGGCCATGCCCTTAACTATTGCTGTTTGATTTCGAATTAGGGTACTCATTTTCTTATTATCAGCGTGAAGTTTAACGATCTCATTGTTATAATATTCGGCATCGGAATTTCCTAAGGTTCCAAACAGGATTTTGCTAATGTCGCCAATAAAGTTAAATACGCCTCGTTTAAATCGGGGTTTATAATCGATGATGTTCATTAATCTAGATCTTCTGGCATCTATTCTATTTAACCTCTGCTGAAGGATCTCGATCGATGCAAACTCCGAGCAGTTCTTCTTTTCGTTGTCTCCATTGCAAACCGTGGCCAACCCCAGTGAAGCTTGCATCAGTTCGTCCCGATGTAGATTTATTTCGATGAGGTCGACGTAGTTGACTACTGTCCAGGTTTGGTGATAGATCACGGCGTTTCCTAGGTTTTCCATATATATAGCGCCTTCGAGTGGTTCCACCCTTAATTCGTTGGTTGTAACCCATGTCAGGGGAAGGAGAAGGAGTGACAGCAACATAATGCCTGCACAGAATGTTTGATTAGTTTCTATGATAAGGTTTTAACTTGTTAACATGGATTAGTTTTCTTCTGTTGTTTAGCAATATCTCATAGTTTACGTCCGATGTTTGTTCTAAAATGATAGCTGGTCCTTCCCACTTCGGGGCCAGTGGGGTCTTGTCTCGCTCTTGAGCAACGAGGACCTCGTCGCCTTTTGCGAAGACGGGTATAGTGCGATGTATGTGAGCATCCTGGACTGCCTTGTATCTTTCTTTAGCTGCGATCAAATTATCGCGTCCTCGTTTGACGATGCGTTCGTGATCCGCACGTATTCCTTCGAAGTATTCGTCAATCGTCGTATTAGTCCTTTGAGCTGGCAAATTATTTGGAATATTGGGTTTTCTTTCGAACTGCATTTCGAATGGAGTTAGTCCTGTCCCTTCGTGTTTGGCTGTGTTATAAGCCATAGAGACGAACTTTAATTTCTTGTCCCAATCTTCTTGATGGTCGTATATCAATGCTTTAATTTGTTCTTTTATCGGTCCGTGTGCTCGCTCGAGGCTCCCATTACTCTGAGGATGAAACGTTGTCGTTGTCATGTGGGAGATCTTAAAGAGCTTTTCTAAATGCTTGAACGTTTGGCTGATGAAGTTTCGTCCGCCATCGGTTAAGATGATTTTCGGAGCTCCGTGAATGTAAATAAAGTTTTCAACCAGTGCTGTCACTGTTGATTGGGCATCCTGTGATTTTAATGGGATCAGTGTACTGTATTTTGTGAGCTGGTCTTGTACAGAAAGAATGTACTTATGACCCTCGTACGTTTCAGGTAGTGGACCCACAAGGTCCAATGCAATTTTTTCGTTGGGTTTCTCCGGTGTGTCAGTAATTATAGCTTCTGCTCGTGGTAGTGTTCGCAGGAGCTTCACCTTCTGGCACGTGTCGCATCTACGGACGTAATCTTCGATGTCTCTTTGCAGGTTGGGCCAGGTAGCAACGGCCTTCACCCGATCGAGGGTCTTTGCCACTCCGAAATGACCTGTGGCGCTTGTCCCGTGGTATTGCTTTATGATGTCTATCCGTTCTTCTTCTGTACCTGGCTCGTACAGTTCCGTGTCGTAAAGATAAAGAGAGGGTCGTTCTGTCTTCCTTGACCAAATAAACGAGATCATCTGCTTAATTCTCATTTTTGTAACTGGATTTTCATTCAGGTATTTGCAACCTAAATAAATCTTGGTAGGTTCATTGGTAACCGACAGTTTTTCGGCTAACACGTTATACCACTCGATTTCATCTCTTGCGAAATCGAGGTGCAGTTCATCTTCACTGTTTTCAAGTTGGTCGGTTATTTTGATCCGCGGTGTGTTCCTGGGTGGTGCTTCCTTTAAAGATTCAGAAACCTGTGGACTTTCTTTCGATAGTTCGAACTCTATGTAAAGGGGAAAATTTTCATTTTCCATTTCTTCTCGATCATTTTCTTTTTCCACTGTGTTTTCGGTGTCTGCCGCGTTGTCGCTTTCTTCTTCGATGACAATATCTGATACTTCTTGCTTTTCGCTCCCCTCATTCGGAGCACCGTTGTGCTTTCCTTGACGGGTAGTTACGGGGTATATCCGTGATAGGGCGTCAGCGTTTGTATTCAGCGTTCCTTTTTTATAAACGGCCTCGTATTCATATTCCTCTAGTTTTAACCGGAGCCTCATTAGGCGACTATTCGTTGGAGGATTCGAGGTTTTGAGGATCCAGATTAGCGGCTTGTGATCCGTAACAATTTGAAATTTCTTTCCAAACAGATATTGGCGGAAGTGCTTGACAGCCCAGACTATTGCCAACATCTCTTTTTCCGTCGTCGAATATCGTTGTTCGGCTTTATTAAGAGTGCGTGATGCGTAAGCGATGGGACGATCTTTACCGATGGGTCCCTGCGATAGCACTGCACCGATGGCGTGGTTGCTCGCGTCGGTTGTGAGCACGAAAGATCCCTCGAAATCCGGATATTGGAGGACCGGAGATGTCGTCAGCGCTGTTCGTAATAGACTGAATGATTGTTCTTGTTTGTCTGTCCAAGACCATGGTGTATCCTTCTTCAGGAGTTCTGTAAGTGGTTTCGCTAATTTGCTGAAATCTTTTATGAATTTTCGGTAATATCCAGCGAGTCCTAAGAACTGTTTAATCTGCTTCTGGTCACTTGGCCTTGGAAAATTCTGTACTGCTTCTGTTTTCTTTGGATTGGGTTTTACTCCTTCTTCCGAGATTACATGTCCCAAAAATTCCAATTCTGGCCGTAGAAATTCGCACTTGTCGGGCTGCAACTTCAAGTCTGACTCACGAAGACGGGTCAGCACGTCAATTAATTTCTTATTGTGTTCGTCGAGGGTTTGTCCGTAAATAATAATGTCGTCCAAGTAAACGAAGCATGTATTTCCGATCAATCCCCTCAACGCGTTATTCATCATGCGTTGGAATGTCGCGGGTGCGTTCTTCAATCCAAACGGCATTCTGTTGTAATGATAGTGACCTGATGGTGTGGAGAACGCTGTCTTCTGCTTGTCTCGTTCGTCCATTGGGATTTGATGAAATCCCGACGCTAGATCGAATGCGGTAAAATATTTTGCTCGACCTAATTGATCCAAAATTTCGTCGATGCATGGGAGAGGATAGGCGTCGTGTGTCGTTTTTTCGTTCAATTTCCGAAAATCAATTTCCGAACGATCCTCCACTTCTGTTTTCCTGATGCATCCGATTTCTTAGGTACCACCCAAATAGGCGAGTTGTATGGTGAGTCACTCGGCTCTATTAATTCTTTCTCCAGCATTTCGTTTACCTGCCTGTCGATTTCTTCCTTGTGAATCGGCGGGTACCTGTATTGTTTGGTGTTCACGGGTGTATCATCACTCGTGATGATCCGATGCTTGACCGTTTTTGTGCCTGGGAGTGGATCACCAGGTAGGGCAAATACATCTGGAAAGCTGGAGACGATGTCCCAAACCTTTTCTGCTTGATCTGGTGGGACGTGCTCGAGTCGAACGTTTTCTTTTAATGTGTGAATACGTTCGGCAGTATTCGTAATCTCTATAGCATTGACACGAGCTACATCCTTCGGTGCGTCTTGGCGCTCCTCCTCAGGCGAACAGGCGGCTTCACAGAAAGGAATGCCTGTAGCTGGTCCATTGTAACCGTCATCGGTTCTTCCGAGTCATTCAAAAATGGCACTCGGGTTTCGTAATCCTTGGCTTCGAAGATGCAAGGCACTGTTGCTCCTGGCTTGTTCTCGTCCGTGATGGTTATTCTGTTTTCAATATTCGTACGAACCGTAATAAAATAGATCGTTCGTGGCGGGATGGTGACAGAAACTTTCTCGAATTCAAATCGTTGATCGTCGAACATTAAATAATTTTCTCTTCCGATACCGATTTTTGTTTGGTACTTTTCCATGAACGGAATACCGATCAACCCATCCTCGTCTAATGGGAAGTCATTGGGAACTACGTGAAAGATGTAAATCTTTCCTTGAAATTCTTGCTTAGCAGCAAATAACGATTCATGTTGTTCATTGCCCATGGAGAACGGTGTCTTAATGTTTCGATTGATCTGCGATCCTCTTGTCAACATGCTGATTTTAAGTAAATTTATTGCTGAACCGGTATCGAGGAGAAAACTGCCTATTCTGCTGGCTGTTCGGGTGGGAAGTTTGACCACTCGTTTAGCGGATCCGATGGCATTGATTTGGGGAATTCGTCTTGTGTCGTAGTGGTTGCTTCTTCTTCCGGTATGTGATTGACTGCTGTTCGCATTGGTTGGTGATTGTGGGATTGCCCGTTGTGAAAAACCGATTGTTTGGCTACGTTTCTGTTCGCATTTTGTAAGTCGTATGCTATTTTACGACAGTCGCGTTCGGAGTGACCTGCGCGGTTACAATACCGGCAAACGATCGACGGGAACGGTGCGCTTGATGGATTTCCAGGAAATTTATGATAGGGCGGCTTACGAGTCTCTGAGCTACCTGTGCTTTTGTCGCTTAGGTTAAGGCTGCGTGTCATCATTTCTCGGGTGTAGTCGTATGCCTCTGCAGCTTGTGCTCGGGCTATCGCTGCACGAATGTTTTCTGGTTTTTGTGCACGCACTTCCGTGGAGATCTCTTTTTTCAATCCTAACAGGTATTGGTCCAGCCCTTGTTGACGTTCGTACTCTATTATAAATCGTCGCTGTACCTCGTCTGCGGTTGAGTTGGCTAGCACAGACAGGAGTTGATTTTGCACTTCGAGGAATCTATTTGTAAATTTTGTTACGCTCTCATTTTTTTGCTGAAACATCCGTGACCTTTTGTCGCGCCAGACGCTAGCCGGTTGAACGCTTCTAAAAAGTATCCGTAAACATTCATAAAGTTTATCATATGAGTTTGTTTCGTACTCTTGAATTTCTCTTGCTGCATCCCCGATTATTCTTTTTGCAATTACGAGTCGTCGAAAATAATCCGATCTTAGTACTTGTGGCCTGACTTCTTCAATGGAGCTGATAAAAGTTTCGACTCCGATATTTTTCCCATCAAATTCCCGAATTAGTTCGAGTGCTTCTTTTGGTTGAAGTTCTTCGATATCATCTTCTGACGAGATACTTGGTGGACGTGTAGTGTCATGCTTTATTTCCGGTGCCGCGCTCGAATCGTTAATTTTATTCAAAGCGCTTTTGATTGCCGCGTTCACGTTTGATAGCGACATATTGTTCGAATCCACAGAGTCAGTCTCGGAATCCTTTGTTATGATTTGTGACTCGCGGTAAAGAGTGAATGAATCTTTACTCACCGATTGCTTCCGTGGATCCAGTTCCGTTCGTAGACTCTCGTAGACTCGGCGTGTCGTCGATCGGTCCTATGGTCCCAGCGTTGGTTAGTCAGCACACCCCACACTTAGCACCAATTGTAATGTCGGTTTGGGGACGATTGTCTGTTTTTTAATTAAAAGGAGTGACTGACTCGCTACAGAACACGGTTGTAGGATGAATCAACTCGGTGTACACGAAGTTGAGCTACTTGAGCTACGTTTATTCAACTGACAGAGATTCGGCGTCTTACAAATTTGGTGGCTTACTGATAACTTAGCCTAGAACGGAGGCAACTTATAGGGCTGGAGCGTGGGAAATCGAGAATAGTGGGAGGAAGGGCCTACGTGAGGTTGGGAGCGTTATTCGGGATTTTTCCAGAGGGATAAGGCTATGAGAGGGTTCTCTGGGAATTCAGAAAACCAGTATTTGACTATTCCATTCGGGATCTCGATTGGGCGGAAGCCATAAATTTGGAGAACCCCCGACGATTGTCCGAATGCAGCTGCATCGAGCGGTGGTGACAAAAATATATACGGGAAAAATGTTAGGATCCTTCTAATGTTTGTGTAGGAGTTTTCGTCGGAATGTCGGTGGATGAGACGGAGGTGATAAAATTCGAAGACTGTGGGAAAGGAAAAAAGGAAAAATTCTCACCCTATATTACAATATATATATATAAGGAGAAATTCGTCCACGATGGAACCAGTCTTAAAAATCATTGAAACGGTCAAGATTTTTTGGAGCATTTTTGAAAAAAAATCTTTATATGTCGAAGTTTTTTAATTAAACGATTTTTTTGCTTTCGACTGAAAAAAATATCAATAGACTGTTTGACAACGTTGGTAGCAAAATTGCGTCAAAATAATTCATATTTTTTTATATAGGACTCATAGAATGGTCAGAAAAGTAGGAAAAATTGAGAATCTGATTGGTTTTTTTTCAGATGTTTACAACACCCACAATGTTTGTTGCCAATAGGGGATGTGTTCCCTCACCGCTCCAAATAAATGTACACAAGTACATGATAATATTTTTTTCTTCACATTTCTACATATTCTTGAAATCTGAATAAACAGCGGTCTAAACAACAATACCATCTAAAGCATTCTTTTTTTTTCATTGTTGGTTTTTCCCCGTAGTTCTGTGAATCAAAATCACATCACAAAATCGATGATTTTAAGATGAATACATTCGTCGATTTTTTTAATTCTTAAAAAAACTTTGAATAAATTAACGATTTTAAATACCAGTTCCATCGCGGCGATGCTTCTATTTTTTTCGTAACTCAATTTTTTTTTCGTTTTCCACAGTCTAACTAAATGAGAACATTTTCAGAATCGGAAAATCATAATCCCAGATTATCTGACGGAAAATGAAATCGAACTCATTGGAAAAACTGAATTATTTTTGAATTACAAAAAAAAATAGAAGGAACAGCATAGCCGCCATGGAACTAGTTTTCAAAATCATGCATTTTATCAAAGTGAACATTTATATTTAATAAAGAATGTACTTATCTTTAAATCATCGATTTTATTCTTCAAACTGAAAAAAGCAATAAAGATGTTCATGAAGAATTTCTTTATTATCGTGATAAAAAAAGTACGGTAAAAAACGAACAATAAAAAAAGGCTGCAAATTCAAACTTGCAAATTGCTTCCTCGAGATTCCGCACGATGCTCAAAGTCCTCTATATGAGGAACTATTTTTTTAATTTTTGAGTATCGCGGGGAATCTCGAGGACGCAATTTGCAAGTTTGAACTTGCAGCTGCTTCTTGAGTAAATTCGTCAAAATAAAAAATTTCACAAAATTCGAACCCATTGACCCATTTTCTCCGAATTTGATAATAACATTCTTTTCTAAATACTCTATTCATGTCATAAAATTCTTCCCATTTTTTTTAAATTTGCAAAATTATAGCAAATGTCCGAAATTATAGCAATTGTCCGAAATTTTCGAAAGATTTAAAACTTCGTACAATCCGAACCGTTTGACCAATTTTCTCCAAATTGTATACAAACTTTAATTTTATAATACTCTATTAAAAAAAAAACCAGCGTGATATCTTGACATTTGCAAAAATTAGTCATTTGACGATTTTTTGAAAATTTTGAAAAATAAAGTTCATAAACTCTGAATCGTTTGACCGATAATTTCCAAATTCAATACCGACCATCCGCGCGTAATAATTTATTTATAAAAAAAAAATTGTTTGCCAAAATCTGAATATTTTTGCAAAATAACTTGGTCACAGACATTTTTTCTTATTCGAAAATGCTCTAAAATTTTTCATTTTTTAGTAGTAATTCTGATAGAAGTTGGCAACGTGGAATACCTTCAAAAAAGTTGGCGTTCGTGTCTGAGAAAATGAGCAAATCAGTGGTTGAATATCATAGACACAGCACCGATGAGGTACGAGGTATGTGCTTGCGACAGTAAATCTCAACAAATGTTTTGAGTCTTTGTTTGTCTATGCATGTATCGCGCGGGGCTGAAGAGTGTCTACAAAACAGCACAAAAAAAATAATATGAAATATACGCGACAATGTATTATGTAAATTCAACATATATTCGGGTAAAAAAATTATATTGATGACATATCATTTTCAATGTTTTTTTCAATATATGTGAAAAATATTTTCTGAAAATGGATATTCGACTTATTCCATTTTTTCTTTGCGGCAAAAAGCTATATACCCGAAATATATTTATAATATGAAAATGTTTGCCACAAAAAATTGAATATAAGAAAACTATTTTTGCATATATATCTTCATGAAATAAAAAAAAATATATATATATACTCACCATATCTAATTTAGGGGCGTACGCAAATTACGTAACGTAATTTGGAGGGGGGGGGGGTCTGGCCAGGCGTTCGATCAACGTACGCGGGGGATGGAGGGGTGGGGGTCAGGCCAGGCGTTACGGTCCTGTTACGTGGAAGCGGGAGAGAGGGGTATAAAATTGGGAAATTTGGCGTTACGTAATTTGTGTTTGCTCCCTTATCTCTAAAATATATGTCGAATACACGCAATATTCATTTGTATATAGTTCACTTCCTTTTCCGTAAGGGCGATTTTATTCAGTTATTGTAATTACTGGATGTAATTGAATAACCGATTGATCTGAAATACTCAATAAAGTAAATTACTTTATTGAATACGAGTTACAAAATGGCAATATCTGACCTTTTAATACCTAGAAAAAAACGAGGTTGAACTCTTTCAATAACGCTGCTGTTCACTGTTTAGGTGGAAAATGTCGACTGATGTCACTGAGGCAGGTAAGAAAAACGTGCGAACACAGCGCCAAAATTCGCATGAGATGGAAGAACAGAACAAACTAATTTTCAATCTTTGTTGCTATGTGTCGCTTGTCAGTGAAACTTGTGTGTTCAAGGCCACGGGGAAAAAATACTCAATGTGAAATATGTGGGACAATATATTTTATAAATTCAGCATATATTCTGATTAAAAGTTATATTAATAATAAAATATAATTCTTGTATATCGTTTACCGCTATCACCGTAATTGGCATATAGGGGCACGAAAAAATCGTGCCACGTTTGCAAAATGGCGGATTTAATATGGCTAATCTAAAAAACAACATTTAATTTTTTTGAAATTAAAGCAATACTCGGGGGTTTTTGAGGTCGCTAAATCCGAATCTGCACTCAGATGTTCGAAATTCAAAATGGCGGATAAAAAAACGACTTTTTTTCGATGAAAGCTGATACTCGGGGGTTTTCAGGGTCGTTGAATCCGAACCTGAACTCAGATATTCAAAATTCAAGATAGCGAATCCAACATGGCAGATCAAGAAACAATTTTTTTTTATGAAAGCTAACCCTCAGGGGGTTTTTGGAGTCGCTGAATCCAAAGCTGAAATCAGATTTCGAAAGTTCAAAATGGCGGATACAATTAACGGATCGAAAGAAAGAACAAATTAATTTTTGGCGGATATAGTGGAATATAGCGGATGCAAAATTCGAAAAATCGTTTGATTCCGACAAAAGTATCTTTTGTTTTCAAAGTAGTTAAATTCAAACCTAACATAAGTGTTTACATATTTCCAACGGTGGATACAATATCATGGATGCACATTAAAAATATAGTTTCATTTCGACAAGAGTGAAATGAAACTATAACCTATAAATAAAAACTGAGTATACTTCGGTTTTTGAGACCAATGAATTCACATCTGGAGTTAAATTTTCAAAATTCAAAACGGTGGAAAAAAAACAAAATTTAATTAAAAAAAATAAAAGCTGATGCTCGGGGGTTTTGGGGTTGCTGAATTCGAACTTCGTATTCAAATAATGAATTGGAGCCTAGCGACTTCAAAATGGTTTCTACAAATCAAGAAAAATTGTCGGATTAGGATGAAACTTGTGGTTCCCACCTATTTCACTCAACTAAGCTATATTTTTGTTTATTAAAGTTGGCGCGATCGTTAGATTTTTTCTTTAATGTCTCATTTGTTCAATTTTTTTCAATTCTTCGCAGACGTTTCGAAGCTCTTTTGAATTTCGAATATTTACATTAACTTGGAATCGAGTGACGTCACCAACTTTCGAGTGACAGACTTCGTTTTGATAAAATAACATTTAGCTTTTTTGGTCCACCATATTGGCTCCGCTATTTAGAATTTATAAAATTTGATATGGGATTTGAATTCAGTGATCCCAAAATCCCCGATTATATTTCAATATAGCATTTAAAATAGCATTCGATCGTTTTTTTTTTCGAAATTTTCGAAACTATCAAAATATTGATTTTTTAATTATATTTATTGGTGAATTCAGTAAATTGAACGATTGGAAAGTATATATTTTTAAAAATTTTATTCATCTTTTTGCATTCTTGTGTTATTGTCGATACAACATACGTCAGAATATCATAACAGAATCAATTAAGGGGTTACGTGGGTTTCGAAGCAAAAAAAATGTTCTCTATTTAAAAAAAATACAATATATGCATTTTTTAATTCAAAATGTTAAGCTTATAAAAGAGCAATATTTCAACAATAATTAAAAAGAATCATCCTTCTTCAAAATAGCATTGACTAATGATTGAATGAAGGTTTTTTTTATTCCGATTGCTACTAATTTTACATGGCGTAAATTCCACCTACTTTACACTACTAATCTTACGTAGTGTAAATTGTACCAAAATTGAACTGTTTTGCATACAACTCTGCCAAATATTCAAATTTCAGTTTAAAAAATCCTTCCTCCAATGATTAGTCAATGCTATTTTGAAGAAGTGTGCAAAATTTTAATAAGATAGGTGCATTAACTTTTGAGAAATCATGTCCACCGTTTTTTAGAGGTCTCCGGAAAACAGGTTCCACCCGGCTGAATATCCCAAATCTTTTAATGAAATTTCTTCTAAATAGCGTTGAAATTTTGCTTTTTATGTGCTTAACATTTTAAATAAAATTATTTATATATTATATTTTTTTTAATAGCGAAAATATGCTTGTTTGACTTCGAAACCCAAGTAACCCCTTAAGACAAAATTATTCTGTTTAGGCTTGGTGCCCGTTTCTCCTACAATTCCCGTATTCAGCCGAGTTGCCCGTTTTGCCCTACTGTCCATTTTGCCCTTATCTCCCCCCACAAAGTGGACGATACCATGTTTTACACCAGCACCAACGCTTACTGCAAACACGCACAGTCACTCACCTTGTTACTCACAGTCACCTATCTAGGCGCACACACATGATTTCGGAGAGGCATAACCACATCCACATTCACTTATGCACACCCGGTCACAACCGCTCTCTAAGGCCCGGGCGCAATCCTCATCCAGACACAGGCATTCGCACATTTACTCACATCATCATCAAATAATTTAAAATCTATAAATGTAATTAATTTTTAAAAGTAACAACTTATTTATTCATTTGTTATGATGTATTCCCCTTTTCCAGCTTCGATGAGCATAGCACGATGTTTGTGGACACGAGCACTGCCAAATCGTTGTTTACATCAGAAATTTTGCAGCGCACTTATCTTTTTTCTGAATCATTTGGTGCCTCCTTTTGCTCTGACATAACCTTTCAAAATACCGACGGGCACAAAACGCGCGTAACACAGCTGTGACCTGTGACAGTCACTGCGATGAACCTAACAGCCTTGAATTATGAGAAAACCGTCCGACGTTGCCAAAACTCATGTCTATTTCAATAGTATTTAAAAAAATTGAATATTAACGTTCTGATAATCCAAATCCCTTCAAATGAACATATATATAAATAATGATTACGATTATCTACCATACACTGGAAAATTTTCGCGACATCGCGATTCGTATACATAATTAATATTGTGCTACATTAAGTTGGCACTGATGACGTCACACAATGTTTTAGTATAGAAACTTTGTTTTTCCCTCCACCCTTCAAAAAATATCTAGCAACAACCTTAAAAGTAGTGAAGGCAACGTGCCGATTGGAGTCCTGGGGTGTAGAGGGATTATCCAGGGAGATTCTCTCAGTCCTCTCCTGTTTCCGTCCTACGATTACCCCTACCTTTCGCCTCGCGGGTACACACAAGTACGAAGCAAAAATTTGCTTGAGGTAGTACGAGCGCGCAATCTTGATTTCTATAGATTTTGTTCAAATTTTAACCAGACATTGTTCATATCATTAGGCAGGTTTGAGTGAAATTTCAGAACAGTCGACTACTTAGATTGGGAGATATTGGGTTTTAAAATTGCAACTTTTAACACTGCAGGGTCTGCATTGAAATTTAGACAGAATAATTTTCCGTAAAAAATATTTGTCCCCTATAATTCTGTCTAAATTTCAATGCAGACCCTGCAGTGTTCAAAGTTGCCATTTTGAGAACCCAATCTAAATAGTCGACCGTTCTGAAATTTCAATCAAACATGCGTAATGATATGAACGATGACTGGTTAAAATTTGAACAAAATCTAAAGAAAACAAGATTGCGCGCTCGTACTACCTTAAGCCTCCACTCCCTGGAAGTGGGGGCTTAAGTTCCTCTCAAACGTCGTACTGACGTACACGCGGGCGGCTCTTATGAACTTCGGGCTGGACAAGTGCACTGTTCTTCATCTTATGAGAGAAAGGGCCGAGGGTGTCGCGGTTGATGTTCGGTTGGTGTACGGGAGCATCGTTAACCACCTGGACGCTGGAGGCTCTTACCGCTACCTTTGCATCGGACAGCGCTCTGTGCAAGACGCTGACGGTGTCTCAGGGGCCCTCAGCAGAGAATAAAAGCGTCCGAGCAATGAGATCCCGACTAGAAATTTTAACCCAACACTCTGAAAACTGGCCAAGCCGCTATCAAGCTGCGGTTCGGAATACCGTAGTACGGCACTCCTGATCAGTGCCGGATTTCGACCGGATCAGTGGAACCGTAGTTCGTGAATCGAGATTTTGAGGCTAGGTTTCATTAGCGTCTGCGATATAAACCACATGAATGCGAATAATCTTTACTCTGCCTGCAGGTTGCAAACATGAAGTAATTGTTTATAGACAAGTCGTTTCAGTGGGAAAAAACAAGTTCGGTGTACAAAGTATTAACCTCGGAAATCATCGAAAAAACACTAGGAAATACAACAGGTTCAGCGGTCAAAAAGGATTAGTGGTAAGTCCCATTACGCCGGACGGCACCTAGCACCGGAGGAGAGAAGAGGTACCACTTTCACCCGTTCTTGATTCGAACGCGCAGCCACTTGCCGATATATTCCGAGTGGCCGGCGCTAGGTGCCGTCCGGCGTTACGGGACTTCCCCCTAATTTTCGTTGTATTGCAACTATGCAAACTTCAACGACATGAATAAAATTATTGGCAGTTTTCAGAATTATGAAAATAAACAATGAAAGAAAGGAAGTTTACGCCAGTGTTAGAATGGCTAAACAGGTAGCACGGCAACTCTAGAATTAGAAGAGGTAGATGTAAATTCCGAGGCTAGCCAAGAACTTTAACCCCAGGGTATGGACTAGGTTATCGTAATCCGAGCGAATTTTGGAAGTAGCGCCATTTTGGAAGAAGTCGTTTATATTTTCAACTCTTTTTTAAAATAAAAAATATCATAAATCTGATTAAACCATCCCATTTCTGAGAAAACTTCCGATCGATTGAAAAACAATGTATCAATTGACAAATTACAGCCCACTATACAGTCGATCAAAGTTACCGGGTTCCCATGTCCGTACGGACCGTTACATTTCTATAGTCCGTACCCTGGGGGTTAATGAGGCAGGGAACGTTTTAATCCAATTATCATTCATGCAGGAACATAAATAAAGCAAAAAAAGTATACTGATCAGGTCCGTAACCTTTTCAGGGCCGGATGACAAAAAGGATTCCACGCCTAGTAAAACCCTGATCCGGCAGCCTGTACAGTCCCGTAGTACGAAATACGGTATGCCGAATCGGCCCTAGTCTGCCCTGTAGCAAAATTTCTAGTCGGGTTTATTATCATAATAATAATTATTATTATTAATTTATAATAATAAACCGCTGCATCGTCTGTACCGGGGATTCAGGGTAACTCCCGTTGTCCTCATCATCGGCGCTCGGTGGGATGAAGGAGTCTTTTGTATCGGGCCTCCCCGGCATAGCGGTATCCAAATCCACTGTCCGGTTTCTAGTCGGCCGGATACAGAAGGCATCCTCGGTTCCCTTCGTTTATTCAGGCAACACCATTGTGGACTTCGAGCGATTTTATTATTTTGTTTATTAATTCTTTATCGCGTCTTCTACTGGGCAACATTCGAGATAGTGTCGGATCCCCCGAGTGCCACTCATGTCAGTATTATTGTTCTCGTGTAGATTGAGGTCGAGCCTAACGGCCGGAGGTAGGCGAATGTTTTTCACACAGTGCAAACTGAGAAAGTGCATTGCCTGGAACAATAAAATCTATTTCCGTAATAATAATATAGTATCTTGATAAGTGTATCGTTTTTTATTTCGACAATTGTGGGCGGTGACCCACAATTGTCAAAATAAAAAAATTCTGCGTCGTAAATGGAGCATTTTTACTACCCTGTCAACCGACTATAGGACAACACTCGCAAAAATTCAAAGAGTGAAAATACAGACCAAGTCTCAATAATCACCAATCTCTCTCACCGCCATAAAAAAAAACATGTTTGTGATCTTTTCTAGCAGCCTCATCGTTGCGTTTAGAAATAATAACAAGTTAATAAAGATCCATAAGCAATGCATGAATCGCAGATTTGGATTGGTCTTTTTTCAATCTAATAAACACAACGTTTTCGAAATTATTATTTCGAAAAGGCCATGCGGGGATTGCTGTATCGTGTTTAACACATATCAGCATATTGAGGTGGTTCGCGTTTCGGGGACTTAAATTGCGTAGTTAAACGAGAAGAGATAAAAACTCGGAAGGGGGGATGGTAATAGCCAGGACGGCTTTTAATGGGCCGCCGCGGATATGTATGTCATTCGGTTTGCAAAGAGTTGCTGCTGTATGGAAGAATGGGATTGATGAGAGGGGGGGGGGGGGGGGGGAGAGAGAAAGAGAGAGAGGGAGAGAGAGAGGGGTCGTACAATGGTTCAACATCATACTTCATGGAGGATTTATCGTGATGTCATAAAAAATTGTGGACAAGCCTCGTTTTGGCATAGGTTACGTCGTGGCGATTCTTGTTTTCTTGTGTCGCGCCTGAACGAATAAAAACTAGTGCACAAGCACGATAATCTGAACGCAAAAGATTCAATTTTTGCTACGCAAAAAGTGTATTACACGTGCACTCCATAGAATATTAATCAAGATACGGTACGACGAAGGTGCGGTACTCTTTACGAAATTTGCATACAAAGGTATTTGTTTGAGCCACGATTAATCGACGCAACCGACGAAAATTCTCATCGCGGTCACGATGAGCTGTCTCGCATTTAATTTCACATTTCGTATATACACCGTATATTTATATGTGTGTCTGATTTACGATTCGTGAATAAATGTATCCATGATGCCAATAAAGTTGGCTTGGTTGAACAGTAATATAATGAGGGCGGAGAAAATGAATCTTTACGAATTGATTTTACAGGAAGTATGGAGTGGATGGTTCATTCAATTTTTAGCTGTATATCCTTATGTATGTATTGGCAATTTTATAGGAAGTTCGTTTATATCATTGAAGGTGATTGGAGCTGTCGTCATGGTCTAACGGGTCTGCGTACATTTGGAAATTAAAAAAAACAAGTCGATTTTCAATATTCTTTCTGATGAGAGTATTGGGATAACGACGTCAGGATTTTACGTACAGTTGATACGGAATCTTGCCGAACTCGAGTTCTTCTCAACATAATTTTTTTTATAAGCAATGGACGTATTTTTCTTTAAACATAGTGCCGCCGTGACTGCATGGCCAAATGTTGTCGATGCTCCTGTAAGCTAGGCTCATCTGAAATGAAGGATAAAAAATGTAGTTTTGTATAATAATACAAATTTCGTGTGACCGGATACTTCATCACAATTTTGACAATTAAAAAATGGCAAGCTATAGGAAAAATCTTCGATTTCCGAGCAAAACAACACCTTTAATAATTTGTAATTAACAAATGGATAAACATATTCAAAAAATCATCCGGTCATACGATAGAAAATATCATGAACTAGGTTCCATCCGCATTTGAAGTGATTCGAGAAAAATTGATTTTCAGATTTGACGGAAAAAGTATTCGACCAAGTACTCTCGAGATATTTTATCATCACGCTGAAAATGAAACGACATCTTTATAAAGTTAGTATATAATGTATACGTACCGCCTAATCCTTGTGAACAATACCGGTGACAACATACTTATGTAATACAGAGCGATCCATAGTCGTTCCGGATATATTGCCATGCTATTATGTTAATGCCTTTCTCATCATCGTTTGCATCTTCAGCGTTGTCGTAACGTCTACAACGCTAAGAGGATTTACTAATTCCACCATAGTCGGTCCCGTCCCTCGGGGCTCTCGTGATTGTGCAATAGAACAGTCACGGGGATTCAATTTGCGAAAAGTACGAAGTACTCTCTCTTTCTCTCTCTCTCTCTCTCTCTCTCTTTCTCTCATTGCCTCATTCTCGTTATCGTTCCTGTTTCTGTCTCCTCCGCGTTCACCAGATATGGTCTCGCCCAGGAAATCCACACAGAAGTCCCACAGTGTACAAAAATGCTCGCATTGCAAGGCAAAAGTTCTCATTTAATATATATATATATATATATATATATTGTAATCCCCCGAAAAAAACTCCACGAGTCTTCATGAAGTGATGCTTCCAATTCAACACATCAAAATCATTATTTTTGAAGCGTCTAAACCAGTCTCAGCATGCTGTTTCCCACAGAGCATGGTCGCCGTAAGTCTCAACGAGAATTCTGTGTACTTCAGGTGCAGATTTTCTTTAAATAAAGTAGTGCAGTAAAATTTCACGCAAATACACTTTTTGGGTACGATATTTGACTTGGTTAACACTATAAAAAATATGTTTACTCTTCGGCGAAATGATATACACTGAATTTCAAACTTGCATATAGTAGGGGAAGGTGGGGCAGAACAATGTGTCACTTCTTAAATTCAATATATATAATAAAAACCGTGCTCGTAACGCTGAATTTTTAGCACAATATGATTCGAACGGTCACGATGGCAAGCCACAGTGAAGCTCGAGATATTTATTTAATTCGTTGTGAAATGCAGTGCCTTGACCGAAGTACGTTGCTGATCAATCGACAAGTCTGAAATTAAGGAAACGGAAAAATGCACAAAAAATTATGGGCGAAGTGAAAGAAGTTTGATTCGAGTGTGGAATAGAAACATCGATATCGCAGAACAATGTCATAAGGTTGGTAACAATGCACAAAAAAACGGCAAATACTAAAAAAACGCATCTCAAAAAAAATTCCGTCACGCAGAAATCAAACGGAAAAATATTTTCTGAAAAAATGAACGGACTCTTCGATATCCAAAAAAAAAAAATCTTTTAATGCCCTAACCGAGCAACAAAAAGTATTTTTACAAGATCAATGAGCGAATCAATGCGAATTCATATCAGATATAGCTGAAGAAAGCTTAGCAAATTCTGATGACCAAGATGAGGACATAGATGAAATAGATACATTTATACGTTCAAGTCTTGTCGTACATTTTTTTTTGTGTCGAAGAATATCACGTTCTACATATTTTTATAGCATTGAGTCAAACATTCTCCAAATGTGCCATTTCAAATCAAATATGCTACCATACTCTTCGTTCTGGTTCTTTGAACCAAACGGTATCGGTCTCTGTAGATGAAATTCCGAACGTTTTTGAAAAGCGAAGAAAAAAACGAGACATTATAACGCCAGAATTATCTGGTACCCTGGATAGAAAGATGACCACTAACAAAAATGCAGGGTGTATTTAGTCTAGTATCGTTTAAAGTCTCGGCATAGACGTAAACAAAATTAATTTAAGTTGAGCTACTATCCACAGAAAGCAAACGTAATTCAGAGAACATTTTGCCTAAAAAACGACACAAAATTTGCACATCGCAACGACTTTGGTACTCCACTGGGACGGAAAATTACTCCCCGAAATTGTTAACCATGGCAAAATTGACAGACTCCCTATAATATTATCAGGATTAAACAGTGAGCAGTTACTTGGAGTTCCAAAGCTTCAAAAAGCTACAAGGGCAAGTACATCGTAAGTAATATGAAAAACACTGGAAGATCGGAACATGACGGTCTGTGTAAAAGCTATGCGTGTCGATATGATAAGCGTTAAGGGGTGAGATGCAGTCAGAATTTTCAAAAAATCGATTTTTTTACATTTTCTTGAAGTATGATGTTCCGAAAATATTCCCAGAAAATTTCAAATCAATCCGATGAATAGTTTCCGGGATATCCCACAATTAGTGAAGCGGCGTCGGGTCCCCATGGTAGGTAGCGGACGGCAGCTGCAAGCAACCGGTTTCGACCCCCCCCCCCCTCCGCCCAATTATATTCTATAAATAGTCTTGTTCGTAACTGAACATTTTCGGTTCGAAGACAACAACAAATAGATATTTTGGAAGCGTCCACATTGGCAGAAGCCCTATTGTACGGGCCAGGAATTGATGATTCGATGTAAGTCATTTTTTAATTAGTATTCCTCTACACAAATCAAGTCTATAATTGGAAAACTCTTGCAGGAATTTTCAAAAATGTATGACTCGAAAACTATACACCTTAGCAAAATTGTTTAAAGAATACTTTCGTTTTAAAATAGCCCAAAATGTTGTAAAAAATAATTAATCCCAAATACTTTAATTTTTTTTTAATTGTTTTAACAATTGGCTATAAACAATTAAATGCTCGACTTTTCGGCAAAAAATTTTGATATTGGGATTCAGCGGATTAAAACACATAAAAAAGTTTAGCTTTATCCATCGGGCTCAAAATTTGACGAACATATAATACCGTATCCACATAAAAAAAACTTTAAACGCGTTTTTCTCAAAACTATGTTTTTCACGTCGATGACCACTATAATTAAAAAACCACTCTATGGATTTTGATGAAATTTGGTGAGCTTATTGATAGCATTAACAACTAGTCCTTAATCGAAGGATTTTCATTTTTGTTGAAAATTCCTATTCTTTTTTATAACAAGTGAGTTTTGGCCGAAAATCGAAAGTTATCTGTCGGAAGGCGCCTTTTTGTTACTTAAGAAAAGAAGTTTCGATTAAAGAATAGATTTATCATTAAACTAATGATTTTTGTTTGGTTTTTTGATTTCAGATGATCCAGTAAAATGTTATTATGGTCACCGCAAAGCACTACATGCCGAAGGGAGTCTGACAAAGATGGCGATATTTTTATAAATAATCAATATTTTTCTATGAAAATTTGTACAAGTCAAGTTGAAATACAACATAAAAAATCTGTGTAACCACTTTTGTAAAACAAACCTAATTACTATTAAATAAAATATTGACAATGCTCGTTTTTTTACGCCTCTGACTACATCTCACACGGGTCAATTTTCAAATAAATTCTGTAAATGGTATCCGCATCTATTTTCTTTAAATCTCTTGTTAAATTTTACTTTCTTGGCAGTGTGAGGCCCGATTCTTGGAAAGAGGAACTACTTTTCTCTGGCGGAGCATCCGTAACGCGGATGCTCGAGAAACGCGAGAGACTCCTGCCGATCGAGGAGTTTGAGCTCGGAGCCCGAAGAGCCGAGACGTACCTTTGTAAGCCCTAATAAATTCTCGTACGAATTGTGTTTATGGCGAGTTGTTATTATTCGCCCGGAACATTCCTGACTCCTTACAAAAAATCAGAAGTGGGATTAACTACGCGTTCTGAAACTTACTTCGGTGATTAAAGTGTGCGTCTGAAAACGGCAATCGCGGCAAAAAAAAAACACAAAAAAAACCGTTGAGCGGAACGCTCGAGAAATTTCTAGTTTCGAGGCCACGTGAACCATTGCGTGGTACGCATGGTGGTGCTTTTGGCGTGTGCCCCGCGTATGAAATTCGGGTAGTCACGTAGGTATATACGTGAACCAAGCAAGGACGACGCACAGTAGGAGAAAAGCCCAAAAACCTGGCCAAAACCCCAAAAAATAAATTTTCGAAATAGGGTCAGTTGAGTAGTCATTCAGGTAGAGGACTAGTAACTGCATTCTATTGTGGAAGGGAAAGCCCTTTAAGTGTATACCTGCGCCGCAGCGTCAGTTGGCAGTGAGTGTTCGTGAAGAGTGTACGTGTCACGCGCCGAACAGACGAAAATAACGCTGACTTCAAAAACCCATAACTTTAAAGTGACGGGTTTAATTTCAATTCTGCAACATGGATACGACTTCTGGAGGTATGTAGAACATGTTTTTACATCGGTTGAATCGAAAGTTTATGTATAAATGATTGAAATGTAGTATAGCCTTCGGCATAAATAAAATTGAATAATTTTGAAAACTTAAATTTTCAACGGTCCGAAAAGTTATATATTTTGTCACATTTTGCAAAGCTCCTAGTCTCGGCCTTTAGTTTAATGTATAAGCTTTCGAAATTTACAAGAGTTACCTGCGGAAAACGTGCGTCTTGTCCGTTATGATTTTTTTCGCATCGTGCGGTAGCCCAGCGTGCACGCGGCACTATTGAGCAGCCGCTGCGCCTCTACCTGAGAATGGGTGAAGTAGCATCATAACGGACAAGACGGCTGTTATACGCTTGAAATAAATTATTTTAATATATATGTATGTGTATATATATATATATATAAATTTTCTGTGATTTAATTATGATATATACGTATGCATATATATATATATATACATATTAAAATCAACCACATAAAAATTTCTTAAATATGAATGAAATGTTATAACATTCGAATAAAATATTTGAATATATATATATTATATAGTAAGCAAAGCTTTCTTTTAACCAAATCCATGTCAATATTTTCTGTCTAATTTTCTTAAAATTATTTCAATTATTGCGGTTATTTATTTGGTAAAATAATGTACATTGTTCAAGTTTTTGTATTAATTGAAAATTTTATCTTTTCCTTTAACACCAATTTTCTACAATTTTATGTCTTTATTACAGGATCCGGTTACAAAGAACTGGTGCTGACAAGGAAAGAAGTATTTCTGATAATCAGCGAGCATTTATCCGATAAATTCGCTTCCTTGATCGAATTTATGGTAGAAAAAATTTCCAAGGACACCGGATGTACAGTTGTAGTGCCTGAGGACTCGAAACAGACTTTTTCGATACTCTTCAATCAAATGAGAACGAGGTGGCAACAAGCTCACAGAAAATCCTGTGTATTTTTCAAGAATAACGGTGAATGGCTTAGCAAGCAGGTATGTTTTGCCGCACCTACAGACACTGTAGTAATAAGCCCGGGTAATACGGGCGGCCGCCCGTCCCTTGAGTTTACAATGTCCAGTGAAAGATCTAAACGAAGGAAGACCCAAGATATTTGTACATCGTTCAACTCGGTCGAGTTAGCATACGCTACTCAGATGAGCCTTCGCTCTTCAGGACAATCCGACGCCGCAAAAGTTATTAAGGACGTAACAATGACGAGTCCTTTAAGAGCTTCCAAGTATCGTAAAGCTTACTCAGCAACGGATGAAATTACTTTATCCGAAGAGGCTGCACTTTCCGCTATGATTGAATATAAATTCTCCAAGAGTACTTACCAGGGAATGAGAAGATTAGGGAAGGAAAATAACTGTAAGCAATATCCGTCTTACGAAAAAGTGATGAAAGCAAAAAAGCGTTGTTATCCACCACGAGATGCAATCAGGATTACAGAGAGTAGTGCAGAAGTCCAACTACAGGCACTATTAGATCATACAGTTGAACGTATTTTACTCGTCCAAAATGTACTCATTCAAAGATTGACTCCAGATAATGTTCGTAAAATGGACTTGATTTGCAAGTGGGGTTGCGATGGAAGTTCTGGGCAAAGTGAATATAAGCAGACGTTCAGTGATGACAGCAAATCTGATGCGCATGTATTCTTTACTTCAGTCGTGCCATTACAACTCGTGTGTTATGATCAACAATCGAAGGAAGAAATAGTTGTTTGGAAGAACCCCAGACCCTCGTCTCCACGATTTTGTAGACCGCTTAGACTACTGTTTCTACGCGAAGACACAGAGTCAACACTTAATGAAGTCCAAATTGTTGAAGAACAAATAAAGTCACTTCGTCCATTCGAAAGTGTAATAGATGGAAAAGAAATCTCCGTAATGTACAAGTTGTTGTTCACCATGATAGATGGTAAAGTTTGCAACGCTGTATCATTGACGAAATCTGCTCAACGGTGCTATTTGTGTGGAGCAACCAGCAAAGATTTGAATGCCATCGACACTGTATTGCAAAGGGAAATCAATGAAACAAATTTGAAGTTCGGATTGTCGACGCTGCATGCGTGGATACGGTGCTTCGAGTATTGCTTACACGTGTCTTACAAACTCGGCATTAAAAAATGGCAAGCTCGAAGTGCCGAAGAAAAAAAAATTACCCAGGAACGCAAGAGGGCCATTCAAGAACGATTCAAGAAGCAATTGGGTCTAAATATCGATCGCCCAAAGCCTGGATACGGCAGCAGCAATGATGGCAACACAGCTCGGCGATTCTTTGAAAATTCGACGGTTTCCGCTGCGATAACGGGGGTCAACGAAGAAGTTATTAAACGCTTGTACGTAATCCTACAAGTTATATCGTGTGGCCACGAGATAAACTGTGAAAGATTTGAACAGTATGCTATTGAAACGGCAAGAAAGACCGTTGCATTATACCCTTGGTACTCCATGCCTACTTCGGTGCACAAACTATTAATTCATGGTCCAGTGATAATAACTCATGCTCTATTACCAATCGGCCAATTATCCGAAGATGCTCAGGAAGCTCGAAACAAAGACATCAAACGATATCGAGAAGATTTTGCGCGAAAAATTTCCAGGGTTAAAACTA
This sequence comes from Ophion ellenae, assembly GCA_963210295.1. Classification (NCBI taxonomy): domain Eukaryota; kingdom Metazoa; phylum Arthropoda; class Insecta; order Hymenoptera; family Ichneumonidae; genus Ophion; species Ophion ellenae. Next base: position 15,488,450 of record OY723385.1, on the reverse strand, counting down.
TGGAAGATGTTTTTCATCGGCTCTTAGTTACTTCTGATCCGTACATTTCAAGTGTCAGAAGACTACCACAGAAGAAGCTGAAGAGTTTGTCGCCGGAAGCTGTAGCGATGTTGATCGCTCCTAAAGTGACTGCTGCAGCAGACGAATTTTGCGCCGAGATTGAAGCCGTGCCGGGAGTTGTAATAGATACAAACTCGGATAATGATTCTGACTCCGACTCCGACTCCGATTACGATTTTGATTAAGAATAAAATTTTCTATTTTTGAAACGTTCCGTATGTATTTTGGAAATAAAAATAATAATTGCGTAGAATACACTGTTCACGTTTATTTTATTATGATGATTTTTTTAAATATATTAATTTATCTATTTAGCAGGATACTCGGCCATTTTGTTTATAACAATTTGCTGTAAGCTCTTTGTTGCAAGTTGTAAACAATAGATATCGGATTGGTAATCAGCGACCTTGAAAACCCGTATATACCAATTTTTGTCAACATCTGGTAACTTTTTAACGTTCATGTCGGCCATATTGGATCGGCCATTTTTTTTACGATAATTTGGCTTGCGGATTGCTTAATCAGCGACCTTGAAAACCCGTAAATACCAATTTTTGTCGACATCTGGCAACTTTTTAACATTCATGTCAGCCATCTTGGATCGGCCATTTTGTTTACGATAATTTGGCTTTCAGATTCGTAATCAGCGACCTTGAAAACCCCTGTAAGCCAATTTTCATTCCCGTCAAAGGTCATTTGAGGTTTTGGCCAGGTTTTTGGGCTTTTCTCCTACTGTGCGACGTGACGTCACCTCGCCTGGAGGCGACCATCGATGTAGAATTTATCGATGATCGGGAATTTGAGAAAGGTCACCGGCGCTTATTGTGCATTATCCGCCGCGAGTGTGTTAGTTCTTGGGACAGGCAATAGAACTTTCCACCGGGACTCCGACCGAACTTAAAAATCGTATGCACATACACAAACGTGTATGCTCGCGCTCACGGGACTGTTGTTTGGGCGCGAGGCATAAGTTTTAACTATCTAGCTGGGTTTGCAAATTTATGGTGTATGTGAAGTGCGGACTACTCCGAGATGAAGGAACCAATGGACTTTACTGTCCCTGAGCTGCGATCAAAACTCTTAGAAAGAAATCTTTCGTCGTGCGGCACAAAGGCGGAACTTATTTTCCGTTTGGAAAGTGCTGATCCGAGTGGTGAGTGGAGACGTATTTCGGGGAGTGGCCGCGAAGACGAAATGGAAAACGATCGTTGTAGTCCATCAATTGCGTTCCCACCACCGGCGATCCAAAACGAGATGCAGCGCGAACTAGAGCTTCTACGCAGGGAAACCGATCTGATGCGCAGGGAATTAGCAATCGCAAATCGTGAAAACGAGATGCTCCGAGATCCGGGAAAATTTACGGCTCGGCAGGAAGCCGAAGGTAATAAAGTAAATATAAGATTGCTTGGAGACCTTATGAGCGATTTTTCGGGGGTCGAGGATACGTTCTGGAAGTGGGAGCGTCAGCTGAACCTTTTACGTGAGAGTTACCAGCTAGACGAGAATTCCGTAAGGATTCTCGCTGGTTCGAAACTCAAAGACCGAGCTCTCACATGGTTCTACTCGAAGCCTGAACATGTTGAAATGACGGTGGAACAACTCTTGACAACGATGCGACAAATGTTCGACTATCGACCGAGCAAGCTCGCCTTGCGGAAAAGATTCGAGAGTCGACAATGGCATGCACATGAGACTTTTAATGAATATTGTCATGAGAAGGTTATCATGGCTAATCGTGTCCCGGTCGCAGACGACGAAATTATTGAGTACATCATTGACGGTATTCCAGACGAGAATATTCGCAGTCAAGCTTGTCTTCAACATTTCGATACAACTGAAAAGATGCTTAAGACGTTTTCAAAGGTGTCACTCCACGCGGATGTGAAGACTCGCGTGAAGCGTGAGGCGGACGTAAATCCGAAACCATCGGAGAAAACTCAGCAATCCCGAAGATGTTACAAATGCGGAGAGGTCGGTCACATGAGGCCGGATTGTCCGAAGCTGAAAAGGAACATTGGGGGGTGCCCCACGCGCGGTGCAGCCGATCACCAAGCCAAGGAACGCGCCGAAGGCCCGAAACGGGAAGAAGTCAACAACGTTGCTGAGGTCCCGCGAGGAGCGGATTACTTCATGAGGAATGCCGTCTATACCATGCGAGGTCGGGGTGCAGAACGAAGTATTTGCCTGAACACTCTCATCGACACAGGTAGCGCCGTTAGTTTTATTAAACAGCAGTACGTTCCGAGCGACGTTGTAGAAACCGATTGCAACTCTCGCAAAAAAATGTTCTAAGGCATTAACGGCAGTAGCTTAGCCGTTCTCGGATCGGTACTAGTTGACGTTACATTCGATGCGAAAACTCGAGAACAAATGAGACTCATGGTAGTACCGGATTCCACGATGTTGTCGGCAGTTGTCCTCGGTAGGGATATTTTGCAGCATTTCGGTATGAGAATAAGTTTCGGTTCTGATCGCGACGAGAATACGATAAAGGAAATCATGAGCATCGATGTGGGCAGCGACGAAGATGATATAATTGATTCTTTAGAGGTCAATCCGGCCCTTCCGGCTGAAGTGCAATCTGAAGTAAAAAGACTATTCCGTTCGGAATATTTGCATGCGCAACAGCCAGAATTTCCAAACGTAAAAGCTGAAACGTCGTTAACGCTACGCGAGCATCAACCGTTTCGCGCTGTCCCACGAAGATTATCATACTCCGAGAAATCTGAGGTCCGCCAAATACTAGATAAGCTTCTAGACGCGGGAGTAATCAGGCCGAGTCAGTCCAAGTACGCCTCACCGATTGTCTTAGTAAAGAAAATAAATGGCGATACCAGAATGTGTGTCGATTATAGAACTCTTAATAAACTCACATTACGTGATAATTATCCCCTTCCCCTCATCGAGGACCAGCTCGATGTTTTGAGCGGGAAGAGATGCTTTAGTCTACTCGACCTTAAAGATGGTTTCCACGATGTGACCGTTGCGGAAGATTCAGTAAAGTATACTGCGTTTGTTACGCCTTTGGGCCAGTTTGAGTACCTGAAAATGCCATTTGGCCTAAAAACTGCGCCGACCGTTTTTCAGCGGTGGATAAATTCTGTGTTTTCGCAATTAATACAAGACGGCGACGTTGTGGTGTACATGGACGACTTTCTGATTGCTACCCAGACAATCGACCATCACTTGAAGGTACTGAAGAACGTCCTCGCAGTACTTGTCGAAAATAAATTACAGCTTAGAGTAGACAAGTGTAGAGTTTTGTTTACCGATATCGAATATCTCGGCTATAGAATTTCCGAGAAAGGAATACGGCCGATCGAGCGAGGGATCGAGGCAATCACAAATTATCCCGCACCGTGTGATACGCGAGGTGTTCAACGGTTTCTCGGAATGTGTGCTTACTTTCGTAAATTCGTTGAAGGCTTTTCGGTTCTGGCAAAGCCGCTTTATGACCTATTGAAGAAAGACGCGAGGTTTCAATTTGGCGAGAGGGAACGGTACGCCTTTGAAACGTTGAAGTCAAAATTGGTACAAGCTCCGATCCTCGGTATTTACAATCCAAACGACGATACACAGCTACATTGTGACGCCAGTAGCCTCGGATTTGGAGCGGCCCTACTCCAGCGAAAATCGGACCTCAAATATCACCCGGTATCACAGCTTCGAGCTTGAGACGCTGTCTATCATCTACGCGCTCCGGCGTTTCAGAGTCTATCTGCATGGGATAAAATTTAAAATAATCACTGATTGTAATTCTCTAAAGTTGACTCTTGACAAAAAGGACATCAACCCAAGAATCGCAAGATGGGCTCTGGAACTCCAGAATTATGACTATGAAATTCAACATCGGTCAGGGACTCGAATGCAACACGTTGACGCATTGAGCAGAGCGCCTAATGTCCTGGTCGTTGAGGACAACCCGTTCGAACTGAATCTTTCGCTTAGCCAAAGTCGCGATCCTACGATTAAAACGCTCAAAGAAAAATTTTAGCAAGGCGAGCATGGCCTTTTTGAGATGCGTAACGGGCTCGTTTATAGGAAAGTCGGCGACCGTATACTATTTTACGTTCCGAATGGCATGATCATGCACGTACTTCGGAAATATCACGACGAGATGGGGCACCGGGCGGTCGACAAAACTTGCGAGGCTATCAAAGAGTATTATTGGTTCCCGCACATGACTGATAAGGTCAAGGCTTATATACAAGACTGCTTGAAATGTGTTGCATTTTCTCCAACAACGGGCAAAACAGAAGGATTCCTTCATAGCATCCCGAAGGGAGACACGCCCTTCGCAGCGTTACACATTGATCATTACGATCCGGGTGACAAAAAACATTCCGTGAAACGCCATATTCTCGTCGTGATAGATCCGTTCACCAAATTCGTGAAATTGTATGGTACGAAGACCACCGCCACTAAAGAGGTTGTACATTTTCTACAAGAGTATTTCGCGTATTACAGTAGGCCGAAGGCAATCATTTCCGACCGCGGCACAAGCTTCACGTCCCGTGAATTTGCGCAGTTTCTGGAAGAAAATTGTATCATACATATAAAGATCGCGACGGGCTCGCCGAAAGCGAACGGGCAAGTAGAAAGGGTTAACAGGGTATTGGGCCCAATGCTTTCGAAATTGACTGACGATGCGTCTGGGCGCCACTGGTACAGGGTACTTCGCGACGTGGAATACGCTATAAATAACACGGCTAGCAAGAGTACGGGTGAAACCCCTAGTAAGCTTCTATTCGGGGTAAACCAACGCGGAAAGGTCCCCGATGCGATCGAAAGTTACCTCGAAGAGAGTGCGGAAACTCATGCGCGCGATCTTGAGGCAATGCGGGCAGAAGCAGCGAGGAAAAATGAAAAAGCCCAAGCGTATAACAAGAAGTATGTTGATTCGGGAAGGAAAAAGCCACACGCGTATGAGATCGACGATTACGTGATGTTAAAAAACTTTGAGAGCTCACCGGGAGTGGCAAAAAAGCGCATTCCGCGGTTTAAGGGACCCTACCGAGTGACAAAAGTTTTGCGCAATAATAGATACGTCGTAGCCGACGTCGAAGGACTCCAGGTTACTCAGAGACCATATCGTGGAGTATGGGACGTTTCCAATATGAAGCCGTGGTGTCCGAACGAAGCCACGTCGTCAAGCGGCGTATAGTTTGTATGTTTGTGTAGTTATTAGGACGCGCTCGATTTCAAGCGTTGAAACGAGTATAGAGAAATAAAGAAAATAAAATAATGTATGACGATCCGAGTAGTAACTGTAAATCCGGGTCGGATTACTGCCAGGACGGCCGAACTGTGAGGCCCGATTCTTGGAAAGAGGAACTACTTTTCTCTGGCGGAGCATCGCAACGCGGATGCTCGAGAAACGCGAGAGACTCCTGCCGATCGACGAGTTTGAGCTCGGAGCCCGAAGAGCCGAGACGTACCTTTGTAAGCCCTAATAAATTCTCGTACGAATTGTGTTTATGGCGAGTTGTTATTATTCACCCGGAACATTCCTAACTCCTTACAGCAGGCAATTTAAATAAAACCTGTACTCTGATCGAAAAGGCTGCCAACAAGAATTTGTTACGCCTAGCTTACCGTCATTATATTTATGAACTCGTACTCAGAAACGTATTTGAAGTTTGTTGGCTAACAACAGAATACTATTGACAAAAAAAGTACCAAACAGGATGAAATGACGCATTGGTGGCTGCTCAATTGACAAAAAAATGACGTATTCAATTTTATATCCGGTCAATTTAAGGTATACTCCAAATATACCTTCATCAATATTTCTTTTTATTCACCTACTAGAACATTTTAGTAATCTGTCGGAACTTTATTCAATGTGACAGGAGTTTCAACCGAGAGACGACTATAGAGAGTTTTTGCAGGTCACGTGCATTTATTTGAGTGGTATTCTACCTGGAGGAATGAATGTCCGAGCCCCAGGAGCTTCTCATCGTACACGATGGCTTTCGAAAGCAGTCTACTTTGGGAAAATATACATTTTTAGGCAACAATTCAAGCTGACAGCAAATTAAAACAACGGGTTACGGCGAATCTGTTGTTTTTTTTTATACTTTCATACGTGAAGCAGGGTTCAATGCTCCAAGTGCCGTGGAAGCTCCACATGAGGATTTACTATTTCATGAGGACGTGGATCCCTACAAAGAAATTGATAGAAAAATATCCACTGCAGCAGCTGCTAAATTACACTGTCATTTGTGGTGTTTATCCGAAGAGCTCGTTCTTTTGTCTCTCTTTGATGACACGATATCATTGGTAATGACATCCAAAATCGTAGAGTTAGGAAAGAAGAGTAAGATAAAGTAACAGCAATAACATAAAACAAGTTACGGTTCCCATGGATGCTTTTCATTTGTTGGCGTCTAAAAACCTTAATGATTTTGCCACAAAAAATAATTCATGCTATTTGAACGATTTGACTTACCTCGTGACTTTCTTGGTTTAGACGTCAAGCAATGTGTCACCGGCAAACAGTATAAAACCTGCCAGGCTATATGTAGCAGTATCCATGTTGTCAATGATAGAGTGGAGCGAGGAGTTGCGTTGATAGAAAAATTTCAGAAATACTTGACGAAAGACGAAACACAGATGCAATATCTCTTACAAGTGCTTGATGACCACAGAACATGACACTCGTATTGTGTCGAAAAAATATATTTGTCATCGATACTCGAAAAATAAATATCATCTTTTGTTCTGTATCGATAATTATCGCATCAAAAAAAAATTGTTTGAAAAAAAAAATAATAATATTTTTTAATTCGACAATCTGGTAATTGACAAATAATGACATTCTTGTTCTTCAATTTGAAACAGAAATAGATTTGTTCAGTTAATTTTGAATAAAAACCATGATTTTTCGTCTTTAATTGCAAAAAAATATATAAAAGTCGATTGCGCCACCTTTTAATTTTGAGCTACAACCCCTTCCTTTCGCCAGGATTTTTCTTTCACCACACTCCAATATCCTAACATCTATTATCGAGAAAAAAAAACGATATTTTTTAGTCACCCTAATATATATTTATGTAACAAGTGTTACATCCTAGCGAATGTCCCTTCTCTCATCTAGGGTTTTTCATTTCGGTTATTCCCAATATCCTCATTTGCCGTCAGAAGCGTATTAAGTGTATAAATCTAAGCGTTAAACGGAACTTGCGCACGTTCCGCGAGCATATTCAAATAATAGCGATATATCCACGATAGCAGTACCGCCACAGTCATTGACTTTTCCTATCACAATGGCTTTCAACAAGAACATGATCTCAGGCAAATATTCCACGAAAAGCCGCAGCTCAAAAAAAATCAAACAGGCACTCACTCCAAAAACTTTACGCTAGCCATCCGCATGGGGACAAAGAGAAGTCTGCATGATTCGACCCGGTAACCAGAGCGGAGTATGAAAACATCCGGCCGTCCGAATCAAACGGTCACCGCGCTATCGCGAACGGCTTAGCGCGAATTTCGACTACACACCTCATGCACGTTCCGTTAACAAAGCGAAATTGCCCCTTCCACCAGCGCCATTATTTCTAAGAAGAGAAACCAAAGATTGTCTCCCACTCACTCGAAAAATTCGCATGCGAGCCAAGAAGGGTCAGTGTGCAAAAGGTCGAAGCAGTCGCCCGTCAACTACCATCGACTCAAGTTCTTCTATCAAGTCTAAATCTCAGTCTCCCGATAATCTTCATCAAATTCAATCTCAGTCTCCCGTCAACCAATATTTCCGTCAACCGAATCACTCCTTGTATCAAGTCTTAACCCAGAAGCCTAACGAATATCTCCGATTATCTTTCATACGAACCGTCTTCATTTTTCGAGTTACAAAAGTTTTATTTTACACTTGTATAATTTCTATCATCGGTCCGTGATTATCAATCTCAATTCATCGAGCTTGCGCGCCGTTCATATTTCTATCTACACGTAGTGCCGTCGTAGTAAACACGTCAAGTATACACACGACCAGCCAAAAATCCTGCGAGCGTCTTACCAGCAATTGTACCAGCGAGCGCACCAGGCCAAGAGCGAAGGCCCTTGTAACGCGAGCGACAACAAACATCCACGCGAGCGAGCGAGCGAGCGAACGACCGAGTGTCAAACACAACGAATGTAAGCTAACTTTACCTTTTCTTTTTGTATCATTCATCGTAAACCTGATCGCTTCAAACCGTCTAGTAATCGTCCAATAAACAACATAGTGTCAATCGTACACCAAGTCTGTCGAATTATCCCTCAATTTCAAAACATCGTGTCAATTCCTTAATTTTAGTCTTTCCCACGCACTACCCCTTTTTACCCTCATCCCGTGCTATTGCGCTAGGCGTAGGCAACAAAGAGGGAAACAAAAATATTATGCTCTCATCCCTTCCGGATGTGACATAAGCTTTTACCCGCGACTTCGTCCGCGTAGATTTACGATATAAACTTCGTTTGATTTTGAACGGAGAAGGTTCAGTTGGTCTGTTTATGTATGATTTTTCTGATTTCGCCAACTTAAATTAACGTGGGACTCTTTTTATGGATTTCTTTTTCGAATATATATATATGAAGTTATAGTTATTACCCGTGACTTCCTCCGTGTGGAATTTATGACGCCGTGGGAGTGTAATTTATGCAATTTTTCAAGTCAATTCGACTAATAAAATTTGTTTTTCTATACAAAATTTCCCATCCCCTTGCAACACCTTAAGTGTTGACTGTTCGGAAATACTGAAATGCATGTTTCATTATTTCCGTTATAGTGTTTACGTTAAGTTCCAAGTGAAAGCGCCCAAATTTATTTGCTTTCTACACAAAGTTTTCCCCTTCTTGCAACCCCTTGAGGGTTAAATTTTGGAAAATATTGAAATATGTGTTCTATTAATTATATTGTAGAGTATTTATGCCACTCGTCAAGTCGATCGAACAAAAAAAGTATGTTTTTCCACGCAAACTGTTCTACCCCCTTGCAACCTTAAGCGTTGAATTTTTGGGAAATGCTGAAATACGTGTTTCATTAATTACGTTGTAGAGTTGTTATGCAAAGTTTTAAGTAAACCCGATGAAAAAAGTATTTTTTCCCATACGAACTTATACACCCCATTTCACCCCCTTAAGGATCGAATGTCAAAAAAATATTTCTCAGTGCACCTCTACTCCCTCTAAGGAACAGATGTACCAAATATCATTTTTCTATCTTCAGTTGTTTGGGCTGTGCGTTGTCTGTTAGTCAGTCAGTCACGGAACAGTTTTATATACAGGATGTCCAATAGGAAGTTGCTGAAACTAATCGACTGTCATTTTAAATCACGTGCACAGAATCAGAAAAGCCAAACTGCTTTAAATAGAGGAAACTCTGCAGTTTTAAACGCACATAAATAAAACCCAGTCAAATATTTTTTTTCTGTCACTTTATTACATCTTATAAAAATAACGAAAAAGTACAATGAATAATGATAGATATTTTCGAAGTGCGAACCGTTAGATTGTGCACAAAAATCAATTCTTTTTTGAAAACTGTGAAAAACTGTGTCCAACATATCGTTCTTAATGCCGCGAACCACTTCCTGGATGGCCGCGATCAGTTCTTCTACTGTGCTGGGGTTTTTAGCGTAACAATGATCTTTAATGTACCCCCACAAGAAAAAATCACAAGGGTTTAGGTCCGGTGAGTACGGAGGCCATTCTAATCCACCTTGAGAAAATTTAGGGTACCCCAGACCGATTACTCGAGTCCCATATACGCGATGAATAGCTTCAAACACCTCATGACTCCGGTGCGGCGTCGCTCAATCTTGCATGATGTAAACATTTTTAACCAGTCCCCTCTTTTTTGCATAAGGAAAGAATTTCGTTTCCAAAAGCTGTTTGTAACTCTCTCCTGTTACCGTAGATTCCAAGAATTGCAAATAAATTCCTTTTACTGAAATCGCTGCTCATGCCGTTACTTTCTGCGGATGGAGGGACTTCGCTAGCGATATGTTGGGATTTTCCGTTCCCCAAAACCGGTAATTTTGCTTGTTTACGTACCCATTCATCCAAAAATATGCGTCGTCGGAATATATAATCAATTTCTCATTAAGTTCTTCGGCTTCGAACATTCCCGTAATAGTGTTACAAAATTCGATGCGTTTTGTCATGGCATGTTCAGTTAATAATTGATGAGTGCTTATTTTATACGGATGAAACTTTAGAAAATATTTCAAAATGTTGTGTAATGATAATTTGGTTATTTTTAATGCTTGAGCAGCTTTCCGAATCGAATCATTTGGATTTTGTTTGAAATAATTCTCAACTTCGTTCATCTTCTCTGGTGTAGTCACCGTAACAGATGGACCTGGCAACTCATGTCTACGGTCCTGGAGTGTACCATACTTCACGAAGTTATCGATTATCCTACAAAAATTAACGTAAAATTACTTCAATGCAGTTTAATTTAATTGAAACACAAGTTGTGTGATAGATGAATATGAATAAATATTTTATTCTTACCTTTTCAGAGTGTTTTCGTTGGCGACTCTATGAGTTCCAAACTTAGTACGAAACCCTCTATATGCATTACTATACATTTTCCCCTCGAGAAGAAGCACTCAATAAGATATACTTTTTCTTCCGTGGTGAGCTCACTCATTTTGACGTGCGCGTACTTGCATCAACCTCGGCTGGAATAAAACTGCGGGGCCTGAGGTATGTGCCTTAGAAAAAGAGACCCCTATTGAATTCATGGAGGGAAGAGACACTTATTTAGTTTTAGCAACTTCCTATTGGACACCCTGTATATAGTGTGACGTGATTTCTTGAGCCACGTCACAGAAATGCTACCGATAATTAATGGATGCTCTCGATGCCCGGGTCTTTCCTCCAGTTTTTTTTTTGTAACGTTTAAGGTTTATGTTACGTTTTCGTTTCGGGTGATGTTGGCGTGTGGAACTCGGTCGAGCGGCGTGTCGCTCAACGTACCGAGCAATTCCGACCGAGGGACGCACGGAACGAGGCTTTCGGGGAATCGGTGCACGCCCGGCTGAAACGCCGGCGCCCCACCGCAGTGGTGCATCGTGCTGAAGAGCGGGCAGTTTCGGTTGCGGGCGGAGGCTGGAGATCTCCGCGCCGCGCTTCTGGAGAGAAGCTTTGCCAGCTCTCGCACGGTGACCCGGGGATGCGATCTCCGCAGGCCTCCATGTTACCGAGAAGGAAAGGTCCCGATGTGTTACCGTTCCGCTTGCGGGGTAACTCGGGCAGAATATATGGATTCCGAAAGGAATATTCCAATACCATATTCCAGTTCGCGAAATAATATTTCAGCTCACAAAAATGAGAAGGTAAAAGTTCTTGTTTGAAGCAGCGTTCTCGTATGATCTGAGCGCGCGAGCGTGTTTACATTTTTTCGGTAATCGCGCTCGACAATGCTCTCGCTGGCTGGCCCTCGCCGTGCGAGGTAGAGTTAGCGACCAATTTTCATCTCGGACGAGGTCCGTCGGTGAATTTCGCTCCTGACGTCGTGTGAGACAGACGTGTTCCTCCACGGGTCCTGTTCGCGATCCCGCGCCCGGAAGGCGGGTCTTTCCGAACGGAGATAAGTTCTCGTGATTTGGAAGACAATCAGGTCCCGCAAAATAACATAAAATACTTTATTTTATTTTATTCGTATTTGTTGTTCTCGCGTATCTGGAGTTTCGTGCGCAACTCCTGGTGAATCCCGACCCCACTAACATGACTCACAGCCTGAGCGGCCGTGCTCTACCGCAACCGTCCTCCCGTGCAAGTACATCCAGTTAGTCTGGTTATGATTCCGGCGATACAAAAATCACGGAGTTCTTCAGCTCCGATGGCGGGTCAGGGCGGAACCCCCCGACCCCAGGGCATACCGATTGAGAAATCCGGTGAAATAAAATTCTCTGGTGCCCCGGGTATGGCGGATGCACGCACGCGGGGTGGACGAACCGACGGTGACGGTTATTGCAGCCGGTTCTCGCGTTTAAATTCTCGTTTCCATGGTTCAGAAAAATTCCCCGTCACAAATGGTGCCCAACGTGGGGCCACGCCGGTGAGTAGCGGTTCCTGGTTAAGATTTAAGGGGAAAGATAGCAATAATAATTTAATTATTCTTTTTTTCCATTCTTTCCGCCTTTCTTGGTCTCCATTTCAATCTCATCTCGAGATGTTCTCGTGAAAGGTTCGAGACCTTTGAAAATTCGAAAATTCGAGACGCGAAAATGATGAGGTCTTGGACTGCAGCTTCGCGGTGGCTCGATGCGCCAGGCCTGTGAAGGCCGCGGTACGCCGCACGGGCAGCGATAACGCTCTCGGAAATAATATCAGTTTTTCAACCCGGTTACGAATTTTCAACCCCCCCCCCCCCCCCCCGAGTCCTTCCTCAAGGTCTCGGGAGTCAAAAGATCGCTCGATCGCACTCATGAGTACGCTATTTCTCGAGCGATAAACACCGGAAATTCCGCGACATCCTTTCACGAGCTCTCGAATACCCAAAGAAAACGTAAGTTCTCGGCAGTGTTCCCGCGTAATTTCCTCCTTTTCGGAGGAAAGTGCTCTCGCTGGCTTCCCTCCCCGAAGGGTAGGAGATGTGCGCTCCCTACAAGTTAACATTTTTTTGTGTGTTTTGTGCTGTCGGTGTCATTCTGTGTGAATTTTTTATTGTGCCCGCGGAACGCCGCCAAAACGGATTAGCCGATCAGCGCCGGTGAGTCCCAACGTAGTCGGAGACTATTTTTTGTTTTACCTTTTTTTTTTATCAATATTAATTCTCTCGATACGCGGCGTTCATAAGACGGGGCTAGCTCGGCCTCGTCGATCCCGTTTAACGGGAGGTGTCGGAAATGCGGCGACCTCGGGCGGCCGCCGCGGCTCCCGAACATCGGTGTGACACGCCCGTCGCAATATATCGGGTGTTCCCGAAGTGGAACGAGTTCTCCGGTTCCATCGTTCCCGGGCCGAGTTAGGTCAGAGGGAAAATATTTCTTTTAATTTTTGAAAAAAATAATTTCTTTCATTTTTTTTTGTTTTATCTTCTTTCCCTCGCTCTTATTCCGTCGAATTTACTCGACGAGAAGAAATAAAATTTCTTCGTTCTCGCGGATCCGAATAACGTAATTCGGATGGAGGGAAAATATTTTATTTTATTTTTCGGAAAATTTTCCCTCACTCGCTCCCGCTCTATCCAATTCCCTTGATGGGAAGAAATAAAATGTCCTCGTGCTCGCGGATCCGAATAAGATAATTTGGATGGAGGGAAAATATTTTTTTTTCTTTAATTTTTTTCTGATAATTTTCCCTCACTCGCTCACGCCCCGTCGAATTCCCTCGACGGGAGGAAATAAAATTTCCTCGTTCTCGTGGATCCGAATAAGATAATACGGATGGAGGGAAAATCATTTTTTTTCGATAATTTTCCTTCACTTGTCCTCGTCTCGTCAAATTCCCTCGACGGGAGGAAATAAAATTTCCTCGTTTTCGCGGACTCGAATAAAATAATTCGGATCGAGGGAAAATATATATATTAAAAAAAAAATCGGAAAATTTTCCCCCACTCGCTCTCGCCTCGTCAAATTCCCTCGACGGGAGGAAATTAGATTTCCTCGTTCTCACGGACCCGAATAAGATAATTTGAATCGAGGGAAAATAATTAATATTTTTTGTCCTCTGGAACTCTTCCCTCACTCGCACTCGTCCCGTCAAATTCTCTCGACGGGAGAAACTTAAATTTTCGCATTCCCGTGGATTCGAACGAAATAATTCGGATCAAGGGACAAATATATTTTTTTCTCTGCAAATTTTCCCTCATCCGCTCTCGTCCCATCGAATTCCCTCGACGGGAGGAAAGTCGGTACGCCGTCACACTCCGAGTACCCAAAGACACTGTCCATGGCGACCGGAGGCGCGATACCGATGGTCTCGGCACGGCTCTCGAAAAACGCTAACGATTCATCGGATGACGTGATCCCGATCGGGGACCCGACGCTCGGCCCACGGGCTCGCGCCGCAGGGCTGCGGATCCAAAGCTCCTGGTGGTGCGACTCGGTATCCGTCGCTAGCGGGGACCGGCGCTCTTCGGTGAGGCTGACAGGGAATCTACCCCCTCTCGCCCCGAGCTCCCGAGGGGGCGGAAGACCCCAACTTACCGGACCCGGTCGCAGGGTCGTACCGCCAAGCCCGAGGCACGCTCTCGAGTTGGCGGGCCACAAAGTTCGCGTTTCGCAGACCCCGCTTACCGGATTGCGCTCCGCGAAGAGATCTCGTGCCGGACTCAAGGCGAGTCTGAGTCAGCTCTCGTTTACTTAAGCTGCATGAGCGGCCTATTTTCCCGTCTGGACCCAGCCTGGGTGGAGTGAGAGCAGGTCCGCTCCGCTCACCGTAACACGCTACCGTCGTTCCGTCTGGTAACTCCTTTGCAGGACCACTGGATGATGAAAGATCTCGAGCATGCGGCTGCACGTCAGGAGAAAATCCTGAGCATGATGAGCAGGCACCGCGTACCGCCGAAGCTAGAGGCCTCCCTCTGCTCAGCGGACCCTTACCACGGCAAAAGCCGTGTGTATCCCGCCGCTCCGGCTTCTGTCTCATGCAGAGCCCGGCAGCGATCGCTCATGAAACGGCCTCCTCTTGCGAGGAGGACGGTCCGAAGATGCTCAATGCAATGTTGCCTCAGCACAACAAACGCGAATCAGGTCACGGAAAGGCGACGCAGGGGCGCAGTCTCTCACGGCCTACCCCGCCTCGCCGATCGTTTTCGAGGCCTCCGAAGGGCCAATTCCGGAAGGACAAAGCCGATAACGCCGCGTCTCAATTATCGAGTGGTCCTCCAGAGACCACCCCCGTTAACGACCAACCGATTTTTGTTTGCCCTGCTGCTGGAATTGCAGCAACACGGGCCACCGACACAGAGAGTGCCCGGACCTCCGGCTCCTCTTTTGTTACCGTTGTGGTCAGTCGGGCGTGTCCACGAGCCGTTGCCCCTTTTGCAATCGGGGAAACGGTCGAGGAGGCAAGTGAGGAAATCTCCTCCGCTTCCCGGGACTAGCCCCGACGATACTAAATTCGTGAGCAGCTCCGGTGTAGCGACGCCATGCCAACAGGCTACCGAATGGAAAAAAATGGCGAAGGCGACAGCTACGTAGTCGACAATTTACCAACACGGTCCCCCCAGAGGAGGATTCTCCCCTCGAGGAGGTCATCGTAAACTCGACTTCCTACCAGAGCGCTATAGCGTTCCGGGTTGAACGACTTTTGGACGGAAAACCCGTAAGAGGTCTCGTGGACTCAGGCGCAACTAAGACATTTATCGGCCCCGTTCTCATTGAATGGTTGGCAGCTCTCGGCACGGAGACGATAACGATCCCACCACGATCAGTGGTGGTCGCGAATGGTCAAATCGAAACCGTGGACATAGATTTCCGCGTGCCTTTGCTCCTTAAGGGACAACACCACTGTGACGGCTTCAAAAAATCGATTTTTTGAAAACCATCTAGAAAAATCTAAAATACATTTAAGATTAAGATGCCGTTGGACCCAGGTCGAAAAAATAATTATTTTCGGAGATATTGAATATTTTGTGGAGCGGTGCAGCGCTCCGTGACGCTCGGGGTCCCGCGCAGCTGCGCGCCTCAGGGTCGGCAGGTATACCGGGCCTTTCCCAGGTCCTGCGGGTCTTTTTCAGGTATTCTTTTGTCTCCATTCACAAAAACCGGCTATTGTTATAAATATAGTTTCGAAAAAAAGCCATAGGTGGCGATAATTGAAAAATGTTCAAGGCAGGTATAGGGATAGCGTCATAGCGTCAGTTTGCGAATGGAAGCGACGCTACTCGTGTCTAAACGCTCCGAATCGTTTCGTTCATAAATATCGAACGCTCAGAATCATTCTTTGCACATCGAAATGGATAATCCGAAAGTGTACGCGGGGAAAAAGGGAACAAAACGGAGTTATGTGACGAGGAGTCGAACGAAAATTTCGAATCGAAAACCTCCGAACCGTTATAGCTCCGAAAATAGTTCTGCAGAGTATGTGAGTACGTCGGCGAAAAAGTTAAAATCGTCGGACGATGTAGAGGTCGGTGTTACTAACGATTTCGGTTATCGTATATTACACCTCGTCAATGCATTGTACATTATATCGACGTTAGTGAAGTGCAAAGTGTGTGATCGCGATATAAAGTTTACTAAAAACAGTTTGCGCGTACTCGGATTCAAAATCGAGGTATATTGCGGCCGTTGTGAAAAAGTGCAAATCAATTCGTGTCCTATGATTGACAATGCATACGAAATAAATCGTCGGATCGTATTCAGTATACGTCTTCTTCGCGTCGGTTTGAATGGCCTGATGAAGTTTTGTGCATTTATGGACCTACCGCGCCCCATATTTCAGTCTTTCTACGATCGAATCTTAAATTCGATTTCGATTGCCACTAAAGCTGTGAGCACAGTGAGCAAACAAAAGGCTGCACTTGAGGAGGAGACAATTTCGTTGGAAAATGGGGTGGAGGACGAAATTATCGTTTCAGTGGATCGTGGCGTAAGCGCGGTTTCAGCTCGCTTTTCGGCATAACATCGCTAATCGGCTGGTACACTAAAAAAGTGATCGACGTTATGGTGAAATCGAAATATTGCAAAGCTTGCGAGCATTGGGAAAAAAATGAAAGCACCGCGGAGTACTGGAAATGGGAAAGTACCCACGACGATGAGTGCCAGGCAAACCATAGCAGCTCCTCCGGAAAAATGGAAGTCGACTTAGCTGTCGAAATGTTTGAACGGTCTGAAGAGCTCTATGGTATAAAATATAAATATTATATTGGTGTCGGCCATTATAGAACGTTTCTGGGCATATCGAATAGCGATCCATTCGACGGTTTCGAGATAAAAAAAAGGGTGCATCGATCATGTCCAAAAACGTATGGGGACGCGCCTCCGCGAAATCGTGAAAAAACAAAAAGGATTGTCTGGCAGAGGAAAGCTCACCGGAAAATTGATTGACGAGTTGAGCACATATTACGGCTTGGCTATTCGGAGGAACAGCAATGATGTTGAAAAAATGAGGAAGGCAATTTGGGCAACTATCAAACATAAAATATCCACAGATAGTGAGCCACAACATCACGATTGCCCAGAGGGAGCCGAGTCGTGGTTTTCGTGGCAGCGAGCGGTCGCAACCGGTAATATTTCTGAATATCGCCATAAGCCACCTCTTCCTGAGGAAGTATTGGATGCAATTACGCCAGTCTTCGAGAATTTGAGCAGAGACGATTTGCTGCAGCGTTGTTTGGGCGGCTTCACGCAAAACAACAACGAAAGCTCCAACAAATCAGTTTGGGCAATAGCCCCTAAGTGTCAGTCCGGGAGCAAAAAAATCGTCGATATTGCAGCTGATATCGCGGTATTATTATTCAATGATGGCCTGAGAAGCCTCATGAAAGTTTTGGAGACGTTGGGGATAACTATCAGCCCAAATTGTTTCAATTTTTGCGTTGAAACCCACGCAGCGCGGATCAAACTGGCAGAGCGCTCGCTCACAGATGCTGCAAAAGCGGCAAGAAGAGCCTCTACAAGTTCGAGAAAAGATGCTAGGGACAATGATTTGCTTTTTGAAGGCCAGCTATATGGTGCCGGCATCGCTGATTAAAGGTAAACAATTTTTTTTCCAATTTATCGCATAAATTAACAAACCTAAAACTTTGAACGCGTTTTTCTCAAAACCACTTTTTTGAGTGCGGCACGCAGCAGAACTCGAGCAATTTTTATCCGATCGACTTCAAATTTGGACTGCATCAATAAAACTACATTATCTAAAAGAGTACATAGGAGTTTTTCGATATCTCAATAATAAAAAAAGTTATAGTCCATTTTCGACGAGAAATTTTGCTCGAAAATCGTCCTTTAATTACAAAAGCGTGCCTATTTTTTAAAAATCAATATTTTTTCAAATCCCTATGTACTTCTCTTTAAAATATCATATTATTAACGAAAACACTCGGTATTTTTTTTCAGATCGACTTTGAAGAGAGTTCTGCTGCGTGCCGCGAACCACTGCAGAGGCAACAGTACCTGACGCGGGAGCTTCCCCAGCGTCGCCATGGGGCGTGAAAAATTTGAATTTTTTTTTATGTATCTTCAATAAGCAACGAACAAAACAAAAAAAAATTTCGAATATCTCTTTTTTTTCCCACAAAAAAAAATTCTTGAAAAATGGCAAAAAAAACAGGGGGTCACAGTGGTGTCGTCCCTTAATGGCCGCCCAGTCACGATTCTCACGCATCATCTGCACTCGCTCTCGGAAGATCTAATCCTTGGATTAGATAGCTTACGGGCAGCCCGGATGGTGATGGATTTTTACTGTGAGTCCTGGTGGTTCCGTGACACCCCAGAGACCCTGTATGCCACCAAGTAGCGACTGGGCTAGTCCAGTCGTTATGGCCGAGTTATAAGCCGAACGGTAAATACCGTTATAGAAGGGTTAACGCGGTTACGAAGAAGGATGCTTACCCCATCCCGAACATGACCGGTATTCTCGATGAGTTGAGACAAGCTAATTACATCTCGACTCTCGACTTGAGTCAGGCATATTGGCAAGTCCCAATGGATCCCACTTCCCGTGAAGTTACCGCTTTTGTTGTGCCAGGCCGAGGCTTGTTTCAATTCAAGCAGATGCCTTACGGCCTAACAAATGCTCCCGCAACGTTCCAGCGAATGCTGGACCAGCTTATTGATGTGGATATGTATCCACACGTTTCCGTTTACCTGGATGATATTATCATTATCATTAGGACTTTCGAAGAGCACCTTGTGTGGCTTCGGAAGATTCTCGATAAGATCCCGAAAGCGGGGCTGGCGATTAACCGCGATAAAAAGGAGTTTTGCCGGCCCCAGGTTCGCTCTCTCCGCTTCCTGATGAACCGCCAAGGACAAGGATTGATCCCGACAAATTGGCTCCCGTACTTGATTATCCCGAACCGAGGAACCTCCGGCAACTGCGTCGTTTCCTCGCCATGGCATCGTGGTACGGTCGCTTTATACCGGAGTTCGCGATCATCGCCGAACCCCTGACTCGCCTTATCAAGAGGGACGTCGAGTGGCGATGTGATCCTGAACAACAAAACGCTCTCGATGAATTGAAACGGTGCTTGACGGGCGCACCGACGCTCGCCTGTCCCGACTTCTCGCTCCCGTTTACGCTGCAGACGGATGCTAGCGGCATAGGTATCGGTGCCGTACTCACGCAGGCGATTGATGAGCCCGAAAGGGTTATCGCTTACGCAAGCCGCGCTCTTACTGCGCCGGAACGGAAATATTCCGTGAGGAAGCAAGAGTGCCTCGCTGTGCTCTGGTCAATACGAAAATTCCGTTGCTACCTGGAGGGGTACAGCTTCACTGGGATCTCTAATCACAGCAGCCTTAGGTGGCTGCACCATTTGAAGAACCCCACTGGTCGGTTAGCGCGACTGTCCTTGGAGTTACTGGAGTACAGTTTTACCATTGTCCATCGGGAAGGCGCGCTGCACCACGATTCCGATGCGCTCTCAAGGATCCCTGAGGGTCAGGATGACGCCTTGGCGTGCACTCAAGACACTCGGGACCAATGGTACCATCGCCGAGTCCACGATGTCGAGCGGATCCCGGATAAGTTACCGGATCGGAAGATAGTTGAGGGTCGACTGTACTATCACCGACCCTCCTGCTTGGCGTATCTCGAGTTTGAGGAACTCGACGCGTAGAAGCTCGTGCTTCCCGCGAGGTCCGGCAGCGTGCTCTTAATGAGTGCCACTCGCTACCGCATGCAGGCCACTTGGGTGTCGACAAGACGTACTGGCGTCTGGTGACCGCCTATTACTGGCCTGGTCTTTTTAAAGACGTGGTGGTTCACGTACGGCAGTGTAACACCTGATAGCGCTGCAAAGTCAAGCAGCAAGCTTCCGCCGGTCTCATGGGTCATCGCATTGTCGAAGAGCCCTGGATGACCGTAGCCACCGACATTACGGGGCCGATCACTCCCGGGCGATCTGGCCACTCATATGTTCTCGTAATCCAGGATCTCTACACCAAGCGGATAGAGGTTCAGCCCCTTCGCAGGGCAAATGGAAAAGCTATCGCAGAGGCTCTCGATGACCTGGTCGTCACTCGTTGGGGGGCACCCAAGGTCCTGATCACCGACAATGGCGCGGAGTTCGTCAACCGCGACATACGCGAGTTTACTGAACGCGTGGGAATACGGCATGGCAGCACCCTGCCGTATCACCCCTAAGCCAATTCTACCGAGCGGGTGAATCGTGTGGTGCAAACTACGATTCGCGCCTTCCTGGAGTGTAACCATCGGGAATGGGACGCGCACCTGCACGAGTTCCGGTTTGCGGGCCTCATCGAGGCCATCCGAGACTTAGCCCACGGTGATATGGGTCCCGGGCGAGCCGGCCGGTCGGTGTACTCCCCGGTCTCGATGGTCGCGGAGGACCCCGAAGCTGAGGGTGCCCAAGAGCTCCCGTTGTCCGTGGACGGAGGCCCGGTAGACCCGGGGGTGGTGCCCGAACCAACTGCGGTGGCGCGGTGACGGCCCCGGTGACTGACCCCGACCACCAGACGGCGGGCCATCCCGTCGGCGGAGACCCGCTCTCGAGCGGGCATGTTACAGTTGCGGTGAGGTGGGTCACCGCTACCGTGACTACCCGCGGGGCCCCCAAACGGCCACTTTCTGCCACAGGTGCGGACGCAAGGGCAAAACCCTGCGGACGTGCCCGCGTTGCAGTGAGTGGTGGCGGGAGGCGAGCCCGTATGTCCCGCAGGCAGGCCGCAACGTCCTGTGGTAGAAGTTGAAGGCGATGCGGATAGCGCGAGCGTAAGCCCGCAACGCGCGGCCTGCCCCGCCGGCCTCCCCGTCAGCGACAGTGGTCGAGCCAGTTCTCGACCCTTCGGGCAAGAAAGCCCGTAGGCAGCGTAGGGGTGGCACCGACAAGCGGGGCAACTTGCAAGCCTAGACCGGCCCCTTCGAGCTCTAGCATCGGAGCTCCGATTCCCCGATTTTCGGAGGATTCGAGGTGGCCCGAGTTCTCGGTATGTGGGTCTTTGGCCCTTGATCTCATGTGAGGCGGCAACGCCTCACAGTTCTCGCAATACCGGCGTCAGCATAGGTTTTAGCGCGGGGCGGCGACGTCCCGCAGTTCACACCATGAGGGGCCTCCGGCCTCAGTTCTCGTGCGAGACATTGAAGGCCCGCAGTTCCCGCGAAAGGGAGTTAGGCCCCGATTCCCCGCCGAGGAAAATGCACCTTGCAGTTCCGGCGAGTCGCGACGACGCGGCTCAAGTAGATGTACTAGGCCGGTTCTAACTCAAGGGGAGGTGGTGTGTCAAAAGTAGGGAAGCCAAGGTGGCGCTACTGTCGTGGGAAGGTCGCCGGGCGCGTGTGACGTCACAGAGAGGCCTATGTGGAGGGGAGGGGGATGTGGTCCGTGCAGCGACTGCGGGGGGGGGGGGGGGTTGATGGGTATTTTGTGTGTATGTGCGTGCGTGCGTGCATGCGTGTAGGAAAGCCAAGGTGGCGCTGCGGTCGTGGGGAGGTCGGCGTGCGTGCGTGCGTGTAGGGAAGCCAAGGTGGCGCTACGGTCGTGGGGAGGTCGGCGTGTGTGCGTGCGTGCGTGTAGGGAAGCCAAGGTGGCGCTACGGTCGTGGGGAGGTCGGCGTGTGTGCGTGCGTGCGTGTAGGGAAGCCAGGGTGGCGCTACGGTCGTGGGGAGGTCGGCATGCGTGCATGCGTGCGTGCGTGCGTGCGTAAGTGCGTAAGTGCGTGCGTGCGTGGGTGCGTGCGTGCGTGCGTGCGTGCGTGCGTGCATGCGTGAGTGCGTGCATGCATGCGTGTAGTAAAGCCAAGGTGGCGCTGCGGTTGTGGGGAGGTCGGCGTGTGTGCGTGCGTGCGTGCGTGTAGGGAAGCCAAGGTGGCGCTACGGTCGTGGGGAGGTCGGCGTGCGTGCATGCCTGCGTGTAGGGAAGCCAAGGTGGCGCTACGGTCGTGGGGAGGTCGGCGTGTGTGCGTGCGTGCGTGTAGGGAAGCCAAGGTGGCGCTACGGTCGTGGGGAGGTAGGCGTGTGTGCGTGTGTGCGTGCGTGCGTGCGTGCGTGCGTGCGTGCGTGCGTGAGTGCGTGCGTGCGTGCGTGCGTGCGTGCGTGCGTGCGTGAGTGCGTGCGTGCGTGCGTGCGTGCGTGCGTGCGTGCGTGCGTGCATGCGTGCGTGCGTGCGTGCGTGCGTGTGTGTGTGTGTATGTGTAACGTTGTCTCTTAAGAAGTCACGTAGAGGGCTAAGAAAAGGTGCATGAATTTATCCAGATGTTCTTTTTTTCAACTATCTCGACGGAGGCTCATATCCGAGACGCTGTTATACACGGCAACGTTTCAACCACCTCGTCCGAAAGTCTCAAATTTTACGACTCGTTTTTTTCTTACGTCGAGCGCCAGGGACCGTCATACCCTATCGCTTCGCATGTGCAACTTGAGCCTCATCATTCCATAGGTCCACACTTGAAAACCCATAAAATTTTACGACAGCATGTGACGAAGACAGTGATCCGGGGGGAAAAAATGCATTTCCATTGTACAGGGCTTTAGTTTTTCATCTATGAATGATAATATATACAAGGAGTGCAACGTCAAGCCTTGATGCCGACACTTGAGATCATGCAGGTCTGGACAAGTTAGCCCCATGGTTAAACTAATCATCGTCATCATCGGCGATATCAATAACGTCTCCGTCTACCCCAACTTCCACTTCGTCGTCATGGGCGATATTCACGACAACCTCCATCTCATCATCGACGAGATCGATCACTTCAATTTGGTTCGACATTTTTCTTAACTGATTTTCCGTTTTCCGACTCTTCCACAAGGACACCTCGGAGGTTGACGACTGGAATGGCGAAAACTGCTGTTCCGATCCTTATAGGCTTATAGTAGGGTGGGGACTTATTGAAGAAAAAAACCTTGCAAGATAGTGCATCCTGGCCAGGGGATAAACGAAAGTTTTTTTTCGTTAACTATCCCTGTAGGGGTAGGCATTTGCTGTCCAGAAAAGTGTGCACTCATAGAGGTGAAAGCTGGCCAGGCTCGCCAATCATTGACTTTCGCGATCTCTACAGAACCGCGTCTAGGTCATGGAGACTGAACTCGCGTATTATAAAGAGCATCTTCGAGTTTTTAATATATATTGCCACGTGTTCCAGTATGTATGAAGTCCAGCCTGTCACGAATCATAGCGCTCTCCGCAGAGCAACATCAAACCTATTCAAGTGACACTTGAGGCTATACAGTTTTTACCAAATCAGCCATATTATAAAGACAATTTTTTTTTCTTCGTCGACGTTCAATGCCAGCCTCCGAGCATAGGGAACATTTTGAAAAAATAACATTCCGCTCAAGTAATGTCTTGGCTATCCAAAACACATACGAAAACGAGGTATTTATTACAAAACGATCAACTTTGTGGATATATGGCCGGAGATTTTTTTTTTTAGGCTTCTACCACTGATCCCACTGCATGCACCGTTTGAGCATAGATGCACTCGCGGTCTGGAATACTCACAAAAATACTTTTATTTTTTGCTCCCGTTGAACCCCGATCGGCTCGTTCTGCGTGTGTATTTATTTTTCATGCTTTCCATGTTAAAAGATATCAGCGTGATATTGAAAAACTCTGGTGGAGGTGATTCTATTACATTTTCCGAGCTAGAAGGGAACGACAAAAATATTTTCTGATGGGAGACCATTTTTAATCGTCGGCAGCGCTCAAAAGTGGCCACACTTTGAATGAAGCAGTGAGTTCACATATCTCTCTGGCAAGACTTTTCAACTCGTTAATATGGAGAACAACAATGAACCATCAGAAGAAATCTTGCACAACCAAGCCACGCTCTTAAGTTCGATCGACGACTTTGCAGTGTGGGAGATACAGATCGTCGAGTTCATCAAAGTACTGAAATCGCAAAGCCGAATTAAGCGCCACCGATTATCAACTAAACATCAATAGTCATTGATAGGCCAAATACCGAATCTGGAAGGATTGAAGTATTTCATGTACAGGCATTCTATATGCATGGGTGCAGGACACAACGGTGATGAGTTAATGTGGCGAGAACTCGACTTGAACGCCTGATGGTCTATACTTTAAGTTCTGCTCGATGAATTTCAACAACGTGGAAGTGGTTGAGCTTTACAAAAGATACGTAATCTTACAATAAATGTAAATAAGTATAAATCAATACGCGTTAAATGTTATATCTCATTGCCACGGGAAATAATGATTATGAGGGCTGCGATTAATGTGCAATCAAGAGATAATGCACGTTTCGCATGGGTCACAGTTACAGCTTTATACCCAGCTGAACGAAACAGTGACCACGGATCTTCTTACATGCATTATTCAACGGTATTGAATCTATCGAATATTGAATTCCCAATAATTATAGGTCAAATTAAACAAAAAAAAATTTGCTTCAAAATAATTTATCCATTAATGTGTGTACCACCGAAGAAGACATTGCTCCGATACGCATGGCTCAACATATAAAGAAGAAAAGCATATCAATTTGCTGTACATACACGATACCGAAGATAACAATGTATGGCATATCACATAGATAAAGAACCTGTCAAGCCTCGTGAGCGCAGAACAGAGACAACCATTAAAAAATATATATATGCCATCGGTGTATGAAGTTAACACAATTACTATATCGTCATATGTGCTAGACGAATTAAACAACAATCTATTATTTCGCTGGTGTCGGCATTACTTTAGATCAACGGATAAACTGCAATCACATGAGATCGATTATGGAGCAATAAAGCACTGCGCCATCCGACTATCAAATGATACTAATAAGTGGCTTCACATCATCAACTCCAATTGGAAAGCAACACATCCATTCACTGTAAATGCCTACTTGGAGTGTTTTTTTAACTAATTATAGAGAGAAGATGAGAGTGTGCCAAGACTGATGCGAAGAACGCAGCAGAGGATATGTATCAATATCATGAAGTATTTACTATTGATTACCACATGTGTTTTTCATATGATGAATCACTATCATAGTATCGATCACATCACAGCGCCGATTTCATATCATAGTTTGTGACGGAACTGGAAAAAATAGTGCTGTACATAAAATATATTTTCTACGAAAATTAATGCTCGTCATGAGTTAATTCTAATACCTTCACGCGATGGCAATAATTGTGCATTCAGTCATCATCAACTACTAGAGGTAGAAGTTGAATTACTCAAGATACAATGGCGTATGCCCCACATAATATTAGATGAGATCAATAAATTATCATTACATCGACCATTGGAAAGTGGGCGATACTTGAATGTGGGTTTTCGCTCTTGGGATCTATACGACTGTCCATCGCTTCAAAGCACAACGAAACATTCATGGACCGTAAAAGCTGCCTCCCAACTAGAGAAATCAAAATATGTAATTGGTGCGGTGCAGACTGGTAAAAAAGATAATGTATGGCAAAGGACATTATATTATTCACCGACTGCAAACTCACAAGTGCTGAACTTTATCTCAATTCAGGATTCTTTTCTCAAGATGACTCGAATATGGACTTCAAAAAAGTTTCGACATTTTGTTCAATAGGTACTCTCGATTTTGTAAATACCATTATGACTGCAATAGTGATCGTTCTTTACTAACCATCGCTGAGTCTTAATGTAACGACCCTCTCACGGTTAATGATTGATCGCATCAGAAATATGTAATTGGTGGCTGAATCATAGAGATTCATGCAAATAAAATAAATGTAACATTATGTACTTTTTATTCTCCTCACCCCGTACTTCGTTATGTCAGCATCACCAGCTATCGGATTGTGCAACTGAAAACAATATTACTTTCGAATGTGAAACTCTTTTTTTGTATGGAATTTGATTGAAAATAAATTAATATAATCGCCCAATGATAATCGAAGACATTCATCGGTATACGTTCGTTAGACGTTTGTGAGCCGTTTGTTGGAAGTTTGCGAGGCATTCGAAGATTTTCGATAGTCGTTCATGAAACGTTCCAGAGACTTCCGAAGACATTCATACGATGTTCGGAGCCATTTAAGAGACGTTCGAAAACATTCATAAGGCGTTTGAAGACACGCATGGGGGTTCAAAAAGTTTCAAAAGCCTTTCTACGACGTTCATGAGACGTTTGAAGATGTTCGTGAGACATTCAAGAGACTTTCGAAAACGTTCATAAGACGTTTGAAGACATTCATGAGAGGTGCGAAGACCTTCGGAGACTTTCGAAGACGTTCAAGAGAACTGTGACGATATTTATAATACGTTTAAAGACATTGGTGAGGGGTTCGAAGTCGTTTAAGAGACTTTAAAAGACATTTACAAGGGGATTGAAGACGTTCAAGAAACTTTCGAATACGTTCAAGAGACTTTCGACGACATTCATAATACGTTTGAAGACATTCATGAGGGGTTCGAAGACGCTTAAGAGAGGCTTTCAAAGACATTCACGAGGGGTTTGTCCAAAGACATTCGTAATACGTTTGAAGACATTCAAGAGACGTTCGACGACATTCATAAGACGTTTGAAGAGGTGCATGAGGCCTTCAAAGAGTTTCAAGAGACTTTCTACGACGATCATGAGACGTTTGAAGATGTTCGTGAGTTATTCAAAAAACTTTCGAAAACGTTCATAAGAAGTTTGAAGACATTCATGAGAGGTGCGAAGACCTTCAGTGACGTTCGAAGACATTCAAGAGATCTTTAACGATATTCATGATACGTTTGAGACATCGATGAGGGGGTTCGACGACGTTTTAGGGACTTTCAAAGACATTCACGAGGGGTTTGAAGACGTTCAAGAAACTTTCGAATACGTTCAAGAGACTTTCGACGACATTCATAATACATTTGATTACATTCATGAGGGATTCGAAGACGCTTGAGAGACTTTCAAAGACGTTTACGAGGGGTTCGAAGACGCTTAAGAGACTTTCAAAGACATTCACGAGAGGTGTGAAGACATTCAGAAACTTTCGAAGACATTCAAGAGTTCTTTGACAATATTCATAATACGTTTGAAGACATCGATGAGAGGATCGACGATGTTTTAGAGACTTTCAAAGACATTCACGGAGGGTTTGGAGACGGTCAAGAAACTTTCGAATACGTTCAAGAGACTTTCGACGACATTCATAATACGTTTGATTACATTCATGAGGGATTCGAAGACGCTTGAGAGACTTTCAAAGACGTTCACGAGGGGTTCGAAGACGCTTAAGAGACTTTTAAAGACATTCACGAGAGGTGCGAAGACATTCAGAAACTTTCGAAGACATTCAAGAGTTCTTTGACAATATTCATAATACGTTTGAAGACATCGATGAGAGGATCGACGATGTTTTAGAGACTTTCGAAGACATTCACGAAGGGTTTGAAGGCGTTCGAGAAACTTTCGAATACGTTCGAGAGACTTTCGGCCACATTCATAATACGTTTGAAGACATTCATGATGGGTTCGAAGACGCTTGAGAGACTTTCGAAGACCTTCACGAGAGGTTCGAAGACGTTCAAGAGACTTTCGACGACATTCATGAGTTCTTTGACAATATTCATAATACGTTTGAAGACATCGGTGAGAGAATTGACGATGTTTTAGAGACTTTCAAAGACATTCACGGAGGGTTTGAAGACGTTCAAGAAACTTTCGAATACGTTCAAGAGACTTTCGACGACATTCATAATACGTTTGATTACATTCATGAGGGATTCGAAGACGCTTGAGAGACTTTCAAAGACGTTCACGAGGGGTTCGAAGACGTTTAAGAGACTTTCGACGGCGTACATAATATGTTTGAAGACATTCATGTGGGGTTTGAAGACGCTTAAGAGACTTTTAAAGACATTCACGAGAGGTGCGAAGACATTCAGAAACTTTAAAGGACATTCAAGAGTTCTTTGACAATATTCATAATACGTTTGAAGACATCGATGAGAGGATCGACGATGTTTTAGAGACTTTCAAAGACATTCACGATGGGTTTGAAGGCGTTCGAGAAACTTTCGAATACGTTCGGGAGACTTTCGGCCACATTCATAATACGTTTGATGACATTCATGAGGGGTTCGAAGACGCTTGAGAGACTTTCAAAGACCTTCACGAGAGGTTCGAAGACGTTCAAGAGACTTTCGACGACATTCATGATACGTTTGAAGACATTCATGTGGGGTTCGAAGACGCTTAAGAGACTTTCAAATACATTCACGGGAGGTTTGAAGACGTTCAAGAGGCTTTCGAAGACGTTCATAAATCTTCGACGTCATGCATAATACGATCTTCGACGACATCCATAAACCGAAGACATTCATGACGTTTGAGTTTCGCTGTCATACATTCACAACAATTCGCTGTCATACATTACAAACTCAAACGTCATGAATGTCTTCGGTTTATGGATGTCGTCGAAGATCGTATTATGCATGACGTCGCAGATTTCTGAACGTCTTCGAAAGCTTCTTGAACGTCTTCAAACCTCCCGTGAATGTATTTGAAAGTCTCTTAAGCGTCTTCGAACCCCACATGAATGTCTTCAAACGTATCATGAATGTCTTAGAAAGTCTCTTGAACGTCTTCGAACCTCTCGTGAAGGTCTTTGAAAGTCTCTCAAGCGTCTTCGAACCCCTCATGAATGTCATCAAACGTATTATGAATGTGGCCGAAAGTCACCCGAACGTATTCGAAAGTTTCTCGCACGTCTTCAAACCCATCGTGAATGTCTTTGAAAGTCTCTAAAACATCGTCGATCCTCTCATCGATGTCTTCAAACGTATTATGAATATTGTCAAAGAACTCTTGAATGTCTTCGAAAGTTTCTGAATGTCTTCGCACCTCTCGTGAATGTCTTTAAAAGTCTCTTAAGCGTCTTCAAACCCCACATGAATGTCTTCAAACATATTATGTACGCCGTCGAAAGTCTCTTAAACGTCTTCGAACCCCTCGTGAACGTCTTTGAAAGTCTCTCAAGCGTCTTCGAATCCCTCATGAATGTAATCAAATGTATTATGAATGTCGTCGAAAGTCTCTTGAACGTATTCGAAAGTTTCTTGAACGTCTTCAAACCCTCCGTGAATGTCTTTGAAAGTCTCTAAAACATCGTCAATTCTCTCACCGATGTCTTCAAACGTATTATGAATATTGTCAAAGAACTCATGAATTTCGTCGAAAGTCTCTTGAACGTCTTCGAACCTCTCGTGAAGGTCTTTGAAAGTCTCTCAAGCGTCTTCGAACCCATCATGAATGTCTTCAAACGTATTATGAATGTGGCCGAAAGTCTCTCGAACGTATTCGAAAGTTTCTCGAACGCCTTCAAACCCTTCGTGAATGTCTTCGAAAGTCTCTAAAACATCGTCGATCCTCTCATCGATGTCTTCAAACGTATTATGAATATTGTCAAAGAACTCTTGAATGTCTTCGAAAGTTTCTGAATGTCTTCGCACCTCTCGTGAATGTCTTTAAAAGTCTCTTAAGCGTCTTCGAACCCCTCGTGAGCGTCTTTGAAAGTCTCTCAAGCGTCTTCGAATCCCTCATGAATGTAATCAAACGTATTATGAATGTCGTCGAAAGTCTCTTGAACGTATTCGAAAGTTTCTTGACCGTCTCCAAACCCTCCGTGAATGTCTTTGAAAGTCTCTAAAACATCGTCGATCCTCTCATCGATGTCTTCAAACGTATTATGAATATTGTCAAAGAACTCTTGAATGTCTTCGAAAGTTTCTGAATGTCTTCACACCTCTCGTGAATGTCTTTGAAAGTCTCTAAAGCGTCTTCGAACCCCTCGTAAACGTCTTTGAAAGTCTCTCAAGCGTCTTCGAATCCCTCATGAATGTAATCAAATGTATTATGAATGTCGTCGAAAGTCTCTTGAACGTATTCGAAAGTTTCTTGAACGTCTTCAAACCCCTCGTGAATATCTTTGAAAGTCCCTAAAACGTCGTCGAACCCCCTCATCGATGTCTCAAACGTATCATGAATATCGTTAAAGATCTCTTGAATGTCTTCGAACGTCACTGAAGGTCTTCGCACCTCTCCTGAATGTCTTCAAACTTCTTATGAACGTTTTCGAAAGTTTTTTGAATAACTCACGAACATCTTCAAACGTCTCATGATCGTCGTAGAAAGTCTCTTGAAACTCTTTGAA
This sequence comes from Ophion ellenae, assembly GCA_963210295.1. Taxonomy (NCBI): domain Eukaryota; kingdom Metazoa; phylum Arthropoda; class Insecta; order Hymenoptera; family Ichneumonidae; genus Ophion; species Ophion ellenae. The sequence continues at coordinate 15,458,195 of OY723385.1, read as the reverse complement.
GGCCTCATGCACCTCTTCAAACGTCTTATGAATGTCGTCGAAAGTCTCTTGAATGTCTTCAAACGTATTACGAATGTCTTTGGACAAACCCCTCGTGAATGTCTTTGAAAGCCTCTCTTAAGGGTCTTCGAACCCCTCATGAATGTCTTCAAACGTATTATGAATGTCGTCGAAAGTCTCTTGAACGTATTCGAAAGTTTCTTGAACGTCTTCAATCCCCTTGTAAATGTCTTTTAAAGTCTCTTAAACGACTTCGAACCCCTCACCAATGTCTTTAAACGTATTATAAATATCGTCACAGTTCTCTTGAACGTCTTCGAAAGTCTCCGAAGGTCTTCGCACCTCTCATGAATGTCTTCAAACGTCTTATGAACGTTTTCGAAAGTCTCTTGAATGTCTCACGAACATCTTCAAACGTCTCATGAACGTCGTAGAAAGGCTCTTGAAACTTTTTGAACCCCTCATGCGTGTCTTCAAACGCCTTATGAATGTTTTCGAACGTCTCTCAAATGGCTTCGAACATCGTATGAATGTCTTCGGAAGTCTCTGGAACGTTTCATGAACGACTATCGAAAATCTTCGAGTGCCTCGCCAACTTCCAACAAACGGCTCACGAACGTCTAACGAACGTATACCGATGAATGTCTTCGATTATCATTGGGCGATTATATTAATTTATTTTCAATCAAATTCCATACAAAAAAAGAGTTTCACATTCGAAAGTAATATTGTTTTCAGTTGCACAATCCGATAGCTGGTGATGCTGACATAACTAAGTACGGGGTGAGGAGAATAAAAAGTACATAATGTTACATTTATTTTATTTGCATGAATCTTTATGATTCAGCCACCAATTACATATTTCTGATGCGATCAATCATTAACCGTGAGACGGTCGTTACATTAAGACTCAGCGATGGTTAGTAAAGAACGATCACTATTGCAGTCATAATGGTATTTACAAAATCGAGAGTACCTATTGAACAAAATGTCGAAACTTTTTTGAAGTCCATATTCGAGTCATCTTGAGAAAAGAATCCTGAATTGAAATAAAGTTCAGCACTTGTGAGTTTGCAGTCGGTGAATAATATAATGTCCTTTGCCATACATTATCTTTTTTACCAGTCTGCACCGCACCAATTACATATTTTGATTTCTCTAGTTGGGAGGCAGCTTTTACGGTCCATGAATGTTTCGTTGTGCTTTGAAGCGATGGACAGTCGTATAGATCCCAAGAGCGAAAACCCACATTCAAGTATCGCCCACTTTCCAATGGTCGATGTAATGATAATTTATTGATCTCATCTAATATTATGTGGGGCATACGCCATTGTATCTTGAGTAATTCAACTTCTACCTCTAGTAGTTGATGATGACTGAATGCACAATTATTGCCATCGCGTGAAGGTATTAGAATTAACTCATGACGAGCATTAATTTTCGTAGAAAATTTATTTTATGTACAGCGCTAGTTTTTCCAGTTCTGTCACAAACTATGATATGAAATCGGCGCTGTGATGTGATCGATACTATGATAGTGATTCATCATATGAAAAACACATGTGGTAATCAATAGTAAATACTTCATGATATTGATACATATCCTCTGCTGCGTTCTTCGCATCAGTCTTTGCACACTCTCATCTTCTCTCTATAATTAGTTAAAAAAACACTCCAAGTAGGCATTTACAGTGAATGGATGTGTTGCTTTCCAATTGGAGTTGATGATTTGAAGCCACTTATTAGTATCATTTGATAGTCGGATGGCGCAGTGCTTTATTGCTCCATAATCGATCTTATGTGATTGCAGTTTATCCGTTGATCTAAAGTAATGCCGACACCAGCGAAATAATAGATTGTTGTTTAATTCGTCTAGCACATATGACGATATAGTAATTGTGTTAACTTCATACACCGATGGCATATATATATTTTTTAACGGTTGTCTCTATTCTGCGCTCACGAGGCTTGACAGGTTCTTTATCTATGTGATATGCCATACATTGTTATCTTCGGTATCTTGTATGTACAGCAAATTGATATGCTTTTCTTCTTTTTATGTTGAGCCATGCGTATCGGAGCAATGTCTTCTTCGGTGGTACACACATTAATGGATAAATTATTTTGAAGCAAAATTTTTTTTGTTTAATTTGACCTATAGTTATTGGGAATTCAATATTCGATAGATTCAATACCGTTGAATAATGCATGTAAGAAGATCCGTGGTCACTGTTTCGTTCAGCTGGGTATAAAGCTGTAACTGTGACCCATGCGAAACGTGCATTATCTCTTGATTGCACATTAATCGCAGCCCTCATAATCATTATTTCCCGTGGCAATGAGATATAACATTTAACGCGTATTGATTTATACTTATTTACATTTATTGTAAGATTACGTATCTTTTGTAAAGCTCAACCACTTCCACGTTGTTGAAATTCATCGAGCAGAACTTAAAGTATAGACCATCAGGCGTTCAAGTCGAGTTCTCGCCACATTAACTCATCACCGTTGTGTCCTGCACCCATGCATATAGAATGCCTGTACATGAAATACTTCAATCCTTCCAGATTCGGTATTTGGCCTATCAATGACTATTGATGTTTAGTTGATAATCGGTGGCGCTTAATTCGGCTTTGCGATTTCAGTACTTTGATGAACTCGACGATCTGTATCTCCCACACAGCAAAGTCGTCGATCGAACTTAAGAGCGTGGCTTGGTTGTGCAAGATTTCTTCTGATGGTTCATTGTTGTTCTCCATATTAACGAGTTGAAAAGTCTTGCCAGAGAGATATGTGAACTCACTGCTTCATTCAAAGTGTGGCCACTTTTGAGCGCTGCCGACGATTAAAAATGGTCTCCCATCAGAAAATATTTTTGTCGTTCCCTTCTAGCTCGGAAAATGTAATAGAATCACCTCCACCAGAGTTTTTCAATATCACGCTGATATCTTTTAACATGGAAAGCATGAAACATAAATACACACGCAGAACGAGCCGATCGGGGTTCAACGGGAGCAAAAAATAAAAGTATTTTTGTGAGTATTCCAGACCGCGAGTGCATCTATGCTCAAACGGTGCATGCAGTGGGATCAGTGGTAGAAGCCTAAAAAAAAAAAATCTCCGGCCATATATCCACAAAGTTGATCGTTTTGTAATAAATACCTCGTTTTCGTATGTGTTTTGGATAGCCAAGACATTACTTGAGCGGAATGTTATTTTTTCAAAATGTTCCCTATGCTCGGAGGCTGGCATTGAACGTCGACGAAGAAAAAAAAATTGTCTTTATAATATGGCTGATTTGGTAAAAACTGTATAGCCTCAAGTGTCACTTGAATAGGTTTGATGTTGCTCTGCGGAGAGCGCTATGATTCGTGACAGGCTGGACTTCATACATACTGGAACACGTGGCAATATATATTAAAAACTCGAAGATGCTCTTTATAATACGCGAGTTCAGTCTCCATGACCTAGACGCGGTTCTGTAGAGATCGCGAAAGTCAATGATTGGCGAGCCTGGCCAGCTTTCACCTCTATGAGTGCACACTTTTCTGGACAGCAGATGCCTACCCTTACAGGGATAGTTAAAGAAAAAAAACTTTCGTTTATCCCCTGGCCAGGATGCACTATCTTGCAAGGTTTTTTTCTACAATAAGTCCCCACCCTACTATAAGCCTATAAGGATCAGAACAGCAGTTTTCGCCATTCCAGTCGTCAACCTCCGAGGTGTCCTTGTGGAAGAGTCGGAAAACGGAAAATCAGTTAAGAAAAATGTCGAACCAAATTGAAGTGATCGATCTCGTCGATGATGAGATGGAGGTTGTCGTGAATATCGCCCATGACGACTAAGTGGAAGTTGGGGTAGACGGAGACGTTATTGATATCGCCGATGATGACGATGATTAGTTTAACCATGGGGCTAACTTGTCCAGACCTGCATGATCTCAAGTGTCGGCATCAAGGCTTGACGTTGCACTCCTTGTATATATTATCATTCAGAGATGAAAAACTAAAGCCCTGTAGAATGGAAATGCATTTTTTTCCCCCGGATCACTGTCTTCGTCACATGCTGTCGTAAAATTTTATGGGTTTTCAAGTGTGGACCTATGGAATGATGAGGCTCAAGTTGCACATGCGAAGCGATAGGGTATGACGGTCCCTGGCGCTCGACGTAAGAAAGAAAAGAGTCGTAAAATTTGAGACTTTCGGACGAGGTGGTTGAAACGTTGCCGTGTATAACAGCGTCTCGGACATGAGCCTCCGTCGAGATAGTTGAAAAAAAGAACATCTGGATAAATTCATGCACCTTTTCTTAGCCCTCCACGTGACTTCTTAAGAGACAACGTTACACATACACACACACACACGCACGCACGCACGCACGCACGCACGCACGCACGCACACACGCCGACCTCCCCACGACCGTAGCGCCACCTTGGCTTCCCTACACGCAGGCATGCACGCACGCCGACCTCCCCACGACCGTAGCGCCACCTTGGCTTCCCTACACGCACGCACGCACGCACACACGCCGACCTCCCCACGACCGCAGCGCCACCTTGGCTTTCCTACACGCATGCACGCACGCACGCACGCACGCATGCACGCACGCACGCACGCACGCACGCACGCACCCACGCACGCACGCACTTACGCACGCACGCACGCACGCATACCATGACTCACAGCCTGAGCGGCCGTGCTCAGGTGCTCTATCGCAACTGTCCTCCCGTGCAAGTGCATCCAGTTAATCCGGTCATGATTCTGGTGATACAGAAATCGGGGAGGTCTCCAGACTCCCAGGTAATACCGGTTATCTTTCCAGTGTAACAAAAATCACGGAGTTCTCCAGCTCCGATGGCGGGTCAGGGCGAATCCCCCCGACCCCAGGGCATACCGGTTGAGAAATCCGGTGAAACAAAATTCTCTGGCGGCCCGGGTATTGCGGGTGCACGCACGCGGGGTGGACGGCTGAAGGTGACGGTTCCCGCGTTTAAGCTCTTGTTTCCATGGTTCAGAAAAATTCCCCGTCACAATAAATAACATTTGGTAACTAAATTGCGGCACCGGAGCTGTGTAAAGCGAGACATCATTGTCCGATCGTGTCCTGCGGCCGAGAACATTACGTTGCAAGATTTCACCGATTTACTTAAAATCTTTTTTTTTCGGACCTTATAACAACATTTTACATAGAAGTAAATAGAGGATTTTTGTTATGTGAAAACATTTGCCGAAAACAAAATTTCCGGCCATTTGTTTGACCGTTGACAATGTTTTCCTTCAAACATGCACCATTTTCTCAAAAATCAATATTTTTCGATTTCCGTGGGTATATCGAAGGCGAACCTTATTAAGAGCTCAAATTATTTTGAATTTTGGTTGCAGGAAAAAATTGGAGGAGAACGATTGTTTAGAAATTACGTACTTTTTATAATTCCCGAATTATTTATAATTTTCTGCGGGAATAAACGAGCGAGTCATGCAGTGATCCTCTGGTGTTGATCAAGAGACGCGGCAGCGTCTCGATGGCAAGTAATAAAAAGAAAATGTTAAGCACCTTAGCAATAAGAAAGATGAGCGCTACTGTCACGGACGACGAACACGCTGCGACTCTTCATACAGTAAGATGGCCTTTAGCAGACGACTTTTTACCTTAGATTCGCCATTACGCGAAAACGCGGCGACGAATCGAAAATTTACTGACACTTTACCAATTGAATGTTATTTTTTTCCTATCGATTTTGTTTGGGTCATTTTTCGATCCGTCTACTCAATGTTGAGATCTCATAATATACGACCGAATTTTCGAGCGATTTTCTCCCACAGAATTAGTCTTCTTCCACACTTGCCGTTCCAGACTTAATCAAATAAAGTCATTCGGTCGCAACGTGGGCATTGCTAAATACAAACGCTGCGTTTCAGTTTGAAGTGCACCGTTTGTCGACTAGCTCTGTGATTCCTTGCGTTACCCGGGCAGCGCTGCTCCAAGCAAACGATGGCATGCTAAAACGTCAACAGCCGAGTTCTATAAATGTATGACTTCTGCGGGCTCTAACCTTCAAGTAGGGTTAGAGCGTGAAAGTCGAAACGCAGTGAAAGTGGATATAAGCGCATAAAACAAACAGCCCTATTTACACTTACAAAATGAATTCGCAGTTACATTGTTTTTGATAGTTTGGCAGACTCTCAGATTTTCGCCGCGGATCCCGGCGTACACGCGGAAGAACATTTTTCTTTATTTATCCTTGTCGGGGACCGTCAATTATATCGAGGAAAGAGGGGTACGCGATGCTTTGGGCTGACGGTCTTCGTAACGTCGCTTGACGCCAAGCTATGTCCGATAAGTGTGCAATTAAAACGGACACAGGTAGCTCAAGACTCTTCAACAATCTTAGCAAATTCCATTTCCAAAAAAGCGGATAACATATCAACCATGAGTGAGTATATTTTTCATCCTCCGCAATTTCTACCGCCCGGATTGTTCGTTTTATTATTGTTATATGTTCTTCAATTTAATCTACAAAATTGAGGGGAAAAAAGTATGAACGTCTTGCGTCGTCTTCTTTTAGCGAACGATGATAGTAATTTGGCCGTTTCTAGAGTTCCAAACGCGATGTAAGGTCGTCAATCATCTTAAGGACAGTTAGAGCGACGTCGAGAACTCCTTGAGGCTGAAAGATGCCGACTCGGAAGGCGACGAGACCAAAGAAAAGGAAAATAAACTGAAGTAATTCGACCCAGTAACGACCGCGAACGAGGACGACGGACCGCAATTCATAGTCGTGCCTACTTCCATCATGAGTAAGGAAACAAAAAGTCCTTCGTCTTGAATTCACAAAATTATATGTAAAAAATATTTTAAAAAAACAAGCTTTTATTTAATGTACTAAAAAGAATAAAATATTTTTTTCTACCAAATCACCTATATGTAACTATAAATAAAAGCTTGTCGCGCTCAAATTTAAATGTTCAATAAATTCGATCAATTTAGTTTCATTGACCGTATTTAATTTGGCACTATGTCACATCCGGAAGGGATGAGAGCATAATATTTTCGTTTCCCTCTTTGTTGCCTACGCCTAGCGCGATAGTATGGGATGAGGGTAAAAAGGGGTAGTGCGTGGGAAAGAATAGAATAAAGGAATTGACGTGATATTTCGGTATTGACGAAAAATTCGACAGAATTGGTGTACGATTGACACTATGTTATTTATTATAAGATTACTAGACGGGTCAAAGCGATCAGGCCTACGATGAATGATACAGAAAAGAAAAAGGTATGGTTAGCTTACATTAGTTGTGTTTGACGCTCGCTCGCGTGGATGTTTGTTGTCGCTCGCGTTTCAAGGGCCTTCGCTCTTGGCCTGGTGCGCTCGCTGGTAATATGACCGACGTGCGAGGACGATGAATTGCGACTGATATTCACGGACCGATGATAGAAATTATACAACTGTAAAATAAAACTTTTGTGGCTCGAAAAATGAAGGCTGTTGGTAGGAAAGTTAATTGGAGATATTGATAGGCTTCTGAATCATGACTTGATATAAGGAGTGATTCAGTTGACGGAAATATTGGTTGACGGAAGACTGAGATTGAGACTCGATAGAAGAACTTGATTTGATGGTGGTTGACGGGAGACTGGGATTGAGACTCGATAGAAGAACTTGAGTCGATGGCAGTTGACGGGAGACTGGGATTGAGACTTGTTAGAAGAACTTGAGTCCATGGTAGTTGACGGGAGACTGTCTCGACCTTTTGCACACTAACCCTTCTTGGTTCGCATGCTAATTTTTCGTGTGAGTGGGCAATAATCTTTGGTTTCTCTTCTTAGAAATAATGGCGCTGATGGAAGGGGCAATTTCGCTTTGTTAACGGTACGCGCATGAGGTGTGAGGCCGAAATTCGCGCTAAAACGTTCGCGATAGCGCGGAAACCGTTTGATTCGGACCGCCCGGATATTTTCATACTCCGCTCTGATTACCGGGTCGAATCATGTAGACTTCTCTTTGTGTCCATGCGGATGGCTAGCATAAAGTTTTTGGAGTCAGTTCCTGATTGACTTTTTGAGCTGCGGCTTTTCGTGAAATATTTGCCGGAGATCGTGTTCTTGTTGAAAGCCAATGTGATAGGAAAAGTCAATGACTGTGGCGGTCCTGCTATCGTATATATATCGCTGTGATTTGAATATGCTAGCGGAACGAACGGAAGTTCCGTTTAATGCTGTTACGCGTCTTATTCTTAGATTTATACATTTAATACGCTTATGACGGCAATTGAGAATATCGGGAATAACCAAGATAAGAAACCTAGATGAGAGAAGGGACATTCGCTAGGATGTAACAACTATAGTAATCGGAGAAATTATTGTCACACGGTTATACTAATTTTCATAAATCTTAGGTTGTTTTACAAATACAGTTGATATGTCAACGGATTTATGTAGATTAAAGATTACATGTCTAAATTTGGAGCGTCCCAAGCTTTTATTCGTAGTCACATATAAGTGTCTTGGTAAAAATAACATTTTCTACTTTTTAGTACCTTGAATAAAAACTTGTTTTTTAATATTATTGTTACATATAAATTATTTTTTTTTAGTCTTTAATTGATTTTACTAGTAGTTTACTTAGTGTTCAAGTTTGTACGGTAGGAACATGGAATGCTTGTAAAAAATAACGAAGACTGTAATTGGGATTGAACTTACGACTACTTGTTACATATAAACTGTTTACATACAAACACAGTCGGCTACGATCTTGTTTGAATGCGTTAGTGAGATTTTATATGGATGATTAGATATCGCTAATATAGATTTTACATGAAAAGTTGAATTTTTTAAGTGCATTTTCACCTGTAAATTTCAGAGCTCTAAGTAGTCTGGAAGTGGGTAAAATATCGACTTTCCGTTTTGCCTCTCACAGAAAGTCGAGTTGAATAAAAGTTTGTAACATTTAATTCTATCCTGATCCTCTTCGGCAGCCCCCAATCCATTTTATTTACAAGACAATAGTGAAAACTGTTCGAACGATTTGCAGAAAATTGGCGAAACAAGCTCGCGCGCTACGCTCCAGGAATGAACGTCGTGTAGTATCGCCGGTCGCAGGACGATCATAAGGGCATGAGGATGGGCTGGCGAGTCAGCGACCTCGACGACGTCAACGTCATTCTCACGACGTACAGTCTCGTCAGTAGCACGCCCGAGTAACGTCGCTTGTTTCGCGTAATGCCCATTCAGTGCATCGTTTTCGAAGAGGCACACATATATGGATCTACTCGGATAACCAAGCATACTATTGGTACGGCGTACCGAGATTGTACCCTACGGCGTACCCGTACGGTACTAAATACTATACTGATATGCAGTCCAATTGTATGCGTTACTGGTACTACCATACAGTATAGTAATACTATACTGATATGCAGTCCAATTGTATGCGTGACTAGTACGGTACCAGTACCGATACTGTCCCTTTACCGTACTAGCACGGTGGCGGTACGTGCACTATACCGGAACTGTACCACGTATCTGGTAGGTACGGTACCGGTACGACGTACTCCACCAGAGCAGTACGTGATTATGTGGATACTGTTATTATTGAGAATAAAGCTTAAGCCCGAGGTTGGGTCGTACGCCAGCAGAGCGCGTCCCCGCGCGGAACAAGACTACTCGTGCGGGTTCGCTTTATATAGATTCATACTCGATGGCTTACTACTGTCTTCCGGCGACATCATCGATACGCTTGAACTCGCGCCTTTCGTATCGAATAAACACGTTTGTTATCTTATGATCCGAACTCCACTTGCCTTTGATCGAAGAATCCCGAAAACCACAGCAAAAATCGCAACAGGTTATGGGCCCAGAACCCGACTAAACAAACAGTTTTTTTTGGAAAAATTTTTTTTTTGTCCGAGTTCTCTCGTCTAAAAAGGTGCTGTGTTTTTGAGGTTAGCCAGCCACGAGCAATAGTGCAATACGACCGCAATGGAACACGAAGTCGCAAAAATCGAGAAACTCACAGGAGAGGAAAATTGGGGGCTATGGAGAATTCAAGTGCGTGTTCAAAACCTCGCCATCCGGAACATCGCTTAAGCCGGAACTGGCGTAAAATATGAATGCCGAAGTAACGACAGCGCACGACAAAAAGCTAAAGGAATGGAAGAGATTATACGGTTTGGCACAAAGATCAATCGTATCAACGGTGAGTCCGAGATGCATGTTGCATATCATAAACAGTGCTTCAGCACGTGACATGTGGCTCACGCTCCACGAGGTATTCGAAAATAAAAGCGAGACGTCGAAGCACATGTTGCAACAAAAATGGTTTTCTCTCGGAAAGGATGCAGGTGATGACATTGCCACACACGTTGCAAAAGTCAAAGACCTTGCATTCAGACTGTCCGCTCTGGGAGAAGTTGTGTCGTAGAACATGGTAATCGCAACAATTTTGCTGACTTTCCCGCCCTCTCTCAGACGTTTCGCTACAGCATGGGCGTCAACAGGACCGGATCAGCGCGCACTGAACAATCTCATATCGAGACTCTCGATGGAAGAGATCCGGGCTAAAGTGGACGAGGATGAAGGCAACTGCGCTTTTTCAGTCAACGGCAGGTACAAGAAAGGCTCGAAAAGCAAATCCCAGAGAAAACCTGGAAAGTGTTACAATTGTACGAAGCCGGGACACTGGAAAACGAGTGCCGCGCAAAGAAAAAGGCCCCGACACAAAACATGCCAAGCACAAGTGACGGAAGGAAAGGAAGCGCCGTCGTAGGAAGCGTCGCAGCGCACACACTGCTCACCGAAGAACATCAGCAAGATTGGTTCATGGACTCCGGAGTAAGCCAGCGCATGTCATCGAAGCGTAACTGGTTCGCCAATTATATCGAGTTGCCTGTGCCGGTAATAGTGAGCATCGGGAACGAACAAATAAGCCAAGCACCCGGTGTTGGTGAAATATATATGTTATCGTTCAACGCACCGCAGTGGGAGCGGAATCACCTGACCCCCGTTCTACACGTGCTGGACTTGAAGTACAGCCTTTTCTCTATGAGTCTTTCTTCTAATTGAGTCAAACCAAAATAAGTGTCGACTGCATGCGGATTGGATGGTAGTAGCGGAGGGTGAACGTTTCGAAGATCTCTACAAAATGAAATTTAAACGACATCAAGATTCACAGCGCATCGTTTCGGAGCGAGCACAGGCACAGATCGGGAACAGCGGATCGCTCAAAACATGGCACGAGCGACTCGCGCATCAAAATGTTTCGCATGTACGCACCGTTTTGAAGAGATGGAACATCGACACGAGACCGACCAAGGACTGGTGCTGCGAAGGATGCACTCAAGGAAAAATGAGCAAGAAACCATTCAAAACCAGTCGCTCGCAATCGAAGGCACCTGGTGACCTCATCCACGCTGACGTCTGTGGGCCAATGGAGAATTTGTCAATAGGCAAATGAAGGTATTTTCTCCTGCTCAAGGATGATTTTTCGCATTACAGGTTCGTGTACATTCTGAAACAGAAGTTCGAAACCACAAAACACTTCGAGGGTTTCTTGAAAACCACAGAGACTCAGTTGGGCAGAAAAATCATGGTGCCTGAGAACGGACAACGGTGCGGAGTTCACCAACGGGATCATGAAGGAAATCATGTGAAAAAATGGAATAAAGCATGAGATGAGTGCTGCCTATACGCCGAAACAAAATGGCGCGATTATAATCGCCGAACTTTCGGGAATGGACAGCGACGCAGACGAAGGCCTCGACGGAGGTGTAGTAGAGCATCCACAATAAAACGAATACCCAGCAAACGAAGAAGAACTTCCAGAAGAAGTCGACGGCGCCGACCCCGTCGGAGTGGAGAACCTTGATCAACAACCTATAGTGGCAGGTCGCCAGCTCCGAAATCGACGAGCACTTCGAAGACCAGCTCGGCTCGGGGATTATGAAATTGACATCGCCAGAGTCCTCTTTGCAGAGAATGAAGAGCCAAGGAACCACGAGGAAGCGATCGACAGCACGGAAAGTATCAGCTGGACTAAGGCGATGACTGAGGAAATAAATGCTCTGTTCAAAAATGACACGTCGGAGCTGGTTAAGCGCCCCGCAGTCGTGCAGCTCAATATAATGCCAGACTTGTTGTGAAAGGGTTTTCGCAGAGGCCTGGAGTGGACTATGAGGAAACGTTCAGCCCAGTCGTCAAATGCAAGTCAGTTCATTCGATTCTTTCCACAGCAGCCGCCTTGAAAATGCAAAGACCTCAGTTTGACGTCAAAACAGCCTTCTTGCACGGCGAGCTCACTGAGGACATATTCATGTCGCCACGCAGAGCATATGACGATGGCACAGCAAAGGTCTACAAGCTCCGAAAGGCCCTGTATGGGCTGAAACAGGCGGCCAGATACTTGAACAAGAGATTGGTTCGTTGCCTGGGACAATTACCTTGAAAGCTACTTTGACTGCCCCGTGTGTCTTCACATCTCATAACGATGGGGAGACACTAATACTGGCCATATACATCGATGATGGGCTCGTGGTTTCCACGAGCAAGAAGAAGGTCAACAATCTTTTGAGTCATCTTGCAGCTCTCCTGTAGAAATTACTACTGCTCCTTTGGGTTTGTTTCTAGGAATGGAAATAAATCGCTACGCAGACGGATCGATCTTCGCGAACCAAGCACAATACGCACAAAGGGTGCTTGATCGGCGTAGCATGGGGCAGACGAACGCAGTGGCCATCCAGGCCGATCAACATACAGACCTGAGTCTGCTCGACTCCAAGGATGAGAATGAGGTCGTTAACGCCCCCTACAAAGAAGCAGTCGCTTACTCGGTACACGCGGTGAGTTAATATGCTGAAAAAAAAATTGACTGGAACGCGGTTAAAAGTATTCTAAAGTATCTTAAGGGAACTCTAGAACACGGTATTTTGTTTTCGAGCCAACAAAGTGAGCTAGCTGTGTCAGCTTTCAGCGATGCGGATTTGCTGGTGACAAAGGTTCAAGAAAATCCACAAGTGGATATTTAATTAAAGTCGCGAATGGGTCGTCTGCTTGGGGAGCGGTAAAACCGAGATCTGTCTTTCTGTCAACAACGGAATTCGAATTTATTGCGACGTGCCTTACGTCAAAGAATTGATCTGGATTGAAAGATTAATGCGGGATTTGGTCAAAAGTCAGAGAAAAGGTCCTACTCTCTACGTACATAACCAAAGCGCGATTAAACTAATAAAAAATTTGCAATTCAATCGGCGCTCTAAACACAACGATTTGCAATATCATTTTATAACAGAGTGTTTCGAAAGGAAAGATTTTGATTTGATCTATTATATATAAACACTAGCGAGCAACAAGCCGACGTTTTCACCAAGGCTCTCAAGAAAGGCATTTTCTAGCACCTGCGAAAGCGAATAAATGTACGTGTCGATGTGCGTTCATGCCGGTAAGGGTGGAGTGAATATGGAAAGAGAGGGTAAGAAAGTGGGGAGAAGTTCGAGAGAGTAGCGGGCGAAAGGAAAATTGGCAGATCCGTGGAAATTTTGGAAGAGAAGAGGTCTCGAGGACGTGATCCCCGATAACGGGCAGAAGAATACCGAGCTCTCATCAAGCCACACGAAATTTGGGATCCGAAGCCCGACATCAAGCCGGCGGTATCAACCAGATGAAGGTGATAATTTACCCGCATCTGGCCCCGGAGGAAACGAACGCGTCGGTGCATCAGAAGAGCCTCCCCGCCACCCGTACATCGAATTTTGTCCAATCATGTAAGAAAGCAAAGTATTCGCGAACGACGCTGGACGTAGCCCAAGAGAAATTCGGATCAGCCATTCATCGGCTGACCTCTCTCGACCTCTCCGTATCCTCCCCAAGAAAACAAGTACATGTAAAGGACCTTTATATCTAAAACTGCGGACTTATCCGTATCATTAAATGTGGCCATGTAAATATCATGAACCATCGTAAAAACCGTATTACTATTATGTCATATGTGAACGAGTAGAAACATTGATTATATTAAAATTGAAGAAATCGGTACGGTCCCAAAGTGGCAGCGTTGAGAATAAAGCTTAAGCCCGAGGTTGGGTCGTAGGCCAGCAGAGCGCGTCGCTGCACGGAACGAGACTACTCGTGCGGGTTTGCTTTATATAGATTCATACTCGATGGGTTACTACTGTCTTCCGGTGCCCGCTTCCGGCGACATCGTCGTCACGCTTGGACTCGCACCTTTCGTATCGAATAAACACGTTTGTTATCTTATCATCCGAACTCCACGTGCCTTTGACCCAAGAATCCCGAAAATCACAGCAGAAATCGCATCAGTTATTCCCACCCCCTTGTGAATTATATATATATATATATATATATATATATATATATATATATATATATATATATATATATATATATATATGTGCGTGCGTGCGTGCGTGCGTGCGTGTGTGTGTGTGTGTGTGTGTGTGTGTGTGTGTGTGTGTGTGTGTGTGTATATTAGGGTGATTCCCTCATTCAGTATTTGCAGTAAGGTGAAAGACGATAAAAAAATCTTCTTGTTTTTTTCAGGGACCCTAAGTAGCGCCGACGAAATTCAGCATACTAATAAATCCAACGTATGGATATGCAAATATACTTCACTAACTGGAGGGAGTAAATGACGCAGGCAACCACGTCAAGTTTATAACTATAGAAAATGAAGTATGTCCGTTTCATAAAGATATTAAATCCCCCTAAAAAATGTAATAAGTAAAAAAAACGCCAAGTAATAAAAAAGCCCTTGAACAAATTATCGGTCGTTTCACTATCTACACAATTCTAATTAACCTCGAAATATTTGTGATTTTTTTTCAAACAATAGTTTTATTTATATTATTAATTTTTCAATTCAAACGTACAAAAGAAGTAAAATAATTTTTTATGAAAAAGCCAAGCGAATTCACGAAAAAAGTATACAAATTTGTCAAACCCGAGAAATACTATTTTCTCAATATTTTATTTTAAAAAACCATATGACTATTATAATAAAAAGTTCGAATGACGATTGTATAAAAGTACAACGTATGCATCATACAAGTACTGTATGTAAGTATCACTGGAAGTGCTGTGTAGCAACTTGGCGTGCATGGTCGACACAAAAAGCTCGGCGAGGGATAACGTTTTCTCAACAACTTGATTATCAGGTTGAGAAAGACGCAATTTGACGAATTGACGCAATTTATTATGTAACTGCAAACCAAGTTTCTGATTCCGCAAAGTATAAATCACTTCAGTGATGTACCCCTAGACCCTATAAATCTCACTTTATTTGCATACTTTGAAAAGTTACTTGGAAGTATTCACTTTGTACTCTATTGCAGAACCACCATACATCTCATGTAATATATTGCGACTTATACATTTTCGTGTAATGGATATAGTTTTGGCAGGCTGGAGGTTTAAATTACGGTGTGCCCCACTTGCTGGTGAAGAAGAAATATCGATATTACTCTTGACACTTATCGGTCCATTTCCAATAGTATGTCTAAATACAGTCGAACATCTTGTTTCTAATAAACCTGTATGGTTGATGCGGTAACTGATACGATGATATAATTTGAAAAAATCTAAGTAGATAAATTGTTGCAAAAGTTACTTATGCAAGCGGTAGGAACGTTTCTGTACGAAAATCGTGTATCTTCCTGAGCTTTTTTTCTTAAACAATGCACGCCAATTTGTTGCCCAGCGTTTGGAGTGATACATACAGTACTTGTGTGGTGCATACGTTGTACTTTTATATAATCGTGACACGAACTTTTTATTATAAGTAATAGTAATATGGTTTTTTAAAATAAAATGTCGAGAAAAATCGGATTTCTAGGGTTTGACAATTTTGTGTACGTTTCTAGTAAATTTAATTGGCTTCTTCATAAACGGTTATTTCACTTGTTCTGTACGTTTGAATTGTGAAAGTGATAATCTAAATAACAACAATGTTTGAAAAAAATAATAAATATTTCGAGCTTAATTAGAATTTTGTAGATAGTGAAACAATCGCCAATTTTTGCGAGGGCTTTTTTATTCGTTGGTATTATTTTCACTTGTTGAAGTTTTTTAGAGGGATTTGCATACGGGGAATTCTTCGACGTTCAGTTTCGGGATCTTCAGTAACACTCATCCTCTCCATGGAAACAGATATTCGTGACGTATTTCTCCAACGTAATTTCGGGGGATATTGTCGCGTTAAGGCGGATCATTATGATCTCGGTCGATCCGATCCTTCACCGCGTGTCACGTCGTGTCCCACGGCGTCGGCTATTACGTTACATCGGGTTCCGCTCATCGTTTATCGGGCTATTTACTCCCAGGTTTACAGTGCTTTGGTGTTATATTTTGTTATTACTTGAAGAAAAAAAAACACGGACTTTTCTGGAGTTCTACTCCAGATGCAAGAGCCACGTAGAATTAGGCCACCATTAGTCATCTATAACGTCGAGCCCGAGGTCCCAGCAGAGGAGCTTAAGAGCGATTTCACCGAGAAAAATATACGGCCAGAAACCGAAGAGGAGAGACGACAGCTGGACGCATCGGTGGTGTTCCGCCGCTCGTACAAAAACTAGAACAAGAGGTCCAACTGGATCGTCGAAGCGCCAACAAGTATTCTGAAGCCTGTGCTCCAAAGAGGTAAAATTTACCTCGCCTGGAGCGTGTACAGGGTTTCAGAGTGAATCAACGTGACTCGATGCTATAGGTGCATGGCGTATGGGCAGTCCTGGCAAAGTCGTGCAAAGTGAAAGAACAAATATGCGAGTTCTGTGGGGAGGCAGGACACCAAAGGACAAGCCAAAGTCCACGAATTGCTCCCGAAATAGGAGAAAAGATGTGGAACATCAAGAGCAGGAAGTGCCCGGCATATATGAAACAGGTAGAACTCTACCGGAGCCGCTTGGAGTGCGGGTAACACGGCGGACGGGCCAACCGAAGTGAACTTAACGGAAAACCGAAAAGTACGTGCGGTGTACTAAGAAAGTGTACAGTGGCGCCTAATGGAGCAGGGTTTATTGCCATCAAACTCATTGAAAGTGGAAGAGTCCACCTCCTCGGGACTGGGATGGAAACCTCGACCCGCGAAAGTCGGAGGGCGAAGTGACTAAATAATACATACTAAATCCAATTAAACTTATAATCTAATAAAGAAGTGCACCAAGGCAGGTATGAGCAAGCCGCTCGAATACTGCATGTCAAACGGGAATAAATAATAATAATAATGATAATGACTTGAAGAATATATTTGTGACATTGTTTTGTGCATCGGGACTGAGAGCGTTTTCTTTTCCAACCTACATGACATTCTTTCAGAAAAATTTTGGTGAAAGTTTGTTCCACAGGGTGACTTTTATGAGGTGGACATGTGTTTTTTGAGGGTCTTGCGCGGTGATTTTGCGACTGAAAAAAATATGATTTCTAATGGTTTTTCACGCTTTCTTTGAAAAAAATATATCGTATTTTTGTCATGAATAGCATTTGCCAGAGAAAATAGCGTATTCTGAAAAATAATAAAAAATCTATTTTGCGTGCAGGAGAATGAAGTTTATAAAATTCCGAATACGGAACACTCCCGAAAAACTTTATTTGTCCTCCCCGTCATGGAGAAAAAAATTATCAAACATACGATTTAAAGTGGATAAATCGCAATTCAATCAGCGGAACAAACGAGCTAAGTCAGGCACGACAGTGCTATAGGAAGTGCTAGTCTACTGACGTCACAGCTGCAACTTCCAAATGGTCGGCTGTCACAAGAAGTTGGTTCAGAGTCCGACGATACGCGGTCGAGCCGAGGGATCTGAATGTGTCCCTATCTGAGAACTTGATTCAAAATAATGTCAATTTATAAAATATTCGAGGATTCCATATACTGGAAATACGATTTTCAATCATGTGCGATTCGCTAACAACTTTTGGAATAAATAATTCTAGCAATACATTTTAAAGTAATTTGACGTGGAATTATTAATTCTTACAAAATACTACGAGATTTTTGTTTTTTAAGGTTGCATAAATTATTTTCACATGTTGTAGTTACAGAATTTTCAATATTTTATGAAAAAGTCAAAAATAAAAATGCTCGTATAGTTTGGCAAAAAATAATAATTTCAAGCGAAATTACTTTAAAATGTATTGATAGAATTAGTTATTGTGAAAGTTATGAGGGAATCGCAAATGATGAGGAATATTGTTTGCGGACCGTGAAATCCCCAAACATTGTCGAAATTGACATTATTTTCGAGAAAGTTCGCAATCTATCGATCAAGTTCAATCGATTATCTTAAACCTCAATCCATAAAGGTATTTCAGGCACATTAATCCCGTGAAACTGGGTCATTTTCGTTTTTGCACTGCCAAACCAACAATTGTCGGGGGAAAAAATCTGAAAAAAATCATGGTCGATCTTTAGACCGTACTTCTACAGGAATAATAAGGTTGTTTTCTTCCTTATTTCTCGATTTTTTTTTAAATAAATATTAAGTGAAGAAAATGATTGCGGGTTAGCGTTTGCTGCTACGCAATGGGTCAGATTGAGTCGAGAAGTCTGACGATGCTGCGACAACGACGGAAGGCGCATTATTTATTTAACAAAGATGAAATCGGTGCTCGCAACGGTTCTCGAAGCACTGATGGGACATTCCTGACACCACTGCCCCGAATTCGTCTCCGATTTTATCTTATTTCCGGTCAGATTGAGTCGAGAAATCTAACGATGGTGCGACAACGACGGAAGGAATATTATTTATTTAACAAAGATAAAATCGGTGCTCGCAACGGTTCTCGGAGGACCGATCGGACATTCCTGACACTACTGCCCCGAATTCGTCTCCGATGTTATCCTATTTCCGGTCAGATTGGGTCGAGAAGTCTGACGATCCTGCGACAACGACGGAAGGAGCGTTATTTATTTAACAAAGATAAAATCGGTGCTCGCAACGTTTCTAGGAGCCTCAATCGGAAATTCCTGATAGTACTGCCCCGAATCCGTCTCCGATTTTATCTTATTTCCGGTCAGATTCGGTCGAGAAGTCTGACGATCCTGCGAGAACGACGGAAGGTGCATTATTTATTCAACAAAGATAAAATCGGTGCTCGGTTCTCGGAGCACCGATCGGAATTCCTGACATTACTGCCCCGAATTCGTCTCCGATTTGAGTTATTTCCGCTCAGATTGGGTCGAGAAATCTGACGATACTGCGACAACGACGGAAGAAGCATCATTTATTTAAAAAAGATAAAATCGGTGCTCGCAACGGTTCTCGGAGCCTCAGTCGGACAATCCGGATATTACTGCCCCGAATTCGTCTCCGATTTTATCTTATTTCCGGTCAGATTGAGTCGAGAAGTCTGACGATCCTGCAACACCGAGGGAAGGAGCATTATTTATTTAACAAAGATAAAAGCGGTGCTCGCAACGTTTCTAGGAGTCTCAATCGGAAATTCCTGATAGTTCTGCCCCGAATCCGTCTCCCATTTTATCTTGTTTCCAGTCAGGTTAGATCGAGAAGTCTGACGATGCTTCGAGAACGACGGACGGAGGATTATTTATTTAACAAAGATAAAATCGGTGTTCGGAATGGTTCCCGTAGCCTCGATCGGACATTTTCGATATTACTGCCCCGAATTTGTCTTCGATTTTATCTTACTTTCGTTCAGATTGGGTCAAGAAGTCTGACGATGCTGCGAAAACGACGGTAGGAGCATTGTTTTTTTAACAAAGATGAAATCGGTGCTCGCAACGGTTCTTGGGGCATCGATCGGACATTCCCGATATTACTGCCCCGAATTCGTCTCCGATTTGTACGGGTTGGCTCTCTGTACAGGTTGATTTCATCTCCGTTCACAATCGGGAACGACATGAATTCATCTCGTTCCGATATCATCGGAAACGAGATGAATTCAAAGACAAACTCGTCGTGACGGCTTCGAGTGTGTCCTACGGACACTAGAAGAATCATTGACAGAATTGATTTCATCTCCGTTCGCGATTGGGAACGAGATAAAATCATCTCTTTGCGGTATTATCGGAATAGAGATGAAATCAACCGCGAACTAGTTGTGACCTTGTCGAGTATGTCGTATGGATAATGCACGAATCGTTGTCCGAATTGATTTCATCTCCTATCGTGATCGGGAACGAGATGAATTTATCTCGTTTCAATATCATCGGAAAGGAGATGAAATCAATGGCGAACTCGTCGTGACGGCTTCGAACATGTCCTACGGACACTAGAAAAATCATTGACAGAATTGATTTCATCTCCGTTCGCGATCGGAAACGAGATGAAATCATCTCTTCGCGATATTATCGGAATGGAGATGAAATCAACCGCAAACTCGTTGTGACGTTGTCGAGTATGCCCTATGGATAATACACGAATCGTTGTCCGAATTGATTTCATCTCCTATCGCGATCGGGAAAGAGATGGATTTATCTTGTTTCAATATCATCGGGAAGGAGATGAAATCAATGGCGAACTCGTCGTGACTTCCTTATCCTATCTGGCCGGAAGTAAGATAAAATCGGAGACGAGTTTGGGGCAGTATAATCGGGGATGTTCGATCGATGCCCCAACAACTATTGCGAGCACCGATTTTATCTTTGTTAAATAAATAATCCTCCTTCCGTCGTTTTCGAAGCATCGTCAGACTTCTCGACGCAATCTGACTAGAAACAAGATAAAATCGGAGACGGATTCGAGGCAGTACTATGGGAGGCAGTACTACTATTAACGTCTCGAAAGATGTTAATTATTTAACATTTGAATTTCTCGGAGTCAAAACTGGAGACTTCAAGCCTAAGTAGTGTGGAAGATCATTAAGAGCATATACAGCGTGTTTCAAAATTACTGACCAACCCGGAACTGGTGGGTTCGGAGGGGTCCCCCGAGTATAACTATCGAGGCGTTTTTTTCCGTCCAATAGTTTCTGAATGAGAGCGATTAGAATATCGGAGTTCGGACAATTGTTGTAGGGCCGACGTCTGCCCTTAACAACGACACCACTCGAGTGCTGAATCTGAGCGCGAGAGACATAGCAGGCTACGAGTCAGGATGATAGGTGTCTGTCTCGCTGGCCCGAGCGAGTTGACATTTCTGTCATATTTGGCGCATAAGTTTAGACCGCGCGGCAAGATTCTACTGAAATGCACCGTTTGACAGATGACCGCAAGCGTTATTTAACGTTTTGCGTATCGATCGCTTAGGCTGCCTGTTAACCAATCGGATTTGACATCCGTGACTGGCCGGCGGATCTGTCACTTCCAGCTTCGTCGTTATTCACTTCACAAATGCCGTGCCGACACATGAAGCTTGCCAAGATCCATGAGAAATGTATTCCTTTGTACGAGCTATGATGAGAAAATATTATCGCGCTCTATGAGATTATTCATCGAGGCTTCGCGTTATCGCTATATTTAGGCGGTTATAAAAGATAAATAATGAATAACTCGTCAATTCAGATTTCTTGCTATATTTTTTAAATCAAGAAATAAAAGGACCGACAATTACTCGATGCATGTCGAATGACGAGTACAGCGTTACAGCACGTGTTTTTGAATTTTTTTTAAATTTACTTGATTGCGACCGGTGTTCTGGCGATTCGGATTGTCAAGTTGTCGGGGATTTACATCATTACACGAATATCAAAGATTCGATATTTGGTTTATCTGAATGCATGCTGGTACAAGAGCAAATATTTAGGGGACCCGGTGGTCTAGAAATTTCAAAAAATCGATTTTTTTTGTTTTTCGATATTGCGAAAGTATAGTATCTTAAGAAAATACTGTGAAATTTTCATGCGGAAATTCCCAATATTATAGATTCTACAGCCCATTAACCAGGTAGAGAGCGGTCCGCGCGCTCATAATGGGTCTAGCGCTCGGAGCGCGGCAGTTGTCCCGACCCTTCTCCGATAATATATACCTGTATATAGTATATACTATATACCTATATATACCCTTCCCCTCCCGGAAATATGTATACCTATTGTTGAACATTAGTAAGGGTAACGGTAATTTGGCTTTCCCCTGACTTGATCAGTACAACGTTTCGTCTTGACGAAGCAACATCGAGCAGTTTGAAATAAAATATCAGAAAATATGGATAGAAAGCAAGGCGGCGACTCTTCTAGACGACCATCTTTTATAGGGCGTAAAAAATCTTTTGAGGGCAATCGATTCACTATCGAAAATACGACTGATTTTACGAGCACGTCTGCAAAAAAATTAAATGACAATGAGGAATTGGAAGTAAACGTTAATCCTACTTTCAATTATTGCATCATCGAATTCAGCGTGATATTTTTAACGTTGCAGCCGTTGTTGAAGTGTAAAGATTGTAATGGTGCAGTCACTTTTAACAAAAACGGCCAACGCGGTCTAGGATTCAAGCTCTCTGTGAAGTGTGGGTGTAAAGAAACTTTTATTTTGTCTTCGCCGTTAATCGATAAGGCGTTTGAAATCAACCGTCGACTTGTCCTCGCCCGAGAATGCTTGGAGTAGGATTTGAAGGCATGAAAAGTTTCTGCGGTCTCATCGATCTTGGACAAGGAATTTGTAATAGTACATATTACAGCATCGTGGACAATATAAAAATTGCAGCTCAAGCCGTCGCGAAAATCGTTTTCAAGAAAGCATTGAAAGAAGAAGTCGAGTTGAATGTAAAAGCAGGGCGTCCCGCGGGTGAACTTTCTCTGTCTGATGATGGATCGTGGGCGAAACGTGGATTCTCATCGCTTCCCGGTATTGTCTCGATAATAGGGAAATACAGTAACAAAATTTTAGACGTTGTCATCAAATGCAGTATATGTCAAGGCTGCTCAAATTGGAAAGGCCAAGAGGATACGATTGAACATGAAGCGTGGTATCGAGAGCATGAAGATCACTGTGACGCAAATCATACCGGAAGTGCTGGCAAAATGGAGGTAGACGGCATCGTGGAAATGTTCGAGAGATCGGAAGGGTTATACAACGTTAAATACGCGAACTATATCGGAGACGGCGACACGAAAACGTTCAAAGCCTTATTGGACACAAAGCTTTACGGAGATGATTTTGTAGTTTGCAAAAAAGAATGTGTTTTGCATGTTAAAAAACGTTTGTACAAACGTGCTCTTGATGCGAAAAAAAAACATGCACAAATAAAAAAAGCAGCAAAAAAATTGACAGAAAAAGAAGAGGGAAAAAAGACACAGCAGAAAGTTAAAAAATCGAGAGATAAAACACCGAAGCGTCAACAATTGACGAATAAATTATTGCAAGAACTGTCGACCTATTACGGTCTAGCAATTAGACGTAATTCAGATTCTACTGAAGAGATGAGAAGTGAAATATGGGCCGCATATTATCGAAAAATTTCAACAGATGAAAATCCGCAACACTCGTTCTGTCCTCCAGGTTCCGAATCGTGGTGCAAGTGGCGTCAAAGTAAGGCTGCAGGTACTTTAGACACCTACGAGCCTCCACCTGCTCGGGACGATGAAGCACAAGAAATATTGAAACCTATTTATGAAGAATTGACAGCAGAGAATTTATTGGAAAGGTGTATTGGCAGTAATGAGCAGAACAATAACGAAAGTTTCAACGCTTGTGTGTGGCACCTTGCGCCGAAACATCTGTTTGCCGGCAAAAAAATCATCGATATTGCCACCTATATTTCCGCTTACATATTCAACGAAGGATTCGCATCGTTATTAAAAATAATGGAGACCATGGGCATCACAATCGGGCCACAAGCGGAGCAACTCGCGCGAGACCGAGACGGGCGGCGAGTATCAAGCGCCAACCGTAGGAGCAACGACAACTCCAAAGAGGCTCGTACAGCTCGAAAAAATGAAAGGAGTGAGCAAATCGAGGAATACGAACGTTCCGAAGGGACCCTATATGGTGCCGGAATCGCGGATTAACTGTAAGTATTCAAAATTTGCTCAATTTTTGAAAATATCTGTACCTCAAACTTTAAACTCATTAATCTCGAAACGACTTTTTTCGGCACGGCGGTGGTGAAAACAAAAAAAAACTATTCAACCGAATCACTTGAAATTTGGATATGTTGTTCACAACATGTATGGCTATCGTCGGAACTAGAATCATAATTTTATTTAAATAATTTCCTATTGTTTACACTAAAAAAACTAGTGGAAAAAGACCCGATTTTACGAACGTTTTTTTTTCAAAAGCGCGCCATTTTGTCAATTTTTAATTGTTTCGATTTGTTCTAGTTCCGACCATAACTGCACTCTTTCTGATTAAAATTCGTCTTGAATTTTGTGTTTCAGATGAGTAGAAGTCTCGAAATCACCTACGCCGTCCGGGTCCGATTTTTCGAGAGGGTCATCTTCAGCGGCATTTTTATAATAATAAATATTGTTTTTAAAATGAAAAAAAAAAAAAAAATTTGTATGCTCAATAAACGTAGCAATAAGCGCGAAAAGTTGAAACATCGTTTTTTTAATTTTTAATGGCAAAAAAAAATCGTGATAAAAAGGTGAAATTTTCGTGCTCTAGACCACCGGGTCCCCTTAAATCAATGCTTCATATGATTTCTGGACGCCCTATCGGACATTTCTGAAAAGATTCGTCTACTTGCGAAATTGCGTTCGGCCGAGTTCCTCTTAAAGCGAGTGGATAAGGTTCGCTGCCGTGATATTAATTTTGACTTTCATGATGTCATCATTGGTTCAGAAAACGATGCTTAAGAAGTGGATGGTCTATCGCTCAAATGGAGCTCGGACGAGTGTTAGACAGTGCGTAGCGGAAAGACATGAAAATGATTCTCTCAATCATTTTTCTAGCATCGATGGGACTTGACAAACGGAGATGAAGTCGATAGTCTCAATTGTTTGTCGGACATCCATGGGATATATTCGAAAGCGTCACCTTGAGTTTGTCTTTGATTTCATCTCCTTTTTGATCCAGGAGAATGGATCATGTACGCAGAGGTAAAACGTTAGCTCGTTCTCCCTCGTTTCGGTCCCGATCGCGAACGGAGAGAAATCAAATCTGTCAGTGATTCGTGCAGTATCCATAGGACAACGTCACGACGAGATCGCGGTTGATTTCATCTCCATTCCGATAATATCGCAAAGAGATGATTGCATCTCGTTCCCGATCGCGAACGGAGATGAAATCAATTCTGTTAATGATTCTTCTAGTGTCCGTAGGACATACTCGAAGCCGTCACGACGAGTTCGCCATTGATTTCATCTCCTTTCCGATGATATTGAAACGAGATAAATTCATCTCGTTCCCGATCGCGATACGAGATGAAATCAAATCGGACAACGATTCGTGCATTATCCATAGGACATACTCGACAACGTCACAACGAGTTCGCGGTTGATTTCATCTCCATGCCCATAAAATCGCAAAGAGATGATTTCATCTCGTACCCGATCGCGAACGGAGATGAAATCAATTCTATCAATGATTCTTCTAATGTCCGTAGGACATACTCAAAGCCGTCACGACGAGTTCGCCATTGATTTCATCTCGTTTCCGATGATATTGAAAAGAGATAAATTAAAATCGTTCCCGATCGCGATAGGAGATGAAATCAATTCGGACAACGATTCGTGCATTATCCACAGGACATACTCGACAACGTCACACCGAGTTCGCGGTTGATTTCATCTCCATTCCGATAATATCGCAAAGAGATGATTTCATCTGGTTCCCGATCGCGAACGGAGATGAAATCAATTCTGTCAATAATTCTTCTAGTGTCCGTAGGACATACTCGAAGCCGTCACGACGAGTTTGCCTTTGATTTCATCTCGTTTCCGATGATATCGTAACGAGATGAATTCATCTCGTTCCCGATCGTGAACGGAGATGGAATCAACCTGTACAGAGAGCCAACCCGTACAAATCGGAGATGAATTCAGGGCAGTAATATCGGGAATGTCCGATCGATGCCCCAAGAACCATTGCGAGCACCGATTTCATCTTTGTTAAGTAAACAATGCTTCTACCGTCGTTTTCGCAGCATCGTCAGACTTCTCGACCCAATCTGAACGGAAGTAAGATAAATTTGAAGACGAATTCGGGGCAGTAATATCGAAAATGTCCGATCGAGGCTCCGAGAACCATTCCGAACACCGATTTTATCTTTGCTATATAAATAATCCTCCTTCCGTCGTTCTCGAAGCATCGTCAGACTTCTCGACCCAACCTGACTGGAAACAAGATAAAATGGAAGACGGATTCGCGGCAGTACTACCAAGAATTTCCGATTGAGGCTTCTAGAAACGTTGTGAGCACCGATTTTATCTTTGTTAAATAAATAATGCTCCTTCCGTCGTTGTCGCAGGATCGTCAGATTTCTCGACCCAATCTGAACGGAAATAAATCAAATCGGAGACGAATTCGGGGCAGTAATGTCAGGAATTCGGATCGGTGCTCCGAGAACCGTTGCGAGCACCGATTTTATCTTTATTGAATAAGTAATGCTCCTTCCGTCGTTCTCGCAGGATCGTCAGACTCTTCGACCCAATCTGACCGGAAATAAGATAAAATCGGAGACTGATTCGGGGCAGTAATGTCAGGAATGTCGGATAGGTGCTTCGAGAACCGTTACGAGCACCGATTTTATTGCTCTTAAATAAAGAATGCTCCTTCCGTCGTTGTCGCAGGATCGTCAGACTTCTCGACCCAATCTGACCGGAAATAAGATAAAATCGGAGACGAATTTCGGGCAGTAATATCCGGATTGTCCGACTGAGGCTCCGCGAACCGTTGCGAGCACCGATTTTATGTTTGTTAAATAAATAATGCTCCTTCCGTCGTTGTCGCAGGATCGTCAGATTTCTCGACCCAATCTGAGCGGAAATAAATCAAATCGGAGATGAATTCGGGGCAGTAATGTCAGGAATTCCCATCGGTGCTCCGAGAACCGTTGCGAGCACCGGTTTTATCTTTGTTGAATAAATAATGCTCCTTCCGTCGTTCTCGCAGGATCGTCAGACGTCTCGACCCAATCTGACCGGAAATAAGATAAAATCGGAGAAGAATTCGGGACAGTGCTATCAGGAATTTCCGATTGAGGCTCCTAGAAACGTTGCGAGCACCGATTTTATCTTTGTTAAATAAATAATGCTCCTTCCCTCGTTGTCGCAGGATCGTCAAACTTCTCGTCCCAATCTGACCGGAAATAAGATAAAATCCGAGGCGAATTCGGGGCAGTAGTGTCAGGAATGTCCGATCGGTGCTCCGAGAACCGATGCGAGCACCGATTTTATATTTGTCAAATAAATAATGCTCCTTCCGTCGTTGTCGCAGCATCGTCAGACTTCTCGACTCAATCTGACCCATTGCGTAGCAGCAAATGCTAAGCCGCGATTCGTAAACCTGGGTCGTTTTCGTCCCGCCCAAGATCATTTTCTTCACTCAATATTTATTTTTAAAAACATCGAAAATGAGGAAGAGAACAACCTTATTATTCCTGTAGACGTACGGTCTAAAGATCGACCATGATTTTTTTCAGATTTTTTCCACCGACAATTGTCGGTTTGGCAGTGCAAAAACGAAAGGACCCAGTTTCACGGGGTTAATGTGCCTGAAATATCTTTATGGATTGAGGTTTAATATAATCGCTTGAACTTGATCGATAGATTGCGAACTTTATCGAAAATAATGTCGATTTCGAAAATATTTGCGGTTTTCATGGCCCGCAAACAATATTCCTCATCATTTTCGATTCGCTCATAACTTTCGCAATAAATAATTCTATCATGACATTTTAAAGTAATTTCGCGTGAAATCATTATTTTTTGCCAAATTATACGAGCATTTTTATTTTTGACTTTTTCATAAAATATTCAAAAATTCTGTAACTACAACATGTGAAGATAATTTATGCAACATTAAAAAACAACAATCTCGTAGTATTTGGTAACAATTAATAATTCCACGTCAAATTACTTTTAAATGTATTGCTAGAATCATTTATTCCAAAAGTTGTTAGCGAATCGCAAATGATTGAAAATCGTATTTGCAATGCATGGAATCCTCAAACATTTTATAAATTCACATTATTGTGAATCAAGTTCTCCGATAGGAACACATTCAAATCCCTCGGCTCGACCGACTAGCACTTCCTATAGCACTGTCGTGCCTGACTTAGCTCGTTTGTTCCACTGATCAAATTCCGATTTATCCAAAGACCAACAAAAAGACGATATATTTTTTTTTCCAAGAAAGCGTGAGAAACCATTAAAAATATTTTTTTTTCAGTCACGAAATCACCGCGCAAGACCCTCAAAAAACATGTCCTCCTTATAAAAGTCACCCTGTATGCTTAAAACAAAAGTAACACCAAAAATATATTCTTTAAGTAATAACAATATAACACGTGGGAGACTGAGAGAAAGTGAGGGAAAAGCCAGGCGATCACGCGATCAATCAGAGAAAATGCCCCTGGACGTGGTGCCATCGATGACTGTCATGCAAGATCACCGGCGTGAGGTGCTCGTCTGTTTCCCTCAGAAAATTATGAATAATTCAGGAATTACGAAAAGTACGTTATTCCTGAACATAACGCCCACCGTCGGCAGCAGTGCTATTGATTTATTCAGACCCGAATGAGATTGGCAGGAGTGCCAGTTTGGCAACCGGCAACTTGAGCATTGTGGTTGCAGTCTTAATAGTGACTACCGTGTGAGCCCGTCCTGTCTGGGATTCAGTTTCAATACCTGTACCGAAGGCCATTTAGTGGGTGAAGTCCTCTCGTCGGTCGACGGAGCTAGAGACCTGACCCAAATCTCGTGAGAAGGATGATGTTATTTTGTGCTGCCGTTGTAGGTAGCCTGTTAATCAATAATCGCAAAAGTACTGCAGCCGCTCCCGTATTAGCTGCCACCGTGAGAGCCGAGCCGTGTTAATTTCCCGTAGAGATGGCTGCAGAACTGCAGTGAGCGCTTTCCCGATGATAAAATATTCCGGTGTGAGCGCTGAGAGATCTTCCGGATCTTCCGTGAGAGGTTCCAATGGACGAGAGTTAAGAACGGCCTCAATTTGTGTAAGAAGAGTCGAAAATTCCTCGTTCGTGACAGCCGTCTCCTCAATCGTCATCCGTATATGATATTTGACCGATTTGACGGCCGCTCCCTATTTCCCACCCTTGTGAGGAGCTCTTCGAGGATCGCGAACCCAATGCGTGCCATCATTGGCCAATATCTGAGCAGTTGTTTTAGACTCACGAGTCCCGCTGATGAAAAGTCTGCGCAGTTCTGCGTCGGCTCCTTGAAAGTTTGTCCCGTTGTCACTGTATAGTGTGTGACAGATGTGTGCCTCGGACGTTAAGTCTGAAACAATTTCGAGATGTACCGCTGATATTGAGAAGCATACGAATATGCAGAGCCAGCCTTTGTGAGATCGTAAGCCCCGCCCCCGTCCGAGTTTGAGAGAGACTGGCCCGGCGCAGGGCCAGTGATAGAATTATTGTTTTATGTTAGTAAATCGAACTATTATGCAATATATTCTTGTTCCGTTATACTAAAGGAATCCAAGGCATCGCGCAGTGATCGTCGTATACTAAGCATTCGATTTTCCCGAGCTCGCAAAACCACAATTATCAGCAAATTATTTATCATTACCGGATGACATTACTTACCTCGCTATGATAGCAACTTTAAGTTGCTGAATTTTATTAATTATTCGGCATCGAGATGCTACCGTCTATGATTCAGCTATTTCATAGTAACTTGTGTTATGTGTTAGCTATGGACGTGTCCTCACTGCGTTAGGACGACGCTCACGCATGCGCATTTCGATTTTCGGCATGACATTTCGTGTCGAGTAAACTCACGTGAATA
This sequence comes from Ophion ellenae, assembly GCA_963210295.1. Classification (NCBI taxonomy): domain Eukaryota; kingdom Metazoa; phylum Arthropoda; class Insecta; order Hymenoptera; family Ichneumonidae; genus Ophion; species Ophion ellenae. Next base: position 15,428,373 of record OY723385.1, on the reverse strand, counting down.
ATGTCGCATTTTCACTAGGTAAAGAGAACCGTAATAGGGTGAGCTGCTCACTTTTGTAATTTTCACCCAAATGGAGAACCGTAATAGCACCTCAGGTCATGATAGCAATTGTCAAAATAGCATAAAGCTCTACCTACTTATAGCTAGCGCCATAAAAATGGTGCGCTCCGTGCGGAGGACCCTCACTCTATGGTGGCTTTGGCGCGACACATGAATACTAGATCCGAACAATAGAAAAATAGAAAAAATGGTAATAAAAATGACATACATACGTACTAAAGAATAACAACAGGGGAAATCAACCAATCTGAACCTTACTGTCGTAAAATTACATTATAACTTGTAACTTGTTAGAAACCAAAATAAAGATAGTAGCCGCCGCTTTTGCCAACTTGTTTTGTTATACCCACCATAAGCAGTTCTTCAAACCACCAGAAAACCTCTAATACCGCCTGGTGTTACCGCTTACTGTCTAGTAAGTAAGCCACTACATCTGATGTACTTATATAAAAAAATTAATAAGTATTTCAAAACATACTTTTTCAAGCAATTTGATCTCGATTCAATTACTATACCCTATGGTCTATATTTATTCAAATCTATATACAGCTAAAACATTATTCAGGGAATCCCTATGGCGCTGGTAGGTAGTTACAAGACAAGAAGTGTTGCCTACACCATAAAAGTTGACACACTTCGTGTCAAAGGGCCTTGTCATAGCAAAATATAATGTATCATGAATTTATTTACACGTTAGTGGTTGACTATCTCGCTCACCACTAACAAAAACCACCAGCCACTAATAACAAATTTTATTCACTAAAAGAGATGTCTAAACCACCAGTTTACGTGGAAAATCCACTACATTGGCAACACTTTTATGCGCTGCGGGACTGACCGTAGGTCAGGAAAGTCCCGCAGAGACGATGAAATGATCAATTCATCGTCCTCTAAACGCCACTTATTGGCCATAATGCTGAAGGCACATTCAACATACCTCCGAGTATGACAGTGTCGATAGTTATAGACTCGTCGTATGGACCATTCATCGTCCTCTAAACGCCACTTAATGGCCATAATGCCGACGGCACATTCAACATACCTTCAAGCACGACAGTGTCGATAGTTATAAACCCGTTTTTTCACATCTAAATGGTTACCGCCATAAGGTCGTAATCAATTTTGAGTCAGCTGTAAAGCTTCGTCGCGTACTGAAACATATGGCATTCTGTTATTTAGAGACAGATGCAGAGAAACAGGCAGAGGTATGTTCAACCTGCCTTCAGTGAGTAGTTGATAAAAATGTGTACGTTGAAAAATTGCTGAGCCGCAGTCTTTACCGTATGAACCAATATCAGCGTATACAATTCTGTCATCAGAATCAACCTCCACCAAAAGTACAATAGAGAAATGTCCGTTATAATCAAAGTTCGTTCTGCTGGAGTTGGGAAAGTTTTCAATCCGTACGTGTTTTCCATCGACACATCCGATGCAGTATGGAAAAATAGCTCTCTTTTCAAATCCTTCCGCTATTAATAACCATCGCTGAGTAGTACAAAGGTACTGCCAAGTGTTGACCACTTAAAATAGTCTGTATTTTAAGTGTGACAAAGGTGACAGGGTGACAATTATAATGTGGCCATGCTTTTTTTGAGGGCCTTGCGCGAAGATTTTGGGTCTGAAAAAAATATGATTTTGAATGGTTTTTCGAGCCTTTTTCGAAAAAAAATACGGCAGATTTTTGTCTTGAAAAATGTACGCCAGAAGAAATAAGGCATTGCGAAAAAAAACGCAAAATACATTCCGAGCACATGAGATTGAAGTTTTTTAAATTCCGAATACAATGCACCCCGGAAAACTTGATTTGCGCCCGCCATCATGGTGGAAAAAATTGTTAAAAATACGCCGTAAAGTGGCAATTTGCGTGAAACAAGCGATTTAAGTCAGACGCGATCGTGCTTTGGGATGTCCTAGCTTGGTACGTCACAGCTGCAACTTCCGAATGTTCGGCTGTCACAAGAAGGTGGTTGAGAATCCCTTGACCCGCGAATGAGCTAAGGGATCTGAATTTGTACCCATCCGAGTCCATTGCAGAGAATATGGTCAATTTCGAAAAAGTTCGAAAATTCCATGTACGGCAAATAATATTTTGAATAATTTGGAATTGGTTTCCAGCTCTTGGACACATCATTTTGAAAAAAAAACTTTAACACGGATTAGGGAAAATTTACAGACTTTTTCCTATTACGCGTATTATTTTTCCCACATTCATTACAGCGAGCATTGTGTGAGCGTGTGCGTGCATGAGGATGCACGAGTGCACACGCGCGTGTGCGTAATGTGGACATTTGCCACGTTTCGAGCGCGCTCTGAACTCGGGTTCGGAGAGCACGCTACGCGGTTCGGTCCGAACGCATCGTCAAACGTCAAAACGCGTTATTTGACGTTTAGGATTAGTCAGCTGATATTGTCAGCTGATACCATCTTGGATATGCAGATTTAGCGCACACACGTCGAACTGTCGTCGAAAGGCCAAATTTGACGCGTGATTTGACGTTTCATCAATCGTCTGCTATTCATTTCTGACATCTTGGGCAAATAGGGAGCACGCGCGTTGAAGGTTTGCCGAAATGCACTGTTTGGCGCGCGATTTGATATGTCGTGATATCGCCGGCCATGATTGTTTGCCATTTTGGATGTGCAAAATCATGATTCGAGACGGCGAGCGATTATCTCTTGAGTTATTTAACATTTCGATTCGAATAAAAATCTACAGTACGTGTCTTTGTCTTTTTTTGCGTTCACAAGACGTAAATGAAAACACAACAACGTACTGGAAAAAGGTGTATTTAATGATTAATTGAAAAGTACCGAACATAGGAACAAAAACAAGTTTGGTATTTTTATCAGACAAGTTGACCGTGCCTCTACCTGGAGCGCCGATTCGATTTCTATCTCCGCAATAAATAATTAATACGTGTCTGCGATGGTTCTGAAGGCGTAAACCAGTAATTCCATAATGGTGATTATGTTTCTGGGGGATGGGTTCGGAAATCCCCGATATGACTGTCCCGAGCTTATGTTCGCTTTTACCTTACTTTCGGTTATTTTGCGTCAAAGGGTATCGAGACGCTCGGTGGACGGATTCAAGCGCATTTGTCGATTGACAAAGGTAAAAGCAACGATGATGGTGGGTCTGGGGAATTCGATACGCCACATGGACGACGATTATAAGCGCATTTATTAATAAAAATAAAAGCAATGATTGTGATGATTCTGGTGTACCCGATTGGACATGCCTGATATGACGGAATCGAGTTCTTCTCTACTTTTACCTTTCTTTCAGTCATATCGCATCGAATAAAATGACGAAGATTTGGGGATGATAACAGGCGCATTTGTTAATAAACAAAGGTAAAAGCAATGATTGTGTCGTTTCTGGGTGACCCAATTGGACAGGCCTGATATGACGGCATCTAGTTCTTCTCTGCTTTTACCTTTCTTTCTCTCATATCGCGTCAAATACACTGACGACGATTTAAAGACGATGACAGGCGCATTTGTTAATAAAAAAAGATAAAAGCAATAATTGTGCTCATTCTGGGGGACCCGAATGGACATTACTAACATGACGGCATCGAGTTCTTCTCTGCTTTTACCTTCATTTCTGTCGTATTGCTTCAAATACAATGACGACGATTTGAGGATGATTTCAGGCGCATTTGTTAATAAAAAAAAAAGGGAAAACCAATGATTGTGATGGAGCTAGGGAACCCGAATGAATATTACTAATATGACGGCATCGAGTTCTTCTCTGCTTTGACCTTTGTTTCTGTCGTATCGGATCAAATACAATGACGACAATTTGTGGATGATTTCAGGCGCCTTTGTTAATTAAAAAAAAAAGGTAAAAGCAATAATTGTGATGAATCTAGGGGACCCGACTGGGCATTGCTAATATGACGGCATGAGAGTTCTTCTCTGCTTTTACCTTTATTTCTGTCATATTGGATCAAATAAAATGACGACGACTTAAGGGTGATTACAGGCGCATTTCTTAACAAACAAAGATAAAAGCAATGATTGTGCAAATTCTGGAAGACCCGAATGGACATTGCTAATATAACGGCATCGAGTTCTTCTCTGCATTTACCTTTATTTCTGTCGTATCGCATCAAATACAACGACGAGGATTTGAGGATGATTACAGGCGCATTTGTTAATGAAAAAAGGTAAAAGCAATGACTCTGATGAATCTGGGGAACCCGAATGACTATTACTAATATGACGGCATCGAATTCTTCTCTGCTTTTACCTTTGTTTTTGTCATATTGCTTCAAATACAATGACGACGATTTGAGGATGATTCCAGGCGCATTTGTTAATAAAAAAAGGTAAAAGCAATAATTGTGATGAATCTAGGGGACCCGACTGGGCATTGCTAATATGACGGCATCAGGTTCTTCTCTGCTTTTACCTTTATTTCTGTCATATTGGATCAAATAAAATGACGACGATTTAAGGATGATTACAGGCGCATTTCTTAACAAACAAAAATAAAAGCAATGATTGTGCCGATTCTGGTGGACCCGAATGGACATTACTAATATGACCGCCTCGAGTTCTTCTCTGCTTTTACCTTTATTTCTGTCGTATCGCATCAAATACAATCACGAGGATTTAAGGATCATTACGGTCGCATTTCTTAATAAACAAATATAAAAGAAATGATTGTGCCGTTTCTGGTGGACCCGAATGGACATTACTAATATGACCGCCTCGAGTTCTTCTCTGCTTTTACCTTTATTTCTGTCGTATCGCATCAAATACATCGCCGACAATTTGAGGATGATTTCAGGCGCATTTGTTAATAAAAAAGGTAAAAGCAATGATTGTGATGAATCTGGGGGACCCAAATGGATATTACTATTATGACCTCATCGAGTTCTTCTCTGCTTTTGCCTTTATTTCTGTCACATTGCTTCAAATACAATGACGACAATTTGAGGATGATTTCAGGCGCATTTGTTAATAAAAAAGGTAAAAGCAATGATTGTGATTAATCTGGGGGATCCTAATGGATATTACTAATATGACGGCATTGAGTTCTTCTCTGCTTTTACCTTTATTTCTGTCATATTGCTTCCAATACTATGACGACGATTTGAGGATGATTTCAGGCGCATTTGTTAATAGAAAAAGGTAAAAGCAGTGATTGTGATGAATCTGGGGGACCCGAATGGGCATTGCTAATATGACGGCATCGAGTTCTTCTCTGCTTTCACCTTTTTTTCAGTCATACCGCATCGAATAAAATGACGAAGATTTGGGGAGGATAACAGGCGCATTTGTTAATAAACAAAGGTAAAAGCAATGGTTGTGTCGATTCTGGGGGACCCAATTGGACAGGCCTGATATGACGGCATCGAGTTCTTCTCTGCTTTTACCTTTCTTTCTGTCATATCACATCAAATACACTGACGACGATTTGAATACGATTACAGGCGCATTTGTTAATAAAAAAAGATAAAAGCAATAATTGTGCTCATTCTGGGGGACCCGAATGGACATTACTAACATGACGGCATCGAGTTCTTCTCTGCTTTTACCTTTATTTCTGTCATATTGCTTCAAATACAATGACGACGATTTGAGGATGATTTCAGGCGCATTTGTTAATAAAAAAGGTAAAAGCAACGACTGTGATGAATCTGCGGAACCCGAATGAATATTACTAATATAACGGCATCGAGTTCTTCTCTGCTTTTACCTTTGTTTCTGTCATATTGCTTCAAATCCAATGACGACGATTTGATGATTATTTCAGGCGCATTTGTTAATAAAAAAAGGTAAAAGCAATAATTGTGATGAATCTGGGGGACCCGACTGGGCATTGCTAATATCACGGCATCGCGTTCTTCTCTGCTTTTACTGTTATTTCTGTCATATCGCATCGAATAAAATGACGAAGATTTGGGGGTGATACCAGGCGCATTTGTTAATAAACAAAGGTAAAAGCAATGGTTGTGTCGATTCTGGGGGACCCAATTGGACAGGCCTGATATGACGGCACCGAGTTCTTCTCTGCTTTTACCTTTCTTTCTGTCATATCGCATCAAATACACTGACGACGATTTGAAAACGATTACAGGCGCATTTGTTAATAAAAAAAGATAAAAGCAATAATTGTGCTCATTCTGGGGGACCCGAATGGACATTACTAACATGACGGCATCGAGTTCTTCTCTGCTTCTACCTTTATTTCTGTAATATTGCTTCAAATCCAATGACGACGATTTGAGGATGATTCCAGGCGCATTTGTTAATAAAAAAAAGGTAAAAGCAATGGCTCTGATGAATCTGGGGAACCCAAATGATTATTACTAATATGACGGCATCGAATTCTTCTCTGCTTTTACCTTTGTTTCTGTCATATGGCTTCAAACACATTGAGGAAAATTTGAGGATGATTTCCGGCGCCTTTGTTAATAAAAAAAGGTAAAAGCAATAATTGTGATGAATCTAGTGGACCCGACTGGGCATTGCTAATATGACGGCATCAAGTTCTTCTCTGCTTTTACCTTTATTTCTGTCATATTGGATCAAATAAAATGACGACGATTTAAGGATGATTACAGGCGCATTTCTGAACAAACAAAGATAAAAGCAATGATTGTGCAAATTCTGGAAGACCCGAATGGACATTGCTAGTATGACGGCATCGAGTTCTTCTCTGCTTTTATCTTTATTTCTGTCATATTGGATCAAATAAAATGACGACGATTTAAGGATGATTACAGGCGCATTTCTTAACACACAAAGACAAAAGCAATGATTATGCAAATTCTGGAAGACCCGAATGGACATTGCTAGTATGACGACATCGAGTTCTTCCCTGCTTTTACCTTTACTTTTGTCGTATCACATCAAATACAACGACGAGGATTTGAGGATGATTATAGGCGCATTTGTTAATAAAAAAAGATAAGAGCAATAATTGTGCTCATTCTGGGGGACCCGAATGGACATTGCAAATATGACGGCATCGAGTTCTTCTCTGCTTTTACCTTTCTTTCTGTCGTATCGCATCAAATACAATGACGACGATTTGAGGATGATACCAGGCGCATTTGTTAATAAACAAAGGTAAAAGCAATGGTTGTGTCGATTCTGGGGGACCCAATTGGACAGGCCTGATATGACGGCACCGAGTTCTTCTCTGCTTTTACCTTTCTTTCTGTCATATCGCATCAAATACACTGACGACGATTTGAAAACGATTACAGGCGCATTTGTTAATAAAAAAAGATAAAAGCAATAATTGTGCTCATTCTGGGGGACCCGAATGGACATTACTAACATGACGGCATCGAGTTCTTCTCTGCTTTTACCTTTATTTCTGTCATATTGCTTCAAATACAATGACGACGATTTGAGGATGATTCCAGGCGCATTTGTTAATAAAAAAAGGTAAAAGCAATGGCTCTGATGAATCTGGGGAACCCAAATGATTATTACTAATATGACGGCATCGAATTCTTCTCTGCTTTTACCTTTGTTTGTGTCATATGGCTTCAAACACATAGACGAAAATTTGAGGATTATTTCCGGCGCCTTTGTTAATAAAAAAAGGTAAAAGCAATAATTGTGATGAATCTAGGGGTCCCGACTGGGAATTGCTAATATGACGGCATCAAGTTCTTCTCTGCTTTTACCTTTATTTCTGTCATATTGGATCAAATAAAATGACGACGATTTAAGGATGATTACAGGCGCATTTCTTAACAAACAAAGATAAAAGCAATGATTGTGCAAATTCTGGAAGACCCGAATGGACATTGCTAATATGACGGCATCGAGTTCTTCTCTGCTTTTACCTTTATTTCTGTCATATTGAATCAAATAAAATGACGACGATTTAAGGATGATTACAGGCGCATTTCTTAACAAACAAATATGAAAGCAATGATTATGCAAATTCTCGAAGACCCGAATGGACATTGCTAGTATGACGGCATCGAGTTCTTCTCTGCTTTTACCTTTATTTCTGTCATATTGGATCAAATAAAATGACGACGATTTAAGGATGATTACAGGCGCATTTCTTCACAAACGAAGACAAAAGCAACGATTATGCAAATTCTGGAAGACCCGAATGGACATTGCTAGTATGACGACATCGAGTTCTTCTCTGCTTTTACCTTTACTTTTGTCGTATCACATCAAATACAACGACGAGGATTTGAGGATGATTATAGGCGCATTTGTTAATAAAAAAAGAAAAGAGCAATAATTGTGCTCATTCTGGGGGACCCGAATGGACATTGCAAATATGACGGCATCGAGTTCTTCTCTGCTTTTACCTTTGTTTCTGTCGTATCGCATCAAATCCAATGACGACGATTTGATGATTATTTCAGGCGCATTTGTTAATAAAAAAAGGTAAAAGCAATAATTGTGATGAATCTGGGGGACCCGACTGGGCATTGCTAATATCACGGCATCGCGTTCTTCTCTGGTTTTACCGTTATTTCTGTAATATCGCATCGAATAAAATGACGAAGATTTGGGGATGATACCAGGCGCATTTGTTAATAAACAAAGGTAAAAGCAATGGTTGTGTCGATTCTGGGGGACCCAATTGGACAGGCCTGATATGACGGCACCGAGTTCTTCTCTGCTTTTACCTTTCTTTCTGTCATATCGCATCAAATACACTGACGACGATTTGAAAACGATTACAGGCGCATTTGTTAATAAAAAAGATAAAAGCAATAATTGTGCTCATTCTGGGGGACCCGAATGGACATTACTAACATGACGGCATCGAGTTCTTCTCTGCTTTTACCTTTATTTCTGTCATATTGCTTCAAATCCAATGACGACGATTTGAGGATGATTCCAGGCGCATTTGTTAATAAAAAAAGGTAAAAGCAATGGCTCTGATGAATCTGGGGAACCCAAATGATTATTACTAATATGACGGCATCGAATTCTTCTCTGCTTTTACCTTTGTTTCTGTCATATGGCTTCAAACACATTAACGAAAATTTGAGGATGATTTCCGGCGCCTTTGTTAATAAAAAAAGGTAAAAGCAATAATTGTGATGAATCTAGGGGACCCGACTGGGCATTGCTAATCTGACGGCATCAAGTTCTTCTCTGCTTTTACCTTTATTTCTGTCATATTGGATCAAATAAAATGACGACGATTTAAGGATGATTACAGGCGCATTTCTTAACAAACAAAGATAAAAGCAATGATTGTGCAAATTCTGGAAGACCCGAATGGACATTGCTAGTATGACGGCATCGAGTTCTTCTCTGCTTTTACCTTTATTTCTGTCATATTGGATCAAATAAAATGACGACGATTTAAGGATGATTACAGGCGCATTTCTTAACAAACAAATATGAAAGCAATGATTATGCAAATTCTGGAAGACCCGAATGGACATTGCTAGTATGACGGCATCGAGTTCTTCTCTGCTTTTACCTTTATTTCTGTCATATTGGATCAAATAAAATGACGACGATTTAAGGATGATTACAGGCGCATTTCTTAACAAACAAAGACAAAAGCAATGATTATGCAAATTCTGGAAGACCCGAATGGACATTGCTAGTATGACGACATCGAGTTCTTCTCTGCTTTTACCTTTACTTTTGTCGTATCACATCAAATACAACGACGAGGATTTGAGGATGATTATAGGCGTATTTGTTAATAAAAAGAGGTAAAAGCAATGGCTCTGATGAATCTGGGGAACCCGAATGACTATTACTAAAATGACGGCATCGAATTCTTCTCTGCTTTTACCTTTGTTTTTGTCATATTGCTTCAAATACAATGACGACGATTTGAGGATGATTCCAGGCGCAGTTGTTAATAAAAAAAGGTAAAAGCAATAATTGTGATGAATCTAGGGGACCCGACTGGGCATTGCTAATATGACGGCATCAGGTTCTTCTCTGCTTTTACCTTAATTTCTGTCATATTGGATCAAATAAAATGACGACGATTTAAGGAAGATTACAGGCGCATTTCTTAACAAACAAAGATAAAAGCAATGATTGTGCCGATTCTGGTGGACCCGAATGGACATTACTAATATGACCGCCTCGAGTTCTTCTCTGCTTTTACCTTTATTTCTGTCGTATCGCATCAAATACAATCACGAGGATTTAAGGATCATTACGGTGGCATTTCTTAATAAACAAATATAAAAGAAATGATTGTGCCGATTCTGGTGGACCCGAATGGACATTACTAACATGACCGCCTCGAGTTCTTCTCTGCTTTTACCTTTATTTCTGTCGTATCGCATCAAATACAACGCCGACAGTTTGAGGATGATTTCAGGCGCATTTGTTAATAAAAAAGGTAAAAGCAATGATTGTGATGAATCTGGGGGACCCAAATGGATATTACTATTATGACCTCATCGAGTTCTTCTCTGCTTTTGCCTTTATTTCTGTCACATTGCTTCAAATACAATGACGACAATTTGAGGATGATTCCAGGCGCATTTGTTAATAAAAACGGTAAAAGCAATGACTGTGATTAATCTGGGGGATCCTAATGGATATTACTAATATGACGGCATTGAGTCCTTCTCTGCTTTTACCTTTATTTCTGTCATATTGCTTCCAATACTATGACGACGATTTGAGGATGATTTCAGGCGCATTTGTTAATAGAAAAAGGTAAAAGCAGTGATTGTGATGAATCTGGGGGACCCGAATGGGCATTGCTAATATGACGGCATCGAGTTCTTCTCTGCTTTCACTTTTTTTTCAGTCATACCGCATCGAATAAAATGACGAAGATTTGGGGAGGATAACAGGCGCATTTGTTAATAAACAAAGGTAAAAGCAATGGTTGTGTCAATTCTGGGGGACCCAATTGGACAGGCCTGATATGACGGCATCGAGTTCTTCTCTGCTTTTACCTTTCTTTGTGTCATATCACATCAAATACACTGACGACGATTTGAATACGATTACAGGCGCATTTGTTAATAAAAAAAAGATAAAAGCAATAATTGTGCGAATTCTGGGGGACCCGAATGGACATTACTAACATGACGGCATCGAGTTCTTCTCGGCTTTTACCTTTATTTCTGTCATATTGCTTCAAATACTATGACGACGATTTGAGGATGATTTCAGGCGCATTTGTTAATAAAAAAAGGTAAAAGAAACGACTGTGATGAATCTGCGGAACCCGAATGAATATTACTAATATGACGGCATCGAGTTCTTCTCTGCTTTTACCTTTGTTTCTGTCATATTGCTTCAAATCCAATGACGACGATTTGATGATTATTTCAGGCGCATTTGTTAATAAAAAAAGGTAAAAGCAATAATTGTGATGAATCTGGGGGAACCGACTGGGCATTGCTAAAATCACGGCATCGAGTTCTTCTCTGCTTTTACCGTTATTTCTGTCATATCGCATCGTATAAAATGACGAAGATTTGGGGATGATACCAGGCGCATTTGTTAATAAACAAAGGTAAAAGCAATGGTTGTGTCGATTCTGGGGGACCCAATTGGACAGGCCTGATATGACGGCACCGAGTTCTTCTCTGCTTTTACCTTTCTTTCTGTCATATCGCATCAAATACACTGACGACGATTTGAAAACGATTACAGGCGCATTTGTTAATAAAAAAAGATAAAAGTAATAATTGTGCTCCTTCTGGGGGACCCGAATGGACATTACTAACATGACGGCATCGAGTTCTTCTCTGCTTTTACCTTTATTTCTGTCATATTGCTTCCAATACAATGACGACGATTGGAGGATGATTCCAGGCGCATTTGTTAATAAAAAAGGTAAAAGCAATGGCTCTGATGAATCTGGGGAACCCAAATGATTATTACTAATATGACGGCATCGAATTCTTCTCTGCTTTTACCTTTGTTTCTGGCATATGGCTTCAAACACATTGACGATAATTTGAGTATGATTTCCGGCGCCTTTGTTAATAAAAAAAGGTAAAAGCAATAATTGTGATGAATCTAGGGGACCCGACTGGGCATTGCTAATATGACGGCATCAAGTTCTTCTCTGCTTTTACCTTTATTTCTGTCATATTGGATCAAATAAAATGACGACGATTTAAGGATGATTACAGGCGCATTTCTTAACAAACAAAGACAAAAGCAATGATTATGCAAATTTTGGAAGACCCGAATGGACATTGCTAGTATGACGACATCGAGGTCTTCTCTGCTTTTACCTTTACTTTTGTCGTATCACATCAAATACAACGACGAGGATTTGAGGATGATTATAGGCGCATTTGTTAATAAAAAAAGATAAAAGCACTAATTGTGCTCATTCTGGGGGACCCGAATCGATATGGCTAATATGGCAGCATCGAGATCTTCTCTGCTTTTACCTTTTTTTTTGTTTTTGTTTTTTCCTTAGGTACACGCTTTTCGCGTTTGTTACCTATTCTTTCCCTTCATTGTGCCCGTTTCTTGCCTCTACTGTTTACTCTCTTTTTCTCCATCTTTCTCCTAGTCCCCCCCCCCGCCCCTCTTGCGGCCGCAGCCGACTTCCCCCTCTGTATTATATTCATCATGACATTTCTGTCATGGGTATAGGGAAACTGCGGAAAACCTATACCAATACAGCCGGTCACCGAGTTCGCCCCCCAGTCGTGGAACTAGTCTTATTTCGCCGCGAAAATGCCGAAGAAAAACATTTCACGACGAAATGTACGCGACTGGGATTCGAACCCGGGACCTCCCGGTCCGCTGGTTTAGTGGCGAGCACGCTAACCACTAGACCATCGCACCGGTCCTGCTTTTACCTTTATTTCTGTCATATTGCTTCAAATACAATGACGACGATTTGAGGATGATTTCAGGCGCATTTGTTAATAAAAAAAGGTAAAAGCAATGACTGTGATGAATCTGGGGAACCCGAATGAACATTACTAATATGGGGGCATCGAGTTCTTCTCTGCTTTTACCTTTGTTTCTGTCATATTGCTTCAAATACATTGACGACAATTTGTGGATGATTTCAGGCGCCTTTGTTAATAAAAAAGGTAAAACCAATAATTGTGATGAATCTAGGGGACCCGACTGGGCATTGCTAATATGACGGCCCCGAGTTCTTCTCTGCTTTTACCTTTATTTCTGTCATATTGGATCAAATATAATGACGACGATTTAAGGATGATTACAGGCGCATTTCTTAACAAACAAAGATAAAAGCAATGATTGTGCAAATTCTGGAAGACCCGAATCGACATTGCTAGTATGACGGCATCGAGTTCTTCTCTGCTTTTACCTTTATTTCTGTCATATTGGATCAAATAAAATGACGACGATTTGAGGATGATTACAGGCGCATTTCTCAACAAACAAAGATAAAAGCAATGATTATGCAAATTCTGGAAGACCCGAATGGACATTGCTAGTATGACGGCATCGAGTTCTTCTCTGCTTTTATCTTTATTATTGTCGTATCGCATCAAATACTACGACGAGGATTTGAGGATGATTACAGGCGCATTTGTTAATAAAAAAAAGATAAAAGCAATAATTGTGCTCATTCTGGGGGACCCGAATGGACATTGCTAATATGACGGCATCCATGCGGGTCCCCCAGAATGAGCACAATTATTGCTTTTATCTTTTTTTATTAACAAATGCGCCTGTCATCGTCTTCAAATCGTCGTCAGTGTATTTGATGCGATATGACAGAAAGAAAGGTAAAAGCAGAGAAGAACTCGGTGCCGTCATATCAGGCCTGTCCAATTGGGTCCCCCAGATTCATCACAATTATTGCTTTTACCTTTTTTTATTAACAAATGCGCCTGAAATCATCATCAAATCGTCGTCAATGTATTTGAAGCCATATGACAGAAACAAAGGTAAAAGCAGAGAAGAATTCGATGCCGTCATATTAGTAATAATCATTTGGGTTCCCCAGATTCATCAGAGCCATTGCTTTTACCTTTTTTTTATTAACAAATGCGCCTGGAATCATCCTCAAATCGTCGTCATTGTATTTGAAGCAATATGACAGAAATAAAGGTAAAAGCAGAGAAGAACTCGATGCCGTCATGTTAGTAATGTCCATTCGGGTCCCCCAGAATGAGCACAATTATTGCTTTTATCTTTTTTTATTAACAAATGCGCCTGTAATCGTTTTCAAATCGTCGTCAGTGTATTTGATGCGATATGACAGAACGAAAGGTAAAAGCAGAGAAGAACTCGGTGCCGTCATATCAGGCCTGTCCAATTGGGTCCCCCAGAATCGACACAACCATTGCTTTTACCTTTGTTTATTAACAAATGCGCCTGTCATCATCCCCAAATCTTCGTCATTTTATTCGATGCGATATGACAGAAATAAAGGTAAAAGCAGAGAAGAACTCGATGCCGTGATAGTAGCAATGCCCAGTCGGGTCCCCCAGATTCATCACAATTATTGCTTTAACCTTTTTTTATTAACAAATGCGCCTGAAATCATCATCAAATCGTCGTCATTATATTTGAAGCAATATGACAGAAACACAGGTAAAAGCAGAGAAGAACTCGATGCCGTCATATTAGTAATATTCATTCGGGTTCCCCAGATTCATCACAGTCATTTCTTTCACCTTTTTTTAACAACAAATGCGCCTGAAATCATCCTCAAATCGTCGTCATTGTATTTGAAGCAATATGACAGAAATAAAGGTAAAAGCAGAGAAGAACTCGATGCCGTCATGTTAGTAATGTCCATTCGGGTCCCCCAGAATGAGCACAATTATTGCTTTTATCTTTTTTTTATTAACAAATGCGCCTGTAATCGTCTTCAAATCGTCGTCAGTGTATTTGATGCGATATGACAGAAAGAAAGCTAAACGCAGAGAAGAACTCGGTGCCGTCATATCAGGCCTGTCAAATTGGGTCCCCCAGAATCGACACAACCATTGCTTTTACCTTTGTTTATTAACAAATTCGCCTGTTATCATCCCCAAATCTTCGTCATTTTATTCGATGCGATATGACAGAAATAAAGGTAAAAGCAGAGAAGAACTCGATGCCGTCATATTTGCAATGTCCATTCGGGTCCCCCAGAATGAGCACAATTATTGCTTTTATCTTTTTTTATTAAGATATGCGCCTGTAATCATCCTCAAATCGTCGTCATTTTATTCGATCCAATATGACAGAAATAAAGGTAAAAGCAGAGAAGAACTCGATGCCGTCATAGTAGCAATGTCCATTCGGGTCTTCCAGAATTTGCACAATCATTGCTTTTATCTTTGTTTGTTAAGAAATGCGCCTGTAATCATCCTTAAATCGTCGTCATTTTATTTGATCCAATATGACAGAAATAAAGGTAAAAGCAGAGAAGAACCTGATGCCGTCATATTAGCAATGCCCAGTCGGGTCCCCTAGATTCATCACAATTATTGCTTTTACCTTTTTTTATTAACAAATGCGCCTGGAATCATCCTCAAATCGTCGTCATTGTATTTGAAGCAATATGACAAAAACAAAGGTAAAAGCAGAGAAGAATTCGATGCCGTCATATTAGTAATAGTCATTCGGGTTCCCCAGATTCATCAGAGTCATTGCTTTTACCTTTTTTTTATTAAAAAATGCCCCTGGAATCATCCTCAAATCGTCGTCATTGTATTTGAAGCAATATGACAGAAATAAAGGTAAAAGCAGAGGAGAACTCAATGCCGTCATGTTAGTAATGTCCATTCGGGTCCCCCAGATCGTTCATATGTTGTTATATGTACGAGAACTTTCTCGAACGATAAAGAAAATATTGGACAACAATAAGTCATCAAGAGGTGACAGGTGACACTGCTCAATTGTTTAACCATACAACTCCTATGAAGAAAAAAATATATTTCGCTCCTCTCAAGCTTATGGCAACTTCTCAGCCATCTTTCTGCGTGTACGGTAACTCTCTAGTACTGTAAAGACGTGCTAGACAACGAGAAGTCATCAAAGGAGGAAAGGTACCACTGCTCGATTGTTGTACTGTGGGGCTTGAATAAAAAAAATTGTTTCGTGTGTCCGAAGGTTTTGGCTACTTCTCACATACGTCTTTATGTGTAGGAGAACTAGCCAGTTGTTCAAAAACAAATATTGGACAACAATGAATCGCAAGGGATGAGAAATCACACTGCTCGACTGGTCTATGGAAAACTTTCCAGAAAAAAATCATTCTCGATTTCTGAAGCTTCTGGCTACTTCTTTCGTGTGTCTTTGTGTGCACTGAAACTCTACAGTATGCTAAATAAGCCATCAGAACAGAACCGAGAAACAAAGTATAAGAGGTCAGGCTGCTGTAACGTCGAATGATACTGTTTCGAACAAAAATATTATTTCGTGCGTCCGAAGTTTCTGGCTCCGTCTGACATTAGTTCTCTCGTGTAATAAAAGTCGCTAGTAGTTGAAAGAAAATAGGAGTCTCAATAAATCGGCAGAGAAGGAGATAGATCAAAAATCAAATGTTCTATTGTACACCTTGTAGCAAAAAAAAGCGGGTGCCTGAAGATTCTGCCGAATATTTAGATAGATTTGTATGAGTACCACAACTCTCCAGGAATTCAGAAAAAATACTGGACAACAATGAATTGTCCAGGCATGAGAGGCTAGACTTCTCGATTGCTGCATGGTACAGGTTTAATCTTAAAAAAAGGATTTCCCGTGTCTCAAGCTGCTAGTTACGTCTCAATATGTTTTTATATGGACGAGAAATTTGCGGTACGGTGAAAAAACATTAGACAACAATAGGTCATCACGGGATGACAGGTTCGATGGTTCTACCGTACAACTTTATTGAAAAAATATTATTTCGCGACTCTCAAGCTTACGGCCAGTTCACTGTCATCTTTCTGTGGGTACTGTAAGTCTCAAGTACTGTAGAGACGTGCTAGACAACGAGAAGTCATGAAGGGAGGAAAGATACCTCTGCTCGATTGTTTTGTGGTGGGGCTTGAGGAAGAAAATAATTTCGTGTGTCTGAAGCTTTTGGCTACTTCTCACATACGTCTTTATGTGTAGGAGAACGCGACAGCATTTGAAGATCAAATATTGGACAACAATGAATCGGCAAGAGATGAGAAATCACACTGCTCGACTGATGTATGGGATACTTTGCAGAAAAAAATCATTCTCTGTGTCTGAAGTTTCTAGCTATATTTTTCATATGTCTCCATGTGTACTGAAACTCTCTAGTGCGCTAAATAAATGATTAGACAACAATCAGTCAACAGGGGATGAGAGGTCAGAGTGGTGTCCCACCGTGTCATACATTTCCGATCGAAACAATTATATCGTGCGTCCGAAGTTGTTGGCCACTTCTGACATCTGTTCTTTCCTGTTCTGAAATTCTCTGGTAGTTGAAGAAAAATATCAGTGTCAATAAATCGGCAGAAAGGGCGATAGAACAAGAATCGAATGTTGCATGGTACAGGTTTAGTAAAAAAAATCGATTTCCCGTGTCTGAAGCTTCTATTTACTTCGCGCATATGGGTTTATATGTGCGAGACCTTCCTCGTACTGTTAAAAAAAAATATATGTATATACAACAATAGGTCATCAAGGGATGACAGGTGACACTGCTCGATTGTCGTACCGTACAACTTCCATGAAAAAAATTCTTTCGCGCCTCTCAAGCTTATGGCTATCTCTGAACGATCTTTCTGTGCGTACCGGAACTCTCCAGTACTGTCAAGAGGTGCTGAACAACGAGAAGTGATCAAGAGAAGGGAGGTACCACTGCTCGATTGTTGTGTCGTGGAGCTTGAATAAAAAAAATTGTTTCGTGTGTCTGCAGCTTTTGGCTACTTCTCACATACGTCTTTATGTGAAGGAGAACTCGCCAGTATTTCAAAAACAAATATTGGACGACAATGAATCGGCAAGGGATGAGAAATTACCCTGCTCGGACTGTTGTATGGAATACTTTTTAGAAAAAAATCATTCTCTATTTCTGAAGCTTCTGGTTATTTCTTCCATGTGTCGCCATGTGTACTGGAACTCTCTCGTACGCTAAATAAATCATTAGACTTTGGCTCCATTTGACATCGGTTCTTTCGTGTTTTGAATGTCTCTAGTAGTTGAAAAACCATATTAGTCTCAAGAAATCGGCTGAGAGGGAGATAGAACAAAAATCGAATGTTGTATGGTGCCGGTTTAATAAAAAAAAACGATTTCCCGTGTCTGAAGCTTCTAGTTAATTCTCACATATGTATTTATATATACGAGATCTTCCTCGTACGGTAAAAAAAATATAAGGCAACAATAAGTCGTCAAGGGATGACAGGTGACACTGCTCGATTACTCGACCGTACAACTTCCACGAAAAAAAGTATATCGCGCCTCTCCAACTTATGGCTACTTCTCAGCCATCCTTCTGTGTACACTGTAACACTCCAGTACTGTAAAGAAGTGCTAGGAAGCGAGAAATGATCAAGGGAGGAATGGTACCACTGCTCGATTACCGTGTGGTGGAGCTTGAATGAAAAATAACAATTCGTGTGTCTGAAGCTTTTGACTACATCTCATATGCCTCTTCATATGCAGGAGAACTCGCCAGTATTACAAGAACCAATAATGGCCAACAATAAAGCGGCAAGGGATGAGAAATTACACTGATTGACTGTTCTATGGAACACGTTACAGAAAAAAATAATTCGTGATTCCTGAAGCTCCTGGCTACTTCGTCCATGTGTCGTTATGTGTACTGAAACTGTCTAGTACGCCAAATAAACCATCAGAACAAATCCAGTCATCAATGGATGGGAGGTCAGGCTGATGTAACGTCGTATGGTATACTTTCGATCAAAAATATTATTTCGTGCGTCCGAGGTTTGTTTTGTCGCGTACTAAAAGTTGCTAGTAGATGAAAAAAAACCCATCAGTCTCTATAAATAGGCAGAGAAGGAGATAGATAACAAATCAAGTGTTGTAATGTGCACTTCAAAGCAAAACAAAATACCGTGTGCCCGAATATTCTTGGCACTTTTTACATCTGTTCGTATGCGTACTAGAACTCTCCAGGAATTCAGAAAAAAAATACTGGCCAACAGTAAATGGTACAGGTATGAGAGGTGGCACTTCTCGATTGTTGCATGGTACAGATTTGATAAAAAATTAGATTTCCCGTGTCTGAAGATTGTAGTTACTTGTCACATATGTTTTTATATGTACGGGAACATTCCCGCACTGTAAAAAAAATATTAGACGACAATGAGTCATCAAGGGGTGACACGTGACACTGTTCGATTGTTCTACCGTACAACTTCCATGAAAAAAAGAATATATATTTCCCTCCTCTCAAGCTTATGGCAACTTCTCGGCCATCTCTCTGTGTGTACGGTAGTTCTCTAGTACTGTCAACACGTGCTAGATAACGAGAAGTCATGAAGGGAGGAAAGGTACTGCTGTTCGATTGTTGTCTGGTGGGGCTTGAATAAAAAAAATGATTTCTTGTGTCTGAAGCTGTCGGCTACTTCTCACATACGTCTTTACGTGTAAGAGAACTAGCCGGTATTTCGACAACAAATATTGGACAACAATGAATGGGCGAGGGATGAGAAATCACACTGCTCGACTGTTGTATGGAATGCTTTCCAGAAAAAAATCATTCTGTATTTCCGAAGATTCTGGCTACTTCTTTCGTGTGTCTCCATGTGTACTGAAACTCTCTAGTACGCTAAATAAATGTTTAGACAACAATCAGTCAACAAGAGATGAGAGGTCAGACTGGTGTCCCGCCGTGTGATACACTTCCGATCAAAACAATTATTTCGTGCGTCCAAAGTTTTTGGCTCCTTCTAAAATCTGTTCTTTCCTGTCATAAATTTCTCTAGTAGTTAAAAAAAGAAAGCATCAGTCTCAATAAATCGGCAGAGAGGGAGTTTACGGTACAGGTTTGGTAAAAAAAAATCGATTTCCCGTGTCTGAAGCTTCTAGTTGCTTCTCACATATGTTTCGATACGTGTGAGACCTTCCTCGTACTGTACAAAAAATATTAGACAACAATAGGTCATCAAGGGACGACAGGTGATACTGCTCGATTGTTCTACCGTACATGAAAAAAATTCTTTCGCGCCTTTCAAGTTCGTGGCTACTTCTGACCGATCTTTCTGTGTGTACTGTAACTCTCCAGGACTGGAAAGAGGTGCCAGACAGCGAGATATGCTCAAGGGAAGGAAGGTACCACTGCTCGATTGTTGTGTGGTGGAGCTTGAATAAAAAAATATGTTTCGTGTGTCTGAACCGTTTGGCTACTTCTCCCATACCTCTTTATGTGTAGATGAACTGGCCAGCATTTGTCAAACAAATATAGAACAACAATGCATCGGCAAGAGATGAGAAAGCACACTGCTCGACTCTTGTATGGGATACTTTGCAGAAAAAAACCATTCTCTATTTCTGAAGGTTCTGGCTACTTCTTTCATATGTCTCAATGTGTGCTGAAAATCTCTAGTACGCTAAATAATTGATTAGACAACAATCATTTAACAATGGATGAGAGGTCAGACTCGTGTCCCGCCGTGTGATACACTTCCGATCAAAAAAATTATCTCGTCCGTCCGAAGTTTTTGGCTCACTCTGAGATCTGTTCTTTCCTGTTCTAAATTTCTCTAGTCGTTGAAAAAAAAAATCAGTCTCAATAAACCGGCAGAGAGGGAAATAGAGCAAGAATCGAATGTTTAGGGTACAGGTTTGGTAAAAAAAAAAGCGATTTCCCGTGTCCGAAGCTTCTAGTCTCTTCTCACATATGTTTTGATACGTGTAAGACCTTCCTCGTACTGTACAAAAAATATTAAACAACAATAGGTCGTCAAGGAACGACAGGTGATACTGCTCGATTGTTCTACCGTACAACTTCCATGATAAAAATTCTTTCGCGCCTCTCAAGCTCGTGGCTACTTCTGACCGATCTTTCTGTGTGTACTGTAACTCTCCAGTACTGTAAAAAGGTGCCAGACAGCGAGAAGTGATCAAGGGAAGGAAGGTACCACTGCTCGATTGTTGTGTGGTGGAATTTAAATTTAAAAAAATGTTCCGTGTGTCTGAAGCTTTTGTCTACTTTTCCAATGCCTCTTTATGTGTAGGAGAACTGGCCAGCATTTCTCAAACAAACATTGGACAACAATGCATCGGCAAGAGATGAGAAATCACACTGCTCGACTGTTGTATGCGATACTTTGCAGAAAAAAAACCATTCTTTATTTCTGAAGCTTCTGGCTACTTCTTTCATATGTCTCCATGTGTGCTGAAACTCTCTAGTACGCTAAATAATTGATTAGACAACAATCAGTCAACAATGGATGAGAGGTCAGACTCGTGGCCCGCCGTGTGATACACTTCCGATAAAAAAAATATCTCGTCCGTCCGAAGTTTTTGGCTCACTCTGAGATCTGTTCTTTCCTGTTCTAAATTTCTCTAGTCGTTGAAAAAAAAATATCAGTCTCAAGAAATCGGCAGAGAGGGAAATAGAGCAAGAATCGGATGTTTAAGATACAGGCTTGGTAAAAAAAAATCGATTTCCCGTGTCCGAAGCTTCTAGTCTCTTCTCACATAAGTTTTGATACGTGTGAGACTTTCCTCGTACTGTACAAAAAATATTAAACAACAATAGGTCATGAAGGGACGACGGGTGATACTGCTCGATTGTTCTACCGTACAACTTCCATGATAAAAATTCTTTCGCGCCTCTCAAGCTCGTGGCTACTTCTGACCGATCTTTCTGTGTGTACTGTAACTCTCCAGTACTGTAAAGAGGTGCCAGACAGCGAGAAGTGATCAAGGGAAGGAAGGTACCACTGCTCGATTGTTGTGTGGTGGAGCTTGCATAAAAAAAAATGTTCCGTGTGTCTGAAGCTTTTGGCTACTTCTCCCATGCCTCTTTATGTGGAGGAGAACTGGCCAGCATTTCTCAAACAAACATTGAACAACAATGCATCGGCAAGAGATGAGAAATCACACTGCTCGACTGTTGTATGGGATACGTTGCAGAAAAAAACCATTCTCTATTTCTGAAGCTTCTGGCTACTTCTTTCATATGTCTCCATGTGTGCTGAAACTCTCTAGTACGCTAAATAATTGATTAGACAACAATCAGTCAACAATGGATGAGAGGTCAGACTCGTGGCCCGCCGTGTGATCCACTTCCGATAAAAAAAAAATATCTCGTCCGTCCAAAGTTTTTGGCTCACTCTGAGATCTGTTCTTTCCTGTTCTAAATTTCTCTAGTCGTTGAAAAAAAAATATCAGTCTCAAGAAATCGGCAGAGAGGGAAATAGAGCAAGAATCGGATGTTTAAGGTACAGGCTTGGTAAAAAGAAAATCGATTTCCCGTGTCCGACGCTTCTAGTCTCTTCTCACATATGTTTTGATACGTGTGAGACTTTCATCGTACTGTACAAAAAATATTAAACAACAATAGGTCATCAAGGGACGACGGGTGATACTGCTCGAGTGTTCTACCGTACAACTTCCATGATAAAAATTCTTTCGCGCCTCTCAAGCTCGTGGCTACTTCTGACCGATCTTTCTGTGTGTACTGTAACTCTCCAGTACTGTAAAGAGGTGCCAGACAGCGAGAAGTGATCAAGGGAAGGAAGGTACCACTGCTCGATTGTTGTGTGGTGGAGCTTGAATAAAAAAAAATGTTCCGTGTGTCTGAAGCTTTTGGCTACTTCTCCCATGCCTCTTTATGTGTAGGAGAACTGGCCAGCATTTCTCAAACAAACATTGGACAACAATGCATCGGCAAGAGATGAGAAATCACACTGCTCGACTGTTGTATGGGATACTTTGCAGAAAAAAACCATTCTTTATTTCTGAAGCTTCTGGCTACTTCTTTCATATGTCTCCATGTGTGCTGACACTCTCTAGTACGCTAAATAATTGATTAGACAACAATCAGTCAACAATGGATGAGAGGTCAGACTCGTGGCCCGCCGTGTGATACACTTCCGATAAAAAAAAATATCTCGTCCGTCCGAAGTTTGTGGCTCACTCTGAGATCTGTTCTTTCCTGTTCTAAATTTCTCTAGTCGTTGAAAAAAAAATATCAGTCTCAAGAAATCGGCAGAGAGGGAAATAGAGCAAGAATCGAATGTTTAGGGTACAGGCTTGGTAAAAAAAAAATCGATTTCCCGTGTCCGAAGCTTCTTGTCTCTTCTCACATATGTTTTGATACGTGTGAGACTTTCCTCGTACTGTACAAAAAATATTAAACAACAATAGGTCATCAAGGGACGACGGGTGATACTGCTCGATTGTTCTACCGTACAACTTCCATGATAAAAATTCTTTCGCGCCTCTCAAGCTCGTGGCTACTTCTGACCGATCTTTCTGTGTGTACTGTAACTCTCCAGTACTGTAAAGAGGTGCCAGACAGCGAGAAGTGATCAAGGGAAGGAAGGTACCACTGCTCGATTGTTGTGTGGTGGAGCTTGAATAAAAAAAAATGTTCCGTGTGTCTGAAGCTTTTGGCTACTTCTCCCATGCCTCTTTATGTGTAGGAGAACTGGCCAGCATTTCTCAAACAAACATTGAACAACAATGCATCGGCAAGAGATGAGAAATCACACTGCTCGACTGTTGTATGGGATACGTTGCAGAAAAAAACCATTCTCTATTTCTGAAGCTTCTGGCTACTTCTTTCATATGTCTCCATGTGTGCTGAAACTCTCTAGTACGCTAAATAATTGATTAGACAACAATCAGTCAACAATGGATGAGAGGTCAGACTCGTGGCCCGCCGTGTGATCCACTTCCGATATAAAAAAAATATCTCGTCCGTCCAAAGTTTTTGGCTCACTCTGAGATCTGTTCTTTCCTGTTCTAAATTTCTCTAGTCGTTGAAAAAAAAATATCAGTCTCAAGAAATCGGCAGAGAGGGAAATAGAGCAAGAATCGGATGTTTAAGGTACAGGCTTGGTAAAAAAAAAATCGATTTCCCGTGTCCGACGCTTCTAGTCTCTTCTCACATATGTTTTGATACGTGTGAGACTTTCCTCGTACTGTACAAAAAATATTAAACAACAATAGGTCATCAAGGGACGACGGGTGATACTGCTCGATTGTTCTACCGTACAACTTCCATGATAAAAATTCTTTCGCGCCTCTCAAGCTCGTGGCTACTTCTGACCGATCTTTCTGTGCGTACTGTAACTCTCCAGTACTGTAAAGAGGTGCCAGACAGCGAGAAGTGATCAAGGGAAGGAAGGTACCACTGCTCAATTGTTGTGTGGTGGAGCTTGAATAAAAAAAAATGTTCCGTGTGTCTGAAGCTTTTGCCTACTTCTCCCATGCCTCTTCATGTGTAGGAGAACTGGCCAGCATTTCTCAAACAAACATTGGACAACAATGCATCGGCAAGAGATGAGAAATCACACTGCTCGACTGTTGTATGGGATACGTTGCAGAAAAAAACCATTCTCTATTTCTGAAGCTTCTGGCTACTTCTTTCATATGTCTCCATGTGTGCTGAAACTCTCTAGTACGCTAAATAATTGATTAGACAACAATCAGTCCACAATGGATGAGAGGTCAGACTCGTGGCCCGCCGTGTGATCCACTTCCGATTAAAAAAAATATCTCGTCCGTCCGAAGTTTTTGGCTCACTCACTCACTATGGGATACTTTGGACGGTAGAACAATCGAGCAGTATCACCCATCGTGCCTTGATGACCTATTGTTGTTTAATATTTTTTGTACAGTACGAGGAAAGTCTCACACGTATCAAAACATATGTGAGAAGAGACTAGAAGCTTCGGACACGGGAAATCGATTTTTTTTTTACCAAGCCTGTACCCTAAACATTCGATTCTTGCTCTATTTCCCTCTCTGCCGATTTCTTGAGACTGATATTTTTTTTTCAACGACTAGAGAAATTTAGAACAGGAAAGAACAGATCTCAGAGTGAGCCAAAAACTTCGGACGGACGAGATATTTTTTTTTATCGGAAGTGTATTACACGGCGGGCTACGAGTCTGACCTCTCATCCATTGTTGACTGATTGTTGTCTAATCAATTATTTAGCGTACTAGAGAGTTTCAGCACACATGGAGACATATGAAAGAAGTAGCCAGAAGCTTCAGAAATAAAGAATGGTTTTTCTTCTGCAAAGTATCCCATACAACAGTCGAGCAGTGTGATTTCTCATCTCTTGCCGATGCATTGTTGTCCAATGTTTGTTTGAGAAATGCTGGCCAGTTCTCCTACACATAAAGAGGCATGGGAGAAGTAGCCAAAAGCTTCAGACATACGGAACATTTTTTTTTATTCAAGCTCCACCACACAACAATCGAGCAGTGGTACCTTCCTTCCCTTGATCACTTCTCGCTGTCTGGCACCTCTTTACAGTACTGGAGAGTTACAGTACACACAGAAAGATCGGTCAGAAGTAGCCACGAGCTTGAGAGGCGCGAAAGAATTTTTATCATGGAAGTTGTACGGTAGAACAATCGAGCAGTATGACCCGTCGTCCCTTGATTACCTATTGTTGTTTAATATTTTTTGTACAGTACGAGGAAAGTCTCACACGTATCAAAACATATGTGAGAAGAGACTAGAAGCTTCGGACACGGGAAATCGATTTTTTTTTACCAAGCCTGTACCCTAAACATCCGATTCTTGCTCTATTTCCCTCTCTGCCGATATCTTGAGACTGATATTTTTTTTTCAACGGCTAGAGAAATTTAGAACAGGAAAGAACAGATCTCAGAGTGAGCCAAAAACTTCGGACGGACGAGATATTTTTTTTTATCGGAAGTGGATCACACGGCGGGCCACGAGTCTGACCTCTCATCCATTGTTGACTGATTGTTGTCTAATCAATTATTTAGCGTACTAGAGAGTTTCAGCACACATGGAGACATATGAAAGAAGTAGCCAGAAGCTTCAGAAATAAAGAATGGTTTTTTTTCTGCAAAGTATCCCATACAACAGTCGAGCAGTGTGATTTCTCATCTCTTGCCGATGCTTTGTTGTCCAATGTTTGTTTGAGAAATGCTGGCCAGTTCTCCTACACATAAAGAGGCATGGGAGAAGTAGCCAAAAGCTTCAGACACACGGAACATTTTTTTTTATTCAAGCTCCACCACACAACAATCGAGCAGTGGTACCTTCCTTCCCTTGATCACTTCTCGCTGTCTGGCACCTCTTTACAGTACTGGAGAGTTACAGTACACACAGAAAGATCGGTCAGAAGTAGCCACGAGCTTGAGAGGCGCGAAAGAATTTTTATCATGGAAGTTGTACGGTAGAACAATCGAGCAGTATCACCCGTCGTCCCTTGATGACCTATTGTTGTTTAATATTTTTTGTACAGTACGAGGAAAGTCTCACATGTATCAAAACATATGTGAGAAGAGACTAGAAGCGTCGGACACGGGAAATCGATTTTTTTTTTACCAAGCCTGTACTTTAAACATCCGATTCTTGCTCTATTTCCCTCTCTGCCGATTTCTTGAGACTGATATTTTTTTTTCAACGACTAGAGAAATTTAGAACAGGAAAGAACAGATCTCAGAGTGAGCCAAAAACTTTGGACGGACGAGATATTTTTTTTTATCGGAAATGGATCACACGGCGGGCCACGAGTCTGACCTCTCATCCATTGT
The DNA here is from genome assembly GCA_963210295.1 of Ophion ellenae. Classification (NCBI taxonomy): domain Eukaryota; kingdom Metazoa; phylum Arthropoda; class Insecta; order Hymenoptera; family Ichneumonidae; genus Ophion; species Ophion ellenae. The sequence continues at coordinate 15,401,743 of OY723385.1, read as the reverse complement.
TGACTGATTGTTGTCTAATCAATTATTTAGCGTACTAGAGAGTTTCAGCACACATGGAGACATATGAAAGAAGTAGCCAGAAGCTTCAGAAATAGAGAATGGTTTTTTTCTGCAACGTATCCCATACAACAGTCGAGCAGTGTGATTTCTCATCTCTTGCCGATGCATTGTTGTTCAATGTTTGTTTGAGAAATGCTGGCCAGTTCTCCTACACATAAAGAGGCATGGGAGAAGTAGCCAAAAGCTTCAGACACACGGAACATTTTTTTTTATTCAAGCTCCACCACACAACAATCGAGCAGTGGTACCTTCCTTCCCTTGATCACTTCTCGCTGTCTGGCACCTCTTTACAGTACTGGAGAGTTACAGTACACACAGAAAGATCGGTCAGAAGTAGCCACGAGCTTGAGAGGCGCGAAAGAATTTTTATCATGGAAGTTGTACGGTAGAACAATCGAGCAGTATCACCCGTCGTCCCTTGATGACCTATTGTTGTTTAATATTTTTCGTACAGTACGAGGAAAGTCTCACACGTATCAAAACTTATGTGAGAAGAGACTAGAAGCTTCGGACACGGGAAATCGATTTTTTTTTACCAAGCCTGTACCTTAAACATCCGATTCTTGCTCTATTTCCCTCTCTGCCGATTTCTTGAGACTGATATTTTTTTTTCAACGACTAGAGAAATTTAGAACAGGAAAGAACAGATCTTAGAGTGAGCCAAAAACTTCGGACGGACGAGATATTTTTTTTTATCGGAAGTGGATCACACGGCGGGCCACGAGTCTGACCTCTCATCCATTGTTGACTGATTGTTGTCTAATCAATTATTTAGCGTACTAGAGAGTTTCAGCACACATGGAGACATATGAAAGAAGTAGCCAGAAGCTTCAGAAATAAAGAATGGTTTTTTTTCTGCAAAGTATCCCATACATCAGTCGAGCAGTGTGATTTCTCATCTCTTGCCGATGCTTTGTTGTCCAATGTTTGTTTGAGAAATGCTGGCCAGTTCTCCTACACATAAAGAGGCATGGGAGAAGTAGCCAAAAGCTTCAGACACACGGAACATTTTTTTTTATTCAAACTCCACCACACAACAATCGAGCAGTGGTACCTTCCTTCCCTTGATCACTTCTCGCTGTCTGGCACCTCTTTACAGTACTGGAGAGTTACAGTACATACAGAAAGATCGGTCAGAAGTAGCCACGAGCTTGAGAGGCGCGAAAGAATTTTTATCATGGAAGTTGTACGGTAGAACAATCGAGCAGTATCACCCGTCGTCCCTTGATGACCTATTGTTGTTTAATATTTTTTGTACAGTACGAGGAAAGTCTCACATGTATCAAAACATATGTGAGAAGAGACTAGAAGCGTCGGACACGGGAAATCGATTTTTTTTTTACCAAGCCTGTACTTTAAACATCCGATTCTTGCTCTATTTCCCTCTCTGCCGATTTCTTGAGACTGATATTTTTTTTTCAACGACTAGAGAAATTTAGAACAGGAAAGAACAGATCTCAGAGTGAGCCAAAAACTTTGGACGGACGAGATATTTTTTTTTATCGGAAATGGATCACACGGCGGGCCAGGAGTCTGACCTCTCATCCATTGTTGACTGATTGTTGTCTAATCAATTATTTAGCGTACTAGAGAGTTTCAGCACACATGGAGACATATGAAAGAAGTAGCCAGAAGCTTCAGAAATAGAGAATGGTTTTTTTCTGCAACGTATCCCATACAACAGTCGAGCAGTGTGATTTCTCATCTCTTGCCGATGCATTGTTGTTCAATGTTTGTTTGAGAAATGCTGGCCAGTTCTCCTACACATAAAGAGGCATGGGAGAAGTAGCCAAAAGCTTCAGACACACGGAACATTTTTTTTTATTCAAGCTCCACCACACAACAATCGAGCAGTGGTACCTTCCTTCCCTTGATCACTTCTCGCTGTCTGGCACCTCTTTACAGTACTGGAGAGTTACAGTACACACAGAAAGATCGGTCAGAAGTACCCACGAGCTTGAGAGGCGCCAAAGAATTTTTATCATGGAAGTTGTACGGTAGAACAATCGAGCAGTATCTCCCGTCGTCCCTTGATGACCTATTGTTGTTTAATATTTTTTGTACAGTACGAGGAAAGTCTCACATGTATCAAAACATATGTGAGAAGAGACTAGAAGCGTCGGACACGGGAAATCGATTTTTTTTTTACCAAGCCTGTACTTTAAACATCCGATTCTTGCTCTATTTCCCTCTCTGCCGATTTCTTGAGACTGATATTTTTTTTTCAACGACTAGAGAAATTTAGAACAGGAAAGAACAGATCTCAGAGTGAGCCAAAAACTTTGGACGGACGAGATATTTTTTTTTATCGGAAATGGATCACACGGCGGGCCACGAGTCTGACCTCTCATCCATTGTTGACTGATTGTTGTCTAATCAATTATTTAGCGTACTAGAGAGTTTCAGCACACATGGAGACATATGAAAGAAGTAGCCAGAAGCTTCAGAAATAGAGAATGGTTTTTTTCTGCAACGTATCCCATACAACAGTCGAGCAGTGTGATTTCTCATCTCTTGCCGATGCATTGTTGTTCAATGTTTGTTTGAGAAATGCTGGCCAGTTCTCCTACACATAAAGAGGCATGGGAGAAGTAGCCAAAAGCTTCAGACACACGGAACATTTTTTTTTATTCAAGCTCCACCACACAACAATCGAGCAGTGCTACCTTCCTTCCCTTGATCACTTCTCGCTGTCTGGCACCTCTTTACAGTACTGGAGAGTTACAGTACACACAGAAAGATCGGTCAGAAGTACCCACGAGCTTGAGAGGCGCCAAAGAATTTTTATCATGGAAGTTGTACGGTAGAACAATCGAGCAGTATCACCCGTCGTCCCTTGATGACCTATTGTTGTTTAATATTTTTTGTACAGTACGAGGAAAGTCTCACACGTATCAAAACATATGTGAGAAGAGACTAGAAGCTTCGGACACGGGAAATCGATTTTTTTTTACCAAGCCTGTACCCTAAACATCCGATTCTTGCTCTATTTCCCTCTCTGCCGATATCTTGACACTGATATTTTTTTTTTCAACGACTAGAGAAATTTAGAACAGGAAAGAACAGATCTCAGAGTGAGCCAAAAACTTCGGACGGACGAGATATTTTTTTTTATCGGAACTGGATCACACGGCGGGCCACGAGTCTGACCTCTCATCCATTGTTGACTGATTGTTGTCTAATCAATTATTTAGCGTACTAGAGAGTTTCAGCACACATGGAGACATATGAAAGAAGTAGCCAGAAGCTTCAGAAATAGAGAATGGTTTTTTTCTGCAAAGTATCCCATACAACAGTCGAGCAGTGTGATTTCTCATCTCTTGCCGATGCATTGTTGTCCAATGTTTGTTTGAGAAATGCTGGCCAGTTCTCCTACACATAAAGAGGCATGGGAGAAGTAGCCAAAAGCTTCAGACACACGGAACATTTTTTTTATTTTAAACTCCACCACACAACAATCGAGCAGTGGTACCTTCCTTCCCTTGATCACTTCTCGCTGTCTGGCACCTCTTTACAGTACTGGAGAGTTACAGTACACACAGAAAGATCGGTCAGAAGTAGCCACGAGCTTGAGAGGCGCGAAAGAATTTTTATCATGGAAGTTGTACGGTAGAACAATCGAGCAGTATCACCCGTCGTCCCTTGATGACCTATTGTTGTTTAATATTTTTTGTACAGTACGAGGAAAGTCTCACACGTATCAAAACATATGTGAGAAGAGACAAGAAGCTTCGGACACGGGAAATCGATTTTTTTTTTACCAAGCCTGTTCCCTAAACATTCGATTCTTGCTCTATTTCCCTCTCTGCCGATTTCTTGAGACTGATATTTTTTTTTCAACGACTAGAGAAATTTAGAACAGGAAAGAACAGATCTCAGAGTGAGCCACAAACTTCGGACGGACGAGATATTTTTTTTTATCGGAAGTGTATCACACGGCGGGCCACGAGTCTGACCTCTCATCCATTGTTGACTGATTGTTGTCTAATCAATTATTTAGCGTACTAGAGAGTTTCAGCACACATGGAGACATATGAAAGAAGTAGCCAGAAGCTTCAGAAATAGAGAATGGTTTTTTTCTGCAACGTATCCCATACAACAGTCGAGCAGTGTGATTTCTCATCTCTTGCCGATGCATTGTTGTTCAATGTTTGTTTGAGAAATGCTGGCCAGTTCTCCTACACATAAAGAGGCATGGGAGAAGTAGCCAAAAGCTTCAGACACACGGAACATTTTTTTTATTTTAAACTCCACCACACAACAATCGAGCAGTGGTACCTTCCTTCCCTTGATCACTTCTCGCTGTCTGGCACCTCTGTACAGTACTGGAGAGTTACAGTACACACAGAAAGATCGGTCAGAAGTAGCCACGAGCTTGAGAGGCGCGAAAGAATTTTTATCATGGAAGTTGTACGGTAGAACAATCGAGCAGTATCACCCGTCGTCCCTTGATGACCTATTGTTGTTTAATATTTTTTGTACAGTACGAGGAAAGTCTCACACGTATCAAAACATATGTGAGAAGAGACAAGAAGCTTCGGACACGGGAAATCGATTTTTTTTTTACCAAGCCTGTTCCCTAAACATTCGATTCTTGCTCTATTTCCCTCTCTGCCGATTTCTTGAGACTGATATTTTTTTTTCAACGACTAGAGAAATTTAGAACAGGAAAGAACAGATCTCAGAGTGAGCCACAAACTTCGGACGGACGAGATATTTTTTTTTATCGGAAGTGTATCACACGGCGGGCCACGAGTCTGACCTCTCATCCATTGTTGACTGATTGTTGTCTAATCAATTATTTAGCGTACTAGAGAGTTTCAGCACACATGGAGACATATGAAAGAAGTAGCCAGAAGCTTCAGAAATAGAGAATGGTTTTTTTCTGCAACGTATCTCATACAACAGTCGAGCAGTGTGATTTCTCATCTCTTGCCGATGCATTGTTGTTCAATGTTTGTTTGAGAAATGCTGGCCAGTTCTCCTACACATAAAGAGGCATGGGAGAAGTAGCCAAAAGCTTCAGACACACGGAACATTTTTTTTTTATTCAAGCTCCACCACACAACAATCGAGCAGTGGTACCTTCCTTCCCTTGATCACTTCTCGCTGTCTGGCACCTCTTTACAGTACTGGAGAGTTACAGTACACACAGAAAGATCGGTCAGAAGTAGCCACGAGCTTGAGAGGCGCGAAAGAATTTTTATCATGGAAGTTGTACGGTAGAACAATCGAGCAGTATCACCCGTCGTCCCTTGATGACCTATTGTTGTTTAATATTTTTTGTACAGTACGAGGAAAGTCTCACACGGATCAAAACATATGTGAGAAGAGACTAGAAGCTTCGGACACGGGAAATCGATTTTTTTTTACCAAGCCTGTACCCTAAACATCCAATTCTTGCTCTATTTCCCTCTCTGCCGATTTCTTGAGACTGATATTTTTTTTCAACGACTAGAGAAATTTAGAACAGGAAAGAACAGATCTCAGAGTGAGCCAAAAACTTCGGACGGACGAGATATTTTTTTTATCGGAAGTGTATCACACGGCGGGCCACGAGTCTGACCTCTCATCCATTGTTGACTGATTGTTGTCTAATCAATTATTTAGCGTACTAGAGAGTTTCAGCACACATGGAGACATATGAAAGAAGTAGCCAGAAGCTTCAGAAATAAAGAATGGTTTTTTTTCTGCAAAGTATCCCATACAACAGTCGAGCAGTGTGATTTCTCATCTCTTGCCGATGCATTGTGGTCCAATGTTTGTTTGAGAAATGCCGGCCAGTTCTCCTACACATAAAGAGGCATTGGAAAAGTAGACAAAAGCTTCAGACACACGGAACATTTTTTTAAATTTAAACTCCACCACACAACAATCGAGCAGTGGTACCTTCCTTCCCTTGATCACTTCTCGCTGTCTGGCACCTCTTTACAGTACTGGAGAGTTACAGTACACACAGAAAGATCGGTCAGAAGTAGCCACGACCTTGAGAGGCGCGAAAGAATTTTTATCATGGAAGTTGTACGGTAGAACAATCGAGCAGTATCACCTGTCGTTCCTTGACGACCTATTGTTGTTTAATATTTTTTGTACAGTACGAGGAAGGTCTTACACGTATCAAAACATATGTGAGAAGAGACTAGAAGCTTCGGACACGGGAAATCGCTTTTTTTTTTACCAAACCTGTACCCTAAACATTCGATTCTTGCTCTATTTCCCTCTCTGTCGGTTTATTGAGACTGATTTTTTTTTTTCAACGACTAGAGAAATTTAGAACAGGAAAGAACAGATCTCAGAGTGAGCCAAAAACTTCGGACGGACGAGATAATTTTTTTGATCGGAAGTGTATCACACGGCGGGACACGAGTCTGACCTCTCATCCATTGTTAAATGATTGTTGTCTAATCAATTATTTAGCGTACTAGAGATTTTCAGCACACATTGAGACATATGAAAGAAGTAGCCAGAAGCTTCAGAAATAGAGAATGGTTTTTTTCTGCAAAGTATCCCATACAAGAGTCGAGCAGTGTGCTTTCTCATCTCTTGCCGATGCATTGTTGTTCTATATTTGTTTGACAAATGCTGGCCAGTTCATCTACACATAAAGAGGTATGGGAGAAGTAGCCAAACGGTTCAGACACACGAAACATATTTTTTTATTCAAGCTCCACCACACAACAATCGAGCAGTGGTACCTTCCTTCCCTTGATCATATCTCGCTGTCTGGCACCTCTTTCCAGTCCTGGAGAGTTACAGTACACACAGAAAGATCGGTCAGAAGTAGCCACGAACTTGAAAGGCGCGAAAGAATTTTTTTCATGTACGGTAGAACAATCGAGCAGTATCACCTGTCGTCCCTTGATGACCTATTGTTGTCTAATATTTTTTGTACAGTACGAGGAAGGTCTCACACGTATCGAAACATATGTGAGAAGCAACTAGAAGCTTCAGACACGGGAAATCGATTTTTTTTTACCAAACCTGTACCGTAAACTCCCTCTCTGCCGATTTATTGAGACTGATGCTTTCTTTTTTCAACTACTCGAGAAATGTATAACAGGAAAGAACAGATTTTAGAAGGAGCCAAAAACTTTGGACGCACGAAATAATTGTTTTGATCGGAAGTGTATCACACGGCGGGACACCAGTCTGACCTCTCATCTCTTGTTGACTGATTGTTGTCTAAACATTTATTTAGCGTACTAGAGAGTTTCAGTACACATGGAGACACACGAAAGAAGTAGCCAGAATCTTCGGAAATACAGAATGATTTTTTTCTGGAAAGCATTCCATACAACAGTCGAGCAGTGTGATTTCTCATCCCTCGCCCATTCATTGTTGTCCAATATTTGTTGTCGAAATACCGGCTAGTTCTCTTACACGTAAAGACGTATGTGAGAAGTAGCCGACAGCTTCAGACACAAGAAATCATTTTTTTTATTCAAGCCCCACCAGACAACAATCGAACAGCAGTACCTTTCCTCCCTTCATGACTTCTCGTTATCTAGCACGTTTTGACAGTACTAGAGAACTACCGTACACACAGAGAGATGGCCGAGAAGTTGCCATAAGCTTGAGAGGAGCGAAATATATATTCTTTTTTTCATGGAAGTTGTACGGTAGAACAATCGAACAGTGTCACCTGTCACCCCTTGATGACTCATTGTCGTCTAATATTTTTTTTACAGTGCGGGAATGTTCCCGTACATATAAAAACATTTGTGACAAGTAACTACAATCTTCAGACACGGGAAATCTAATTTTTTATCAAATCTGTACCATGCAACAATCGAGAAGTGCCACCTCTCATACCTGTACCATTTATTGTTGGCCAGTATTTTTTTTCTGAATTCCTGGAGAGTTCTAGTACGCATACGAACAGATGTAAAAAGTGCCAAGAATATTCGGGCACACGGTATTTTGTTTTGCTTTGAAGTGCACATTACAACACTTGATTTGTTATCTATCTCCTTCTCTGCCTATTTATAGAGACTGATGGGTTTTTTTCATCTACTAGCAACTTTTAGTACGCGACAAAACAAACGTCGGACGCACGAAATAATATTTTTGATCGAAAGTATACCATACGACGTTACATCAGCCTGACCTCCCATCCATTGATGACTGGTTTTGTTCTGATGGTTTATTTGGCGTACTAGACAGTTTCAGTACACATAACGACACATGGACGAAGTAGCCAGGAGCTTCAGGAATCACGAATTATTTTTTTCTGTAACGTGTTCCATAGAACAGTCAATCAGTGTCATTTCTCATCCCTTGCCGCTTTATTGTTGGCCATTATTGGTTCTTGTAATACTGGCGAGTTCTCCTGCATATGAAGAGGCATATGAGATGTAGTCAAAAGCTTCAGACACACGAAATGTTATTTTTCATTCAAGCTCCACCACACGGTAATCGAGCAGTCGTACCATTCCTCCCTTGATCATTTCTCGCTTCCTAGCACTTCTTTACAGTACTGAAGTGTTACAGTGTACACAGAAGGATGGCTGAGAAGTAGCCATAAGTTGGAGAGGCGCGATATACTTTTTTTCATGGAAGTTGTACGGTCGAGTAATCGAGCAGTGTCACCTGTCATCCCTTGACTACTTATTGTTGCCTTATATTTTTTTTACCGTACGAGGAAGATCGCTTACATATAAATACATATGTGAGAATTAACTAGAAGCTTCAGACACGGGAAATCGTTTTTTTTTATTAAACCTGCACCATACAACATTCGATTTTTGTTCTATCTCCCTCTCAGCCGATTTCTTGAGACTAATATGGTTTTTCAACTACTAGAGACATTCAAAACACGAAAGAACCGATGTCAAATGGAGCCAAAGTCTAATGATTTATTTAGCGTACGAGAGAGTTCCAGTACACATGGCGACACATGGAAGAAATACCCAGAAGCTTCAGAAATAGAGAATGATTTTTTTCTAAAAAGTATTCCATACAACAGTCCGAGCAGGGTAATTTCTCATCCCTTGCCGATTCATTGTCGTCCAATATTTGTTTTTGAAATACTGGCGAGTTCTCCTTCACATAAAGACGTATGTGAGAAGTAGCCAAAAGCTGCAGACACACGAAACAATTTTTTTTATTCAAGCTCCACGACACAACAATCGAGCAGTGGTACCTCCCTTCCCTTGATCACTTCTCGTTGTTCAGCACCTCTTGACAGTACTGGAGAGTTCCGGTACGCACAGAAAGATCGTTCAGAGATAGCCATAAGCTTGAGAGGCGCGAAAGAATTTTTTTCATGGAAGTTGTACGGTACGACAATCGAGCAGTGTCACCTGTCATCCCTTGATGACCTATTGTTGTATATACATATATTTTTTTTAACAGTACGAGGAAGGTCTCGTACATATAAACCCATATGCGCGAAGTAAATAGAAGCTTCAGACACGGGAAATCGATTTTTTTTACTAAACCTGTCCCATGCAACATTCGATTCTTGTTCTATCTCCCTTTCTGCCGATTTATTGACACTGATATTTTTCTTCAACTACCAGAGAATTTCAGAACAGGAAAGAACAGATGTCAGAAGTGGCCAACAACTTCGGACGCACGATATAATTGTTTCGATCGGAAATGTATGACACGGTGGGACACCACTCTGACCTCTCATCCCCTGTTGACTGATTGTTGTCTAATCATTTATTTAGCGCACTAGAGAGTTTCAGTACACATGGAGACATGAAAAATATAGCTAGAAACTTCAGACACAGAGAATGATTTTTTTCTGCAAAGTATCCCATACAACAGTCGAGCAGTGTGATTTCTCATCTCTTGCCGATTCATTGTTGTCCAATATTTGATCTTCAAATGCTGTCGCGTTCTCCTACACATAAAGACGTATGTGAGAAGTAGCCAAAAGCTTCAGACACACGAAATTATTTTCTTCGTCAAGCCCCACCACAAAACAATCGAGCAGAGGTATCTTTCCTCCCTTCATGACTTCTCGTTGTCTAGCACGTCTCTACAGTACTTGAGACTTACAGTACCCACAGAAAGATGACAGTGAACTGGCCGTAAGCTTGAGAGTCGCGAAATAATATTTTTTCAATAAAGTTGTACGGTAGAACCATCGAACCTGTCATCCCGTGATGACCTATTGTTGTCTAATGTTTTTTCACCGTACCGAGAATTTCTCGTCCATATAAAAACATATTGAGACGTAACTAGCAGCTTGAGACACGGGAAATCCTTTTTTTAAGATTAAACCTGTACCATGCAGCAATCGAGAAGTCTAGCCTCTCATGCCTGGACAATTCATTGTTGTCCAGTATTTTTTCTGAATTCCTGGAGAGTTGTGGTACTCATACAAATCTATCTAAATATTCGGCAGAATCTTCAGGCACCCGCTTTTTTTTGCTACAAGGTGTACAATAGAACATTTGATTTTTTATCTATCTCCTTCTCTGCCGATTTATTGAGACTCATATTATCTTTCAACTACTAGCGACTTTTATTACACGAGAGAACTAATGTCAGACGGAGCCAGAAACTTCGGACGCACGAAATAATATTTTTGTTCGAAACTGTATCATTCGACGTTACAGCAGCCTGACCTCTTATACTTTGTTTCTCGGTTCTGTTCTGATGGCTCATTTAGCATACTGTAGAGTTTCAGTGCACACAAAGACACACGAAAGAAGTAGCCAGAAGCTTCAGAAATCGAGAATGATTTTTTTCTGGAAAGTTTTCCATAGACCAGTCGAGCAGTGTGATTTCTCATCCCTTGCGATTCATTGTTGTCCAATATTTGTTTTTGAACAACTGGCTAGTTCTCCTACACATAAAGACGTATGTGAGAAGTAGCCAAAACCTTCGGACACACGAAACAATTTTTTTTATTCAAGCCCCACAGTACAACAATCGAGCAGTGGTACCTTTCCTCCTTTGATGACTTCTCGTTGTCTAGCACGTCTTTACAGTACTAGAGAGTTACCGTACACGCAGAAAGATGGCTGAGAAGTTGCCATAAGCTTGAGAGGAGCGAAATATATTTTTTTCTTCATAGGAGTTGTATGGTTAAACAATTGAGCAGTGTCACCTGTCACCTCTTGATGACTTATTGTTGTCCAATATTTTCTTTATCGTTCGAGAAAGTTCTCGTACATATAACAACATATGAACGATCTGGGGGACCCGAATGGACATTACTAACATGACGGCATTGAGTTCTCCTCTGCTTTTACCTTTATTTCTGTCATATTGCTTCAAATACAATGACGACGATTTGAGGATGATTCCAGGGGCATTTGTTAATAAAAAAAGGTAAAAGCAATGACTCTGATGAATCTGGGGAACCCGAATGACTATTACTAATATGACGGCATCGAATTCTTCTCTGCTTTTACCTTTGTTTTTGTCATATTGCTTCAAATACAATGACGACGATTTGAGGATGATTCCAGGCGCATTTGTTAATAAAAAAAGGTAAAAGCAATAATTGTGATGAATCTAGGGGACCCGACTGGGCATTGCTAATATGACGGCATCAGGTTCTTCTCTGCTTTTACCTTTATTTCTGTCATATTGGATCAAATAAAATGACGACGATTTAAGGATGATTACAGGCGCATTTCTTAACAAACAAAGATAAGAGCAATGATTGAGCAAATTCTGGAAGACCCGAATGGACATTGCTACTATGACGGCATCGAGTTCTTCTCTGCTTTTACCTTTATTTCTGTCATATTGGATCGAATAAAATGACGACGATTTAAGGATGATTACAGGCGCATTTCTTAATAAAAAAAGATAAAAGCAATAATTGTGCTCATTCTGGGGGACCCGAATGGACATTGCAAATATGACGGCATCGAGTTCTTCTCTGCTTTTACCTTTATTTCTGTCATATCGCATCGAATAAAATGACGAAGATTTGGGGATGATAACAGGCGAATTTGTTAATAAACAAAGGTAAAAGCAATGGTTGTGTCGATTCTGGGGGACCCAATTGGACAGGCCTGATATGACGGCACCGAGTTCTTCTCTGCGTTTAGCTTTCTTTCTGTCATATCGCATCAAATACACTGACGACGATTTGAAGACGATTACAGGCGCATTTGTTAATAAAAAAAAGATAAAAGCAATAATTGTGCTCATTCTGGGGGACCCGAATGGACATTACTAACATGACGGCATCGAGTTCTTCTCTGCTTTTACCTTTATTTCTGTCATATTGCTTCCAATACAATGACGACGATTTGAGGATGATTTCAGGCGCATTTGTTGTTAAAAAAAGGTAAAAGAAATGACTGTGATGAATCTGGGGAACCCGAATGAATATTACTAATATGACGGCATCGAGTTCTTCTCTGCTTTTACCTGTGTTTCTGTCATATTGCTTCAAATATAATGACGACGATTTGATGATGATTTCAGGCGCATTTGTTAATAAAAAAAGGTAAAAGCAATAATTGTGATGAATCTGGGGGACCCGACTGGGCATTGCTACTATCACGGCATCGAGTTCTTCTCTGCTTTTACCTTTATTTCTGTCATATCGCATCGAATAAAATGACGAAGATTTGGGGATGATGACAGGCGCATTTGTTAATAAACAAAGGTAAAAGCAATGGTTGTGTCGATTCTGGGGGACCCAATTGGACAGGCCTGATATGACGGCATCGAGTTCTTCTCTGCTTTTACCTTTATTTCTGTCATATTGCTTCAAATACAATGACGACGATTTGAGGATGATTCCAGGCGCATTTGTTAATAAAAAAAGGTAAAAGCAATGGCTCTGATGAATCTGGGGAACCCAAATGATTATTACTAATATGACGGCATCGAATTCTTCTCTGCTTTTACCTTTGTTTCTGTCATATGGCTTCAAATACATTGACGACGATTTGATGATGATTTCAGGCGCATTTGTTAATAAAAAAAGGTAAAAGCAATAATTGTGATGAATCTGGGGGACCCAATTGGACAGGCCTGATATGACGGCACCGAGTTCTTCTCTGCTTTTACCTTTCTTTCTGTCATATCGCATCAAATACACTGACGACGATTTGAAGACGATGACAGGCGCATTTGTTAATAAAAAAAGATAAAAGCAATAATTGTGCTCATTCTGGGGGACCCGAATGGATGCCGTCATATTAGCAATGTCCATTCGGGTCCCCCAGAATGAGCACAATTATTGCTTTTATCTTTTTTTTATTAACAAATGCGCCTGTAATCATCCTCAAATCCTCGTCGTAGTATTTGATGCGATACGACAATAATAAAGATAAAAGCAGAGAAGAACTCGATGCCGTCATACTAGCAATGTCCATTCGGGTCTTCCAGAATTTGCATAATCATTGCTTTTATCTTTGTTTGTTGAGAAATGCGCCTGTAATCATCCTCAAATCGTCGTCATTTTATTTGATCCAATATGACAGAAATAAAGGTAAAAGCAGAGAAGAACTCGATGCCGTCATACTAGCAATGTCGATTCGGGTCTTCCAGAATTTGCACAATCATTGCTTTTATCTTTGTTTGTTAAGAAATGCGCCTGTAATCATCCTTAAATCGTCGTCATTATATTTGATCCAATATGACAGAAATAAAGGTAAAAGCAGAGAAGAACTCGGGGCCGTCATATTAGCAATGCCCAGTCGGGTCCCCTAGATTCATCACAATTATTGCTTTTACCTTTTTTTATTAACAAAGGCGCCTGAAATAATCATCAAATCGTCGTCATTGGATTTGAAGCAATATGACAGAAACAAAGGTAAAAGCAGAGAAGAACTCGATGCCGTCATATTAGTAATATTCATTCGGGTTCCGCAGATTCATCACAGTCGTTGCTTTTACCTTTTTTATTAACAAATGCGCCTGAAATCATCCTCAAATCGTCGTCATTGTATTTGAAGCAATATGACAGAAATAAAGGTAAAAGCAGAGAAGAACTCGATGCCGTCATGTTAGTAATGTCCATTCGGGTCACCCAGAATGAGCACAATTATTGCTTTTATATTTTTTTATTAACAAATGCGCCTGTAATCGTATTCAAATCGTCGTCAGTGTATTTGATGTGATATGACAGAAAGAAAGGTAAAAGCAGAGAAGAACTCGATGCCGTCATATCAGGCCTGTCCAATTGGGTCCCCCAGAATCGACACAACCATTGCTTTTACCTTTGTTTATTAACAAATGCGCCTGTTATCCTCCCCAAATCTTCGTCATTTTATTCGATGCGGTATGACTGAAAAAAAGGTGAAAGCAGAGAAGAACTCGATGCCGTCATATTAGCAATGCCCATTCGGGTCCCCCAGATTCATCACAATCACTGCTTTTACCTTTTTCTATTAACAAATGCGCCTGAAATCATCCTCAAATCGTCGTCATAGTATTGGAAGCAATATGACAGAAACAAAGGTAAAAGCAGAGAAGAACTCGATGCCCCCATATTAGTAATGTTCATTCGCGTTCCCCAGATTCATCACAGTCATTGCTTTTACCTTTTTTTATTAACAAATGCGCCTGAAATCATCCTCAAATCGTCGTCATTGTATTTGAAGCAATATGACAGAAATAAAGGTAAAAGCAGGACCGGTGCGATGGTCTAGTGGTTAGCGTGCTCGCCACTAAACCAGCGGACCGGGAGGTCCCGGGTTCGAATCCCAGTCGCGTACATTTCGTCGTGAAATGTTTTTCTTCGGCATTTTCGCGGCGAAATAAGACTAGTTCCACGACTGGGGGGCGAACTCGATGACCGGCTGTATTGGTATAGGTTTTCCGCAGTTTCCCTATACCCATGACAGAAATGTCATGACGAATATAATACAGAGGGGGAAGTCGGCTGCGGCCGCAAGAGGGGCGGGGGGGGGACTAGGAGAAAGATGGAGAAAAAGAGAGTAAACAGTAGAGGCAAGAAACGGGCACAATGAAGGGAAAGAATAGGTAACAAACGCGAAAAGCGTGTACCTAAGGAAAAAACCAAAACAAAAAAAAAGGTAAAAGCAGAGAAGAACTCGATGCTGCCATATTAGCCATATCGATTCGGGTCCCCCAGAATGAGCACAATTAGTGCTTTTATCTTTTTTTATTAACAAATGCGCCTATAATCATCCTCAAATCCTCGTCGTTGTATTTGATGTGATACGACAAAAGTAAAGGTAAAAGCAGAGAAGAACTCGATGTCGTCATACTAGCAATGTCCATTCGGGTCTTCCAGAATTTGCATAATCATTGCTTTCGTCTTTGTTTGTTAAGAAATGCGCCTGTAATCATCCGTAAATCGTCGTCATTTTATTTGATCCAATATGACAGAAATAAAGGTAAAAGCAGAGAAGAACTCGATGCCGTCATACTAGCAATGTCCATTCGGGTCTTCCAGAATTTGCATAATCATTGCTTTTATATTTGTTTGTTAAGAAATGCGCTTGTAATCATCCTTAAATCGTCGTCATTTTATTTGATCCAATATGACAGAAATAAAGGTAAAAGCAGAGAAGAACTCGATGCCGTCATACTAGCAGTGTCCATTCGGGTCTTCCAGAATTTGCACAATCATTGCTTTTATCTTTGTTTGTTAAGAAATGCGCCTGTAATCATCCTTAAATCGTCGTCATTTTATTTGATCCAATATGACAGAAATAAAGGTAAAAGCAGAGAAGAACTTGATGCCGTCATATTAGCAATGCCCAGTCGGGTCCCCTAGATTCATCACAATTATTGCTTTTACCTTTTTTTATTAACAAAGGCGCCGGAAATCATACTCAAATTTTCGTCAATGTGTTTGAAGCCATATGCCAGAAACAAAGGTAAAAGCAGAGAAGAATTCGATGCCGTCATATTAGTAATAATCATTTGTGTTCCCCAGATTCATCAGAGCCATTGCTTTTACCTTTTTTTATTAACAAATGCGCCTGGAATCATCCTCAAATCGTCGTCATTGTATTTGAAGCAATATGACAGAAATAAAGGTAAAAGCAGAGAAGAACTCGATGCCGTCATGTTAGTAATGTCCATTCGGGTCCCCCAGAATGAGCACAATTATTACTTTAATCTTTTTTTATTAACAAATGCGCCTGTAATCGTTTTCAAATCGTCGTCAGTGTATTTGATGCGATATGACAGAAAGAAAGGTAAAAGCAGAGAAGAACTCGGTGCCGTCATATCAGGCCTGTCCAATTGGGTCCCCCAGAATCGACACAACCATTGCTTTTACCTTTGTTTATTAACAAATGCGCCTGGTATCATCCCCAAATCTTCGTCATTTTATTCGATGCGATATGACAGAAATAACGGTAAAAGCAGAGAAGAACGCGATGCCGTGATATTAGCAATGCCCAGTCGGGTCCCCCAGATTCATCACAATTATTGCTTTTACCTTTTTTTATTAACAAATGCGCCTGAAATAATCATCAAATCGTCGTCATTGGATTTGAAGCAATATGACAGAAACAAAGGTAAAAGCAGAGAAGAACTCGATGCCGTCATATTAGTAATATTCATTCGGGTTCCGCAGATTCATCACAGTCGTTGCTTTTACCTTTTTTATTAACAATTGCGCCTGAAATCATCCTCAAATCGTCGTCATTGTATTTG
The DNA here is from genome assembly GCA_963210295.1 of Ophion ellenae. Classification (NCBI taxonomy): domain Eukaryota; kingdom Metazoa; phylum Arthropoda; class Insecta; order Hymenoptera; family Ichneumonidae; genus Ophion; species Ophion ellenae. Next base: position 15,385,120 of record OY723385.1, on the reverse strand, counting down.
AAGCAATATGACAGAAATAAAGGTAAAAGCAGAGAAGAACTCGATGCCGTCATGTTAGTAATGTCCATTCGGGTCCCCCAGAATGAGCACAATTATTGCTTTTATCTTTTTTTATTAACAAATGCGCCTGTAATCGTATTCAAATCGTCGTCAGTGTATTTGATGTGATATGACAGAAAGAAAGGTAAAAGCAGAGAAGAACTCGATGCCGTCATATCAGGCCTGTCCAATTGGGTCCCCCAGAATCGACACAACCATTGCTTTTACCTTTGTTTATTAACAAATGCGCCTGTTATCCTCCCCAAATCTTCGTCATTTTATTCGATGCGGTATGACTGAAAAAAAGGTGAAAGCAGAGAAGAACTCGATGCCGTCATATTAGCAATGCCCATTCGGGTCCCCCAGATTCATCACAATCACTGCTTTTACCTTTTTCTATTAACAAATGCGCCTGAAATCATCCTCAAATCGTCGTCATAGTATTGGAAGCAATATGACAGAAACAAAGGTAAAAGCAGAGAAGAACTCGATGCCCCCATATTAGTAATGTTCATTCGCGTTCCCCAGATTCATCACAGTCATTGCTTTTACCTTTTTTTATTAACAAATGCGCCTGAAATCATCCTCAAATCGTCGTCATTGTATTTGAAGCAATATGACAGAAATAAAGGTAAAAGCAGGACCGGTGCGATGGTCTAGTGGTTAGCGTGCTCGCCACTAAACCAGCGGACCGGGAGGTCCCGGGTTCGAATCCCAGTCGCGTACATTTCGTCGTGAAATGTTTTTCTTCGGCATTTTCGCGGCGAAATAAGACTAGTTCCACGACTGGGGGGCGAACTCGATGACCGGCTGTATTGGTATAGGTTTTCCGCAGTTTCCCTATACCGATGACAGAAATGTCATGACGAATATAATACAGAGGGGGAAGTCGGCTGCGGCCGCAAGAGGGGCGGGGGGGGACTAGGAGAAAGATGGAGAAAAAGAGAGTAAACAGTAGAGGCAAGAAACGGGCACAATGAAGGGAAAGAATAGGTAACAAACGCGAAAAGCGTGTACCTAAGGAAAAAACCAAAACAAAAAAAAAGGTAAAAGCAGAGAAGAACTCGATGCTGCCATATTAGCCATATCGATTCGGGTCCCCCAGAATGAGCACAATTAGTGCTTTTATCTTTTTTTATTAACAAATGCGCCTATAATCATCCTCAAATCCTCGTCGTTGTATTTGATGTGATACGACAAAAGTAAAGGTAAAAGCAGAGAAGAACTCGATGTCGTCATACTAGCAATGTCCATTCGGGTCTTCCAGAATTTGCATAATCATTGCTTTCGTCTTTGTTTGTTAAGAAATGCGCCTGTAATCATCCGTAAATCGTCATTTTATTTGATCCAATATGACAGAAATAAAGGTAAAAGCAGAGAAGAACTCGATGACGTCATACTAGCAATGTCCATTCGGGTCTTCCAGAATTTGCATAATCATTGCTTTTATATTTGTTTGTTAAGAAATGCGCTTGTAATCATCCTTAAATCGTCGTCATTTTATTTGATCCAATATGTCAGAAATAAAGGTAAAAGCAGAGAAAAACTCGATGCCGTCATACTAGCAATGTCCATTCGGGTCTTCCAGAATTTGCACAATCATTGCTTTTATCTTTGTTTGTTAAGAAATGCGCCTGTAATCATCCTTAAATCGTCGTCATTTTATTTGATCCAATATGACAGAAATAAAGGTAAAAGCAGAGAAGAACTTGATGCCGTCATATTAGCAATGCCCAGTCGGGTCCCCTAGATTCATCACAATTATTGCTTTTACCTTTTTTTATTAACAAAGGCGCCGGAAATCATACTCAAATTTTCGTCAATGTGTTTGAAGCCATATGCCAGAAACAAAGGTAAAAGCAGAGAAGAATTCGATGCCGTCATATTAGTAATAATCATTTGTGTTCCCCAGATTCATCAGAGCCATTGCTTTTACCTTTTTTATTAACAATTGCGCCTGGAATCATCCTCAAATCGTCGTCATTGTATTTGAAGCAATATGCCAGAAATAAAGGTAAAAGCAGAGAAGAACTCGATGCCGTCATGTTAGTAATGTCCATTCGGGTCCCCCAGAATGAGCACAATTATTACTTTAATCTTTTTTTTATTAACAAATGCGCCTGTAATCGTTTTCAAATCGTCGTCAGTGTATTTGATGCGATATGACAGAAAGAAAGGTAAAAGCAGAGAAGAACTCGGTGCCGTCATATCAGGCCTGTCCAATTGGGTCCCCCAGAATCGACACAACCATTGCTTTTACCTTTGTTTATTAACAAATGCGCCTGGTATCATCCCCAAATCTTCGTCATTTTATTCGATGCGATATGACAGAAATAACGGTAAAAGCAGAGAAGAACGCGATGCCGTGATATTAGCAATGCCCAGTCGGGTCCCCCAGATTCATCACAATTATTGCTTTTACCTTTTTTTATTAACAAATGCGCCTGAAATAATCATCAAATCGTCGTCATTGGATTTGAAGCAATATGACAGAAACAAAGGTAAAAGCAGAGAAGAACTCGATGCCGTCATATTAGGAATATTCATTCGGGTTCCGCAGATTCATCACAGTCGTTGCTTTTACCTTTTTTATTAACAAATGCGCCTGAAATCATCCTCAAATCGTCGTCATTGTATTTGAAGCAATATGACAGAAATAAAGGTAAAAGCAGAGAAGAACTCGATGCCGTCATGTTAGTAATGTCCATTCGGGTCCCCCAGAATGAGCACAATTATTGCTTTTATCTTTTTTTATCAACAAATGCGCCTGTAATCGTATTCAAATCGTCGTCAGTGTATTTGATGTGATATGACAGAAAGAAAGGTAAAAGCAGAGAAGAACTCGATGCCGTCATATCAGGCCTGTCCAATTGGGTCCCCCAGAATCGACACAACCATTGCTTTTACCTTTGTTTATTAACAAATGCGCCTGTTATCCTCCCCAAATCTTCGTCATTTTATTCGATGCGGTATGACTGAAAAAAAGGTGAAAGCAGAGAAGAACTCGATGCCGTCATATTAGCAATGCCCATTCGGGTCCCCCAGATTCATCACAATCACTGCTTTTACCTTTTTCTATTAACAAATGCGCCTGAAATCATCCTCAAATCGTCGTCATAGTATTGGAAGCAATATGACAGAAATAAAGGTAAAAGCAGAGAAGAACTCAATGCCGTCATATTAGTAATATCCATTAGGATCCCCCAGATTAATCACAATCATTGCTTTTACCTCTTTTATTAACAAATGCGCCTGAAATCATCCTCAAATTGTCGTCATTGTATTTGAAGCAATGTGACAGAAATAAAGGCAAAAGCAGAGAAGAACTCGATGAGGTCATAATAGTAATATCCATTTGGGTCCCCCAGATTCATCACAATCATTGCTTTTACCTTTTTTATTAACAAATGCGCCTGAAATCATCCTCAAATTGTCGGCGTTGTATTTGATGCGATACGACAGAAATAAAGGTAAAAGCAGAGAAGAACTCGAGGCGGTCATATTAGTAATGTCCATTCGGGTCCACCAGAATCGGCACAATCATTTCTTTTATATTTGTTTATTAAGAAATGCGACCGTAATGATCCTTAAATCCTCGTGATTGTATTTGATGCGATACGACAGAAATAAAGGTAAAAGCAGAGAAGAACTCGAGGCGGTCATATTAGTAATGTCCATTCGGGTCCACCAGAATCGGCACAATCATTGCTTTTATCTTTGTTTGTTAAGAAATGCGCATGTAATCATCCTTAAATCGTCGTCATTTTATTTGATCCAATATGACAGAAATAAATGTAAAAGCAGAGAAGAACCTGATGCCGTCATATTAGCAATGCCCAGTCGGGTCCCCTAGATTCATCACAATTATTGCTTTTACCTTTTTTTATTAACAAATGCGCCTGGAATCATCCTCAAATCGTCGTCATTGTATTTGAAGCAATATGACAAAAACAAAGGTAAAAGCAGAGAAGAATTCGATGCCGTCATATTAGTAATAGTCATTCGGGTTCCCCAGATTCATCAGAGTCATTGCTTTTACCTTTTTTTATTAACAAATGCGCCTGTAATCATCCTCAAATCCTCGTCGTTGTATTTGATGCGATACGACAGAAATAAAGGTACAAGCAGAGAAGAACTCGGTGCCGTCATATCAGGCCTGTCCAATTGGGTCCCCCAGAATCGACACAACCATTGCTTTTACCTTTGTTTATTAACAAATGCGCCTGGTATCATCCCCAAATCTTCGTCATTTTATTCGATGCGATATGACAGAAATAACGGTAAAAGCAGAGAAGAACGCGATGCCGTGATATTAGCAATGCCCAGTCGGGTCCCCCAGATTCATCACAATTATTGCTTTTACCTTTTTTTATTAACAAATGCGCCTGAAATAATCATCAAATCGTCGTCATTGGATTTGAAGCAATATGACAGAAACAAAAATAAAAGCAGAGAAGAACTCGATGCCGTCATATTAGTAATATTCATTCGGGTTCCGCAGATTCATCACAGTCGTTGCTTTTACCTTTTTTATTAACAAATGCGCCTGAAATCATCCTCAAATCGTTGTCATTGTATTTGAAGCAATATGACAGAAATAAAGGTAAAAGCAGAGAAGAACTCGATGCCTTCATGTTAGTAATGTCCATTCGGGTCCCCCAGAATGAGCACAATTATTGCTTTTATCTTTTTTTATTAACAAATGCGCCTGTAATCGTATTCAAATCGTCGTCAGTGTATTTGATGTGATATGACAGAAAGAAAGGTAAAAGCAGAGAAGAAGTCGATGCCGTCATATCAGGCCTGTCCAATTGGGTCCCCCAGAATCGACACAACCATTGCTTTTACCTTTGTTTATTAACAAATGCGCCTGTTATCCTCCCCAAATCTTCGTCATTTTATTCGATGCGGTATGACTGAAAAAAAGGTGAAAGCAGAGAAGAACTCGATGCCGACATATTAGCAATGCCCATTCGGGTCCCCCAGATTCATCACAATCACTGCTTTTACCTTTTTCTATTAACAAATGCGCCTGAAATCATCCTCAAATCGTCGTCATAGTATTGGAAGCAATATGACAGAAATAAAGGTAAAAGCAGAGAAGAACTCAATGCCGTCATATTAGTAATATCCATTAGGATCCCCCAGATTAATCACAATCATTGCTTTTACCTCTTTTATTAACAAATGCGCCTGAAATCATCCTCAAATTGTCGTCATTGTATTTGAAGCAATGTGACAGAAATAAAGGCAAAAGCAGACAAGAACTCGATGAGGTCATAATAGTAATATCCATTTGGGTCCCCCAGATTCATCACAATCATTGCTTTTACCTTTTTTATTAACAAATGCGCCTGAAATCATCCTCAAATTGTCGGCGTTGTATTTGATGCGATACGACAGAAATAAACGTAAAAGCAGAGAAGAACTCGAGGCGGTCATATTAGTAATGTCCATTCGGGTCCACCAGAATCGGCACAATCATTTCTTTTATATTTGTTTATTAAGAAATGCGACCGTAATGATCCTTAAATCCTCGTGATTGTATTTGATGCGATACGACAGAAATAAAGGTAAAAGCAGAGAAGAACTCGAGGCGGTCATATTAGTAATGTCCATTCGGGTCCACCAGAATCGGCACAATCATTGCTTTTATCTTTGTTTGTTAAGAAATGCGCATGTAATCATCCTTACATCGTCGTCATTTTATTTGATCCAATATGACAGAAATAAAGGTAAAAGCAGAGAAGAACCTGATGCCGTCATATTAGCAATGCCCAGTCGGGTCCCCTAGATTCATCACAATTATTGCTTTTACCTTTTTTTATTAACAAATGCGCCTGGAATCATCCTCAAATCGTCGTCATTGTATTTGAAGCAATATGACAAAAACAAAGGTAAAAGCAGAGAAGAATTCGATGCCGTCATATTAGTAATAGTCATTCGGGTTCCCCAGATTCATCAGAGTCATTGCTTTTACCTTTTTTTATTAACAAATGCGCCTGTAATCATCCTCAAATCCTCGTCGTTGTATTTGATGCGATACGACAGAAATAAAGGTACAAGCAGAGAAGAACTCGATGCCGTTATATTAGCAATGTCCATTCGGGTCTTCCAGAATTTGCACAATCATTGCTTTTATCTTTGTTTGTTAAGAAATGCGCCTGTAATCACCCTTAAGTCGTCGTCATTTTATTTGATCCAATATGACAGAAATAAAGGTAAAAGCAGAGAAGAACTCTCATGCCGTCATATTAGCAATGCCCAGTCGGGTCCCCTAGATTCATCACAATTATTGCTTTTACCTTTTTTTTTTAATTAACAAAGGCGCCTGAAATCATCCACAAATTGTCGTCATTGTATTTGATCCGATACGACAGAAACAAAGGTCAAAGCAGAGAAGAACTCGATGCCGTCATATTAGTAATATTCATTCGGGTTCCCCAGCTCCATCACAATCATTGGTTTTCCCTTTTTTTTATTAACAAATGCGCCTGAAATCATCCTCAAATCGTCGTCATTGTATTTGAAGCAATACGACAGAAATGAAGGTAAAAGCAGAGAAGAACTCGATGCCGTCATGTTAGTAATGTCCATTCGGGTCCCCCAGAATGAGCCTAATTATTGCTTTTATCTTTTTTTATTAACAAATGCGCCTGTAATCGTCTTTAAATCGTCGTCAGTGTATTTGACGCGATATGAGAGAAAGAAAGGTAAAAGCAGAGAAGAACTCGATGCCGTCATATCAGGCCTGTCCAATTGGGTCACCCAGAAACGACACAATCATTGCTTTTACCTTTGTTTATTAACAAATGCGCCTGTTATCATCCCCAAATCTTCGTCATTTTATTCGATGCGATATGACTGAAAGAAAGGTAAAAGTAGAGAAGAACTCGATTCCGTCATATCAGGCATGTCCAATCGGGTACACCAGAATCATCACAATCATTGCTTTTATTTTTATTAATAAATGCGCTTATAATCGTCGTCCATGTGGCGTATCGAATTCCCCAGACCCACCATCATCGTTGCTTTTACCTTTGTCAATCGACAAATGCGCTTGAAACCGTCCACCGAGCGTCTCGATACCCTTTGACGCAAAATAACCGAAAGTAAGGTAAAAGCGAACATAAGCTCGGGACAGTCATATCGGGGATTTCCGAACCCATCCCCCAGAAACATAATCACCATTATGGAATTACTGGTTTACGCCTTTAGAACCATCGCAGACACGTATTAATTATTTATTGCGGAGATAGAAATCGAATCGGCGCTCCAGGTAGAGGCACGATCAACTTGTCTGAAAAAAATACCAAACTTGTTTTTGTTCCTATGTTCGGTACTTTTCAATTAATCATTAAAAACACCTTTTTCCAGTACGTTGTTGTGTTTTCATTTACGTCTTGTGAACGCAAAAAAAGACAAAGACACGTACTGTAGATTTTTATTCGAATCGAAATGTTAAATAACTCAAGAGATAATCGCTCGCCGTCTCGAATCATGATTTTGCACATCCAAAATGGCAAACAATCATGGCCGGCGATATCACGTCATATCAAATCGCGCGCCAAACAGTGCATTTCGGCAAACCTTCAACGCGCGTGCTCCCTATTTGCCCAAGATGTCAGAAATGAATAGCAGACGATTGATGAAACGTCAAATCACGCGTCAAATTTGGCCTTTCGACGACAGTTCGACGTGTGTGCGCTAAATCTGCATATCCAAGATGGTATCAGCTGACAATATCAGCTGACTAATCCTAAACGTCAAATAACGCGTTTTGACGTTTGACGATGCGTTCGGACCGAACCGCGTAGCGTGCTCTCCGAACCCGAGTTCAGAGCGCGCTCGAAACGTGGCAAATGTCCACATTACGCACACGCGCGTGTGCACTCGTGCATCCTCATGCACGCACACGCTCACACAATGCTCGCAGTAATGAATGTGGGAAAAATAATACGCGTAATAGGAACAAGTCTGTAAATTTTCCCTAATCCGTGTTAAAGTTTTTTTTTCAAAATGATGTGTCCAAGAGCTGGAAACGAATTCCAAATTATTCAAAATATTATTTGCCGTACATGGAATTTTCGAACTTTTTCGAAATTGACCATATTCTCTGCAATGGACTCGGATGGGTACAAATTCAGATCCCTTAGCTCATTCGCGGGTCAAGGGATTCTCAACCACCTTCTTGTGACAGCCGAACATTCGGAAGTTGCAGCTGTGACGTACCAAGCTAGGACATCCCAAAGCACGATCGCGTCTGACTTAAATCGCTTGTTTCACGCAAATTGCCACTTTACGGCGTATTTTTAACAATTTTTTCCACCATGATGGCGGGCGCAAATCAAGTTTTCCGGGGTGCATTGTATTCGGAATTTAAAAAACTTCAATCTCATGTGCTCGGAATGTATTTTGCGTTTTTTTTCGCAATGCCTTATTTCTTCTGGCGTACATTTTTCAAGACAAAAATCTGCCGTATTTTTTTTCGAAAAAGGCTCGAAAAACCATTCAAAATCATATTTTTTTCAGACCCAAAATCTTCGCGCAAGGCCCTCAAAAAAAAGCATGGCCACATTATAATTGTCACCCTGTATGATGACATACTTGTCTCACTATTCTGCTTACAGTTGCAGTGGCGGACTAAGCCCGTCGGAGGCCCGGGGCGGCATATAAATGAGGCCCCTGGTCTGCTAAAAAATGGATGTATTACTGATGATATGTAAGTAGTAAAGGTAGTTTATAGGGAGACGACTGTGACGTCATCCTGGGGTGAGGTGTATACGTGATGTCTGGCGGGCCAGACCGTCTCGGTGCGGCCGTATGGGGAATTGGTGGTGGGGGCTCAGTTTTGGGGGATCGGTGGTGGGGGGTAGCGGCGGCTAGAGGCGGTATGTGCGGGGGTGTGCGGGGGGGTAGCGGAGGGGTAGGTATGTGAGGTTACTACTATACCGACGGTGATCGCAGTGATGATTGTCAGGTGATTCGCTTTCGCAGATATGGTGGGTAAAATAGATTTCGGTGCGCTGCGCATGGTAGGGATGGTCTCATACCGTGGATGGGTTAGGGGGATGGTTGAACAAAAAAGAAATTATTTTCGACAAGACATAAATGTTTTTATTCAACAACATACGGCCTGGTACATGCGTTGGTGAGTTGCGTAGAAAATTATTACGGGGGATACATTTCAAAAGGTTTTATTATCGAGAGGGATGTACATTGTCTCTCTCTCTCTCTCTCTCTCTCTCTCTCTTTTCTCTCTCTCTCTCTCTCTCTCTCTCTCTCTCTCTCTCTCTTTCTCTCTCTCTCTCTCTCTCTCTCTCTCTCTCTCTCTCTCTCTCTCTCTCTCTCTCTCTCTCTCTCTCTCTCTCTCTCTCTCTCCCTCTCGCTAGCCCGCTCGCGCGCCGGTGTGTGTGTATGTGTGCGTGTGTGATTTTATCTGTATCGCTCGTAACCCATTGTTAGGTATGAATCTGTAAAAATTATCTCCTCGTAAGGCTGGTTAACGGGGTGTACGACGCCGTGCTGGTAAAAGTAATAAACACCACCGAGTTTTATCACGGATTCGTGATTCTCTTTAACAAGACGTATCCACTCGTCGAGGATGTTCGCTGGCAGCCTCCTCCAATCGGATGGTGCCCAGAAGTCGTTTTGTGGTTCCCAGTACATGTACAGCGTCTCTGAGCCAATGGGTATCCACCCCGGTAGACGCTCATACACGTAGACGGCCAGCGGGTACTCAGTGATCAGCGATTGTGGGTAATCCGCAGCCATACTTATGCGTCTGGTAAGGTTGTCAAACACTGGAGATTTGATAAGAAATGCCAAAACGATAGAGACGCCGACTGTTGAGTTGAATAGAGACGATGGCCGCTGTGCTTAGCGCTGTGTGTTGCTCTTTGAAACCAACCAAGACTGAAGATGATAATCTCCCTGGATGTCGGCCTCGGTTCGTGTTGTGGCAAGGGACGACAGGACGTTGACTCGGTTGATAGAGCTATACCGATCCAGAGACGAGGAACTCTGTGTTTGATGTTCACGGACAGCGCTACCGCCGTATTTAAAGCCGTCTAGGTGAAGGGGCGAGTCAAACGGGGGTGACAAATCAGCAGCACTACGACGATGGTTACAGTCAACGATCCTCTCTGGAGGCCTCTGGTTGGTCCTCAGCAATAGGTACACGGGGTAATTATAATTTTTCACGAATAGCAGCACTCCACAGGTATACACGACTGGACACAACCGAGGGTATGCCTCCCGTCCCCTGAGAGTCCGACGCATACACTTGTGTCTTTGGTCCGCCCCGCTTGCGCTATCTTTTTCTGGTAGAAAAGAGTTACTGTACGATCGTTTCGGGCTTTATCCGATGAAAAAAGTCTATGGAAACGATCAAGACTGCAGCCACGAGCCATGTAATACAGAAACATAATACAATATTCCCCACAAACTTTCGATGTCTCTGATTGTAGGGGTTTTCCACTCCATCGGAGAGTTCTGGCGTTTCTTCGCAAGCGATTGTAATGTTGTGGGATAATTGGTGGGAACCCGTAGCTGTCGAAAAAGATAGCGTTGCCATCCTCGTTGACGTAAATCGCAACCCAATGCGTGCCAGGCCGTGTATGAATATCCGTGTTAGCGACTATCGCAGCGGGTCTACACCAGACTTTCGGAATACGGTCTGCGGGATAGACCCCTTTCGTGGATGCTTTTATCATCCGCATCCCGTCGATCACCTCTAAGCTGTTCATTGTTGAAGTTCTTACTCAACGAATAACGATGCACTGTGACTCGCGGTGGCGTCGGTGGGGGTGTCGGTGCGCGGGAGAGGCGGGTTGGTGTTCCTTTACATTTAAACAGGCTAACCAGCTCGCCGGTGACGTAAGAAGCAGATGCGTTACTTTCCCCGCTAAGTGATGTCATTGACCCGTTCGTAAGCGTCTCCAGGGTCTCTGGTGTCTCGCACAAAGGCGGGGAAACACGTGTGTTCTCGCCCGGTGAATTTTTCGTTATGAAGTTGAGCTTGGTGGGCCTTGGTACAATGTGTTGAGCAACGTCATTTACGGTGTTGATACGCTTCCTCTCCCCCGATTGCGATGGTATGCTGATTGGCTCCATATAAATCGGACTATCCGAGCGATCCTGTTTCCCACGTAACCAGGTCCTAATTTTCATAGCGTTGTTCAACGCACATTTTGGTTTGTTATCCCTCGCAAGGGAATGATACATACAGAACGCATCACTAGCGACCATATTCTTCAATGTAGGCCCAACGTAATCCTCCAGGTTAATGATGTCTCGAGTGAGGACGCGCCGTAGTAATTCTGCTTTTTGTAGACCCCGTACATATATCCGCATAGCGTGACGCACCAGCGTTCGTAGTGTGATCCACACATGATCTAATTCTGCTTCACCATCAAACCATTCGAGACCGTGACAAAAACAGGTTATACGGTTATTACTGGCGGCGTACTTCGGTGGGAGATCCGAAAAATCGTGCGGTGGGGTGATTATCCAGTGGGAAACGCCGGAATCTTGGAGACCGACGATTGCTAGCTCTTTTGGGTGAAAGCAGCCGTTTTTATCGTAAAGTGCTTGGATGTCGATGATAAAGTCCATGGTGTAGGATGAGTGAGACTGGCGTATGAAACACTGCTGTGTAACCTTTTTTATATCATGTATACGTGCACGCCCACAAAATTTGATTAGTCGATATACTCCATTTTCATTGGTGGATCATAAGAGTTCGTTCACCCACACATCTGGTTATGCGCTAAAGTCGGTTATAACCTGGCGCGAAGAATCTATTTCAATTATATTGTCATATTCTGCGTAGACAATACAATTTATTGTAGAAGGGAGAGCTTCGTCGAACCGCACCTCGACGCGTACGCTGCCGTGTCTGACGAGGTTCCAATGGGTAAAGCAATTAGCATCAAGATCTGGAGTTAGATCAAATGCGAAAAGGCAGTAGCCTTTACTGTAGTCGCTACGTGATATACCGAGCCCTTCGTTCTGGAAATGTATACCCGTACCTGAGAAAAGCGTGTGGTAGCTTTCTACAGAGAGCTCTCTGCCTTTTGTAAACCGTGGCTGTAAAGGACGGCTCGGGACTTGTTGACCATCGACGTATAACGAAAGGAAATTTATGCTCTGGTGGTGAAAATTATATGGGTTGGTCTCAATATCGCCGTTGAATGCTTTATTTGAGACGAAACCCACGATAATCCGTTTCGGAAGCTGTCCAAGTATGACATTGTCCAGTGTATCACCGAGTATACCACTATGCATCGTGAAAGCCTTTACTTCAACGCGCGTTATAGGATACTTGGCTGTTGTTTTAGCAAGTGTTTTCGCATGCGCTATGAGTACTCCCGGCGCAATTTTTGCGCGCCGTACAAGAAGAGTTGCTTCTGATATGTGTACGCGGTATGTTACCGGCGGTTGTGTCGGAGGGGCTATTATACAAAAAACGTCTTTTGATCGTACGAGCCGGAGTCTTAACTCAACTCCGTTCAGTAGAAATTTATCCTGGTTGAATACATCACAATGAAGATGACCCAACAAATCTATGGGTTTTCCATCATAGGTCAATTTTCTGCGTAAATCCTGACCATGGTTCTCTAGCAGATTTTTCGCCCCGGGGAGTGCGTTAAATGCCCCAGGTGTGTCGGCATACCACAAGGCCGCTGTAAGGTGTGAATCTTTCGCCGCTGGTCCATAATTCAGTAGTGTTTCTATATAAGCTCTGTATGGGTATGCGTTATTTGGTTGTGCAACGAGTTTCTGGTTGAAGTATACGTCCACTTGATTGAACATAGAATGAAGGAAATTATTCACAGGGGCGGCCTTTCCTGCTGAGTTACCGTCCGAAGCCACTATCTTAACATTGAGAGCGAGCATCGTGTGTGCAAGATCGAGGTATTCTTCGCCGTGTCCAGGTACGACAAACTCAAGCGGTCCATCGTCTGAGAGCGAGGACACGGGTTTATAATGCACCCATTGTGAAGCTTCTATAGAGGTCTGAGTCGGCGGTATGCTGAACAGATCAAGCTCACTCTTCATGCACTCGCGGGAATGTGAGTGGAGGAACGACATTTTAAAATTTAGTCGAAAATATCGGGTAGAGTACGATGTTTCTTACGCCTCTTTGTACTCGGCCTTTTCTTTTTTCCAGTTTTCTTCCGCTTTAACGGAGTTTCGCGACGCTTGCGCGTGTTCTTTTTGGGGGTTTTCCGTGGTCGACAGCCCGATTTACTCTTTGTCACTCGACTGCCTGCCACGCGCCTTTTTTTCACTGTGACACGCGCACTTGCAGGGCCCATTAGCGAATGCATACTCCTTTTTCCCCGCGGTGTTTTATACCCCGACCCGCTCATAAGTAGATCCACCTTCTCACCTACTTTACGTTTCAAGTTCTCACTGGACTCTGTGAGGCGATTGCGCACGGATTCTCTGAATGGTCTGTTGTTCCTACTGACGTCTTCTATAACATTTATCCCTGTACGCAGCGCTTCTTTGCCTATAGCACGTGCCCCCATTTTTAGAAGAGGCAACGCTCTGCGGAAAAGGCCCCCTAGAAAACTTCCGATGCCTCGCCCTCGTTGATACGGCGCTCCTACATACACACCGTGTACTCCATGACCAACACCACCCCCGGCCTGGCATTCGTAATACGTCTGATAGTAACTCATCGATGTCTCCGCAGCTAACCGATACGTTTAAAATGAAGCGTGACGGTCAGTGTGCCGTACTCGAATGCTATCGGTACACCGAGATGGTCTCTTATATCGATGGTGACAACGCGAAAACGGTTGTTCATAAGAGACAAATAATTCGCAGGTGAAAAATATTTTACACCAGTCGATCCGTATGTATAGCGGGCAGTATCAAGATTAACGATGCGTAATAGCGCCGCTTGCACATCACCCACTGTATATGGTACACATATATCCGTGTATACGAATAGCTGATCAGGTAGAGCCCTGTTGATACATGCCGGTCGTACCCCTACGCTTGCAACGCCTGTTGGTATGCGATACAGCGTGCGAGCTATTGAAGATCCTTCATCGATCGCCGGAGGCGCGTCAAAGCCTAATATACGTCCGATCTTGTTAGGCAGAATAATAACCTCCGGCTCTGGTTTATCCTTGCACTCGACAGTCGTAGATATTTCAACGGAAACGTGACCGTTCGCTTCGCGGGATTCGATGAATCTAACCCCACGTTTTTTTAGCAGGGGTATATTATTTAACTCCCACATGACTTGACCATGCGACTGGTATATCCCATGCGGTATTTTATCACAAAGTTGTCGGGACCGCGACTCTTCACCGCTATCTCCGCACGGGCGCCAGAATATGTTACAATCTTAGCGCTGCAAGTGGGTTATGGTGTGCGGTATGTGAATTTCCGTAAGTCCTACAACCCACTGACCGTGTAAAGAAATTTCACGTGGTAATTGTGTCGTAAAATTTGTCGTTGCATTGTCAGGGAAATACTTCATGCTACTGTTGCTCGGTAGAACGATAAAAAAGTTTTCACTATCCATACCGTTGGTCTTGTTTTTCACTGGCTTATGAACCAAGGCTTCGTAGGTTGGACGCAGGTATCCAGGAGTTAAATTTTGCGGGGTACCCCAACCAGCTAACGTATACCTCTTTCTTCACACCGCGACCGCGCGTCTTAATAATACGGTCGATCTTGAACTCTTTGTCGTCTGTTACACGTTTAGCGCTCACTGGTGTTAATTCTTGTGGGTAGAAAAACCCATCTATCGCTTCGCCGTGGAGATCGTGTAATTCGTATATAGAAATACCCTGGCGTTTGAGAACTCGGGAGATTTTAAATATTTCAGTACTCCAATTTTTTTCATAACCCTTTTCGAATGTGCCTTTTGTCCTACTGATGCGCACGTGATCTCCGCATTCGCATTTATTGCTTCCGCGAGCTTTCTTATTACCACGAACCATATTGCTTTGCACCGTGTTTTCGTAGGCCAACTGCGCATTATGCAGTGTTACAGCCGCGGGTTCCATTTTTATCGTAGAATGCCTTGCATGGTTATAGGAGTGAACGAATTGTTGGAGTACATCAATATAACGGTGGGTGTTACGATGTGTGAAGAACCGCCACATTCGTTCTTTTAATGTGCGATTGAATCGTTCAACGATCGATGCCTTGATATCAGGATTCCGCGCGACCCTAAATCGGATGTCACGCTCATTGAGAAAATTCTGGAAAACATTTCCGAGGAACTCTTTTCCACGATCTGTTTGTAGGCATACGGGTGAACGACCTCCGGCTCTCGTGAGGATTCTTTTAAACCCTGCAGCGACCGCGCGTGCGGTTTTGTCTACGAGTGGCTCAACCCATACATATTTACTCAAGACGTCTATAGCAATGAGTAAATATTGTATACCTCCGTTAGATGTCTGAATCGACCGTAAATCGACAAGATCTGCTTCCCACACGTCGTCTATGTTGTCGACATTATAATGAAGCCTCTGAAAACGACGATGAATTGGCTTATGAATGGTGTATGCATCCTGTTGCGTCAGCCAATCGTACACGTGCTTATTCTTTCCATTTATAAGACGGTATGCACCTGAATAGCCCGAAGGGTGACGCGGATCGTAGTAGATCCCTTCGAGCGTTAGCTCCCGTGTCATCTCTCTCTCTCTCTCTCTCTCTCTCTCTCTCTCTCTCTCTCTCTCTCTCTCTCTCTCTCGCTCCCTGCTCTACCGCTAGCTCTCGCTCGCTCTTTCACATTTGAATCTCCTCAGAGTCTCAACCATTTAGCCCACGCAGGTCGCAGCTTTTGTCTCGACGAATATTTAAAGTTAGCCGGCAAACGCGTGCTCTCGAATGTATCTCCGGTGTTTTCCGCTTTTCTTTTCACTCCTCTACCTCTCTTAATCACAGGTATTGTATGACTTGCTACTGCTTGAGCTGTGTCGGACGGTGGTAGCGTATTACGGTCGTTTGAAATGTGCGCATTATCGCATGTCGCCCTGTAGGATTTCCACAATTCGTCGTTACCAATAAACTCACGGGGTATTGCATTTGTTCGAAGAGCGGTAATAAATTCTTTGCGCCCTATCGCTCTGAACTTTTTCCTCGACCGTGCAGCGTCATTCACGAGATCGATAATGTTACCTCCGCTTATGGGAACCCCGTATATATTAACCTGGCCATGCTGATCCCAGGTTATAGTAGGTGGACCATGTGTAGGCTTTTGTATATATTCAAGCAGCGATTTTGTTCTACGCCTATATATTGCCGGCACACTGTTGACAATATCATCAAACGACATCGCTTCCTCTGTTTCAACAGGAGTCGATAGGTTGGAGTGATCGACACTCACTTTCGTCGGCGTTAGCGTCTGAAAGAGATACCTTTGAAATAGCGGTAGGAATTGTTTCCATTTCTCCCGATCATCGGCAAATTTATCCGAAAAAAGCACATTAGAGAGTTCAAGATCAAGACGGGAAATCGTATCACCCTGGGTTTTTATGCTCCCGCCCGGTGCTTCAACAGTGGGCTCGTGCGCGGCACGTGTTGTAGACGTTGTATGTGCCGTAGATGATGCGATACAATCACCACCGCCACGCTGCTGATACGCCGCCTCATCGACCAATATCATTTTTTTCGCATGCTGCATGATAATTTTTAAACATCTGTACCCCCGCCGAATAATTTTCCGAGTAAGCTGCCAATGACCGGTGCAAGCAAAAGCCCAAGAAACCCCCCGCACCCTTTTTGGAGGATGATGCGTTTCTTCGTTTTCCAACCGCCCCCTCGTTGACCCAGAGAGCGCTTAACCGATGATGCTAGGATCCGTAGAGTGTTTTTGTATTTTTTAAGGTGTTTCTTAGCACTCGGTTTTATATTGACGACACCGCGTAAGATGTTCAGCGCGCATTCGCAGATACACTTGATGAGACTTTTATCAGCGGATTTAAGAAGGGCCTTACGTTTTCGAGCGTTTGCATGGTACAAGGCGTGTAGAAGCGCGAGATGGCGTTTTGTAAACGGGGTATGCGATTTTTTAGCAACCATAATTTTTCTTGGCGAGGGTACACGTATAATTCACACTTGACACTGCGCTCTGTGCGGGGCGAGATCCACCAATGCGTTTGTATTACGCCCATCCATGCTTATATACGCGCATGGTAGATCCGCGGGGCGCGTTTCATATGATGAGTCACACAGCCGTCTATTTTACACGGTTATTTTTCAGGATATACACTTCACCACGTGTATCGTCAGGGAATATCCCAGTTCTAAAACGATAATTCTCCAGCGTTGATTGCTTGAGATCCAGGAGTAAGTAACCGTGAGGCTGAGCCGTCGCATCGTGATATGCTTCGACGAGAAATTTGGGGTTTTCAGGGCAAACCTGTCTAGCGAGATGTTGTATTTGAGCGCGATCCCGGGGGTTTTTAAAAATGACGATGTAATTTGCATTTAAAGAAATGTCACGTTGTCCGGACCCTTGGTGAAAAATATTCTGTGTCAAAAACATCACGCTGATATTTTTATGATGGCTACCCTTCGTGAAAAGGTCAACGATTACACCGTTGGATGATTCACGCATGAGATCGTCGATAATTATTAGTTTTTTACGGGTGTTATCGTGTGAATAGGCGTCCGGATGCGGCAGGCCTTCGTAAAATTCAATTTTCGGCAGTACGGAGCTTCTCTGGCATCCGTCGTAAGCACCACGCGTGTCCGCGTCGAGAGTATCTCCGTAATAAAAGAGAATTCTATCAAATATTGCGTCGCTCATAGCTGTGAGGTGGCGGAGAAATCGTCTGATAAACACCGTCTTACCACAACCAGTGGGGCCACATATTAACGACGTCCAGGGGTGTTTCCACCGAAC
Source organism: Ophion ellenae (assembly GCA_963210295.1). Taxonomy (NCBI): domain Eukaryota; kingdom Metazoa; phylum Arthropoda; class Insecta; order Hymenoptera; family Ichneumonidae; genus Ophion; species Ophion ellenae. The sequence continues at coordinate 15,367,197 of OY723385.1, read as the reverse complement.
ATCCATCCTCACGGTTTAGTATGTGAAGCCACAAATGAAAAATATCCACGAAGACAGAGGTGTATAAGTTGAGCGGCGCGCGATGCGAGGATAATGTAAAAATGCGGGTTGCGTCTTTTTATATGGTTGCTGCAGACGCACGCAATGCTTTAGCTCGGTCACCAATGTTCGCATGTACACGTCGCCGGGGGGTAAATAGGAAACTTTTGTTGAGAGGGCCTAAGAAATACTTGACAGCGTTAGACTCACATAAAGATAATCGTATTTTTATTAAACGCACACCAACATGGAATTTACACTATACATATTGTTTTATTGTTTACACTTAAACTTATACATAACTACTTCTTATTGACAGCGGGTGTTACATGTTTTACTCCTTAAATCCGAAAGGGTATGATAGCCTACAGTTTATATGCCTGCGCTTGTGACACACAACATTACACGTTTTGCACTCCGTCACAGTGATCACATTATGCAGATTTGTGCGACGTATCGATCTAAATTTTAAATTTATCGAGGAATCGTTTAAATGGGGCAGCGTGGTACCTATTAGTCTGCGGATTGAATTGAAATTTACATGCTTAGAGTTCTCATAATTAAGCGTTAAACCTTTTACTTTGCAACACTGCGCTACGGTTACGTCAGGGTTTTCTTCAGTGACCACCGTATACCCGTAAAATTTAGGTCCCCCAGATACAAATGAATTGATGTACGCTGTTTTCCCGTAACACTCAAGCTCATCAGTCATATCCCCGAGGAAATTACCAACAGGGGGAACCCAGTCACCGTCACGTGTCGAAAAAATGACAGAGTCTGTGTCATAGTACAAGACACGTCGATCGAGTTGTTCCAGATATTTGTACAATTCTAAACGAGCCTGAGCCGTTGTGTATGCAGCAATTACGACGCTTGTTTGCGAACTCGTGGGAGAAGCATCATCCACGTGTGACCACGTGGTATATAGCAACCAATCATTTACCGGTAATACACTGGTGACCTCTTTTTCGTCATCTGTTACGAGTTTGAGTAACTCCTCGCGGGATTTGATTATCGTTGTTTGTGGTAAATTATCGCGCTGACCCATTTTTCCCCAAAGCGTATTTAACGCTAGCTTTGCTGTCCCGCGGAGACCAGGGTTCTTGACTATATTACTGCTCTCCAGTTTTATGCCCTCGACTTTCTCATACTCTGCCATATACATACTACGGAAAATTTCATCTGTGCAATGTGCTGGCCAACCGCTGGCCTCCTGTTTGATTTTTAAAAATTTATTCACGTAATCCGCGAAGAGACCACCATCACGAGTATGCTTGTTGTATTGAGTTGTTTTATACGACCAGATGACGTAGATTTTCAAAATAACATAGCCCATATCTATTGCCTTTTTAACCTCCTCCGCAACCCATGTGCCGGTGAGCGCCCGATCCTCGGAACGTTCATGGCTGCATCGCTGCTGAGACATCTCCTCCGCACATATACGACAGAGTGGGAAAAGAAGTTTCCCCCGCATACGTACAGGCAAAACCGGATGAAAAAGATTTTCAGGCGGAAGGATGGTACATTTTATCATACCATGGATACTAACTCCGAGCAATTCGCCGGGTGTCGATTTTTCGAACAACTTATCGCACTCTGTACCTGTATATATCTCGGGGTGACCTATCGGAAAACAGCCTGTTTTACAAATATACGGGTACAACGAGCAGATGTCTATGTATGATATTTTCTCGCCCTGTGCAACGTCATACGAGGTGACCGTGTTTCCCGTACGGCCTCCGTAAAATCCATCACGGGGCCTTAAATCCTCGAGAGAGAGACGTGGGTGTGTCTCCAAAAATTCACGCAAAGCGCGAATGTTTTTTTTCATGGCCGTGAAGGCGCATTCCCATATTTCACGAATGAGGTAAACCCCATAGGAAGATATTTTTTTCGACACGGCAAGTGTCCTCTCGTATCGAGCCTCCAAGCTGTCACCCCCGTGATTAGGTTGTTTTGTCCGATTGGTGGTAAAGCATTTCGGACAACCGTGCCAATAACAGCCATGGAATTGAAACACATATTTTCTGTCCTCATGCTCTAAATACCCGTCGACAGTGTGCCCCTCGGTTAAACGGTATTCACGCCCGTTTCCAGCGTGGATAATGGCCGTGTGAAACTCTGAATGCTCAAGCCAGAAAAGCCACTCCAGGGCTACCTGTGAATGCTGACCATTACGCGTATAACCCTGCGGTGGTATGAGACCCACGAGATTGGGTTTCAAGAAATTACGACGGAAAACTTTGGAGCAGGCAGAGGCTATTGTTATGGCTTCGGTGAAAGGGCATACATCACCGACTTCTAGAAAAATCTCCCGAAACCGTCGGCAAGCCCTTCGGAGAATATCTACATCTTTGATACAATATTCAACGATTTCTTTTTTAAAATTGAATTCTCTGCCGCTCTTGACCTCTTCGCTGTACCATTCGAAAAAGACTTTTCGCTCCTTACTGGACATAGCATTTGGCATATACTCATCGCTTGGGGGCAGGGGCCCTATGTAATCCTGTGTATTCACACGGTTGAACATATGTGGGAAATACCCTTTGGTCACTTTTTCCTCGAAGCCAAATGTTTTCGGTAGTTCACTCAAACGCATTTGAAAATAATTTAAACTATCGATAAACGTGGTTTTACCCACCCGTATGGACATAACAGAGTTTCCGGTGAGTAGGACACTGGGGGGTTTTACTCTATCGACACTCCGCTCTATAACGTCACGCAATATGAACTGTGCATCGAAACTCTTTGCGTTGTGCGCTATGCATATGATGTGTTTGAATTGTGTCTTATCGCGGATTGCTAAATCAACAAGGGACGACACTGGTGATTCGTGAAAAATGTGTGTGTGTAGACCGCACCATTGACAGTGTGGAGTACGCGCATCTAGAAAATCGTGTTCCTTCAGACAGAATTCGCACACCTGTTGTGCTACGCAGAGAGTCACAATGTGCTCGCGTGCGTCAGGAGCGATGCTCTCAAAATATGCATCTTGTCGTGTTTCAAAGTCGTAAAATATGAAAAGCACACTTGGGTGCTTACCATCTGTGACCGGGGGTGGGCGTGGTGGCAATGGTTGCATAAAGCAGTGATCGTTGAAACCATGTATTGCTTTACACAGCCGACAATACTTTTTTCCACATTGATGAGTACTAGTAGTCAAGTCTACGATTCGTCCGCATACGTTACACACTCGTACCGTTTCGCAAATCGATTTTTTATAGGTTACCCCGTCTTTACGTTTTCTAAGAGCGAGATGATTTAGGTAGCATACACGACCTCGGAAATGCCTACCACAGGCAACGCAACCCGAAGCTGATTCGACCTCTACACCGGACCTATTGTAATCAATAGGACAGGGCGGGGTAGAAAAACAACGTGGGCAGGAACTTTTGCACTTGTGAGATGTCAAACGAGCGTACCCCTTATTACACGCTATACAATAAAATGAACAACCTGATGCTCCCAAAAGGTTCACGATGACAACGAAATGTTTTTCGCTTTCTAAATACGCGAGATGCAAAACGGTGACTGGGTCTGCATCGAACCAGCCTTCCCCATCGAAAATTGGGGGATCACCGCTTCCGTATCGAGCAAAATCAAAAACAACAATAGCAACCCCACGCGGCTTGTAGTACTCTTGAAACAATTGGAGCTCGGGTATACCGCAGCCTTCATCTGGTATGGTAACACGGGCCTCCCTGATCAGTTCGATGGCCCGTGCGCGCTGTACCGCAGATCGTTTATGCCGTATATTATCCCATACTTTTCTCCCCGCCCCGCTTTTACTCTGTTTGTAAACACTATATGCTTCTGCGACAATTAAGCTCCTGGGGAGACACAGACCGTCCGTATTTGAAATGTCGACAATAGATCTTTTCCGTGTGATAACGGCGCTGAGGCCATGATCATTACCGCGACCGAGAGGGATTTTTATGGACGTTATGTTAAAATATAGCGTATCATCAGCGGCTAATATACGTTTACTCTGGTTCACGCTACCTATCAGTTCCCACAAATCGGTGAACTTGAACCGATCTACAGGACGTATAGATTGACCTGCTGAGCCATACTCCATAGCCTGAGACATAAACGAAACGCCTATCATATCCGTACCGGCGCAACCGGAAACGAAATATCCGTGCATATCGCGTAACGCGTCGTGGATCCAAACTACCGGATCTACGTTTAATGGCGGGGGTAAAAGTTTCACGCCGATCTGCCTACCTGTGGCCCGAAAACGTTCGTAAAAATGCTCCTGCTCACGTTCAATAATAAATCGCGTGCCCGGGGGGCTTATTGTATCGCTGCCTTGAACCAAACCCGTATCAGCTGTGTGAGCGTCGCTTTCACCCTTACTATACGCAGTTTCTCCGGAATCGCTCTTAGAGGCCCTGGCGTTTTCATTCGTTTTCAAACGCTTGCTACCAGAGCCTACCTGGCATCCTAGACCGTCGTGTGTGGTGCTGACGTCGAAGGCTGTAGCGGGGAGTGTCTCGTCATAAAGCGGGTGCTTTGATGATGTCGTGGAAGTCGACGGCAAGCAGCCCAAGGTATCTGCGTCCATTTGGAGTGAAGAGACTTCAGTTGGCCGAACGGTGGTCGTTTCCGCTTGCCGACTCGTCGAAGGCCCATCTAAACGTTTAGGTTGCGATTATACGGTGAACCCTAGTGTGAGATACTTTTCGATTAAACGCCATAGACCTCTCGAGTATGCGATCTATGTTTAGCAACTCTCATCTACTCGAAAAGCTGGGGTGGTCGTTCAAACCGTAAATCATTGGAAACCGTACACACCAGCGGAGTAGGAGAGAGAGCGAGAGAGAGAGAGAGAGAGAGAGAGAGAGAGAGAGAGAGAGGCTTACCAGAGGGGTTCACGGGACGTGTTGCGGATTCAAAGTCGAAGGGTACAGCGCCCAAACCCGGTTGCTCCCACCAGGCGCCATAATCCACCGGTGATTCTTGTTGTTGTTGTTGTTGTTGTTGTTCTTCTTCTTCTTCTTCTCGTTCTTCTTGTTCTTCTTCAGAAACCACAGGGCTTCTGCTCTCCTCCTCGCCCGCCGATACATCTCCATCACCAAGCCATCGGTAGCGTATCTGTGCTGCGAGGGTAACCATTTTTTCACCGATACGGTCTAATCATTGCATTCCCCACCTACGCGATTGCACTCGTGATACTTACGGTCGTTGGTGTAGGCTGCATCCAAAAGCGCGGCTATTTGTGGGTTGCACCGGCGTCTAGTTGAGCCCCGTCTCAAGACGACATCTCGTGCTAGCGCTATAGCGAGATCCGAGCTGCTCAAGGCACCCTCGACGAACAGACGCCCGATAACCCGTCTAGGCAGGCTGTATAATATCATTGAGAGCTCATCCAAGAGATCAGACTCATCGAGTTGAGTTATGTAATCCACTCGTCCATCGTCGTAAAACGATGATATGTATTGATTCGCGCGACGCACTCTTCGCACTATATCTTGTATACAAATCACAAGCCCTTGGCAACGCCATCTTCGGGTTTCAGCCATTAACGCGTCGGCCATTTCGAAACAACAATTTTATATAAACACGAATGCTGTGTCCCAGGTCACACCTTAATAACGCACCCGCGAAATACAATTTGGATAACAACACGAGCACTGGTTATAAGTACCGTTTCCTGTGTCAGACTAAGAAGAAGCTGGAGCGCGATTCGGCCATGCAGCTAGCGTTCGATATAAAAATATTCGAATTTTCACGATGTCAGCTTTTTATATTCACCACCCCCTCCACTTCTGCTGCGGTTGTTACGGGGTTATAAGAACGACGTAGGGAATGGGATCGGTGGGAACACATACGGAGTATAATATTATTTATATACACGGACGCAAAGTCTAAAAAATATCAAGCGTTTGAAATTTCCGTAGTAGGGAATGGGTATATGCGTTTTTGAATGCAAGCGCCTCTACGAACCTGATTAGCATACGCCCTGATGGAAGTAGCCATAAAATGGGCCTTCGGTGACTACAGCGTTTTGTACATTGTAAAGATCGCTTTTCGTGAAGATCTTCTTGAGCAGAAATGTAAATTAGGCCTATATTATATTTGTGGAAAACCCTCGTGGGCCAGCACCGCAATGTGGCGGGAGGCGCTAAACTTTCACCGAGCTGCCTCAACGGAAAGACCCTGCTGTGCATTGTCAACCACGACTGCAGAGTCTTGTACCATAAACGAAATTATCATCTCGAAGAATAGTGTCGCGGTATTAGTTATGACCGTATTGTCTCAAAATTTGTTCAATATATGCAACTTTGGGTGTGCATATATTTTCGAATAATTGTCTACAGTTTACAATATCTTTTGCGACAACAGGATGTTCCCTCTAAGAATTGTAAATTATCGACGATGTTATTAGAGGCGCTCCCCCAATGGACATAGGGCCGACGAGGAAGTAGGTTGTAAATACTCCCCAACCATAGCGGCTCTGCTGCACGTCGTTGTCTTGCGTCATGACGTAACCCCCCGAAAATTTACATGCGCTCGTATTGAATCGGTCGCTCGTCTCTTTTGTCCGCTCTACAATACTCCAGTTTTAAAAGCGTCGTGTTAAACTATTGAAATCGTAAACATATTTCACGTAATACAGGCAATGCCCACCACTCTCCACACGTCCTATACCCTGGGGTTGTTGAACCATCGTCTTCCCTACTCTACACCACAACGAGCTCCATCTTACACACCTGTACAAACAATGAGTCATTTTCCATGTAACCCTTTTCCCCTCTTAATCCCTGTCCTAGGCTCATCTACGCAACCGGTAAAAAACCTGTTGGCTGCGTGTACACTGACCTCCCACCACTGCAGTCTTATCACTCCCCACCATCGTGAGCGGTTGCCTTATAAAACGGGCGGTTATCATGTGTCTCCTTAGTTTTAATTCGTACAAGCTGCTTAACGCTGCACCTCTATAGACCTGGCAGGAGATTGTAAAAATAACTCTTTTTGTTTACTTGTGGGTCAAAGTAAAATTGCTAAAATGGCTCAAGCATTACTGACGACAAATTTCTCGCCTGTGAGACACCGCGAGACGAAAGCATCGGAGGTCTCCACTTGCAATCTGCCCGTGTTAATGTCAACGACATATCTATTGAATAATTCTGGAAGTAAAAAAATCACAGTCGGCTTACAACCGCAACACAACAATCGCTTCGAGCCGATCGTGAAGCTGTCGGGGAATTATTCATTCCGGGCTATCTTCAACCAGAGCGAGTGGGTGGGCCTACAAACCCACTTACCCACCATTCGGGAGTACTTCGCAACAAAACAAACCAGTCAAAGAGATTCTATACAGCTTGGGAATTATATGATTTCTTTCTCCTCGTCATACGGTGTGAAATCTATAACCTTCGCGGCGATAAATCAGACGGCTACTGAAAATACTGCGCCGCTTACACCTTATTCAAAGGAGGACGGTAACGTTGCGAATAAGAAACGTGGGAATTCCACAACCGCAATCGTCCTACAAAAGCCATCGTTTGATGGACTGCTCAATATGGCTACTTGCGTGGATGAACGATTTCGCCGCCTTCAACGGTTTACCGGAGACGTTACCAAGTGTCTCTCAGACATATCCGTCGCGCTACATACACACATGCCAAACCAGCTCGCAACCTATTTCAACGACGCTGACGCTGAGCGCTACATACTAGAGAACATCCATACGTTCAAAGACACTGTACGTGCGACATGCGCAAGCCCTGTCTTTACGGAGTACTATTTCGATATTGTATTCGCTGAAATCACCAGTATGTGTAAGAAGCGTATCCTACTCGAATTACGGAATCTCAACCAGATGATTCGCCCGGGCTCTACGCTGAAATACACCACCGCATAGATGACCGTGGACATTTATCCTCTTCGTGAAGAAGTGGGTAAAAAGGTGCTACCGTGTAAAACGGCTCGTGCGGTACGCCACCTTAGCGCCATCGAAGACAGAGTGCCATCCACCGAAAGAATCAACCGAGGGACCCTAAACACGAACAATGCGGAAATTGCCACCAGTGCGACCCTCGTTTATTACCCATGAACCGATCCGTATACAACTATGACACTCGGCCGCTAAATACCTCCAACGACATTATTCAGTATTATTAGATTTTTGATTATTATTCGATGGTTTTTCTATATGTAATTAGTGCATGTAATTTTGATTTATCCTTTACTTTATAGCCCTCGTATGCGTCTCCGATAAGAATAGACTCGAACCCAGCCCATTTTGTTAACTTTATATTCTAATTTGTAACTCTATTTTAAGAATGCCCACAATTTCTGTTTGGAGTAATAAAAATATGTCATTACTTCAAAATTTTCGTTATAATCTCATTTCCCATAACAATCAACATCCACCTCCTTGTCTAGTCCTTGGACACCTATCCGGCGGTCTCGTCAGCAACACCGTCTTAGTGTATTTTCGTCGCTGGAAGGGGAGTTTAGGGACTGAAAAAATATAGTGAATAGCGTTTCGATAATTTCAGGTTATATATTCTTATAAAAAGTTTCGGCGATCGCAATTAAAAGTTTTCACATTTCAAAAAAATCGCGCGTCAATATCTCGTGTAATTCGTTGTGGAGAATGATCCGGCTGCAGTCTTGATCCTCGGGGTATATCACCATCCTGTACAGCATGTACCGCACACCTCCTAGCGTGACGGGCTGCATGCCGCCGCTCAGCCGCATTTGATGGGCCCACTCGCGTCTCGTTCCATGGTCCAGTGTAGACCACTCCGGCGGCGCATACATCCCAAAACACACGGGTATGTATACCGGTGCGGATAATACGCCTCGCTCGTCCACCTCGTTGATTTTGATGGGGAAAACCAAACCAGCCATTGTTTGTTGATGTATGAGTTTAAGACGGTAGTGAGATGCTCGCAGGTTCTCTTGCTGTCACGAATCTGCAAGGTGCTGCGGATGACGTGACGTGGCGGGTCGCTTCGATATACCCTGAATTTCTCTCCTGATGTGGTTTTCCAGATACGGGTTGCACTGCAGCGCGATTCGGTAATAGCCCAACGATATGGCTCTTTTGGTGAGCGTTTTTACCGCTTGTACACAACAACAGCAAATTCGGAGATGAGCTTTGAAATTCGCGGTTGCGGTTTTACTCGTACCGTTGGTGAGAAGACCTCACAAGTTGAGCTCGGAAAATGTTCTGACGATCCAAATAAAACCAGGCTCCAGCAGATGCAAAAATTTAAACCCTCCAAAACACAGTGAAAACAAACCAATCGCCGAGTTTTCTGAAAACCCATATTTAATCAACCAACCAACACAACGCCCGTCGTTACAGAAGCCCTAAACACGTGGAAAACGCTTCGGTCCGCCACACCCACACTCATCGTCACTCGGTTAACGAACCCCCCACCCCACCTGAAAATCATACCCCTCTCCACCATCCAGCATCTTCGCACCATGGTATGAATAATCTGCATATTATGAAGCCTGCTCACACTCCCACTAATTTAACAAAACCCATCCACCACTACAAACCAGCGATCCGTCGGTATAGTAGTAACCTCACATACCTACCCCTCCGCTACCCCCCGCACACCCCGCACATACCGCCTCTAGCCGCCGCTACCCCCACCACCGATCCCCCAAAACTGAGCCCCCACCACCAATTCCCCATACGGCCGCACCGAGACGGTCTGGCCCGCCAGACATCACGTATACACCTCACCCAGGATGACGTCACAGTCGTCTCCCTATAAACTACCTTTACTACTTATGTAATTTCACTATACGCCCTACTTATGAAATGGGTAAAAAAGTTAGGATACGGATCAGCATTCAACACAGCACCTAGCAGGTAGAGTGCAAAAAAATAATGAAAAATATAATAAGAAAGTAACTTTTACTGTACTTATATGTTTAAAATCAAAGGTTTTGCTTTGTAACTATTTTACATGTTTTCGTGCTTTCATTTAACTGAACTTCTCAATAACGTCGTTGAAATCTATTTCCCTTGAAACTTTCCTTTCAATTGATAACATGGACAGATCGACTAGGCGTTCTTGGTTCATCGTAGATCGATAATAATTTTTTATAAATTTTAGTCTAGAAGAACTTCTCTCGCTTGATGCGACCGAGACACAAATGATCAAGAAGTATTGGATTATAAGTGATAAACAGGGCAAATATTCATTGACGTCCCATTTGATAATAATGATTTAATAATAATTTATAATACTTTAATAATAATTTAATAATAAAATCTTCTTTCTTAAGATTTTTCCCCACTACGTGGCATTGCTGTTGACGGGTATGTGTGTGACATCTTCAGTCTGTCTCTCCCGCTCTCCACATCGAGGCGCATGCGCCGTCGACCTTGCCCCCGAATATTTGATGAGGATACGAATAAAAAACCAAATGAACAAATAATACGCTTACTGAAACTGATTGATAGACCTATTCTCTGAAAAGTCGTAGCTACGAAAACTCGTCTGCTAGTCACATTTTTATAGGTTTAATCCTGAATATTTTCTCTAAGCATTCGGTGAACAACTGTTTTTATTGTCGCTACAAAATCTTAACAATATTTCACACGTGTGAGCAGTTTATATCTGGCATCTGGAGTTATTTAGTGTTTCAATTATACATAAAAATGTGGCCAGCGCGTTATCTCCATAAAGCGCCGTATTAATGAGACCTTTTTTTAGAGTTGTCATTTTTCGTTAAAAGTTGGGTAAATTGGCTTGCAATTTTATCAGTATACGAGGTTGTATTTTTACTTAGTTATAGACGAAACTCAATTAATTGTTAAATATTCGAGTTCGTGAAATAAATGCCTTAAGAGCATGAGATGACACACGGACCGAGATTATCGTTCACATGACAACACGGAAATTATAAGTGGGGGCGTAGGGGTGAGATCACAGAAGACCGTGGGTGGGGGATATCCTCCGATAGGAGCGACGCATGTGGCGGCGAGCAGAATAATAAATGGATCTTGTAACGATGCCTCACGGCATCATTGAAATGTGGCTTCGTTTCCAGACCTATATGTAAGACCGTATGTCAGGAAAGTCCCGCAGCCGCTAAAAGTGTTGCCAATGTAGTGGATTTTCCACGTAAACTTCCACAACCACTAACGTGTAAATAAATTCATGATACATTATATTTTGCTATGACAAGGCCCTTTGACACAAAGTGTGTCAACTTTTATGGTGTAGGCAACACTTCTTCTCTTGTAAATACCTACCAGCACCATAGGGCTTCCCTGAATAATGTTATGGCTGTATATAGATTTGAATAAATATAGACCACAGGGTATAGTAATTGAATCGAGTTCAATTTGCTTGAAAAAGTATGTTTTGAAATACTTATTAATTTTTTTTATATTAGTGCATCAGATGTAGTTGCTTACTTACTAGACAGTAAGCGGTAACACCAGGCGGTATTAGAGGTTTTCTGGTGGTTTAAAGAACCGTGGGTATAACAAAAGAAGTCGGCAACAGCGGCGGCTACTATCTTTACTTTGGCTTCTAACAAGTTACAATTTATAATATAATTTTACGACAGTAAGGTTCAGATTGGTTCATTTCCCCTGTTGTTATTCTTTAGTACGTATGTATGTCATTTTTATTACGATTTTTTCTGTTTTTCTATTGTTCGGATCAAGTATTTATGTGTCGCGCCAAAGCCACCATAGAGTGAGCGGGGTCCTCCGCGCGGAGCGCACTATTTTTATGGCGCTGGCTATAAGTAGGTAGAGCCTTATGCTATTTTGACAATTGCTATCATGACCTGAGGTGCTATTACGGTTCTCCGTTTGGGTGAAAAGTACAAAAGTGAGCAGCTCACCTTATTACGGGTCTCTTCACCTAGTGAAATTGCGAGATTATTCACGTGAGTTTACTCGACACGAAATGTCATGTCGAAAATCAAAATGTGCATGCGTGAGCGTCGTCCTAACGCAGTGACGACACGTCCAAAGCTAACACATAACACAAGTTACTATGAAATAGCTGATTCAGAGACGGTAGCATCTCGATGCCGAATAATTAATAAAATTCAGCAACTTAAAGTTGATGTCGTAGCGAGTTAAGTAATGTCATCCGATAATGATGAATAATTTGCTGATCATTGTGGTTTTGCGAGATCGGGAAAATCGAATGCTTAGTATACGACGATCACTGCGCGATGCCTTGGATTCCTTCAGTATAACGGAACAAGAATATATTGCATAATAGTTCGATTTATTAACAAAAAACAATAATTCTATCACTGTATTATAAGAACCGTTTTATGTTCTAATATGATACAAAAATTACCAGTATTTTTTTATTTGAATGGCTGTATCGCAATCTGCCTCGTGCTAAATCTTCGTTTTTTAAAGGAAATCTAATAACATTTGTTTTCGTTTTTCGGTAACAGTCATGTTGCAAACTCAAATACTATTTGAGCTTGTTGCTTATTCGAGTGAATAGGTTGTTTTTGTCGATGCGCACGTCCTTCGTTTTGGCCTGGGTTTGATAGGCATGCTAGTATACGGTGTCGTGGAAATGTGAGATCACTCGCCGGACGTTCCTAGTGATCTGACATTTTCACCCGACCGATCCGTAATAGCGCGACTAAACTCACGTGCGATGAAAATGCGAGAAGTGAGAAGTCTCACCCGAGAACCGTAATAGGCCACCTGATAACAGATGAATTAGTACCTACCTACCTATGTTTATATTTTGCATGTTGCAAACTCAGATTCTATTTGAACTTGTTGCTTATTCGAGTGAAGAGGTTGTTTTTGTCGATGCGCACGTCTTTCGTTTTGGGCTGGGTTTGATAGGCACGCTAGTATACCTACCTACCTATGTTTATATTTTGCATGCGTACGGGGCCTCCAATCCCAATCCACCGCTTACTGAATATATTTCGGCCTCGGTTGGAATTTGACTAAAAATGACTTCTCCAGATTTGGAGGCCCCCCAGGACTAGAGGCCCGGGCGGAACCCCCTCTTCGCCCTCCGTTAGTCCGCCGCTGTATAGTTGTGATACCCAGTTTGTAGCTGTAATGCAAATTGGTGAAGGAATTTCCACTTGCAAGGTATCTGTGACGAAAATACATTATAGTTTTTTTTTGTTTCAGCAAGTGCTGTCATGACTAAATAGCGTAACAGCCGTGATACATTTATAAAGTCGATTAAAAGTAAGTTGGGCCAAGCTGCAAAAAAATATATCTACAGTGATAATTTGCAATTTGTCCTCAAGACGTTAACACCCGCTGAAACGGATTCAAGTATACCAAGTCAATATGATTCTGATACTCGATACCTACTCAATCCCCATCCACGCAGCTCAATCAAAGCTCAATAAAAGATCTACTTTTAATATTTCCGCGCCATATTCCCTACACCCACGCCACCTGAAGTAATGGACGACAACCATGCATTTGAGATATCTCTCCTGCCAACCACGAAACAATTGGGCGAAGATGATAAGTTTGAATTTCGAATCGAAGAAATGCAAACACTGTGCAGATTCAAAAACTGCAAGAAGAGGCTTTTATCGTCGACGATCAGCTCTATCGCTTCATCTGAAGATTACTCCAATCAACAGTTTTCATGCCCAAAATCACCCTAGCAAGCAACCGGACAGCTTCCACTCGAGCCAGCAAACCAACTATGTTCACCCCAGCGAGCAACCCAACAATATTCACCTCAGCACACAGCCCAACAATTTTCATTCCGGCAAGCAGCTCAACAGTTTTCATCCCAGCAATCAACTCAGGTTGTCATGAATTCTATCGGTGAATACATTTCCCAAGATTTAAAAAATGTAGATCCGTATTATGCTCATCTCACAATAAATATAACTAGCTGTCTTACTACAAACTACTATTGAAATAAATATATAACTATACACAACTATTTTCATCTAAGCTATCAACTACCGACAAATAAGACGCAATCGATTTACCATTGTTATCGGACTACTGGTAGTCTTTCAGTCATTAATGGATTGAAAAAAAAATATAAATAGTTCATAGAGTGGCCACCTCAACAGTGTAGGGAGGAATGCTTGCACTGCACTCCACGTGTTATAAATAGTGGTGTTATTTACTTAGCTCAAAGTTAGTGCCAACATTTCAATTGATGGTATGCATATCCTGTAGTTTGTGTGGTGGCTTGTGATGGCATCTTTGATGTGATGTAGGATAAAATCGAATATAGTTGCGGGCATCCTGAAGTAGTTAACAAATTGGTCTTCGTGCTGTCGCAATCTGTCGTAAAGTACATAAAATGCTCCTGTGACGTATCTTTCCCTAAGTAGCGGATGAATCCAAAAAACTTTGCATCGCCTACGCCTTCGAATGTACAGCAGCAGAAGAAAAAGTTGACGCCGATTCAAACTAGGCATAGTGTACGAACCAGCGAAGCACGCATACCACGCCCGACAGTGAGAGATAGACTAAATTACGGAGATCAGTGGCGGTGGACACACGATCGCCGTCATCTCGTTGCGAACTCGGTCCGAAATAATCTCGTTTCTCGGCGACGATGAATCCATCCGGGAACAGAAATGTTTCCGAGATCTGCTAATTCCCGACTAAAAGTAACACGAGTCGTGGACGCGAGATGAGACTTCGTCATCCCAACCGTGTTTCCCCGGCTACAGATTTGTCAAGAGTATTTTCGCCCGAATCACGGCTAGTGCGAGAAAACCCACGGGATCATAAAGTTGAGCAATCTCCGATAGAATGGCTAGCTTTGAAATCTTGTTCCCGGTTGAAAATGGAAGTGTAGTGAATTCAAACACGTACATGGCTGGAACGCATGTGAGCCCGAGTACCTTTGTCTCGCAATCCTCAAACGAGGGAGAATTTGCTGAGCTGGTGTTAACCCAGATTGAGGTGAGAAGCTCCGGATGATTACTCTGCTACTTTGCGAGTGGAAAGCTGCCCGCCGTGCAAACCTCGGTCAGTTGATGCACCTGTGTGATGAGATCCGAAGGCTGATCGGCTCCCCCGTAAATGTCGTCCACGTATCGCCCCATTGTAAGAGGAGCGACCCCCTCGGGATATTTATCGCCTCCGTCCTTCACTAACTGCAAAAGAACGCGAGTGGCGAGAAACGGAGCTGGCCTTGTGCCGTATGTAACCTTTGTGAGTTGATAAGCAATTATAGTCCCGTTTTGATCGACCCAAAGTATCCGCTCAAGATCTCAATCATCCTGATGAACCCAAATTTGATCAAACATATAATTGAACAAAAATACGCGTGAAGTCGTCTCACTTCCAATATTGGTCCTGATCCTGACAGCGAAAAAAGACTGCGCCGTCGATAAAGACACCGTTGGGCTACATACCTATTTCTACGCGTACTACCATCCTAACACGTAATACAGCCCTGGAAAGGCTTCACCAAAAACTTAACCTGGCGATTTGAAAACCATATAGTCCAGTTAAAAATGAGCAAAGTCGAAAATGTTTACCGGTCTCAAAGTGAAATATATATTCTTTTAGTTTTTAACTCGCGGATTCCGAGTTTCTATGAATTTTAACTATTTGAATTGAAGACGAGGGTTAAAATCGCGAAGATAAGTTTTTGAGACCGATATCTCTTTGACAAAGAGGAAATCGAAAAACGTTTCGAATAAAAGTTGTAGAGCAGGAGATTTTACATGAAAACATTAGAATGTTTTGAAAATATATATCATCGTTTGGCCGGAAAGATGAATGAGAGATTTCATCATAACCATTTTAACGCGCGAGGCACTCGAAATCACGGTCTTACATGAGGGTCTGGAATCTCCAGTGGAAGGGGTAGGTAGCTCAATGAAAAGAGTTGGTAGTTCACTAGTGGCCACTTGGTTCGTTGCGATCAGAATACCCGCTGTGGCGCGGCCGGGGGATCAGGTAGAGACAGCACTAGTCGGCCATTCTTCTATCTTTCTAACTCTGTCCCACCTTCGTGTTCGTTACGCAGATATTTATTATGAGTTCGAAATACTTTGAAAAGGCCCAAAAAAGACGTTTGTCCTGTCAGTTCCGATCAATACAATACAAACAATATGATCCTAATCGTAATCAAACAAACTTTCTAAATTCAAGCGAGCGTGATAAGCATGTACATATGATTTTGAAGCTGTCACACTGCATGTGAACTTTGACGGAGTGGTTCCATACTCGCGTTGTTGTAGGTTCAAAGCCACTTGTCTCAATTTTTTTCTTCCATCCCTCATTCCCGTGTTTTTTATGCAATTTAATACAAATACAAATGCAACAAATTCCCTGATATTTTTTATTTTTGTACGTGTATTTTTTTCAGTTCGAGGTAAGCAGGGTGAATCCTTTGAAATTGTTTTATGTTGTCCCTTCATGTGCCATACGACGCACCATCTCACCATTTTGAAAGAATATGCTTTCAATTTATCGAAAACGTACTGTGTCCAAAACGCAGAATAAACAACAGTTATCAGCGACTCAGCGACATACGTTTTCAACCGCTCACTCCGTTGCTCGCCGTATTGAGGTTATGTGTGTCCGGGTTTCGGAACTGCAGCGACAACTAGTGGCGGCGCTAGGACTGAAATTTGCCACGCTAAATGACGAACCTGATCGCGGCTGCCAGCATTAGAGTTTCCAGACCTGTATGTAAGACCGTGTTCGAAACCAGGCCCCTGACACAGGGCCGTTTCAGTAGACCACGAAATGTCGTTCGCGCTGGCAGTCACGTGCCCGGCCCCCTCCCAGCAACGATGCGAACGATATGCTCTACAACCGATATAATAGTCAACCGAGCACTCGACTACCAGATAATATAGTCTAATATAGCCACACAATGTAGTTATACTCGACCAACAACGCTGGGGACAGAGAGTGACTACTTTTTTACCATGGGAAAGGTCTGGAGTGTCAAGGGCCTGCTCGAAACTGACGAAAGTGAGCAGAGCGAGACTGACGTACTGCACGTGCTCTGCTCGAGCGTCCCTAAAGCTGATCAGATAATATCGCTATACCGCAGTCGGGTGAAGACCTTTTCGAGACCGACTGAACCGGGAAATGAGTGATGAGAATTTTCCAAATTTTGCTGTATATTAGTTATTATTATTATTATTTCATTTTATTACTTATTATTATATTTCCAGAATTATTACTATATCTATTATTTTTTTGTAATGGGAGTTTCGGGACTTTTATGTCTATAATTATTATTATCATTATATATGCCTCATATACAGGGTGAGGCACATAAAGTGTTACAGAGCAATAGCACTCAAACTATTGATCATATCCAAAAATGTTTCAGAGTTCGAGAAGCCCGTCATACTGGACCACCCTATTTTTTTCATCGGTGGAGGCGCTGAAGCTACGTCAAGGTCAACTTCACTTTTTTAAATGGAATGGTACATTTTTTCCATCATCTTATGGAGCACCTGAAGCCGCATAAAAAACATTCGGCGGTCAAAGTCGTTCAAGGTCATTCAAGGTAAGTATCGATGATACAAATCTAAATATCTCGGATCACTACCAAATATTTGGTAGTGACCCGAGATTTTTAGATTTGTATTTCATTTTAATAGGTGACCTTGAATGACCTTGAACGACGTTGACCGCCTAATGTTTCTTTTTTTGGCGACTTGATGTGCTTCCCAAGATGGTTGAACGAAATGTACCATTCCATTTGAAAAAGTGGAGTTGACCTTGACGTAGCTCCAACGCCTCCACCGATAAAAAAATTGGGTGGCCCACTATGACGCCCTTCTCGAACACTGAAACTTATGACTGAAACATTTTTGGATATAATCAATAGTTTAAGTGCTATTGCTCTGTAACATATTATGTGCCTCACCCTGTATATACGAGGCATTCCACGCCATTTCACCTAGCCCGCGACCCAGACCATATTTTATTTTCCTGATTTTTTTTTGTAAAATTGTACCGCGTGGACGGAATATCCACACCAATTTTCAGATTTTTATCTTTTCCCTTTGAGGCGTTATACTTTCCCAAAAAATGTCGATTTCGGAAGTCTTGGAAACGTGTAAACGCTGATAATTCCTGAAATAATTGAGATATCGAAAAATGTCAATATATCATTTTTTTCATTTTGAAGCATATTTTCGTGAAAAAATATGAAGAAAAAAAAATTTATACTGGACCACATATTTTCTGCTTGGAAATTGGGAAGATGATTGCCAATTTTTATTTATTTAAAGAAAATCTCTAAAATGGAGTGACCCGTTCTGTGATTTTTAAGACTAGTCTGATCGGGGGCCTATTTTTCCTTCTGATTTTTGGCGAATTAATAATTTTTTTTAGAGAATATTTTTATCATTTTAATCTCCAATAATGCTAATAATGAAACGGTTTATTTTTTACTTGTGCTGAAATTAACGAAAAAAAAAGATTTTTTGTGCAAATTTTTTTTTCACTAATAATAAATCATAATTATTCTAGTTTCTATCCTTATCGTAAATAAAATGAACTAAATTAAGAATTGTATGAAAATAATTAAATTAGAAATTCTGTTATATTTAAAATAAATTTGAATTTGAAATATATATATATATATATATATATACAGAGTAGGGAAAAAGTACGGAAACACCTTGAAATTTCGGAGGGATGGTTAAAAAAATATTCAAGGTCAGGTCTTAAGTAATTTTCTACGAGGTATCTAATGCCGATCTTCAATTCGACCTTGATCCTCATCTTCAAGGTTATTTCAAGGTCAACTTTGTTTTTTTTTACGGGAACCCCTTATTTGACATCGGCAATCGAAAGAGTGGAACATTTTACGTTCAAATATGTACTTAAGTCATTGGGCAGGTGTGACCTTGAAGGTCAGCTGAAGGTCATTTGAACTTAAGAAAGGGCTGGGTTGTGTTAACGGGACGGTCCAGTACTTTCTCAGGTCAAGATCATTCTGGGAGCAATTTTCAACAAGGTATCCAATGGTGACCTCCACTTTGACCTTGAACCTGATCTTCAAGAGGAAACCACTGTTTTTGAGATCGGCAATCCAAAAAGCGGGAAATTTTACGTTTCAAAATGTTGATACATTTGATCTTCACAATGACCTTTATGATGACCGACAAACCCCAAATCCAACAAACCCCTAACCCACGAACCCGAACCCTAAACCCACAAACCTCAAATCCCAAACCCACAAACCCACGAAGTTCAAACTCACAAACCCCAATATTCTACTTGTATGCCAAGTTTTATTTAAGGGGCCAGTCGACTTGGAAAATTTCAAAAAATCGAAAGCAAGCAAAACTTGAAAAAATGGACGATGATGAGCCATCAGAAGGGATTTTGTACGGTGCAGAAATTGCCGATTGAGTTTAGGTAAGAGTTTTTTAGTGTATAAACTTAAACGCTTTTTTCTCGAAACAACGTTTTCAATATATAGCTCCATCGTATCTTTAAAACTAATAAACCGATTCTCTTGAAATTTGGACTACACATTGTAAACGTATTTCGCAACAAGATGACCCTCGATGGTTTTTAAATTTTGATTTTTACTCTGTTTTTCGTGAAAAACTGCGAAAAAACGCGTTTTTTTACTTTTTTCGTTTTACATCTGCCATTTTTTCATTTTTTAATAAAACTTTATGTCTGAGGGTCATTTTGTAGCTGGTGTCATACTGAATCTAATGGACTTTGACTTTTTTGTTTCAGACAAGCCGTTGCCGAGTTGGGATGGAAGTACCTGGCCCACCTATTTTTGAGGCGTTACGTTAAACTATAGTTTTTGTACTTAAAAATGAATAAAAATGAATAATTTTTTTTCAAATGTATATTAAGACTTTATTTATCAAGCCCAACACCTTTCATATTGATATCTTTTATAAAATCCACAAAAAAATCTCGCCCCTTAATTCGGTGGATTTCACTTGGGTAGGTTTACTTGTTAGTAATGTTGCACAAATCAAGCGTTAAAGCAGCAGCTATTTAATTAAAAACCATTTTTTTATTCCATAAAATCAATTTATCAATCGACAGGCAATTCGTTTACTATAGTAAAAAAAATTACGATTGAATAAATTTCCGGCCGGAGAAAAGGTCAATCACATTTTTTTTTAATGTCACTGCTACGGCGGCTACTTCGCTCATTGTCCCGTTAACCCAACCCAGACCTTTCTTAAGGCGATGTGCCACATGCCTCCGACCGCTTCGAAATTTTGAAAAAAGAATTCTCCCAAACGGAACAACCGATTGGAATGAAATTTGTTGTGTGCATGCAGGACACTTGCTCCGAGGGGATGATGCCCTCCGTTATCCAAAATTTCCAAAAAAAATTTACAGTTTGTGGTTACCCGGCGAAAAATGGTGAATTATTAACCATTACATCGCATTTTCGATGATTTTCTGAGCGTCATCCTGTGGACCGTGAAAAAGCACACATTTTAAGCTTTGTTTCGCCTGTTTTCATGAACAAGCGGCGGAGAAAGAGCATTTTGAATTTTTTACATAAATGTAGCAAAAATGTATCGACTAAGCTCAAAATATCAGGTATCGGAGCGAGTGTTCAGTTCATCCGTTTTCTCACTAGCGGCGCGCAGCTCGCTTCGTCTTTTGTTACCGACCGCGCTCGCCTCCTTCCGGAACAATTTATTTTTGACAGATCGGAAGCCTGAGCCGAGGTTATAGCTCATTCGTTCGAAATATATTTCAAACGATGTGTAACAGTGTGTGATAGAGTGGAGTTTGTGTTCATCGCGTTTTGGTGAGTTTTTAATTGCCGTGAAAAACGAAACGAGCCCGGTGGTCGAAGGCGACGCCTCAGGACGCCGGCACACAACCGACGAGAAATCCCGGCAACGAAGCCCGACATCGAAATAATCGGCGAGAAAACCGCTGCGGACTATTACACGAAGAAGAAGATCGAGGAACATCGTGACAGCGAGAAGCCGAAGGAAAAAACACCGGAAGTCAAGGTACGTACGTGCTATCGTACTTTGGGTACTCAAGGGCTTCGGGGATATCAAGGCTAACACCCGGGTTACAGGCACTGAGAAAACCTGAGTCTCAACTCGCTGAGGGTGAAATGCTTATCCAGGATCTTATGACACCGAGCCATCGATTCTTCACCGAAAACTTCGTTCATCGGCTACACAGTTTCAACTACAGAGATCGGATGAGCTGCGACAATTCAAAGATGAGGTATGTTAAAGACGGCCCCGCAGCCGTTGCTAGGGGATTTGAATTCCAAACGCGAGGGCGCTAGTGCCACCGAGAGGGCGCTGAACGAGGCGGTCGAGAAGACGAACGAGGAGGGTGCGCGCGACTCGGGAGAGCGAGGCGAGCCGCGTGTGAGAGAGAGAGAGAGAGAGAGAGAGAGAGCAGAAGAAGACGAAAAGGCGACGAGGGTAACGGCGCTGCGAGTGAGACGCGTGAGCAAAGCGGCCATCTTACCGCGAGTCCGACCACGTGCGAGTGGCGAAAAATACTGAACTGAAAAACCAAAACGTGCGTGTTTTGTGTGGGTGCCGTGAGCGTGGCCCCGTCAGATAAGACGCGAACAATTACCTCGAGGAGTAGCGCATCGAACAGAGAACTTTAAAGTGTGAGAGTGTGTGTGCACGTTTGTTTCCTTGCATGCCGCATGCTCCGAAACGCAATTTGCGATAGCGTGAAAATAAAGACTGAACGACGCACGCGGCCCAAACTTAAATTAACTATTTATAATTGTACTTTCTCTATTGATTAAAGAATAAACGTTACGTTTTCATCGTCTACCAATAACATTTCAGAAGTAGGATAAAAACGCGTGCCGCGCCGCCCGGTATCGACGGGTCTCGTGTAAAAAAAAAAGAGAAAAAAAAAAGAAAAACGAGCGTGAAAGACAGGGGCTGCGACCCATGATCAACGCGGACTCTTTTGAAAAATTTGTGCAACGAGTGTACCCCGAAATGCCGTTGAACCACTCTGCGGTGAGGGGTAGGGGTAGAGCGGCCACGACGAACTATTTAAACGTAACGAACGTTGAGAGGCAAGATGGCGGCCGGTCCGCGTCTATTGACCGCGTGGCGACGAACGATCGCGAAAGTGCCCGCGCGATCGAGGCGTGTGAAGTGCAACCGCAAGCATCCGGAACGAACGACGTGGCCGGCGCGAACAACGATCACTCACGCGGGAGTAGTGTTCCGTCGATACCGCGTGTTGAACCTTGCGAACCATCCTCAGTTAACGAGGGACAAGAAAACGCGCAGTTAGTGAGCGCGTTACGAGTCGCGTTAGCCAGCGAAGCACAGGAGTCGGTGCTCCAGTTGCTGGCCCGATTGCTGCCCAGGGAGCAGCCCCAGCCACGTGAGGTGGTGAACAACGCAGCCGGAAGAGTGCCGCCGATATGCCAGGTAATCACCGATCTATCTCGAGACATCGAAGAATTTACCGGCGAAGCTGACGGCATTAGGGCTAGCGAATGGCTGGAGAATTTGGAGTCCTTGGCTGCGCTCCACCTGTGGTCAGATGACTATCTTCTCACCGCGGCAAGGATGCACCTGAAAGAAGGCGCCAAGGACTGGTACCGTGCAAGGATCGGAGAGCTGCAAACTTGGGGTGAGTTCCGGGATTCATTTGTCGCAACCTTTGCCAGGCGAGACGATGCCTCGACATGATGGGCAAGGATGAAGGCACGACGACAAGAAAAAGGAGAAAGTCTAACCAGGTATTTCCATGCCAAGGTGCGGCTGTGCGCACCCTTAAATTCCACGTTCCCTGAGGAGCGAGGTGAGATTCTGGCCGGCCTATGGTCACGCGAGTTATGTAACCTCACCTTGCCATCCTCGCAGTATACGCATGATGCATTACTGCATGACTTAATATTCTACGAGAAGACGCTAGCAAACCAGCGCCGGGAACCAGACCATCGTGTGGGACGAGGAGCCGTAGGCCCGAGGGGAAGCCAATATCAACCTAACCGCGGAACGATCGATCGGAGACCGCAAGGGCCGAGCACCAAGGAACAGACGACGGAGATGCCACCAAGAGAGCGCGCCTGTTTCAATTGCCGTAAGCCAGGACATCTATTAAGGGATTGCCCGGAGGAAAGGCGAGCCCCAACGTGTTATCGGTGCAATCAAAAAGGGCACATACGCAGTCAGTGTCCGTTGGGTGGGAGGACGGAGCGACCAGCGATGCAAGCAGTGAATACCGGACAAGACTATTCCGCAGCCAAATATTTGAAGGTAGCACGTGTCAACGGTAGAGAGATAGCCGCCTTCGTCGACACCGGAAGCTCAGAGTGCACGCTCAGAATTTCTCGAGTGCGAATGGGTCAACTGGAGATGGAAGCGACCGGAACGGACCTGAAGCCCTTCGGCCCACCGAATTTCGTGGTACGAAGTTGTGGAACCGTGCGTGCGGATGTCACCGTGGACGGGGTGACGGTTCGCGGGGTTACAATCCAGGTCGTTCCAGACGACGTTCAGAGCGTGGATATGCTCATCGGGCGTACTTTCACGGAGCACCCAGGTGTCGCATTCCGAAAGGAAGGTGACCGCCTTACCTTCTCCGAGTGTACCAGCGAGCCATCCGAGGCGATGGCGCCGTCGACGTCTTTTGCCACAAAGGGGCAAACACTTCTCCTGGCCAACACGATTTCTTTGGTCGAGGTCATGGGGTGTAGCGCCACGGCCACCGTTCCAGTTGCCAATTGGGGTGTAAAAGACCGTACTCTCGCTCCGGGACATGTAACAACAAGGGGGAGCATCACCAACGTCCGGACCATCGAGCGACCAGCAACGAGGGAGGACCTCCGGGAGGAGGATGTGGTCGTAGGCCCGAGACAACCTGCGGAGATGGAGCGAGAACTGCGTGAGATGCTGAGCGAGTTCCGGGAGTGTATTGCGCTTAATTCACGTGAGTTGGGCTGTGCTAGGGACGTCGAAATGGAGATTCGGGTGCGGGACAATACGTCACCCGTGCAGTGCAAACCGTACCGCGCAACAGAACGCGAAAGACGGGAAATCCGGGACATACTGGCAGAGTGGCGCGAGGCGGGTGTGGTAGTGAACACGGACTCGAAGTATGCCAGTCCGGTTTTGCTCGTAAAAAAAAAATCCAGGGAATCGCGATTGTGCGTCGACTTCCGCAAATTAAACGCGGTAACGGAGAGGGTACACTTCCCGCTACCCAATATAGATGATCGTTTAGCCCGGCTGCGTGACAGTTCAGTGTTCATTGTGCTTGACCTCGCTCACGGATATTTACAGATTCCACTGGAGAAGGGATCCCGCGACAAGACGGCAATCATCACCCCCGAGGAAACGGTCGAGTTCACACGCATGATCTTTGGGTTGATGAATGGGCCCGCTTACTTCAGCAAGGTCATGCACAAAGCACTGGGACCACTGAGGGATGACGTGGCTCTATTTTACCTGGACGACATCTTAATCCCAGGCACGAGTTGGCAGGACCTAGGGCCGAAGTTACGCCTGGTGCTAGAGGCCCTGAGGAAGGCTGGACTGACAATCAAGCTGGCCAAATGTCGCTTCCTCTTCGACCGAGTAACGTACCTAGGCCATGAAGTCTCCGGGAGGGGAATCGAGCCAGGGCAGGCGAAAATTATGGCGATAAAAGCTCTCTCGCCTCCTAGAAACGCGCACGAGGTACGCCGCTTTCTGGGATTAGTGAGTTTTTTTTCGAAAATTTGTGCCGCACTTCGCCCAAATAGCCGCACCTCTGTCGGCGCTACTGAAGAAGAACGTGGTGTTCACTTGGTCCGATCGGCAGCAGGAAGCGTTTAAGAAATTAAAGAGCCGATTGACGGAGCCGCCGGTGCTACGAGCGTTCGATCCGAGAGCGGAAACGGAGGTCCACACGGATGCCAGCGCAATTGGTCTAGCCGAGATGCTGATGCAGCGTGGAGAGGATGGCAAGCTCAGGTTGGTGTATGCCGTGAGTCGGCGTACCACGGAACCGGAGTCGCGGTACCACAGCAGTAAGCTGGAGCTACTAGCCGTGGTGTGGGCGGTGACGCGACTCCGCCCGATGCTCGCCAACATACCCTTCACCATTGTCACCGATTGCCAAGCGTTATGTTTTCTGAGCACGCAGAGAACTCTAAACCCGCAAATCATCCGCTGGAACGACGCCCTAAGCGAGTATGATTGTCGGATTATCCATCGACCCGGCGAGAAGATGGCGCACGTTGACGCGCTCAGCCGAGCTCCCGTATTGCCCACAGAGGTGACCGACAGTGGGCAAATACTTACGCTGGTCGGCGAGGAGGAGCTGACGCGGATGTACCAGTACAACGACGAGTGGATCCGTCAGAAGAAAGAAATCCTGCTGAAGCCGGAGAAAGCGAGGACGCCGTACGAACGGAGCACCGTGAACGGATTCGAGCTGTATCGCGGGATGGTATGCAAAAGAAACGCAGATCGGCTACTCTATGTGATACCGAGAGCTATGAGGAAGAGTGTTGTGGTGCGTTACCATGACCTCAAGAGTCACCCCGGGACGGATCGTACGGTGACGAGAATTTTGGAGCAGTTCTACTTCCCGCATCTTCGTGGCTACGTCAAACTACACGTGCGAGCGTGTTGGACTTGCACGGTGGGAAAGACGAAGCCGGGGCGCCAAGCGGGCGAGTTACATCCAATTCCACCAGGGAACCGACCATTTGCCACCGTGCACGCTAATCATCTGGGACCGTTTGTCACGAGTCGGCGAGGCAACAAATACGTGCTTGGACTGATCGACAACTTGACGAAGTTCGCATTCCTGCGCGCCGTCAAGGACACAAAAACTGCGAGCGCCATTCGTCATCTCGAGGAGTTCGTTGATGGTTTTGGGGCACCGGTCAGGTTAATTACAGACCGAGGGACCTGTTTCACGGCAAAGGCTTTCGAGGAATTCTGCAAACGTCACGGGATTAAACACCATTTGAACTCGCCGCGCCACCCGCAGGCGAACGGGCAGATCGAGGGCCTCAACGCCACCCTGGTTCCTGCGATCCGCGCCAACCTACAGAACGAAGATGGAACCACCTGGGATGCCAACTTGCGCCGCCCCCAGAGTGACCTCAACGAGATGAGGAACGCCAGTACGAACATAAGCCCGTTTGAGATGGTCTTCGGATACGTGCCTCACCGTGGGGAAGGAGAGATGCGTAGGCTCGATGTGAACGAGGAGCGCTACATCATGCCGGGACAACTTCAAGATAAGGCGCGTTCGCGGATTTAAGAAGCGCAACGACGAATGAAGCGGAGGTACTATCGGGGCCGGCAAGTAAGTGCTCATTTTGAGCCAGGGAACCTGGTGTTCGGCAAAATTTCCCCTCAAGCGATCGGAGAGTCGACCAAGCTACAGCCCAAGTATCGGGGCCCGATGGTAGTGACAGAGGTCCTGCCGGGAGATACTTACCACGTCGCAGACCTGAATGAGTCGGCTGAAGGCAGGAGGTACGCTTCGACGGCGCATGCCGCGCAGCTGAAGCTGTGGGCACCAGCGTCAGACGGCGAGAGCCGCGGAAGCAGCAGCGAATCGGAAGGCAGAGACAACGTCAACCAGGGGACGTCAACACCGAGACCTGCGGAGAGTAACGAACGAAGCAGGCGGGAGCGGCGACCGCCACGACGCTTCGAGGATTATGTGGTATCATGAGCGCAGTAGGTGTGTACATAACTAAAGGAAGGTTAAGAGTTGCTCGAGGACGAGCTAACGCAGGAGTGGCCGAACTGTTAAAGACGGCCCCGCAGCCGTTGCTAGGGGATTTGAATTCTCAACGCGAGGGCGCTAGTGCCACCGAGAGGGCGCTGAACGAGGCGGTCGAGAAGACGAACGAGGAGGGTGCGCGCGACTCGGGAGAGCGAGGCGAGCCGCGTGTGAGAGAGAGAGCAGAAGAAGACGAAAAGGCGACGAGGGTAACGGCGCTGCGAGTGAGACGCGTGAGCAAAGCGGCCATCTTACCGCGAGTCCGACCACGTGCGAGTGGCGAAAAAGACTGAACTGAAAAACCAAAACGTGCGTGTTTTGTGTGGGTGCCGTGAGCGTGGCCCCGTCAGATAAGACGCGAACAATTACCTCGAGGAGTAGCGCATCGAACAGAGAATTTTAAAGTGTGAGAGTGTGTGTGCACGTTTGTTTCCTTGCATGCCGCATGCTCCGAAACGCAATTTGCGATAGCGTGAAAATAAAGACTGAACGACCGCACGCGGCCCAAACTTAAATTAACTATTTATAATTGTACTTTCTCTATTGATTAAAAGATAAATGTTACGTTTTCATCGTCTACTAATAACAGGTAAATTTTTAGGCCCCCGCAATTTTTTATAAATAAGATTGCAATTCGATTCTTGCTTCGTAATGAATCGATTCATGCCGAAACAAGAATTGACTCTGAATTTTGGCAACTAGAAATGCTAGGCGATTTGACCTTCGAATTAGGTTAGAATATACCGAGCAGAGAGGTCCATCGCCAAGGATGTATCCTTGGCAATTCAGGCTTCGACACAAATTGGCCCGTGCCGAAGCTAAATTCCAATTCGATTTGGGCTTCGGCACGAAACGAATGGAAATTTAGCTCCAAATGGAATATAGCTTTGGCACGATTAGATTCATGCCGCAGCATGAATTGCCAAGAAGGCATCCTTGGCGATAAGTCTCTCCGCTTGGTATACTGTGAAATAATTCGACGGTTAAATTCGAGCAGAGAGATTCATAGCCAAGGATATCTCCTTGGCAATTCGAGCTTCGACACAAATTGGCCTGTGCCGAAGCTAAATTCCAATTCGATTTGGGCTTCAGCACGAAACGAATGGAAATTTAGCTCCAAATGGAATTTAGCTTTGGCACGATTAGATTCATGCCGCAGCATGAATTGCCAAGAAGGCATCCTTGGCGATAAGTCTCTCTGCTTGGTATACTGTGAAATAATTCGACGGTGAAATTCGAGCAGAGAGATTCATAACCAAGGATATCTCCTTGGCAATTCGGGCTTCGACACAAATTGGCCTGTGCCGAAGCTAAATTCCAATTCGATTTGGGCTTCGGCACGAAACGAATGGAAATTTAGCTCCAAATGGAATTTAGCTTTGGCACAATTAGATTCGTGCCGCAGCATGAATTGCCAAGGAGGCATCCTTGGCGATAAGTCTCCCTGCTTGGTATATTGCAAAATAATTCGACGGTTAAATTCGAGAAGAGAGACTCATCCCCAAGGATGCTTCCTTGGCAATTTGTGCTTCGACACAAATTGTTTTGTGCCGAAGCACGTATCGAATTGGAATTTAGCTTTAGCACGAACCACTTTGTGCCGAAGCAGGAATTGCCAAAGAAGCATCCTTAGCGATGAGTCCCTCCGCTCAGTATATTTTAAACGAATTCGAAAGAGAAACCGGCGATAATTTCATGTCCGAATCAGATTAGAATATACCGAGCGAAGAGCAGCCTTGGCGATTTGTGTTGCGGCATACATTGGTTCGTGCCGAAGCTAAATTCCAATTCGATTCGAGCTTCGGCATGATACGAATGGAAATTTTACTCGAAATGGAATTTTGCTTTGGCATGATTCGATTCGTGCTGCAGCACGAATTCTTAAGGAGGCACCCTTGGTGCCTCCTGAAGAATTGTGCCTCCGCTCGTTATATTTCCAAGGAATTCAAGCGTGAAGTACGAGTAGAGAGATTCATTGCCAAGGACGCTACCTGGGCAATTCATGCTTCGACAAAAATTTCCAAGGAAGCATCCTTGGGGATTTCTCTCTCCACTTGGTATATTTCTAATTTGAAGTGATTCATCGCTGAGAATACTCCCTCAAGGATGAGTCACTTCGCCGCGAAATTATAACTTGTAAGGTATTTCAAGTCAAAATTTGTTAGCGGGGAGATTCATGCCAAGGGTAAGGCCAAAATTCGAATTCGATTTGTGCTTTGGCATAAATCGTTTTATGTCGAAGCACGAATTGCTGAGGAAGGAACAGAACAAAATGCGATTAGTGTCAGCAATGTCGTGTTAAAAAATTAAGCGATATCTCCGCTTGATTAATTAATAATACTCGAACAAAACTCAACTTGAACCTTCAAAATCTCCGAAATTATGTGGTAAAACGGATTAATTTTTGGATGCCTAATGCATCCTAATTTAATCTCGGTGATATGAATTTCAATCGGGTACAAGCATTTCGATTTTGGTGTCGAAACTTCTTAAACGTAGAGGAACAAGTAAAGGTAACTCAAGCAAAAATAACAATAGTTAAGAATATTTTAATCTTTTTTACTCTGATATAGAAAGACTGGTATTATTTGAGTCCAATATGCGACTGTCCGGACTGAATCTCCGTCATCTGCTGCATCAGCACCGTACCCATGCCTTCGAGAGGCGAGCGGTGGACAAAGTGCATATGAATCGTGGTCGAGGTATTTGTTTAAATTTATTAAAACGGATGGTAAGATGCACCACCAAGTCTTTAGCAACTCGGAAAGCCTAAAGTTGAATTGTAAAAAATTTATGAAAACTTTCAATTTTGGGAAAGTCAGCATTTTATTTCAAATTCGTTCAGGTGAAAATGACGCAGTGTGTCAAGGAAGGAACACCACCGTCACTGCCCATTTTCGACCGTTTTCTTTAGATTTTTTGTAAACAAAGCAATAAAATATATGGTCAAAATAACTTTAAGGCTTCATTAGGTATATATTGAAGTATGTAAAACGAGTTTATTTGTCAAAAGAATAGAAAATCGCGGTGCTCGAGTTGCTATAACACTACTGGTTTTCAGTCAACCCTCTCCATGCTGTTGAAGTTTGCATCCTTGGAACGCAACGAAAGCTCTTGCTCACATTTTATTTTTTATATTTTTATTGTTATGGAAAAACTTTTTTTAAATATGTATATTGTAGATCGCTAAATAAACATCTTAAAAAATGGTTAGAAGATTTTTGTAAGCAAAGTTTGCAAAAATAAATTTAAGGAATTCACAAATATTAATTTTCGTTGCGTTCCAACGATACAAACTTCAACCTCATATTCTTTCCGCGGAACGCAGTAGAAATATCGTAAATTTAATCCTGGTACTAAGAGTGAAATATTTTCGTTAAATATTTATTTTTAGAAGTCAAGTACGGGGAGAAATTACAAAATAATTTTAAAAAAAAATAGTAACGTGTTTGAAAAACAGTTCGTGTTTTCGACCATCATTTTTATATACTACTCCGAAAAATTAAAGGAACAGAATATTCGTTCATTTTGTTGGTGTTTTTTGAAGCGCGATATCTATATGAAAAATGGTCGCATCGATATAAAAAAAAGCCTTTGAAGCTTCAAGTTTCTAGTTTCGCGATCTTCTGGCAAACATTTTTTGTGAGCTGCGGTTATCGCGCAATCATAAGAATAGCTAAGGAAAAAAATTGCGAAATTTGTTTTTTTTATCAAGGGGTCACGGGCTGGGTAATTTTTTTCCACGAAACTCAATGTATAGGTATGTTAGCTTGTTGATTCAGCTTTAATTTGTTTTTTTTTGTCTCTCTACGTCAATTTTTTGCAGAGCTATCCGACTTAAAATGAAAGAAGATCCTTTTGTCTCTGATCATCGATGTCTCAGCAACCAATGATCGCGATTAAAGGGCAGCTTTGAAAACTTGAATAAATTTCCTACCAGCCCCTTTCGTTGATCTTTCAGAAAAATATTGTTTCACTCTTAACATTAATTTGAAAAAAGGACTAAAAGTGACTTTTTATAGTTTGTCAGTAAATCTACTACTACTTTACAAATATTGATGCAAACACTAATGTTGCTGCGTTTTTTTTTTTCAAGCGTAATGTAGCCCCAATAACCTGTTAATTTTCAAATTGATCCATCGAACCGTTTTTCCGGACTGATTGATCAATGTTTTACAGAACAATGAAAGGCACAAGTGTATTGTTTCTAAACACCGTGTAATCATCATCAAAATGAAAAGACCAATTTTCTTTGACTTTTTCCACAAATTTGCCCTAGTTTCTTGTTAAATTTAAGAAAAAAAAATCAATAATTTATATTTTTTTAAAATATTTCTTTCAACATTGTAAAACATTTCAGGAAACAATACTGAATTAATGATACGTAGACAAAAATGCCAAAAAATATAAGTTAAAAAAAATGTTAATTGGTTTTTTCTTAAAAAAAGCTCAGTTTTGAAAGAAAGTTTTTTTTGTAACCCTAATAACCTTCGCAGAAAACATCGAGAATTCATCTCATACAAGTTCTCAGATCGACTAGTGAATACAGCTTGGGGGTATCAACTTTTAATTAATGCAATTAAAGATGAGTGGCATTATGGTGCGCACAGGTCGCATCGTGTAAAAATGAGTCAGTATTGTTTCCTGAAATGTTTGACAAATTTGAAGAAAAAAAATTGAAATTTTTCGATTTTTTTTTTCTTGACTTTAACAAGCAACAAGGGCAAAGTTGTGAAAAAAGTCGAAGAAAATTGGTTTTGTCATTCTGATGATGATTACACGATGTTTATGAACAATACACTTTTTCCTTTGTTTTGTAAAACTTTGATGAATCGAACCAAAAAAATGGTTCAATGGATCAAATTAAAAATTTACAGGGCTATTGGGGGTACATCAAGCAGAAAAACAACCGGGCAACGTTAGTCTTCCCATCAATACTTAAAGTATTGTTCATTTACTACAATATATAAAGTTGTAGTACATTTACTGAAAAACCATAAAACGTCATTTTTTTGTCTTTTCTCAAATTAATATTAATGGTGAAAAAAGGTTTATTTTTTCTAAAAAATCAACGCAAGGGTCTTGCAGGAAATTTATTTAAGTTTTCAAAGCTTCCTGTGCAATCATTGGTTGTTGAGAAAATGGGGATCGAAGACAGAAGGATCTTTTTACATTCAAAGTCGGATATCTCAGCAAAAAATTGACGTAGAGAGACAAAAAAACCAAATTGAAGCTGAATAAACAAGCTAACTGACCTATACATGTACTTAACTGAAATAACATTCTCGAGCGCGTGGACCCTTGAAACAAAAAACTCAACAAATTTTCTCCCGCTATTTTTTATTATTGCGCGATTACAGTAGCTCACAAATTTGTTTTGACGACAGATCTCGAAACTAGAAACTTGAAGCTTCATAATGCTTTTTTTCATCTCGATGCGACCATTTTTTACATTGATACAGCGCTTCAAAAAACACTTTGAAAAATTGAAGAAATTGGATTGGTCGATTGGATTGGTGATTTCGAAAACGTGGTTTGGAGAAAAACGTGTGTGAAGTCAACAGTTAGACGATAGAGCTGAAGAAGTTTTGTTTCCGTAATCTAATGCCACCTTTTGGTCGAAAATAAAACTATTTTCAGTCGGTGAATTTCTCCCCATAGATAATAGGCTTATAAGAGTTGAGAATTGCGACTTCCGGCATGGCATCGCCGAAGACGCTTTTCAGCGCCGGAGACTCTCCTATAAAAATAGCTCGAAAACCACTTTGAAACTGTTTTTTTTTTCGGCTATAAAAGAATATCCATCATATTTTTGGAGGTTATAAGGATTTTTTAAGTGTTTCCAAAAAAATGATTTTTCGAAAATTTTCCACTGGTGCCCTCCTTGAAACATATCGCGATCGTAAAATTTCACCGCTCTTCTGTAGGGCGAGACTTCTGCGATCGTCATTGCTAGAAAATTCGATCCTTGGAGGAACCTGCCGAAGATAAATCCCGGCAGAGAGAACAAATTCTAAACGTATTTATTTTAGCAATAACTATAAAATTTCACCACTCTTTCGCAAAGGGAGACTCGGTCGATCTCGTTCGCTCGCGAATTTGGTCGGCCGCAGCCAACCTGCCGAAGATAAGCCATGGCAGAGAAAAAAATGGCGAACGCAATTGTTTAAACAAAGAGCATTGTAAAATTTCTTAAGTTTCCAAGGATTTTTTCAAAGTGCTTCCAACAAAACAATTTTTCGAAAATTTTACACCGATGACCTCTAAACAAATCGCGATAGTAACATTTTACCGCTCTTCTGTAGAGCGAGACTTCTCCGATCGTCATTGCTAGAAAATTCGATCCTTGGAGAAACCTGCCGAAGATGAATTCCGGCAGAGAGAAAAAATGCTAAACGATTTTTTTTAGCATAATTAGTAATAATTTAGTAATAATAAAATGTTATTACTCTTTCGCAGAGTGAGACCCGGTCGATCTCGTTCGCTCGCGAATTTGGTCGGCCGCAGACAACCTGCCGAAGATAAGCCATGGCAGAGAAAAAAATGCCGATCGCAATTGTTTAAACAAAGAGCATTGAAAATTTTACAACTCTTTTGTAGAGTGAGTCTTGAGCGATCTCGATCGTAACTCGAGATTTTAGCAGAGATCGAATTCGTCGATGATGAGCGACATCGAGATGCCAAATAGCCTTCGAGCTTATTTGTTTAAATTTATTTTTAAAAAATGGGGAAATGCTCACACCCTGCTACCATACGAGTCTAGTAGTATAACAGGACTGATTCTAACCCAGGGATCTCAGGGGGGAGCGGGGCGGGGTCTCCAGCGCGGGGGACCTAGGGCAGACGTCACGCGGCGGGGTGGGGGAAGGCGTCGCAGAGAGGGGGTCTAGCGCGAGGTAGCCGAGAGTGGGGGCGTGATGATACGCGACGCTGAGCGATAAGGGGGGGGGGGGGGATTTGGCGCGGGGCCGTTGACACCATAGGGCGGTGGGTAAATGTTGAAAACTCATAAAATCGTGTGATTTATTATAATCATTAAAATTATTTACATATTATCGATGCAGGCGGAGCGTTTTTATTACGTCACTGGAAGTCTGCACAAAGAACAATTTAGATATGCGTGTGCACGTGTGTGTGTGTGTGTGTGTGTATGTGTGTGTGTGTGTGTGTGTGTGTGTGTGTGTGTGTGTGTGTGTGTGTGTGTGTGTGTGTGTGTGTGTGTGTGTGTGTGTGTGTGTGTGTGTGTGTGTGTGTGTGTGTGTGTGTGTGAGAGAGAGAGAGAGAGAGAGAGAGAGAGAGAGAGAGACAACTATGAGTGGCTAGAATTTTTTATTTTTTTTTGATAATATAAAAAACTGCAGTTGCCATATGAAGGGCGGCCTTTCAAAGAGCTATAAAATGCCTTATTTATTATATGCAGCTGCGGCTATGAGAGGAGTCATTGTTCCAAAAAACAAATTTTAATCCCATCGAGATTTTGCTTTCATTCCGAAATATAACGTTAAGATGTTCACATGTGCGAGTATGTGTGCAGTGCATCCGGCCAAACACCCCCTGGACTTGACCAAAAACGAGCTCGAACAAGTTCCAAAGGTCTTGCTCTTAAAATATTGGGGTCATTATATTGGTTTACTGTGGGATCGTTTGCCAGAACATCATCGCAACGACAGTGAAGTGATATCATATCTTCCATGCATGGAGCATTATAATACGCCATAAATGAAAGATCACATTGATGGCCCCCCACCTCAACGTCGAGACTGTGAAAAATGTCATGAGGTGTGAAACTTTCCACGTGGGAGGAGGACCGGGTTCCACGAACGTGCTTGACCCCATTTTTCATTATTGGAAAAGTGGGGAGAAGTTTGAAAATTTTAGTGGTGGGGTTACAAAACGAGGGTGCTTATAATTTCATGGACCAAGCTCAGACTGCACTATTCCACCGCCACATCAACATCTTCAAAAATAACTTTGAAAATTTTTTGAAAAGTGACAAGTGTGGAAAATGGATTTCACGAGTATCAACAAAGTCAGCCGAATGGCGGAATTCCTTCCAACGACGAAGCTGTCAGAACTCAACGTTCACTCGGAGCATCCAATCTCTGACATGAGGGCCGTACAAACCAAGTTTGGGAAACGCTACATCGCTGACATCGCGAATGCGTTCACTGTCTTCCTACCAGCGCGACTTGTGAAGGCCTTCGACGAAGATTTGGAAACGTTCGAGCGTATGCGGCAAGAGGCACGCGATCATCATCTCTTCATGAGGTACATGGGTGGAAAATACAACAGCGTCGAGTTCTATCGACTGTGAGCACACCATGGTGGAAAAGACAAAATTCGTTGGAACACCATCGTCGAACAGCTGTCCGCATCATCGAGAGTATGCTGTAACTGGCGCGCCATGGTCAACTCTACATGCAGTTGCGGAAAATACAACAGCGTCAAGTTCCATCGCCTCTAAGCATGGTGGAAAAGACAAAATTCGTTGGGGCAGCATCGTTGAGTGCAACAGCCGTCCGCATCACAGTCGCATCGCCATCGCTTTCGACGTTTTTAGTGTTGAATATGTAAAAATGTATTGAGAAAAAAAAACTGTATTATTGAAATGTATGAGAAAGAGAAATTCAAACTATTTTCGCCGTAGAATAAATGAAGAACACAAATGATATATATTTTCATCGAAACGTTTTTTTTATTCATTTAAAAAAAATCCCTCGCTCA
Source organism: Ophion ellenae (assembly GCA_963210295.1). Lineage (NCBI taxonomy): Eukaryota > Metazoa > Arthropoda > Insecta > Hymenoptera > Ichneumonidae > Ophion > Ophion ellenae. Next base: position 15,331,790 of record OY723385.1, on the reverse strand, counting down.
CACAACGCTTCGTATACACTTAACCAGCTTTTCAGCGATTTTACATTCACATGGGCGCAGTTGTATTTCGTGTTGACGGAATGGTGCGGGCATTTGGAGTTTGTGATTTTCGGCAACTTATGCAGCGATGGACAGTCCAGAGTCTCCAAGTCGATGACCTTTGTTGCGGGATCTGTGAATCTTGATAGCCATGAGCATTTCTCGAAACCCTTCGCATAGATGGTTGGAGCTCCTTGCAAGATTTCTCGAATTGTCTTTCTAGCTGCCTCGTATGGTATGGCGCTGTGATCCCATCGTATTCCATGGAAATTGCGTTCCAGCCACTTGTTTGTCATTTTGTACTTGGCCGGTAAAGAGTCCCATGCAAATGGTGCGTCGAAGGCGAGCGTCAGCGGTTCAGCATTCTTGTCGTGGAGTTTGACGATGGACATCTCCTTTAGGACAAATTTGTTGATGGGTCTCTTAAAGCCCTGCACATCGATGATAAGCTCCATGTTGACTGACGTGGACGCGAATCATCGACATGATTTTATACCAATTTTTTCACCCCACCACTAATTGGATTGTACTCGACAATACGATCTAGAGGATCATGCAGTATGCTGAGGTTTGCGGCGGAATATTATTTTTCAATTCGAACTCAAGACGCACGTCCACAGGACCGGACTTGAGAGAATCATTTTGCTTTGAGCAGTCAATGACAACGAGGGGGGCTTTTTCTAAAAATTCCATCCTACTCAGCCATGGTTCAGCCTCTTTGTTGTAATAGGTCGGCTGAAAGTTTGCATACATCTCATAGAGTAGAGCATATTGATTTTGATCAATGTTCAAATTCAAATTTCCATATGGATAACATTGCGAGTTGAGGTATAATTTGACATTGCTCAGGTTACAATGATCAAAGTGGCTCGCATTGTGTTGTTTCTTATTTTTTCGTTCCGTCTGGAGCGCGAGAATGACATATCGTGGCTTCTCCAGCTGATTCGAGGTTTTCACAGACCACACGTGCTTGGAGGTGGCAGGCAGCAATGGATATTCATACAGTTCCCATGTACGAAAACTCATGGAAATTGGCGCGTCTTTGGCGAGAAACTTTAACAGTTGAATTCTTCGCTGATCTGAGACTGTGACATACGGTACGAGCCATTCTATTTTATGCAATGCGAGTTTGTAGTCTTCGGGCGCTGTTTGTACAATGGCATTGTCATCGGTCTTTGATCTTGTGAGAATCAACTCGTGCTTGGCATTTACGACAATTTTCCGATAATCTTCAGCAAATCCGAGGAGCATGCTGAGCGGTATACACACATCAAAGTTTCCCGATACATCTACAATCTGCTTGGTTTCTTCGACATCGAGCCATCCAGTGTTCTCGAGCATAGAACTTTTGGCCGGTGAGAGAGATGAATATCCCTTAATTACACTCGTAATACCGACATTCTTATTACGATCAATTTCTATGGCATTCAATTCATATCGCACTTCATCAAACAAATGACAAATGGCATTGTTGACGAGACTTGTAGCAGTGGTTGGCGCCCCATCACGCTTGGATAATTTCCCACATATGTGTAGGGAACTCTTGCTTGGCAGGATAGAGAGGTCTTGATGTTGGATAGCAATACGGATTTCATCACTGTTATTGAAGGTTGAAGATGCATATGGCTGATGAGCGTGAATCTCACAATGGATGATGGATTCATCAAAGACCACGGGCGTTTGAATGTTTACAATTTCTTCTTCCATTTCACGCAACAGATGCACAAAGCACAGACTAAATTATTTTTTACACGCTTTCGCCACGCACTTTGAGACCCAAATTCTTCAAGAGTAGCACGTTTTGAGGTGTTAGCACTTTGGGCACTGACCGACAACTGATCGTTTTTATCCATGACCGTTTATTGTTATTGGAAGATCTATTGAAAACTATCCCCATCACGACTTTAGATGCAGGCGTATGGTGATTACTTCACCTCGGAAGTTTACCAAATCACCGTCCTGGTCCACTATGCGAAGCTGTATGGTATCAATCGTTCGGCTCGTGATTGGCAGATAAATAACGTGTGAAGGAACTTCAATGATCTTATAGCCCGGTGGCACAGATGGAAAAAATTCGTGAATTGTGTGTACTTTTTGTCCGTTAATATAGGCTCCAGCGGTAATATTGCACTCAACGCGTAGGGCGTTCACTTTGAGAATGGCTACAGGAAGGTCAGATTCGTGTCTTTTATTGGCATCCAATTTGCGTGCGGTGAAACCTAGAAGATGGCCAATAGAATCTTTCGGCTCAAAATTGAGATCATGATCACACTCGATCTCACTGCGTAGCGTATTATTATTCGGTTTAATGCTAATTTTGATGTTTTTACGCGTGAGCTCTGCTTGTACAAACGCCTCAATATCCTCTATTTCATAGCTACCCGTAGGTATCGTCAACACCTCATCTCCTACGTAAAGCTTATCATGGTTAACGTCGATATTTGGAATAGAGTTGAAGGTTAACAATTCAACGAGACCGAGGGTATAACTTTTGTGTGGCGAGAGTTCGATGGGGGGAAAGTACTGCGCCTCGAGTATGGACGATGAGCCAGATATGGTCAAGGTTAAGCTATCATCCATGGTGCTGGTAAATTGACAACTGAATTCTCCACGTCATTTCCTACCTATATATAGTGTATATTTGTCTTTGTGCTGCAATTGTCGAGAAAGAAACTTCAGACACAAATGTCCACATTCAATCGTATCATATTCCTGATATCCCTTATAATTATAATTAACGCTACCGACACGGAAATATCTCATGAGCTCGGATGGTGGTGGAAGATTGCCGAAACTATCAAAGTACATGACTTTCGATCCGGTCTTTTTGTAAGCGACCCAATGCGTGCCAGGACCGACATTTTCATCCAAATTTACAATTGCTGCTTCACATTTGAGAGGTCCGCTCGCTGGCAATGTGTCGCGCACGTAAACTCCGCGAAAATGTGGAATCTTTAGGATTTTTGCATATTTGAGTAGGTCGTGGTCGGTGAGGGGTCGGTGAGGTAGCGTTACTTCTAGTTTTTTGGCTTGATATGAAGGCCCAATCCTTGCTTATATGGTTTCAGATGTAGACCCCGACCTAATGCAATTGCTTCAATTGTCCGATTATGACGCTTACTTTCATCCAATTCACGTTTAGCTGCTTGAGCAGCATTTACGGCTTTAGCTATACTAGCCGCACCACCCGACAAAGCACCCGCAGCGCTAAGACCAGCAAAAATGGGCACGAGGAAGGGCAATAAACCACCAATTTTATGGGGTACAGGTAGAACCCGAGGTGTGCGCACTTTACCACCTTGCAACTTTACAGCTGCACGAGCACCCTTTAAAGCTGATTTAATAATCTTATGCGGATCATTACTTTGAATCATTGTCTTCTTTGCAGCGCCAATTATCTTTTTCAAACAAACGCCACCCTTGCGGGCCTTCATTCCCATGCCAAATTTTCTCTTTGTCTTCATAATATTTGCCACACCCCAAGCACTGGCTTTTTCACCGATACTAGCGTCTCTCGCGGTAACACGTTGCCTAGCCTGTTCAGCCAACACTTTATCCACCAAATGTCTCGCCTCAAGATTATCCGGATTTTTCGAATACGCAATATCGTGTTGTTTGCAAGCCGTATCCAATGGATTAATGCCCGGATCACCACGAGCAAGGCGCTTGGCCAACTTTGTGCCTGGTCCACAATACTGATATCCAGGCAAATGTAGTTCAACGGGGAGTTTGTTGATTAGGCGGTTGACCAAACCTTTACCACTCTTCCTATGCACAATCATGTCTAAAGACAATACGCGACTGACGGATAATCTCTATAAGAATGCTATTTATATGATTTCGCCGTTAGTCGTGTGTGAGATGACGCCCAACAAGCAAACTATCGGAGGCGGACTTCCCGTGATAAATTTCGATGAATTAGTCGAAGATCGTGGAGGGAAAAAGAAACGACATGGGTATTTATTGCCGGATAGCATACGTGCACTGTTTTGCGGTACATCGAATTGTGGGAAAACCAACGCTCTGCTCACTCTTATCATCCATCCGAATGGTTTGAGATTTGAGAATATTTACTTGTATTCCAAATCGCTCAAGCAGCCAAAGTATAAGTTGCTCGAACGGTTGCTCGAACCTGTGAGTGGAGTTGCGTATCATCCGTTCAACGCGCATGAACAGGTGATAGCACCAAGTGAGGCACAATCCAACTCTATATTCATCTTTGATGATATAGCGTGTGAAAAACAGGATAATGTTAGAGCCTTCTTTTCCATGGGAAGACACGAGATTGTTGACAGTTTTTATCTTTGTCAGACGTACACGCGTATCCGCAAACATCTCGTGAGAGATAATGCAAATTTCGTGATGCTTTTCAAGCAGGACGATATGAACCTCAAACACGTCTACAACAATCATGTTAATACAGATATGACTTATACGTGCTTTAAAAACATGTGCATGAAATGCTGGAATTCCGAAAAGTATGGATTTATCACGATTGACAAGGATAGTGGTATTAATGAGGGTCGATATAGACAAGGTTTTGATTATTTTCTGACCATTGATAAATGATTCATCGCTGGTGGTTGAAGAGGCAGTATTGTGCATACCTTGGCAGTGACAACATGAAGACCGAACAACTTTTGCGTGAGAAAGATGTATTGTGCGAAATTGCCAAGGCGAGCAATGCAATCAGACGAAAGCATCGAATGATGAAAATGGGAAAAGATAGCGATGAGCGGAGAATGCAAGATGTCTTCAAGCCTATAGTGAGACCACTGGAGAAATTGGTGATGTATAAAAACGGCGAGGTAGCGAAGGAGGAAATTAAGGATGAAAAAGTGAGTGATAATGCGGAAGAAGGAGATGCGATAAATAGTGTGAAAAATCAATTGAAGAATGAGACACAAGATTCCTTCAAGAGTGAAACACAAGATTCTTTCAAATTGATATATGAGGATGATGATGACTCGCAGAATGTTGATGAATTAATCGGAGAATATCTCCTATTATTACGAACAAATAGAAAGGCAGGCATGGATGTATAATATGGTGTACGGAATCTCGCAAAAAACAAATTAATGATTGGCAATTCTCCGATCATTTTCGAGTCTCAACATATTCGTGTGGGTGATGTGAATTATCCGAAAACTATTGGATTAACGGAGCTGTTGTTTAAAAAAGTGCCCAATGTCGAAATTCTCACACCGGACGATTTGAAAAACTATGAAAAGATTGTCATCTCGACAAATGCGCACAAAAAATTTTACAAGCCTAATGAGGCTATACGACGTAATACCTGCCATAAATTCAACACTTATATCGCAAATATAGTCGATCATCATGTGGGAAAGGGTATGCCAAAGTATAAGCTAGCCAGAAAAAACACCCAATTGGACTATATTTATTGGGATAATCCAAATGAGCTAGTCGATCGTCTTCGCTTACTTTTGGCATCGCAAGCAGCCGGAAATTCTGCGCATTCGAATGAAATCATATCGATTATCGAGGAATTGCGCGAAGCTGAAATCATTTATTAACTCAGCATCAGAGAATTCACGCATTCTCAACATGAGTGTCGATGTGTTTGGACGCCAATTAAATAAGAGTGTGCTCCTCAGTAAGCAAGGTCCTCCGGGCCGACCTGGGATTGGGTTTAGAACGACCGCAGATGGCCATTATGACTTGGGGCAGAAACGATTTTGTAACGTCGCTAATCCGGAAGGACAAGACGACGCCATCACTCTAAGTGCTTTACATAAAAAATCTCGAAATATCATTAAGAACATACGCAAAGAAATGAATGAGAGTAATCAGTTGTTGGTAAATGGACTTGAAGCTACGATGAGAGACATTGCAAAAACACTCGAGGCCGATGTCAAAACTCTACAAGATTTGGTGAGTCGTAATTCGCGCACCATTGCTGTACTGGATGCGCGACTGAGTGGACTAGAAAATGAACGAGAAAAAGAGCGCTCTCGTGCTGGAGCTACATAGGCCTGCTCGACGAAATTATCCTCGTCGACATGTGGACATCCGTGGTTTGGACGAAACCTGGCAAGCTGATCTCGTCGATATGTCATCATACGCGCGTGAAAACTCCAAACATAAATTTCTCCTCACCGTCATCGATACTTTCTCAAAATTCGCCTGGGCCGCACCAATGTTGAGTAAGAATGGCAAGGATACAGCGGCCGCAATGAAGTCGATAATCGATAAGGGAGGACGGACACCGCAGAACTTGCATGTCGATCATGGAAAAGAATTTTATAATTCCACTTTCAAGTCTCTAATGGAAAAGCACAATATTAACATGTATTCAACGTATAGTAATTTAAAAGCCTCCATTTGCGAGCGTTTTAATCGTACACTGAAAAACAAAATGTGGAAGCAATTTAGCCTTCGTGGTAATTTTAAGTGGATTGATATTCTTGATAATTTAATTGTCGAGTATAATGACTCTGTACACCGTACAATTAGAATGAAGCCAAGGAATGTCAATGTCGGTAACGAGAAGAAAATATTGCGACAAGTTTTCAACAAGACTCAACCTCCAATGAAGAAGCCACCAAAATTCAAAATTGGCGATAACGTGAGAATCAGCAAATTTAAGAGTGTATTTGAAAAGGGTTACACACCAAACTGGACAACGGAAATATTTACAATATATAGCGTGAAAAACACAAGCCCTGTAATGTATAGCCTGAAAGACCATACGGATAAACCTATTGCAGGTGGTTTCTACGAGCAAGAGCTTCTAAAAGTTAAATATCCCGATATCTATATCGTGGAAAAAGTACTGAAGAAACGTGGCAATCGAATGTTTGTAAAATGGTTGGGTTTCGACAATACCCACAACAGTTGGATAAATACATCTGATTTGTAGTGAACAATAAAAAAAAAACTTTTTTTTTTATTTATGACTCCTTCCTCTCTGCCGAAAGCCCCAACAAGTGGCGGTCAAGTGCCGTCTCCATCTCCGCACGTGCTGCAAAGGAGGAAGAGTCCGTCTTCCCCGACACCGCATCATGTGTCTCTTGGGTAGCTCTTTTTTGCTCCTCGCATTTGAATCTTTTTTCCCCTAGAAAAATGCGTCACGACGATATGGAGGAAAATATTTTGAATGAATATATGGATTACAAAGGTTAATGTTTTTTTTTGTCTTCTTTATTTTCTACCAGTGAAAAAATATACAAATAGATTGCGATGTTATAGAATATATCGGTGTTAAAATGGTATTCTGTAATGTCCCCATGGTAATGTGTTTGTGCTATTGGGTATGATATATCGCTTATCATCGTGTGGGCTAAGAGCAATTTTCCTTTCGCGAATAGTATATACATCGTGCAGTGTGGATCTTATACACGTTTGGCTCCGACACACTTCAATCTCCTCGTTTAAACACTGCATATAATCATCAAAAGTTATTGTTCTTGCGACAACGCCACTCTTTACACCTTTAACTTTTTTGGTATCCTTTTTACCATCTACTCTTAACGCATACATTTTTGACCGAAGTCCAACAAATTCAGTCATTATAGCACCGTTGTTTTCATCCTTCATGAGACCTGGCACTTTCTTATTTACTAATGGAATATCGAAAACATTATCGATGGGATAATCACTCGTGTCGAACCGGACAATAGTTTGCTTCATACCGTCATATACATCTTCGCACTCAATGTGGTAGATAAGGCTATCGGTATCGGTGTACATTATCTTACATTTTTCACGATACAACGGAGCCATATGATCATAGTGGAACTCGTACAAACACGTTTTCGATATATCGAGTATGCACATACCGACATATATTGGTTTGTAGAATTTCACTTCAAGTTTACGCAATTCAACGGCAATCAAGTTTTCGGAAAAGATGCTCCTACTGTGAAAGTTGGGCTTCGCAATCATTGCCTCGGCACCATATCTCCCCTCCCATTTTGTCAACAGTTTCACGTCAACGTGATTTCGAACGTTTTCCATTGTTTTGCCAAATACCGCATTATTCATCAGCTTATATAAATTTTTTTCAAAATCATTTTTCGCTATGGTTCTGAATTGCGTGTTTAGCTCGATGTAAGACCGTAACCATGGGGATTGTTGGAATTGCAATATTCGATGGATTTTTGTTATACGGAGCCCATGGCGTAGACACTGCTGAACATTCCGGTAATGTACAATATAGCGCTCTTTATTATACAAAGTTGCGAGCAACTTGTCCTGCCGCTTACCGGGTGGTTTTCCACGCGTTGGACAAAACGGGAGATCGCTATGTGCATCGTGTAAATTTTGTGGATAATCCAAGTCTACCTCGAGAATGTAGCCCGTAGGTGAATCGTTTGAGATCGATGATACATCAAAATTTGACAGGTCGTTGACCCATTTGAAATTTGCATAAGGCAAAAATTGACACATTGCCCAGCCGTACAAATTATTTACATCGAAATACATAAGATACGATGAAGCTTTAGATGGATCATGTGAGTCCATATATTTGTTATTCGCGTTAGCATATCTGTTCGAACATTGACTTAGTCCGCCACGTATACCACGTTCGATAAACATGACCATGTCAATGTCAGTGAGCAATTCGAATGTAATACTCGTATGCTTCAACATTGCGTCCCATGTATACCCGGGGAGTGAATAGTAATATGCCGGGTCAAGTCCATAGCTCTCAATACAGCTATCACGGAAATTTTCAAATATGTCAGCTAATAACAGGACATCCGTTTTCAAATATAGATCGCTATATTCGCCTAACGTTTGAATAGAGAATTCCTTCCAGACATTTTCCGCGTGTGTATAGTCGCTCTCGCTTACAGTGCCACCACTCAATGAACTGTAAAATGAGTCAATTGGCGGTAGACGCGTTTCTTGCAGCCTGGTGACGTTGTCCACATATTCATATGGGAAAACACCTTTGCGTGTCAATAAATCGAATTGTTGATTGTTAGGAATTGCAGATTTCAAAATTTTTAGTTTATCCTTGGTAAGAAACGATGCTAATTTATCGAGAGAAGTATTGAGAAATCTATATGAATCGATAAATCGCAATTTGATGTCATTTCGCGTATCGTTCGTGAGTTTCACATTTTTCGTAAATGAAATATACTTTTCTTTTGTTATGGGAAGTACTTCGACACTCCCTTCGAAAGCCGTAGCCACTTCCTGAATAATGAAATGCGCATCATATCCGGATAAATTGTGAAATACGATGGGGATGAAAAAGGATTGCTGAAAGTTCAAATTACAGTTCGAATGCGCGGGGCCTCGATAACGCCCAGTCAAATGACAATGATCTCTAACACGTGTATCGCCTTGCGTAAATGTTTTCTCACATATGTGGCAGTGCGTAGCGCGGCGGAATTCTGCCCATTCCTCGCGTGTCAAATGTATCATGGGGACATTAGTACATAAAATGGTTTTCACGCGAATAGCTAAACTTTTCAGTTCTTGAACGAACCAGGAAATGCAATTATCACTGCGAGCCGACTGATACGTGGATAGGGAATTGTCATATGAACAATGCATGTAATACGCAGCACTGAATACTTGGTGATGTTGATACCTATTTGGATCGTCGGTTTTCGACAAGACACACTCGAGGTCTGCGTATACAACGAAGGGGAGACGCTGCTTCCGATCCAAGTTGCTGAAAGTGAGCTACTTGTCCTCTTCGCGTGGCAACTGAATGGCATAGTCGTTCAGCTTTCAACAATCCGTTGTGTGTGACTCTAGTTTCACTTTCGAACTGAAGTAATGCAAGCACCTGTGCAAAGAGATTTAATTGATTTTATTCGACCGATTTTTACAAATATATAAGTATGTCGCATATTTGATTGTATTTTAGATTTACATACCGATCGCAGATATATTTTCGATCGCCCAGTTTGCTAAGTTGCGAGCTCACCAGCCTGGATAAATTTTTAATCCACGCAAAATGTCCAACATTGGTGTCTGATGGATCTTGAAGGTATAGCAAATTTATATGCTTATCCCTTTTGTGCTCACTAATGCGTATTGGAAGGGTTTTCTTCTTCTCGATGGTATACACATTGATTGATAAATTATTTTGTTGTTCGAATTTTTAAATTTTTTCTAGAGTCACGGGGAAGGTAATACCCTGCAGATTTAAAACCGTCGAAAAATGTGGATATGAAGATTCACGATCACTTTTACGTTCGGCAGGGTATAGGGCCGCGATCACGGACCACGCAAAGCACGCATTATCATTCGACTTTATATTTACAACTGCACGCTTTGTCATTACTTCCTGTGGCAATTTAAGGTGGCAACCAGCACGCATTGGATTATATTTATTCACACTTATGGTTAAATTTAGAATTTTTAACAAGGTCCAGCCACTATCGCGTTCTTGAAATTCGTCAAGGGATGCTAGAGTGGGTTCGACAACGCGTTGTTCATACCACTCATCTAAATCAGATGTTTGAAACAGTTTAAAGTTTTTTGTATTGACACTTTTGTTTGCGTGCTTATCACCTGCCACAAACTCACCATTGAACGTGGTATTAACCTTTACACTAAAATGTTGTTCAATAATGTTTTTCACATGTAAAAGCACTATGTCTCGGGCATCTTCGAGAAATTGACATGGTTCAATATGGTTGCGGTTAATTACTGAACCAGTCAGTATGCGACTTTCGAATGCCGTCTCAATGTTCCGCCAAATCAAACCATTTCCTCGCGCACTACATCCAGCCCCCTCATGAACAAAACGTTGACGTATCGAATTTTTTAAACTTTCAAGTCGCGCTATCTGAGCGATTAATGATTGGCGATTGCCAATTGTCAATCGCGGACGTTTATTTCGACTTTGGTTCTCCAACGATTCAATTAATTCATTGTATTGTTGCTCCCACACATTGTACTCTTCCACCGAATTTATGAGTATTGCTTGTACTCGTAGTCTTTGTTCTAACACGATACTACACATATTTATAAGTTTGAAAAAATTGTTGAAGTAAGAAACGGTGTTGGTTTGTTGACTGCTCCATTCAAAGTGTTAAAACTTCCCAGCAGCAGCAATCACAACGTTCCACAATTTAAAGAAAAAAATATTTTCCCTCTTTATCATTATATTAAAAGTCTAACAGCCTCCCCTCTCATGCTTTTTTTATACCACCATTCGTATGGAGTCGGAGAGCAGAAAAAAAATAGAGCAATCAATGTAGGGTCTGTGCAGGATTTTACGAGTTTTTAAGGACGTGACGTGTTGCTGACTGACATTAAACGCTATTCGATATCTAGACCGAATATTCAGCATGGTGTCAGAGGCGTGAGTGAGAGAGACATACTATATATATATATATATAGATATATATATAGATATATATATATATATATATATATGCAAACCGATAGAACGTCTGTGCTCAAGCCGTGCATGCATAGCAATCCGTAATCCAAAAATACTGGGATGTTCGCTATGAGAAACCACTTTTATGGGTCTCCATACGTTGTTTTCAAACGTGGTTTTGTGGAGATCGTAAAATTCAACACTTGAGATGAGTCCTAGCTGGTCAGCCTTCACCTCCACGATGTAGGGTCACTTTTTTTTTTTAGAGTGCATCAACACCCTTGCCGACAGTCACGAAAGAAAAAAAACATTGAGAAAAATCTTTCGACATCGTAGAAGGCCATTTTTTTTCCTACCCATCCCCCCCTATTTCCCACAGGCTGAGGAGGAAAACCGTTTGCATATCCTAGCGTTGAAGTATGGAAAAATTCGTGCAATACCATCCCCACCATTCTGCATCCCAATAGAGATCCAAAAATCGAAATCTCAGAAAGAATCGGGATAGGGTTTTTCCCCATTCCAGTCTCCAACCTCCGAGGCGCGTTTAATAACGAAAGTGCTGTAGAAAAAAAAAAAAAAAAAAGAATAGTGCAATAATGGCTGATCAAATCCGCGAAGTTGATGTGGTTGATATCGCCGGCGACGACGACAATGAAATAGACGTTATGGATATAGACGATCTGGAAAGTGATATCGAATCGGTAGATTCCGCGTATGAAAGTGGATCTGATGGTGAAAACCACGATGTGCGGGAAAATAGAATGGACATGCTTCAAATTTATCTTCTCGACCAGAACGTCAAATATTGTGTGAATTATTTTTACTTCACAACAAATGGTCAAGCGAAGTATTGCACTTCGTGCTATTTCCACGCACGGGACGCGTTTGGAGAAGCAATAAGAGTGTGCGGTCACTACCGCGAACGCTACGCTGAGATGAGGGGAATTTTCTGCAACGACTGTCGAGATCCACTGCACTAAATAATTCCACCTGACATGTGTGCCACCTGCATAAATGTATACCGAGCTAATTGTGAGTATTCCCATTCAACTTTGGTATCATAGTAAATAATGTCAATGTGTCACATAGATTAATGAGACAAAAATGCATGTTTTGTTTGTTTCAGAACGATTGCATCGACGTCGATTTTTTATTTTCTTTTTTTTTCATTTTTAACACACACACACGCGCATACACACACACACACACACACGGGCGCGCGCGGTATTATGTATAACACACTCTGACAATTTGTATTCAAAATTCTTCCATTGTTGATGAAAATATTCTATTGCAGCCATTCTGTATGTAATTTATACGAGAAAAACAAAAAAGAAGTACTTGCTAATTATGATTGTTGTCTCGTTCTATTCACCGCCCCCCTCCCCCGCACGGTTGGCATCGCTGTCCTCCCCCTCGCCGTGTGACGTCTGCCCTCGGTCCCCCGCGCTGGAGACCCCCGCCCCGCTCCCCCCTGAGATCCCGGGGTTAGAATCAGTCCTGTTATACTACTGAGTCTCTAGCAAACCCCGTTTGCTAGAAAGTTCAACCATAAAGAAATTTTCACCGATGACCGCCGTCGACAAATAATCGATTCGAGGGCATTTGCTTAAACAATGCGCGATCGCAAAATTTCGCCGCTCTTCCGTAGAGCGAGGCTAGCGATCTTGATTGTTCGAGAAGCTGACCAGCAAAAATGCTGCCAAATATGAATCCTGGCAGAGATAAAAATGCTGAACGCATTTGTTTAAATAATGAGCATTGTAAAATTTTACCACTCTTTTGTAGAGTGAGTTTCGAGCAATTTCGTTCGCTCGAAATTTTGGCAGGGATCGATATCGTTAACGATAAGCGGCATCGATGTTTCAAATTGTGCTCGAGCTTATTTGTTTAAATGAATTAAAAAAGTATAGGAAAATGCCGGAGACTTTGGGTTGGGGCCGTCGTCGAAAAAAAATCGATTAGATGGCTGCATATACAATGTAAAACGCAACAAAGTTTCACCGCTCTCCTGCCGAGCGAGCGCATGCTTCCAATACAAGCGTACCATGGTCGCTACGCATAGTTGTGTGAATTGTGTGATACACACATAGATGTAAGGTGCTTGCGTATGACCGAACGGCGTGCGAGAATGGATTCGTTCTTTTTGCACGTGGTCGGCATAGCAAACACACACACACACACACACGCGCGCGCTTAGCGATCGCCGTCTGTTTGGCTTCGACTCTTCGTCCCAGTGCGAAGCATCGAGACCGAATTCGCGATCGCTGCGCTGTCCTTCGGTAGCGACTCGTAGCTAAAAACTACGAGATCAGCGCTACCGACATAACGAGAGGCCGCGTCGAAATTTTCTGGCGTGTGGCACATGGCCTTAAGTTCAAATGACCTAGAGCTGACGGTCAAGGTCACACCTGACCAATGACCCAATGAACCCAAAAAAGGGGTTCCCGTTTTTAAAATGAAGGTTGAACTTAAAATAACCTTGAAGATGAGGTTCCAGGTCAAATTGAAGGTCACCATTGGATTCCTCGTTGAAAATTACCTAAGACCTGACTGAATTTTTTTTAACCACCCTTCCGAAATATCCTGGGGTTCCCATACTTTTTCCCCACCCTGTATATGTATGTCGTGGGGAAAAAGTATGGAAACCCCTGGATATTTCAGAGGGTTGATTTTAAAAAAACTATAGTTTTTTCAACTAAAAAAAGCACCCTGTATACACTCCCGCTCAAAAGTTTGGATACACTCATCGATATTTCTTGCCGCACTTGAAGTTGGATAACTCTGCCAAAAAAAAAGATATCCAAATTCCCAAGGTGGCGTTTGAAAATGGGTGTATCAGGCTGCAGTTTGTCCATTTTAAAAAATGTTTACGATTTTTTTTCGACCCAGTACGCCCTTTGGTACTTGACCGTTTTTAGGCCTTTTTTCGACCATCGCGAATCGGGCGCACATTTTAAGAAAATTTTTTGTATTTTTTTTTATCATGAAAAACTCAAAAGGGATGATAAAAACTCCATCTTCCTCTATTTAAAAAATTTTTGCGATTTTTTTTCGAAATGTCATTTCATTTTTTGCTAAAGAAGATAGATTTTGAAAAATTCAGAATAACTCGAGAACAATAGGGTTTAAAAAAAACATCAGGGATGAAAAAAGTTGCGTATTTTTATACTGAATCGCCTGGAATTTTTTCAGAATTTTTCCTCGAAATTTTTTTTTTTTGAGTATTCTCTCAATAAAAATACTCAAAAAAAAAAATTTCGAGGAAAAATTCTGAAAAAATTCCAGGCGATTCAGTATAAAAATACGCAACTTTTTTCATCCCTGATGTTTTTTTTAAACCCTATTGTTCTCGAGTTATTCTGAATTTTTCAAAATCTATCTTCTTTAGCAAAAAATGAAATGACATTTCGAAAAAAAATCGCTGAATGAATAGAGGAAGATGGAGCTTTTATCATCCCTCTTGAGTTTTTCATGGTAAAAAAAATACAAAAAATTTCCTTAAAATGTACTCGCGTAACTCGTGAGAGTTACGAGTAAAAATACTCACCTCATCTAGACGAGTTTGTCGTCGAAAAAGCCGCCTTTGGCTCGGCGCACCGCGTTTACGATTCGTGGCATCCGTTCGATGAGTTTATCGAGTTGGTCTTGGTTGAGACTCGACCATGCAGCCTGCAAATGCATCCAGAGATCCCCCGTGGAAGATGGACAATATTTCCGGATTTTCCGATCAAGCTCTTCCCACAGAAGCTCGATCGGATTGAGGTCCGGTGATTGCGGCGGCCAAACCATGTTGGTGATGATCCCAGTCTTTTCCTTATTTTCCAGATATCCTCTGCAGAGTCTGGAGCTGTGCTTCGGATCGTTGTCCTGCTGCATAACAAAACCATGGCCAATGGTTCGGAGACCGGATGGAAGAGCGTGTCGAACTAGTATCTGTTTGTATTCTTCCTTTCTCATAATTCCTTCGACTTTTATTAAGTCTCCGGTACCATGACCCGAAAAACCGCCCCACACAATCACAGAGCCACCCCCATGTTTCACAGTGGGCGGTAAGCATTGGGGTGCCATTTTTTCTCCGGGATTTCTTCTCATGAACACTCGTCGACGAGATCCAAATACGATGAATTTGGACTCGTCGGTCCACAAAACATTTTTCCACTGAGCTACTGTCCACTTTCGATGTTTTAAAGCCCACTGGTACCATTTTCTTTATTAACGAGACGCAGCAGGGGTTTTTTTATCGCGACACAGCCTCGGAGCCCAGAATCGAACAGCCGACGTTGTACTGTTGCCAGTGATATCGAGGGTTCGTTCGATCGATTATATTCTGCTCGAATTTCCGCGGCGGTTAATCTTCGATTCCTCTTACTAGTGAGGATGATCTTTTGATCGTCTTGGGGAGTTGTTTTTTTTTGGCCGGCCGACGCGACGACGATCCTGATGAGTGCCCGTCAATTTCCACCTCGCGATCGTTGTCTGGATCCCTTTCAAAGAAACTCTAATTTCTCTTGCAATTTTTCGATATGGAACTCCTTTTTTCCATAGCGCTACTATTGCACCCCGTTTATCGAGAGAAATCTGTTTTTTCCGTGCCATTTATGAAAAATTGATCAATAATTTTCTTGCGAAAATATGCAAATTACGTTTGATTTTGTACTCGCGTTTGAAGCATTCGCACAGAACTGACTGTCGTCGTCGACAACGCTTGTAGTATTCCGCAAAATTTCTCCTTCTTTCTTCTATTTTTTTTCTTTTTTTTTCTTTTCTTCTTTCTTCTTCTATTAAAAATGTAAATAAAAAAAATATGAGAAAATATTGATTTATTTTTCACGTGACAGCGTTGCAGAAAAACGGCATTGAATAACCTTGAGGACACGGTAAAGCATGAAAAAGAAAACAATCGTTTTGTCGTGAAATTGGTGATCTTTTTTCTCATATTTTTTTCTATTTACATTTTTAATAGAAGAAGAAAGAAGAAAAGAAAAAAATAGAAGAAAGAAGGAGAAATTTTGCGGAATACTACAAGCATTGTCGACGACGACAGTCAGTTCTGCGCGAATGCTTCAAACGCGAGTACAAAATCAAACGTAATTTGCATATTTTCGCGAGAAAATTATTTATCAATTTTTCATAAATGGCACGGAAAAAACAGATTTCTCTCGATAAACGGGGTGCAATAGTAGCGCTATGGAAGAAAGGAGTTCCATATCGAAAAATTGCAAGAGAAATTAGAGTTTCTTTGAAAGGGATCCAGACAACGATCGCGAGGTGGAAATTGGCGGGCACTCATCAGGATCGTCATCGCTTCGGCCGGCCAAAAAAACAACTCCCCAAGACGATCAAAAGATCATCCTCACTAGTAAGAGGAATCGAAGATTAAGCGCCGCGGAAATTCGAGCAGAATATAATCAATCGAACGAACCCTCGATATCACTGTCAACAGTAAAACGTCGGCTGTTCGATTCTGGGCTCCGAGGCTGTGTCGCGATAAAAAATCCCCTGCTGCGTCTCGTTATTAAAAAAACGGAACCAGTGGGCTTTAAAACATCGAAAGTGGACAGTAGCTCAGTGGAAAAATGTTTTGTGGACCGACGAGTCCAAATTCATCGTATTTGGATCTCGTCGACGAGTGTTCGTGAGAAGAAATCCCGGAGAAAAAATGGCACCCCAATGCTTACTGCCCACTGTGAAACATGGGGGTGGCTCTGTGATGGTGTGGGGCTGTTTTTCGGGTCATGGTACCAGAGACTTAATAAATGTCGAAGGAATTATGAGAAAGGAAGAATACAAACAGATACTAGTTCGACACGCTCTTCCATCCGGTCTCCGAACCATTGGCCATGGTTTTGTTATGCAGCAGGACAACGATCCGAAGCACAGCTCCAGACTCTGCAGAGGATATCTGGAAAATAAGGAAAAGACTGGGATCATCACCAACATGGTTTGGCCGCCGCAATCACCGGACCTCAATCCGATCGAGCTTCTGTGGGAAGAGCTTGATCGGAAAATCCTGAAATATTGTCCATCTTCCACGGGGGATCTCTGGATGCATTTGCAGGCTGCATGGTCGAGTCTCAACCAAGACCAACTCGATAAACTCATCGAACGGATGCCGCGAATCGTAAACGCGGTGCGCCGAGCCAAAGGCAGCTTTTTCGACGAAAAACTCGTCTAGATGAGGTGAGTATTTTTACTCGTAACTCTCACGAGTTTCGCGAGTACATTTTAAGGAAATTTTTTGTATTTTTTTTACCATGAAAAACTCAAAAGGGATGATAAAAGCTCCATCTTCCTCTATTCAAAAAATTTTTGCGATTTTTTTCGAAATGTCATTTCATTTTTTGCTAAAAAAGATAGATTTTGAAAAATTCAGACTAACTCGAGAACAATAGGGTTTAAAAAAGAACATCAGAGATGCAAAAAGTTGCGTATTTTTATACTGGATCGCCTGGAATTTTTTCAGAATTTTTCTCCGAAATTTTTGTTTTGGAGTATTTTTATTGAGTGAGAATACTCAAAAAAAAAATTTCGGGGAAAAATTCTGAAAAAATTCCAGGTGATTCAGTATAAAAATACGCAACTTTTTTCATCCTTGATGTTTTTTTTAAACCCTATTGTTCTCGAGTTATTCTGAATTTTTCACAATCTTTTTTAGCGAAAAATGAAATGACATTTCGAAAAAAAATCGCAAAAATTTTTTAAATAGAGGAAGATGGAGTTTTTATCATCCCTTTTGAGTTTTTCATGGTAAAAAAAAATACAAAAAATTTCCTTCAAATGTGCGCCCGATTCGCGATGGTCGAAAAAAGGCCTAAAAACGGTCAAGTACCAAGGGGCTACTGGGTCGAAAAAAAATCGTAAACATTTTTTAAAATCGACAAACTGTAGCCTGATACACCCTTTTTCAAACGCCGCCTTGGGAATTTGGATATCTTTTTTTTTTGGCAGAGTGATCCAACTTCAAGTGCGGCAAGAAATATCGATGAGTGTATCCAAACTTTTGAGCGGGAGTGTATATACAGGGTGTTTTATAATAAGTGACCCATCCGGAACTGGCGAGTTGAGGGGGGTACCCCGAGTAATGCTGCCAAGGCGTTTTTTTCCGTAAAATAGTTTTCAAATGAGAGCCATTAGAATTTATGCGTTCGACTAATTGTCGACGGGCTGAAGCCTGCCCTTAGCGACGACGCCACCCGAGCGCCGAGTCTGAGCGCGAGACGCGTAGCAGGCAGCGAGCAAGGTACCTAGGTACCTCTCGCTTGCCCGGCTAGTTTGACGTTTCTTGTATCGTCTGCTATTATTTTTTGGCATCTTTGGTACGCAAGTTCAGTGCGTTCAGAGCGTGCGTTTGACAGGTAACGAGCGCTCTGAACTTGCAAGGCTTGGGAAACGCATCGTTTGATAAATGACGGCGCGGATGATTTGACGTTTTGCGTCAAATCATTCCCTCAGGCTGCCTGTTGACCAATCGGGTTCAATACCCATGACAGGCCGACCGATGTGACATTTCCCGCTTCGGCTTCTGCCGCTTCATGAATCGGGGCCGAGGCGTGAAGGTTGCCGACATTCAGAAGACTTGTAATTCTACCCGCGAGCGATGATGATGAAAAATAAGATTGTTCAATGCATTCGTAATCTTTATATTTCCGAGAAATAAAGCACAGAACGATCAATAATTTGGTGTTTTTTTTTTAATTTAAAGGCAACGAGCAAATGTATTTTTTTTCTTCGTATTGCTGTTATCGTGAAGCTTTGATCCGGACGTTTCCATATCGAATCACGAATAAATTATTTAATTTTCATTACGACTTAGGTCAAATTTTTCATTCTTAGTTGTTGCGGCAGTGATAACAATTATCACGCCCGGTGGGCAGCCCCTTTGTGTGGGTAATAGCCGCAAAAGGGAAAAGTGCTATCTTCCTGCGTCCACGTCCTGCCCGCCGAAAACACTACTGTCGCGCCAATGTCCCTCGCGACAACGCAACAACAGAAGCGGCTAATGGAAGCTCTGGCCGCAGCCGCATATAGTGGTAAGCGTCTGCGAGACAACCACTCATACACAAACACACTTACACTTCTGAGCGGCCCGGCAGAGGCCCCGCGGGGGGGGGGGGGGGGGGTTGAGTCCGGGCACCCTGTGAACGGGTACCGCCCAACGCTGAATGGGAACCCTATAGACGGATATTTTTTCCAACCGGGTCATGCATGGATGGGCCCTATAAACGGGTATCGCCCACGAGAAAAGGAACCCACGAGACTCCCTCTGGCGAGACGCGAAGAGACGCAGAACCCCCAGGTGGAGATATCTGACCACCTCACACCTACCTTACATAGAACGGAATAGACGGAATAATTATGATGAACACGCATGGACCAAAGCAACTACCCCAGGTGGTTACTTCCAGACGGGGGGACTCTATTCTGAGCTCTGACCGGGAGCAAGCCCCGGTGGCTCAGAGTTGCAGCACGGATTCTGGGGGCTGCAGAACATGCCAATCAACAACAGGAGACAAGACGGATGAAGACAAGATGGACAGAGACAGCCACTTGCTGGAGGTTTACACGAGCCGGACAAGATGCAGCAGCATCTTCACCAATGCGAGCCTTGCGAGCTTTAAGAGCGCAACTGGTGGCAGCCTATTGATAAACGTGACGACAAAATGTATTGGAATGCAGACGATGACGAGGTTAAGGATCATCTGCGGATAATCCTCAAGCGAGTGAGAGCCATGCAGAAAAAGACAAGCATACAGAAAAACGTGAACGAAGAGATAAAAGACGGTATTAAAGTCATCACGGAGGTTGCTGAGATCGCCCTGGGCAAATGCGCAAGGCTCAGGAAACTAAAGACAGCCAGACAGGACGAAAAGACGAAACTGGAGCCAACGCCGAAGCGAAAACGTGTCGAGTCTGACGCCAGCGCTCCCCAACAGCCGGCGAAAAGACGAACGACGACTGACGACACGCAATCGCCAGAGGGGAGCTGGCAAGTACAAACGAGCAAAAAAGAAACGAAAGCGAAAACAAAAAAACAGAATAGAACAAGCAGACATACGAGGGCAACAAAGTGGTTAGACAGGACATACCACGCCCCATGCCTCGGGGGATGGCCATCCTTGTCAAGCCACAACACGGCACGACCTACGCAGACTTACTGCGACAGGTCAAGACGAAGGTAGACCCCGCGACGGCGAACGTAACGGTGAGGGGCTACCGCAAGACAAAGGACGGAGGACTGCGGTTTAAAGTGCAGTCAGGACGAGCGGGGAGCCAAAACTTCCAGCGCTCCCTCCAGAGCGCAATCGGCCAGGCGGAGCGCGTCCGGGCCATAATTCCCAGAACATCGCTAGAGAATATGGACCTGGAATGTGTCACGACTCCCGAGGAGGTCGCGGCGATCCTCATACAAGAGACGGGACAGGAAGGAGATCCGAAGGTGCACATCTTCGGCCCCAACAGATCCGGACAGTGCATGGCGGTGTGCGAGCTAGAATCGCAGAGAGCCATGCACTTACTGGAACGACAGCGACTTAAGATCGGATGGGTCAATTGCCGCATCCGACTCGGGATGACAGTACGAAGGTGCTACTGGTGCCTTGGCTACGGACACACGAGACGGAACTGCAAAGGACCAGACAGGACGGACCGCTGCTAGAAGTGCGGGGGCGGGGGCCATGTCGGCAAGACGTGCCAAAACCGACCAGCCTGCTTCCTGTGCACCGAGGCCAACAAACTGGAGGTGGCGCATCGGCCGGCACCGGTTCGTGCGCTGTCTTCAGGGCCGCACTGGAAGAGCGCAGGAACAAGACCGAGACATGACGAAGGTCCTCCAGGGAAACCTGAATCTAAGTCAGACGGCACAGCTGCTGCTACCGCAAATAGCTGACGAACTTGACGCGACGATACTATCCGAATAATACCGTGACGTGATAACGCCGACGTGGCTCTCCAACACCAGGGGCACCGCCGCTATCTGGGTCAGGGGGGATGCCGCCTCCCGGATATCTTCTTGCGGTGCGGCATACGACTTAGTCTGGGCAACGGTAGGCGCTTTGACGTATGTCAGCGTGTACCTAACGCCAAACTGCACCATCAGAGAGTTCGGGGAGAGGGTGTCCTTCCTGGAGGATAAGCTACGGCGTATACAAGGGCCCGTAGTCGTCGCAGGCGACTTTAACGCTAGAGCGATCGAGTGGGGAATGACCACGACGAACAAACGGGGACGGCTCCTGCTGGAGATGGCCGCCAGGCTGGACCTGGCAGTGGCCAACACAGAAAGACGCCAACGTACAGAAGGTAGGGCCTTGGGTACTTCATTCCCGACGTGACACTGACGTCGGACGGAACCCTCTCACCGATGAGGTACTGGCGGGTGGTCGAGGGCTACAATGCCAGCGACCACCAGTGCATAGCCTTTGAAGTGGGAGGCGATACGATAAGTCGACCCTGACGGAGTACACCGCCGCCGCGGTGCAACCTCAAAAGACTCGACAGGGACAGATTCTCCGAAGAGCTGATGGCAGCACCAGCTCCAAAGGGTAATCTGATCGACTGATCGACGAGACGACGAAACTCATCCAGCGGCTCTGTAACGATACGATTCCACAGAAACGCTATGGACGTAACCAACAACAACAATACTGGTGGACGGATGAAAATCCGGAACTGCGGAGGGCCTGCTTCGCCTGTAGGAGGAAACTCATTCGGGCGGGGTGGGGGGCGAAGCAGAGACGCATAGAAAAGCTTACAGGACAGCACGGAAAAAACTGACGACGACGATTAAGGACACAAAATGGAAGCTTTGGAGGGAACTGTGCGACGAGGTGAATCGGGCCCCTTGGGGCACCGCCTACAAGTTAGTAACCGGCAGACTCGGGGCTCGGGTGCCGACTGGCACAGTTTTCTAACGCACGAGACGAGAACGGAGACGGAAGATGACGACGAACCTGGGGACATACCACTCTTTCCCGAGGAGGAGCTTGCGAGAACGATCGTCTCGATGAAGGACGGAAAGGCCCCAGGACCGGACGGCATTGCGGGGGAGATTCTGCGGCTGATGGGCAACCTAAGGCCGCGGGTTTTCCTGGACATGTACAACACATACTTGACGACAGGCACGTTCTGTTACGGCACGATGGTGCTACTGGTGACACTGGACGCACAGAACGCCTTCAACTCGGCGAGGTGGGCGGACATCCTGGAAGCGCGGAGACGCGTTTTCGGGGTCCCACCGTACCTACTCCGAGTGCTGAGAAACCCGGACGATCACGGCGGGGGTCGCCCCGCGATCAATTCTCGGACCGGACTTTTGGAATAGAGTATACAACAGTTTGCCATACGGTAGACTCTAATCCATACCTTGCGTGTGTCGTGGATAAACTAAGTGAGTCAGTGAAAAACAAAAATCGTGTGTGGACAAGTGTGGATAAACGTTAAAAAGCAAGATGTCTTCGGGACAGTGGGCAGAGCAATCTGAAGGACGCGGAAACGATAAGGACGGAAGGTCGCAAAACAGCTACCGTGAAGTGCCTAGCGACTCCGATACATCAACGCAACGTCAACGATCCGGGTCGCGATTAAGCCTCGGCTCACTGCGTGCCCAGAGCATCAGTCCGCACAGGAGCTCCACAGGTAAGCGCCGTGAGTCGGACTTCGCCAGACTCACCGACGTCCTCGCAGGAATCGTAAAATCCAGTTCGAGGCCGTCAAATCATTTCGTAAATGAGAAAGTCTTACCCCAGTTCGACTCAGCAGAAAAAGCTTTAACTGCGGCCGACTGGCTAAAAAAGGTCTTAGGAAGGAGGAAAGGATGAAGGAAAAGGATTGGGACGATAAGACTAAACTCTATTTGGCGGTGTGTATATTACGGGGAAACGCGGAGATGTGGTATGATGGGTTGCAAGGCACGTACTTGTCGTGGGAGGCGTTCAAGCGTGCTTTCGTGAGACAATTTCTAGAGGAAAAAAGTTTCGGTTACTTGCTAAAGGAAGCAGTAGAATATTCTAGTAAACCCAGTGACGACTTACAGTCGTATTGTTTCGTTAAAATGGGCAAACTGAACCGCCTCAAATTCGGACTCCAAGAAGAACAGATGGTCGATTTCGTAGCTTGAGGAATACACGACGAAAATATCCGTAAAACAGTTTTAGCATCTCAATATAAAACAATAGCCGAATGAAACCATTGTTTGGGAGTCTTTTCTCCGACAACGTCCAAAACGAAGGAAGGGAGGCACGCTATTGCCAGCGAAAGTCAGTTAGGGAAAAACGACGGGGGTGCGAGGGCCCGCTGCTACTCTTTCGGCAAAAAGGGATTGACTGCCGCAAGCACGAGTTCTCGCGCGAAATGAGCCCGTCTAAGACCTCTTGTCCGCAGGAAAATACGCCAAAATGCAACTATTGCGGTACAACAGGTCACACCGACGAAAAATGTTACCGCAAAATAGCCGAAAGCAAGTCTTGACTAGCCGGAGAAAGGTCGGAGAATGCCCCCATGTATGCACTATAGCGGAAGTCCAGAAACCCCTCAAACTATGTAAGGTAAATGGGACAGCACAGGAGTGCTTTATAGACTTGGGAAGCGATTGCTCCGTGATGAAGGAAAGCATGGTGTGAGCGCTGAATTTGAAGTTAGACCCAACAGACCAAACACTGTCCGCGTTCAACTCCTCGATATCCGTAGCCATCGGTCGGGCGGAGGTCGATCTCACCATAGACGGGATGACATTTGTAGTCGGCTTTTATGTCCTGCCTAATGATCAGATCCCTCGTGAAATATTGGTCGGGCGGAACATTTTAGCCGATTTCAGCCTCAGAGCGATAGTTGGTGCGAGTGATCTAACGCTCGTCAGGTCGACGGGAGACCGCGAGACCCGTGAAGCGCCTAGCATCAACGTAGTGAACGGAAGTAGGGGTGCCCCTATAACCGAAAAGGACGTTGATTGCCCAGGGCTCGATTTGAGGCTACGTTCAAGTTTGATCGAGCTTCTCAACCGATTCAGGGCGAACATATCCTTTAAGGTTGGAGAGCTCGGGAGAGCAAATGTCGAAGAAACGAAAATAGAATTATTAAAGGAAGAGCCTGTATATCACCGACCCTACCACATGTCATTTCAAGAGCGTGACACAGTAAAGTGAATCGTAGCAAATTTAGAGGCTAATAATATCGTCCGCGAGAGCCGATCGTCTTATGCGAGCCCAGTTGTGTTGGTCTGAAAAAAAGAATGGCGAGTCGCGTATGTGCGTAGATTTCCGAGCACTTAATAGAATCACTAAGCGCGATAAGTACCCCTTGCCATTAATCAAAGATTAGATCGATCAACTGGGAGGCAAGTCGCTTTTTACTTCATTAGACCTAATGTCGGAGTTTTACCAGATTCCATTGCATTTGGAATCCGTGAAGAACACCGCGTTCATTATACCCGATAGTCATTATGAGCTTTTGCGCATGCCTTTCGGACTTGCAAATGCGCCTATTTCAGAGGGCTCATGCTCTGTATTCCAGAAGGCGCATGCTCTGTATTTCAGAGGGCTATGAATAAAACACTAGGTTACTTGAGGTTTAGCCGAGCTTTACTCTACATGGACGATATTCTTATCCTTACATCGAGCGTAGAGGACGGCCTCAAACGTTTAGAGTCAGTTTCAGAGGCCTTGAAAAAATATAAATTTACCCTCAACCTCTCCAAATGTAGATTCCTACAACCAAAGATCGACTATCTCGGTAGAGAGATATCGAAGGAGGGGGTTCGACCCGGGGTACTCAAGACAGCCGCGATAGTGAAAGCCCCTTATCCGAGCAATGTAAAACAGGTGCGCCAATGTTTAGGACTCGCTGGTTACGTTCGAAGATTCGTTAAAGATTACGTCCGCACCGACGTGCCTCTGACGAATTTGCTGCGCAAAGATGCCCCATGGCCCGCTGAACAGTCCCCATGGCCCGCTGAAAAGCCATGGACACCATAAAACACATACTTTCCAACAGGCCTGTCTTAGCCATTTACGATCCTAGCCTAACGACAAAATTGCATACCGATGCCAGCTCAATGGGACTCGGGGCAATACATATAAAAAAACAGACACAGAAAAAAGGGTCGTAGCATACTATAGCCGTAAGACTTCAGTCGAAGAACAAAAGTACCATTCGTATGACTTAGAGACATTAACCATAGTCTAAGCTTTTAAGACCTTTCGGATATATTTATTAGGCGTAAAATTCACCGTGGTGACGGACTACAGCGCGGTAAGAGCGACTGCCAGAAAAAGGATATGCAACCACGCGTAGCTAGGTGGTGGGATCACATGCAAAACTTTGACTTTGAAATCGTGTATAGGCCGGGGGCACAAGCCGCACATGTCGACTACTTGAGTCGAAACCCCATGGAGTGTCTGCTCGTAGACATAACGGACTGTGAATGGATAAAGGTTGTTCAAATACAGGACCCAAACACACACGTAATCCATAAAATTTTAGAATCTGGAGACGTTCAGCCTGACACGAAACAATACTTCGAAAAGTACGATCTCAAGGGAGGCGGGGTGTTTTGGAGAACCGAATCGAGTAATAAGTGGCTGGTGTCACGTGCGTCACGTTTCAATATCGTAAAGATGTGTCACGACGACCAGGGACATTTTTCTGTGGAAAGAACCGTTGAGCAAGTCCGAGAAAATTATTGGTTTGCAGGGATGCGTAAATTCATAACTAAATACGTACATGCTTGCCTTAACTGTCTATACTATAAATTCTCATCTGGGCGTAAACCAGGTTACTACACCCCATTGAAAAGCTCTCTATCCCATTTCATACATTGCATCTGGACCACGTGGGCCCGTTTATACGGAGCAAGCGTAAAAACACGCAGATACTGACGATAGTAGACGGATTCACGAAGTTCTGCATACTCAAACCCGTACGAGACACAAAGACGAAATGGGTCATCAAGGCGCTCGACCAATTATTCGCGTTGTTCGGGGTCCCAACGCGGATTGTGAGCGACAGGGGAAGCTGTTTCACTTCGCATCGTTTCGCTGCATTCTGCAAGGAGTGTGGGATCAAGCATGTTCTTCATGCGACGGTGACGCCACGGGCAAATGGTGGGTTGCAGCCATGGGTGCCGGGGCGCCAGAGGACACGAGGGACGACATCTTGAAGAAGGTGCAGAGTGGAATCAATTCCTCCACAAACAGAACGACACATAGAAGCCCAGCACAGCTGTTGTATGGGTGCAAACCTCGCTGCAGTGCAGATGCAGCATTACTCGGTGAGATCCAGTCGACTCTCGATCGAATAGATCTCGAAGAACTGCGGAGGGAAGCTAAGCGTTCGACGGATGAAGACCAGCAACGCCAGTAGTAGAACTAGGGGGGTTCTGGATAAAGTGTGGGTGAGGGGGGTGCGGGGAAGGGGGAGTCCGGGACGGGGGGTAAGGGGAGGGGTTTGATCATGTGGTGGGGGAAGTGTGTGGCGCGGAGTATGCGGTGAAGGGGAGGGGGTGAGGAGCCTATAGCAAGGGGAGGGAGGTGTCTGGCTGTCGCGCGAAGGTCTAGGGCCCGTTTGGGGAATTGGGGGAGGGGGATTTGCGGCTCGCGGAGAGAGGTTGGCGAGTGACGTCACGCGAGGGAAGAGGATGCCCAAAAACACGGGGGTTCATGGAGAGGGGATAACGGTTGTAGGCGCGGGTCAAGGGGGCACCGGCAGCCAGAGGACATTGTAGATGACGTGACAATTTTCTTGGGGGAGGTGGCGTTATTGATACAGGTGAATCGTTTCCAGACAATGGAGGAAAATTTCTCTCAAACATGTGGATATGCATGTGACAGCCAGCGTCTATGATACACTCTCGGCAACGTAAGGCAATTGTAATGCTAGTTGTCAAATGAGACTTTACAGATAAACTTTTTGGGGGAAGTGTGTGGTGGGGAGTATACGGCGAAGGGGAGGGGGTGAGGAGCCTATAGCAAGGGGAGGGAGGTGTCTGGCTGTCGCGCGAAGGTCTAGGGCCCGTTTGGGGAATTGGGGGAGGGGGATTTGCGGCTCGCGGAGAGAGGTCGGCGTGTGACGTCACGCGGAGAAGAGGATGCCCAAAATCATGGGTCAATGCCCAAAAGCACGAGAGGATAACAGTTGTAGGTACGGGCCAAGGGGGCACCGGCAGCCAGGGGACGTTGTAGATGATGCGACAACTTTCTAAGGTGGTGTTATTGATACAGGTGAATCGTTTCCAGACAATGGAGGAAAATTTCTCTCAAACATGTGGATATGCATGTGAAAGCCAGCGTCTATGATACACTCTCGGCAACTTAATGCAATTTTACTGCTAGATGTCAAATGGGACTTTACCGATAAACTTTTTATGCAGTTATAGTAATGGAGGCCCTTATAAAATTACATGGCATTCGGTCTTGTATTCATTCCGAAAGATAACGTCGAGATGTTTGCATGTGCGAGTATGTATGCAGTGCACCCAGCCAAGAACCCGTGGGACTTGACGAAGAATGAGCTCGAACACGTTCCAAAGACCTTGCTCATAAAATATTGGAGTCGACACATTGGTATGCTGTGGGATCGTTTGCCGGAACATCATCGAAACGACAGTGAAATATTATCATATCTTCCATGCATGAAGCATTACAATACACCTGAGATGTTGGATCATATTGATGACCCCCCACCACCGCAACGGAATTGTGAAAAGTGTTGTGAGGGAGACAATACTATTCGTGAGAAAAAATAAACGTTCCTCGACGCATTTGAAGTTGTTTCGTCGATGAAAAATGGATTTCTCATGATCAGCAAAACGGCGGAATTTTTCCCAACGAAGAAGCTGTCTCAAGGTTCCATCGTGTTATCCAATCTCTGACATGAGGGCTGCCCACACCAAATTAGCAAAGCGTTACGTAGTAGACATCATGGACGAGTTCGCCGTTCTTTTACCAACACGGGTCATGAAGGCCTTCAATCACGGTCCAAAGATGTTCGAGAATATATTGGAAATGACTCGCAATGACGAACTATACATGAACCATTATGGCGGACAATACAGCAGCATCGCGTTCAATAAACAGTGAGCACACCATTGTGCTGGCCGGAAATGATGAGTTCAACGGCATCACCATCATCGGTCGCTAACATCGTTGAGTTTTCAACATGGTCACAACAATGTATAAAGGATAGCTTTCATCGAATATAAAAAATGTTCCCCGTAGCTGTTGGATGTAAGAATAAATACAATCGAAAACGATATATATCAAAATGTTTTTTTATTTAAAAATGTTCTTTTTTAAAAATCCTCCCCTCACGCAGCGCTTCGTATACACTCAACCAGCTTTTCAGCGATTTTACATTCGCATTGGCGCAATTGTATTTCATATTGATGAAATGATGGGGACATTCAAATAACTGGCCTGCAATCATGCATACGATCGAAGTTGCATGAATGGGACACCATCAACGAGACAAAAATTGCTCTAAGTCCGCACGATGACAAACGGCATATCATACCCGGAACCACGAAAACGCTACCATGGGGGCCTTATAGAATACAATCGTAGTATGCATTCTTGTGAATCGTAAATAATCTTGAAAAATAATTGTAGAAAGTTCTGTAAATAATCAGTCCTGTAAATATCGGGGTTTGCAATTAATCGTGTCGGTCTGTTATGTGTAATATATTGGTTTATAGATTTTTCAACTGAGAAACTGAAGAAGAGCTAATTGTAGTTTGGTGAATCACCTCATTTTTCCCACACCCTTCTGACACTCTTCTGTGTGAGAGGTAGAGAGAGAGAGAGAGAGAGAGAGAGAGAGAGAGAGAGAGAGAGAGAGAGAAAGAGAGAGAGAGAGAGAGAGAGAGAGAGGGTTTAAAGGATGAGAAGCAAAAGAGAAAGCTACCTAAGCTGGAAAACACTTGCTGCGGTGAAGAGAACGGTGGACGCTTTGTGAGAGAAAGACCAACCATTGTCATCTGGTAGGAGCAGAGCAAAAGAGAGCGAGAAAAGAGTCATCAATTTTAAAACATTTACATTGTTCGCTACAAATCAGATTTGCTTATCCAGCTATTGTGAGTGTTATCGAAACCCAGCCGCATTACTAACATTCGATTACCACGCTGCTGCAATACTTTTTCAATGAGATAAATTTCGGGATATTGAACTTTAAGTAGCTCCTGATCGTACAAATCACCTGCAATGGCTTCATCGTTATAGTCCGTCAGGTGAAATGCTACACACTTCGTGTTTTTCTCTCGATATATGGTAAATATTTCAGCTGTCTATTTCTGTGTGTAATCCTTTCAAAAAACACTCCAAAATTTACTGATTATCAACTCACATTATCGCAAAATTTTACTTTCATGATGATGCTTTTTTAATGGACACTTGTCAAAAGTACGTTGTAGCAGCTACTTCTCATTTTCAACGTTAACGCTCCTTGATTTCACCTGAGTTATGGTATAGTGTACATAATCATTATACCCGCCTACTATGTTGTAAAGAATATCGATCCATGTATAATCAGTACGTAGCCTAAATTGCATTCACACCTTATTTCTCAATGCACGATTGAGATGCTCGCAAAGTAATGCTTTTAGATTGGTATACGTTGAACATATGAGAATATTGACACAGCTGAACGAAACAGTGACCACAGATCTTCTTACATGCATTACTCAACGGTATTGAATCTATCGAATATTGGATTCCCAATAACTGAAGGTCAAATTATAAAAAAAAAAATATACAAAAAAATGGTGCTTCAACATAAGAAGAAGAAAAGCATATCAATTTGCTATACATACAAGATACCGAAGATAACAATGTATGACATATTACATAAATAAAGAACCTGTCAAGCCTCGTGAGCGCAGAACAGAGGCAACCATTAAAAAAATATATATATATGCCATCGGTGTGTGAAGTTAACATAATTACTATATCGTTATATGCGCTAGACGAATTAAACAACAATCCATTATTTCGCTGGTGTCTGCATTACTTTAGATCAAAGGATAAACTGCAATCACACGAGATCGATTGTGGAGCACTAAAGCACTGCCCCATCCGACTAACAAATAATACCAATATGTGGCACTAAATCATCAACTCCAGTTGGAAAGCACGACATCCATTAATAGAAAATGCCTATTTGGAGTGTTTTTGACTAATGATAGGGAGAAAATGAGAGTGTGCAAAGACTGATGAGGAGAACGTAGCCGAGGATATGTATCAATAGCATGAAGTATTTAGTATTGATAACCACATCTGCTTTTCATATAACGAATCGCTATCATAGTATCAATCACGTCACAGCGCTGATTCCATATCATGGTTTGTGGTAGAACTGGAAAAACTAGTGCTGTGCATAAGATACATTTTCTACGAAAATTAATGCTCATCATGAGTTAATTCCAATACGTTCACGCTATGGCAATAATTGTGCATTCAGTCATCATCAACCAATAGAGGTAGAAGTTGAATTACTCAAGATACAATGGCGTATGCCCCACATAATATTAGATGAGATCACTAATGTATCATTACTTTGAACATTGGAAAGTGGGCGATACTTGAATATGAGTTTTCACTCTTAGGATCTATACGAATGTCCACCGCTTCAAAGCACAACGAAGCATTCATGGACCGTAAAAGCTGCCTCCCAACTAGAGAAACCAATAGACGTAATTGGTGCGGCACAGACTGGTAAAAAAGATAATATATGGCAAAGGACATTATATTATTCACCGACTGCAAACTCACAAGGGTTAAACTTTATCTCAATTCAGCATTCTTTTCTCAGGAGGACTCGCATTTAGACTTCAAAAAAGTTTCGGCATTTTGTTCAATATGTACTCGCGATTTCGTAAATACCATTACGACTGCAATAGTGATCGCTCTTTACTGACCATCGCCAAGTCTTAATGTAACGGCCCTCTCGCAGATAATGATTGATCGCATCAGATCGAGCCTGTAAAAAATGCTGCCATAGATGTATGAATAGAGTTTAAATGCAAAGAAGATTCACCACCGAATACGACTGCTTATTGTTTTAATCTTACACGATCGCGTTGTTGGATATTGTTCATTGACCGATATTATGAGTAAAATTGTATAGATCAGCAAAATTCCGAGAGATACGAAGCATTATGATTGATTCGCAATGGTCTAAAGTGGGCCTATGGAAACATTCCATATAGCGTGACTGAAGGTTTAATAACAGCTGCAGTTGAAGGTTCAACGGAAGACGACATGTGTCCAATCGTATATGTTAAGGGTTATGAAAAACGAAAATGGCTAGCTGATATACTAAATATGAAAAATGAGCTATTTATTGAGTCGTTGAATATAGACTTTGACGATATGGATGTCTCAAGTAAATTAGATGGAAGTTCTACTCTACGATCTGAAAAGCATACAAACAATTGTGCCCTACAAAATGTATTTAAAATCTTTAATTGGTGGTTGAATCATAAAGATTCGTGCAAATAAAAGAAATGTAACATTATGTACTTTATATTCTCCTCACCCCGTACTTAGTTATGTCAGCATCATCTGATATCGGATTGTGCACCTGAATAAAATATTATTTTCGAATGTGAAACTCATTTTTTTTGTATGGAATTTGATTGAAAATAAAGTAATATAATCGCTCAATGATGATCGAATACATTCATCGGTATACGTTCGATAGATTTTTGGTGAACCGTTTGTTGAAAGTTTGCGAGGCATTTGAAAGTTTTCGACAGTCGTTCGTAAGACGTTCCAGAGACTTCCGAAGACATTCATAAGACGTTCGAAGACATTCAAGAGACGTTCTAAAACATTCATAACACGTTAAAGACATGCATGAGAGGTTCAAAGAGTTTCAAAAGATTTCTACGACGTTCATGAGACGTTTGAAGGTGTTCGTGAGACGTTCAAGAGACTTTCGAAAACGTTCATAAGACGTTTGAAGACATTCATGAGAGGTTTGAAGACGTTCAAGAGATCTGTGAGAATATCCATAATATGTTGGAAGACATCGATGAGGGGTTCGAAGACGTTTAAGAGACATTCAAAGACATTCACGAGTAATTTGAAGACATTCAAAAACGTTCGAAAACGTTCATAAGACGTTTGAAGACATTCATGAGAGGTTCGAAGACGTTCAAGAGATCTGTGAGAATATCCATAATATGTTGGAAGACATCGATGAGGGGTTCGAAGACGTTTAAGAGACATTCAAAGACATTCACGAGTAATTTGAAGACATTCAAAGACGTTCGTATTCGTTTAAGAGACTTTTGACGACATTCATAATACGTTTGAAGACATTCATGGGGGGTTCGAAGACGCTTAGGAGAGACTTTCAAAGACATTAACGAGGGGTTTGTCCGAAGACATTCATAAGACGTTTGACAACAGTCAAGAGACGTTCGAAAACATTCATAAGGTGTTTGAAGACATGCATGAGGGGTTCGAAGAGTTTCAAGAGACTTTCTACGACGCTCATGAGACGTTTGAAGATGTTCGTGAGACATTCAAGAGACTTTCGAATACGTTCATAAGACGTTTGACGACATTCAAAAGATCTTTTGACGTCATTCAAAAGATCTTTGACGATATTCATAATAGGTTTGAAGACATCGATGAGTGGTTCGATGACGTTTTAGCGACTTTCGAAACATTCACGAGGGGTTTGAAGACTTTCAAGAAACTTTCGAATATGTTCAAGAGACTTTCGACGACATTCACAATACGTTTGAATACATTCATGAGGGGTTCGAAGACATTTCAGAGACTTTCGACGACATTCATAATACGTTTGAAGCCATTCATGAAGGGTTCGAAGACGCTTAAGAGACTTTCAAAGGCATTCACGAGAGGTGCGAAGACGTTCAGAGACTTTCGAAGACATTCAAGAGATCTTTGACAATATTCATATTACGTTTGAAGACATCGACGAGGGGTTCGATGACGTTTTAGAGACTTTCAAAGACATTCACGAGGGGTTTGAAGACGTTCAAGAAACTTTCGAATATGTTCAAGAGACTTTCGACGACATTCATAATACGATCTGAGGCGACATCCATAAACCGAAGACTTTCACGGCGTTTAAGTTTCGCTCTAATTGTTTGGGTTTGTTTAGGATTTTCACAGTTTTGGTGAAATGTGAAAATCGACTTTTTTGGTGAAAATCCTAAACAAACCCAAACAATTAGAGCGAATCTTAAACGCCGTGAAAGTCTTCGGTTTATGGATGTCGCCTCAGATCGTATTATGAATGTCGTCGAAAGTCTCTTGAACATATTCGAAAGTTTCTTGAACGTCTTCAAACCCCTCGTGAATGTCTTTGAAAGTCTCTAAAACGTCATCGAACCCCTCGTCGATGTCTTCAAACGTAATATGAATATTGTCAAAGATCTCTTGAATGTCTTCGAAAGTCTCTGAACGTCTTCGCACCTCTCGTGAATGCCTTTGAAAGTATCTTAAGCGTCTTCGAACCCTTCATGAATGGCTTCAAACGTATTATGAATGTCGTCGAAAGTCTCTGAAATGTCTTCGAACCCCTCATGAATGTATTCAAACGTATTGTGAATGTCGTCGAAAGTCTCTTGAACATATTCGAAAGTTTCTTGAAAGTCTTCAAACCCCTCGTGAACGTTTCGAAAGTCGCTAAAACGTCATCGAACCACTCATCGATGTCTTCAAACCTATTATGAATATCGTCAAAGATCTTTTGAATGACGTCAAAAGATCTTTTGAATGTCGTCAAACGTCTTATGAACGTATTCGAAAGTCTCTTGAATGTCTCACGAACATCTTCAAACGTCTCATGAGCGTCGTAGAAAGTCTCTTGAAACTCTTCGAACCCCTCATGCATGTCTTCAAACACCTTATGAATGTTTTCGAACGTCTCTTGACTGTTGTCAAACGTCTTATGAATGTCTTCGGACAAACCCCTCGTTAATGTCTTTGAAAGTCTCTCCTAAGCGTCTTCGAACCCCCCATGAATGTCTTCAAACGTATTATGAATGTCGTCAAAAGTCTCTTAAACGAATACGAACGTCTTTGAATGTCTTCAAATTACTCGTGAATGTCTTTGAATGTCTCTTAAACGTCTTCGAACCCCTCATCGATGTCTTCCAACATATTATGGATATTCTCACAGATCTCTTGAACGTCTTCGAACCTCTCATGAATGTCTTCAAACGTCTTATGAACGTTTTTGAATGTCTTCAAATTACTCGTGAATGTCTTTGAATGTCTCTTAAACGTCTTCGAACCCCTCATCGATGTCTTCCAACATATTATGGATATTCTCACAGATCTCTTGAACGTCTTCAAACCTCTCATGAATATCTTCAAACGTCTTATGAACGTTTTCGAAAGTCTCTTGAACATCTCACGAACACCTTCAAACGTCTCATGAACGTCGTAGAAATCTTTTGAAACTCTTTGAACCTCTCATGCATGTCTTTAACGTGTTATGAATGTTTTAGAACGTCTCTTGAATGTCTTCGAACGTCTTATGAATGTCTTCGGAAGTCTCTGGAACGTCTTACGAACGACTGTCGAAAACTTTCAAATGCCTCGCAAACTTTCAACAAACGGTTCACCAAAAATCTATCGAACGTATACCGATGAATGTATTCGATCATCATTGAGCGATTATATTACTTTATTTTCAATCAAATTCCATACAAAAAAAAATGAGTTTCACATTCGAAAATAATATTTTATTCAGGTGCACAATCCGATATCAGATGATGCTGACATAACTAAGTACGGGGTGAGGAGAATATAAAGTACATAATGTTACATTTCTTTTATTTGCACGAATCTTTATGATTCAACCACCAATTAAAGATTTTAAATACATTTTGTAGGGCACAATTGTTTGTATGCTTTTCAGATCGTAGAGTAGAACTTCCATCTAATTTACTTGAGACATCCATATCGTCAAAGTCTATATTCAACGACTCAATAGATAGCTCATTTTTCATATTTAGTATATCAGCTAGCCATTTTCGTTTTTCATAACCCTTAACATATACGATTGGACACATGTCGTCTTCCGTTGAACCTTCAACTGCAGCTGTTATTAAACCTTCAGTCACGCTATATGGAATGTTTCCATAGGCCCACTTTAGACCATTGCGAATCAATCATAATGCTTCGTATCTCTCGGAATTTTGCTGATCTATACAATTTTACTCATAATATCGGTCAATGAACAATATCCAACAACGCGATCGTGTAAGATTAAAACAATAAGCAGTCGTATTCGGTGGTGAATCTTCTTTGCATTTAAACTCTATTCATACATCTATGGCAGCATTTTTTACAGGCTCGTTCTGATGCGATCAATCATTATCTGCGAGAGGGCCGTTACATTAAGACATGGCGATGGTCAGTAAAGAGCGATCACTATTGCAGTCGTAATGGTATTTACGAAATCGCAAGTACATATTGAACAAAATGCCGAAACTTTTTTGAAGTCTAAATGCGAGTCCTCCTGAGAAAAGAATGCTGAATTGAGATAAAGTTTAACCCTTGTGAGTTTGCAGTCGGTGAATAATATAATGTCCTTTGCCATATATTATCTTTTTTACCAGTCTGTGCCGCACCAATTACGTCTATTGGTTTCTCTAGTTGGGAGGCAGCTTTTACGGTCCATGAATGCTTCGTTGTGCTTTGAAGCGGTCGACATTCGTATAGATCCTAAGAGTGAAAACTCATATTCAAGTATCGCCCACTTTCCAATGTTCAAAGTAATGATACATTAGTGATCTCATCTAATATTATGTGGGGCATACGCCATTGTATCTTGAGTAATTCAACTTCTACCTCTATTGGTTGATGATGACTGAATGCACAATTATTGCCATAGCGTGAACGTATTGGAATTAACTCATGACGAGCATTAATTTTCGTAGAAAATGTATCTTATGCACAGCACTAGTTTTTCCAGTTCTACCACAAACCATGATATGGAATCAGCGCTGTGACGTGATTGATACTATGATAGCGATTCGTTATATGAAAAGCACATGTGGTTATCAATACTAAATACTTCATGCTATTGATACATATCCTCGGCTACGTTCTCCTCATCAGTCTTTGCACACTCTCATTTTCTCCCTATCATTAGTCAAAAACACTCCAAATAGGCATTTTCTATTAATGGATGTCGTGCTTTCCAACTGGAGTTGATGATTTAGTGCCACATATTGGTATTATTTGTTAGTCGGATGGGGCAGTGCTTTAGTGCTCCACAATCGATCTCGTGTGATTGCAGTTTATCCTTTGATCTAAAGTAATGCAGACACCAGCGAAATAATGGATTGTTGTTTAATTCGTCTAGCGCATATAACGATATAGTAATTATGTTAACTTCACACACCGATGGCATATATATATATTTTTAATAGTTGCCTCTGTTCTGCGCTCACGAGGCTTGACAGGTTCTTTATTTATGTAATATGTCATACATTGTTATCTTCGGTATCTTGTATGTATAGCAAATTGATATGCTTTTCTTCTTCTTATGTTGAAGCACCATTTTTTTGTATATTTTTTTTTTTTATAATTTGACCTTCAGTTATTGGGAATCCAATATTCGATAGATTCAATACCGTTGAGTAATGCATGTAAGAAGATCTGTGGTCACTGTTTCGTTCAGCTGTGTCAATATTCTCATATGTTCAACGTATACCAATCTAAAAGCATTACTTTGCGAGCATCTCAATCGTGCATTGAGAAATAAGGTGTGAATGCAATTTAGGCTACGTACTGATTATACATGGATCGATATTCTTTACAACATAGTAGGCGGGTATAATGATTATGTACACTATACCATAACTCAGGTGAAATCAAGGAGCGTTAACGTTGAAAATGAGAAGTAGCTGCTACAACGTACTTTTGACAAGTGTCCATTAAAAAAGCATCATCATGAAAGTAAAATTTTGCGATAATGTGAGTTGATAATCAGTAAATTTTGGAGTGTTTTTTGAAAGGATTACACACAGAAATAGACAGCTGAAATATTTACCATATATCGAGAGAAAAACACGAAGTGTGTAGCATTTCACCTGACGGACTATAACGATGAAGCCATTGCAGGTGATTTGTACGATCAGGAGCTACTTAAAGTTCAATATCCCGAAATTTATCTCATTGAAAAAGTATTGCAGCAGCGTGGTAATCGAATGTTAGTAATGCGGCTGGGTTTCGATAACACTCACAATAGCTGGATAAGCAAATCTGATTTGTAGCGAACAATGTAAATGTTTTAAAATTGATTACTCTTTTCTCGCTCTCTTTTGCTCTGCTCCTACCAGATGACAATGGTTGGTCTTTCTCTCACAAAGCGTCCACCGTTCTCTTCACCGCAGCAAGTGTTTTCCAGCTTAGGTAGCTTTCTCTTTTGCTTCTCATCCTTTAAACCCTCTCTCTCTCTCTCTCTCTCTCTCTTTCTCTCTCTCTCTCTCTCTCTCTCTCTCTCTCTCTCTCTCTCTACCTCTCACACAGAAGAGTGTCAGAAGGGTGTGGGAAAAATGAGGTGATTCACCAAACTACAATTAGCTCTTCTTCAGTTTCTCAGTTGAAAAATCTATAAACCAATATATTACACATAACAGACCGACACGATTAATTGCAAACCCCGATATTTACAGGACTGATTATTTACAGAACTTTCTACAATTATTTTTCAAGATTATTTACGATTCACAAGAATGCATACTACGATTGTATTCTATAAGGCCCCCATGGTAGCGTTTTCGTGGTTCCGGGTATGATATGCCGTTTGTCATCGTGCGGACTTAGAGCAATTTTTGTCTCGTTGATGGTGTCCCATTCATGCAACTTCGATCGTATGCATGATTGCAGGCCAGTTATTTGAATGTCCCCATCATTTCATCAATATGAAATACAATTGCGCCAATGCGAATGTAAAATCGCTGAAAAGCTGGTTGAGTGTATACGAAGCGCTGCGTGAGGGGAGGATTTTTAAAAAAGAACATTTTTAAATAAAAAAACATTTTGATATATATCGTTTTCGATTGTATTTATTCTTACATCCAACAGCTACGGGGAACATTTTTTATATTCGATGAAAGCTATCCTTTATACATTGTTGTGACCATGTTGAAAACTCAACGATGTTAGCGACCGATGATGGTGATGCCGTTGAACTCATCATTTCCGGCCAGCACAATGGTGTGCTCACTGTTTATTGAACGCGATGCTGCTGTATTGTCCGCCATAATAGTTCATGTATAGTTCGTCATTGCGAGTCATTTCCAATATATTCTCGAACATCTTTGGACCGTGATTGAAGGCCTTCATGACCCGTGTTGGTAAAAGAACGGCGAACTCGTCCATGATGTCTACTACGTAACGCTTTGCTAATTTGGTGTGGGCAGCCCTCATGTCAGAGATTGGATAACACGATGGAACCTTGAGACAGCTTCTTCGTTGGGAAAAATTCCGCCGTTTTGCTGATCATGAGAAATCCATTTTTCATCGACGAAACAACTTTAAATGCGTCGAGGAACGTTTATTTTTTCTCACGAATAGTATTGTCTCCCTCACAACACTTTTCACAATTCCGTTGCGGTGGTGGGGGGTCATCAATATGATCCAACATCTCAGGTGTATTGTAATGCTTCATGCATGGAAGATATGATAATATTTCACTGTCGTTTCGATGATGTTCCGGCAAACGATCCCACAGCATACCAATGTGTCGACTCCAATATTTTATGAGCAAGGTCTTTGGAACGTGTTCGAGCTCATTCTTCGTCAAGTCCCACGGGTTCTTGGCTGGGTGCACTGCATACATACTCGCACATGCAAACATCTCGACGTTATCTTTCGGAATGAATACAAGACCGAATGCCATGTAATTTTATAAGGGCCTCCATTACTATAACTGCATAAAAAGTTTATCGGTAAAGTCCCATTTGACATCTAGCAGTAAAATTGCATTAAGTTGCCGAGAGTGTATCATAGACGCTGGCTTTCACATGCATATCCACATGTTTGAGAGAAATTTTCCTCCATTGTCTGGAAACGATTCACCTGTATCAATAACACCACCTTAGAAAGTTGTCGCATCATCTACAACGTCCCCTGGCTGCCGGTGCCCCCTTGGCCCGTACCTACAACTGTTATCCTCTCGTGCTTTTGGGGATTGACCCATGATTTTGGGCATCCTCTTCTCCGCGTGACGTCACACGCCGACCTCTCTCCGCGAGTCGCAAATCCCCCTCCCCCAATTCCCCAAACGGGCCCTAGACCTTCGCGCGACAGCCAGACACCTCCCTCCCCTTGCTATAGGCTCCTCACCCCCTCCCCTTCGCCGCATACTCCCCACCACACACTTCCCCCAAAAAGTTTATCTGTAAAGTCTCATTTGACAACTAGCATTACAATTGCCTTACGTTGCCGAGAGTGTATCATAGACGCTGGCTGTCACATGCATATCCACATGTTTGAGAGAAATTTTCCTCCATTGTCTGGAAACGATTCACCTGTATCAATAACGCCACCTCCCCCAAGAAAATTGTCACGTCATCTACAATGTCCTCTGGCTGCCGGTGCCCCCTTGACCCGCGCCTACAACCGTTATCCCCTCTCCATGAACCCCCGTGTTTTTGGGCATCCTCTTCCCTCGCGTGACGTCACTCGCCAACCTCTCTCCGCGAGCCGCAAATCCCCCTCCCCCAATTCCCCAAACGGGCCCTAGACCTTCGCGCGACAGCCAGACACCTCCCTCCCCTTGCTATAGGCTCCTCACCCCCTCCCCTTCACCGCATACTCCGCGCCACACACTTCCCCCACCACATGATCAAACCCCTCCCCTTACCCCCCGTCCCGGACTCCCCCTTCCCCGCACCCCCCTCACCCACACTTTATCCAGAACCCCCCTAGTTCTACTACTAACGCCAGAAGACAGCATTCGATGCGCGGAGGTCCAAGCCGCCAGGTCGAAGTTGATGGCGAAGTTTAAGGGCCCGTTCAAAATCACTGCTGTCCTGCCGAACGATCAGTACGAGGCTGGAGACCTGCGTGCGCTTCGGATGGCGAAAGGTTAAAGGAGCGTTGTTCCTGTTGATGGCCTTCAGAAATGGGTCACGTTTGACGCTCTCGAATAGCCTATGGGTAAGGCTCCAGTCGGATTAAGGGGAAGTGGAACCTGCTAGCATGAGTGGTCCGCATTGTCTCACCATCGAGGACGCTGGATTTCCTCTTGACGAGACTGTAACAGTGCGTCGCAACTATCGAGCCTGTAGGCAGATACGTCTGGGATAGCAGAGGTGTCGGTTCTGTCCAGTTGGGGGCAACGGTAAACACCCTCTGGTTAGCTATTTCCCGGCATGTCTCACCATCGCCTCTTGGGCAGAGTGCGTGGGATGGGAGCCTGGGAGATGCTATTTTCTGGTTGGCTATGTACCCGGCATGTCTCACCATCGGCAGAGTGCGCAGGATGGGAGCTTGGGAGACGCAATTGTTCTGATGGGCTATGTACCGGCATGTCTCACCGTCGCCTCTTGACAAGAGTGTGTGGGATGGGAGCCTGGGAGATGCCATTTGTCTGTTTAGTTATGTACCCGGCGAGTCCTGGCCAGAGTGCGCGGGATAGGAGCCTGGGAGACGTTTTTTTCTTCATTCTTCCTGTCACAGTAGAAGACGGTTTGTAACCGATTGCGGTTGTTATTGGTAAATCCAGGGAATTGGATGTGAAATTTGATGGGCATCTTGATGTCGCCAGGTGTGTCAGTTGGTCAGTGTTGTTTGACGACTTGAATTTGCTTTTTGTACTGTGACAACCTCTCCGCTTGCATACTCTATACTATCTGACATTAAAAATGGAATGGTATGATTTTATCTCTCTAAGCCTTACTGTCCTGTCTACTATCTTGTTGCACGCTCAACTAACATGTGCCGCGAGTCCGAACTGTCGTGGCCATAGCTTACCGGTCAAGAGCTGATGTATAAGGAGGATCCGAGCAAGGCAAGAATTTGACCGGTACCAAGTCGAGTACTCAGCATGTTAAGCGAAACCTTGGTGGTCAGGTTCATTGAAAGGAGTTCCCTCGGCGGAGGTTCTGACCATGGTCGTAAGCCAGCGCTTCGCACAATGCCTCACGTGATCGGGTAGATGTGCTAATTGAAGCCTGGTGTTGCCCGCGATCACGTTAGACCAACATCCAGGCACCTGCAGGATATGGGGATCCGTGCATCAATACACTCCAAATGCAAAAAAAAACGGGAGAGAGAACTATGCATGACAGTTCGGCACGATAATTGTTTTTGAAGTTAGACGATATCAATTCGCACGAAAGGCCCGTAGCATCGGAGTGTTTCAGGTGAGATCCTGTGAGGTAAAGTCTTGGTGCGGTCTCGGTTTCCCTACCTTGAAAACCTATACAGAGGGGTAATAGTCGTGGTGTGGTTGGCTCTCTCGAGTGGAGCTGATCACTGCGCTTGAGAAGAGTTGCGATTGCATCCCGAGGAAGACCCATCCGAAAAAATTGGACGATATGAAATCGTTCTAACTTGGGGTACGTGTGGTCGGGCGACTTTATTCTTTTGTTCCATACAGAAACGTTGTCGACGTTTAAATGTGTCTACGACGGTGAGCCGAGGGCGACTCAATTGCAGAAAGGCCGAATGTGGGAAAAGTTTTTCGTTCCTCTTCCTTTTACGCCGATGGGACTCGGTCGGAGATCGGGTTACGAGACTCTTGAGTGGGTCATAAACGCCAGGGCTGTTTATTCCGGAGCTAAGGGAGAAACCAAGGGACGAAGGCCCAAGGGTCCTGGGCGAGGCCCCTAAGAATGGACAACGAAGGGGCATTCTGTCTCCAAACCTCGAAGTAACCAGTCGCGACACCATCCTAAAGACTTTGGTATATTTGTTAAACCGATTAATC
The DNA here is from genome assembly GCA_963210295.1 of Ophion ellenae. Taxonomy (NCBI): domain Eukaryota; kingdom Metazoa; phylum Arthropoda; class Insecta; order Hymenoptera; family Ichneumonidae; genus Ophion; species Ophion ellenae. Next base: position 15,289,513 of record OY723385.1, on the reverse strand, counting down.
GATCAATGTAGAAGAGTATTCTGACCAACCATCAGGATTATACTAATTAAAACTATCTTGTGAAATCCTACAATTCGTTGATGAAATGTTTTCCTACAGAATATATATTTCACTTCGAGGCCGGCCAACATGTTTTACTTTTGTCACTTTAAAGTGGACTAATAGGTTCTTTATAAAGACGACTTGTCTTGTGATGTGTATTTTGCACAAGGGCAGAGCTTATAACGAACGCTGGTTGGATTCGAGTCACCGAGCCATTTTGCGTAACAAAATCACAGCAAGAGTATTTTCTGACATGAGATAAAGAGAAGCGTGCACACGCAGGGTACTCGCTTGAGCTCAACCCGAGAGACGCGGCGTATGATTGAATGAGAGTGATAGAGCACGCACTAGACGCTCGAGACAAAGCCGTTGAAAATTCAAAGTAAGAAAATGCGTCATAGCGCTTCCGCTGAGCAAAACCGTTGAGAACTTCGGTTTTCACTCCTGACAAACTCACGGAATCCCGATTCGTCCAGAAATGGGTCCCAAAAATCATCCTGACTTTTTTCTCACACGTTTCACTGCACGTTTTCTCGAAGAACTAGCACGAAATCTCCCACCAGATCCGGCTCAAAGGACCAAAAATGTTTGTGAACGTATCTGGTGTAGCTGGACAAAATAAAACGCACCACGTCCCGATGTATGGAAATAATAGCAAAAATATATTCTTTAAGGCGGTCCTCTAGTTTTTCGGCTGTTTTTTACGGCTTTTTCAATAATTTTTTACGGGCAAAGGATCGAAATAATCAATCTCATTGTTTTTGCATAACCTTTATTAACATTTAAATAAGCTTTACAAATGTTTTGAAGTCAAAATATATAATAGAATAAAAGTTATAGTGGCCGACAGGAAGACATCAAGTAAAAGAGGTGCTTGACGGTGACCAAGATTGCGGCTGTTCTGCTTATCTGAAATCAAAAAACCAAACACCATTTTAATTTTCATATTTAAGACTAGCGATTGAACTGGAGTGAATTCTAAATTACAAAAATTGACTTTTTTATACACCTTTGAAAATTACATTCTATTTTTTACTCATTTTTTCTTAAGTTTTTCGCTCGTACAAAATAAACTATCGAAGCAATCATGATAATCCTAGTTCAATCGCTGGCTTATAACATATTAAAGATGCTGTATAAATTTGAACAAGATCGGTGCAGTAGTTTTTGAAATATCGTGGTCACCGTTTCGAAAAATGGTGTTTCGAGAAAAACGCGTTTGAAAGTTTCCGCACATGATTTATACTAAAAATTTCATCTCACCGTCAATCTGCTATACCTGGACCATACAATAAGCCTTCCTCTTCTTCTTGGAAGTCACGCAGAGCTGCTCCGTCTTCCCTTTTTGCGATCCGGGCCTGTTTCACAACATCACTCGTGCGCCTTTCTGAACGGTCGATTCGAGAGCTATCACGCTGTTGAACATCCTTTAGCTTGTGGGCCGATTTTCACTCCCATTGTTTCCAAGGTCTTCAGGATAGATTTGAATCCTTCATTGAAGATTATAACAGCGAGAAACGTGGCGGTTTCAACCACTTTTGGCCCAGAATGGAGGTACTTCGGAGCAAAAGTCCAGATTAACTAATTGAGCGACTCGTTATTATTTTGAGTTTCCGCTCCCAGGCATCTGCTTAACAATTCTTCTTTGGATAAATCCTCATAAATTAGCTTTATAACTTTTTGAACTGCTTCAGAAAGAGGCGGTTTATTGTGTTCGAATTACTCAGCCTCTCCGAGAAACTTAGCTCTGCGCCATTTGCACCAACTAGATTCGCCTGCAGGACAATTTTGATGCTGTGGATTGCTGTCTACGGAAATCTTGTGAAAGAATGTTGTCTAAATTTCCTTTCTCATTTCCTCGATAGAATCTGGATGTCTCCGAATAGCTAATCCATAATACGTTGTCATCTCACCAATCAATGTATCAGTGAGTTTCCCTGCACCTTTCCCACCAATGCCTTTATTAGATTTTTTGCATTTTGGAGCCGAGTCCCCATCCTCTCTTCAACGTGTTCAACACACTCGTTTTTTACAACAACAACATCTTCTCTATATGGTTCTGCCTTCAAAATACCGTTGAATGTCTTGCTGTCACCATCTCCTATGTATGTCGTATATCGAACTTGATGTTTATCTACTGAACGAGAAAACATTTTCACAACTGCATCTATTTCCATCTTCCCAGAACTTCCAGTATGATTTCGAGTACAATTTTCTTCATGATCAGCGAGCCATCCTGCATATCCAACTGGATCACTATTTTTTTTTCCACAAATTGCATCCAGCACAAAAAATACTCATTACACACGCATCAACCACTTTACCGGTGTACTTGGTAATTAAAGTTGAAACTCCGAATAAAGATGAAAATCCTCTTTTTTTCCATGTGCCATCTCCAGATACGGTGAATTCATTTTCTGCTTTTCCTTGTTCTTGAAGGACTTCCTTTTCTTGATTAACCGCAATCGACAACACTGTATCAAAAACGGCCGAAGAAGCTGAGTGAATATTTTCTAATATGGAATAGTACGTGGTCAAAGCAAAACCTTGTCCCATATCCATCAGTCCACAGAAAATTCTATAACCTTCATAACCGACTCCCAACAAACGCATCACGAAAACTAAGCGACGATTTATTTCGTAGGCTTTACCGATTTTTGGGCATGAATCTATTTCTTTTTCTTTCTCACACTTGCACGCCATAGAAATTTTAAAGCCCAATCCTCGTATATCACGTTGATGGAAAGTCACCGTACGTTTGCACTCTTTACAAATAACAGCCGAAGAAATGGTTGAAAATACACTCACAAAATTCAAAATACAATACAAAACAGTCTGTTCAACGTTCACTTCAAAAATTTTATTTTGACGAAGTTTCTTCGCTGACGCCGATGTAAACGACTTGTCTTGTTCAAAACTGTGTCGGTTGCCTGCGAATTTTCGCTTTTTAGGTCGATCGTAACGAGCCGGGGCGTCTCTACTTCCTTTCTTTAACATTTTGAAAATTATTTTGAAAAAATCAGCTACGTGCGACTCGCAAGAGAAAACATAGTACGCTTCGCAACTGCCACATCAAAACTGAACTAACCGACGCTTCACGGCGTCTTAGTCAATATTCGAAAGCGTCTATCAACGGTCTCGGCTCCCCTTTACTCGGGCCTAATTCACAAAAGGTTCAGGTAGCAGTTCGAATTAGGGATATCAATACAATGGTCAGCGCCGCTCGGCTTTCGGAGCAGCCCGGCGCGCGCTCCGTATACCTGCTCTGTTCCAGGGCCGTAACTTGTGAACCACTTCGAACATCGAAAAATCCTTTGGCACACATTTTCTACACATGTTGTAGATGTGATTCATGAAAAAAAAATTGATTTTTTCGACCCGAGAAACTAGAGGACCGCCTTAAGTAATAACAAAATACAACACAAAAGCACAGTAATCGTGAGAGAAAATAACCCAATAAACGATGAGAAGAACCTGATGTAACATAATGGCCATCGCCGTGAGACACGGCGCGACACACGGTCAAGGATCGAATCGACCAAGATTACGACGATCCGCCCGTAACGCGATAATATCGTCCGAAACTACATTTGAGAAATACGTCCCGAATATTTGTTTCGATAGAGACTATGCGAGTTAGCGAATATCTCGAAACTGAATGTTGAGAAATTCCCCGTATGCAAATCAACACGTCAGATGACGCGTGTGATCCGTGAGATCGATGAGGAAAGAATAAGAGAGAGTGAGGGAAAAGCCGATCACGCGTGTTCGATCAGAGAAAATGCCACGGAACGTGGCGTCATAGCCGACTGCCACGAGAGGGTTCCGGCATGACATGCTCGTCTATTCGTCTCAGAAAATAATATATAATGCCGGAATTACGAAAAGTACGTAATTCCTCAATAAAACAAACTAGAAAAAACGAGCGACAACCAATACAATGATAGTGTGCCGCGCTCTTGCCAGGGACACTATCAGACAAAGATGATCCCATCCATCCAGCATCGGCACCAACATTTTGTTACAAAACATCGTGAAAAATGTGTAAAGATGCTTAAAGATACGTAGAATAAAGGGTATTCACAAGAAACTGTCGAAATTGGCCCTTTTCGGGCTCTAGGTTAATAGTCTCCCTCAATTGTGTGTGAAATGCCGACCTCGTCATCGTAATACTCTCACAAGAAAAAAATATTGCATATCTACCTATTTCGAGGGCCCCGAAGATAATAAAGGGAAAAAAGTTGTCGTCTCCATAACCCTTTTTCCCTCTATTTTCCTGTCTAGGGTCTCTTTTGAACGAGTCTGTCAGGTTTGTTTGATTTTCGCGTGCTCGTCGAAAAATTGACGTCCTTCACGACCGCATGACTGAAATCGTGGAAACGCTGACGTCGTTAATTAAAAATTTTTGTGGTGAGTTGCTATTGGGCTAGACAGCGATTAATGGTCACGAGAAAACATCGCACGAAAGCTCAGTCGATGACATTATTTCCCAGACTCTATATAACTATACGGATGCATTGTCACTTGCCTTCAGTTATTTACGAAAAAAAAGTCCGTTAGCCAGCTACGAAGGGATACGTTTACCCGCAAGGGTAGCGATGATGCAGCCGCAGGGGGGTCGGGTAAAATTTTCCCTCTCGCCACTTTTACCGCTATGCAACCACAACTGCGAAAACCTCAAGTGCCTCGGTCATGGCGCAAGCACCGCCGCCCCCTTGCCGCAACTTCTCTTTTCTCTCTTTTACCCTGCAGCATATCACAAAAATCTACATAACTCGGTAAATTTCTAGATTTTTTACAAACTCTTTCCTGAAAATAAAAATTAATACCTTAGGCCCTAAGTAAGCAATCAAATAATTCTCTTATAAAATAATAACTCTTGAAATAATTGACATTCGTGAGGACTGAAGCATACAAATAATTGACACGTGCACAGGTCTCATGATCGCTCAATATCAATATACATACCGATAATCTTATCGTTTTATTCAGCTACTGATGATATTTCGGTAATCACACTTTTTCCGAATCTGTCCGCCACGCGCCTGCAATGTGTAATAAAAATGAGAACTCGAAAATGGCCTTCTCACAAGAATGGACCTGCGAATAAAAATAGGGTGATGTACGAATTGCAATGTGAAATGACGTTTAATTGCGCCGTTTATGAACTACAATTTACTACTATACGAGGGTTGCTAAGAATTAAGGGAGTTCACTCCTAACGTGCGTCAAATTTGTCTCCCGATCTATCGATCTGAGTCTTAACTACTCCTGTCTCAATATTCTACATATTTCACTGATAAAAAAGATTTATGGATCAAAAAAATGCCTTTAGTTTATCCTGTTTTACTTGAATTGACGTAAGTTTTCGTACTATCGACCCAAACAAACCACAACAAGACGGATAAATATTGTATATGAGAAAGTAAGGTTAATTTACTAGCTGCATATCGAAACACTAGTAATTCAAATACAATTTTTATCCGTTCGAAATGACAATATGTTTCAATTCAAGACACGTTAACTTTGTGCAAATGAAAATATTTTGTATTTAAATATATTTCTAATACTGAGAAGAGTATGTGGCTTCCGGATGGTTTTAGTTTTAAGGCTTTCACGGCTCTTTATGTAATGTAATATTTCTCATACGTGTATGTAATGTAATATTTCTTATACGTTCAAAATGAACAATGTATTTTGATCGAAAACGTATTTATTGAGTTGTCGACATCAAGAAATGCTGGATGCAAAAGAATATATATATCTGAAACAAATTTAACCGAAGTAGGCCATAATACAACGGAAAAAATTATCCAGATCCTAGTTTAATGGAATAAAGTTTTTTAGCAATATGTAGAGTACAGAATCGGATAATTTTATACACATGTAAAATTATATTCTACCGTGTAACAATTTTATCGCTATTAAAATATAGGAATATTAAAATATTTACATAGCCAAATTCTTCGAAAATAAAATAACCACAACGATACTATAGTTCACCTAGTTTAGAAATAAATTACTATCGGCATCCTCGAAATTCCTTCGTCCTTTTAATTCTCCATGAAAATTGATGAATGATTAAATAATCAAGAGGAACGGCAGCGTCTCGACGCCAAGTAAAAAGAAGAAAATGTGAGCACCACAGCCATAAAAAAAATGACCACCACTGTCACGGACGGCGAACACACCGCGACTCTTTAATTAAGGGACATTAATGGCATTAAGGGACTACACCACTGTGACGGCTTGAAAAAATCGATTTTTTCAAAACCATCTAGAAGAATCTAAAATACATTTAAGATTAAGATGCCGTTGGACCCAGGTCGAAAAAATAATTATTTTCGGAGATATTGAATATTTTGAGGAGCGGTGCAGCGCTCCGTGACGCTCGGGGTCCCGCGCAGCTGCGCGCCTCAGGGTCGGCCGGTATACCGGGCCTTTCCAAGGTCCTGCGGGTATTTTCCAGGTATTCTTTTGTCTCCCTTCACAAAAACCGGCTATTGTTATAAATATAGTTTCGAAAAAAAGCCATAGGTGGCGATAATTGAAAAATTTTCAAGGCAGGTATAGGGATAGCGTCATAGCGTCAGTTTGCGAATAGAAGCGACACTACTCGTGTCTAAACGCTCCGAATCGTTTCGTTTATAAATATCGAACGCTCAGAATTATTCTTTGCACATCGAAATGGATAATCCGAAAGTGTACGCGGGGAAAAAGGGAACAAAACGGAGCTATGTGACGAGGAGTCGAACGAAAATTTCGAATCGAAAACCTCCGAACCGTTATAGCTCCAAAAATAGTTCTGCAGAGTATGTGAGCACGTCGGCGAAAGAGTTAAAATCGTCGGACGATTTAGAGGTCGGTGTTACTAACGACTTCGGTTATCGTATAGTACACCTCGTCAATGCATTGAATATTATATCGACGTTAGTGAAGTGCAAACTGTGTGATCGCGATATAAAGTTTACTGAAAAAAGTTTGCGCGGACTCGGATTCAAAATCGAGGTCGATTGCGGCCATTGCGAAAAAGTGCAAATCAATTCGTGTCCTATAATTGACAATGCATACGAAATAAATCGTCGGATCGTATTCAGTATGCGTCTTCAGTCTTCTTGGCGTCGGTTTGAATGGCCTGATGAAGTTTTGTGCATTTATGGACCTACCGCGCCCCATATTTCAGTCTTTCTACGATCGAATCTTAAATTCGATTTCGATTGCCACTAAAGCTGTGAGCACAGTGAGCAAACAAAAGGCTGCACTTGAGGAGGAGACAATTTCGTTGGAAATTGGGGTGGAGGACGGAATTATCGTTTCAGGCGACGGATCGTGGCGTAAGCGCGGTTTCATCTCGCTTTTCGGCATAACATCGCTAATCGGCTGGTACACTAAAAAAGTGATCGACGTTATGGTGAAATCGAAATATTGCAAAGCTTGCGAGCATTGGGAAAAAAAAGAAAGCACCGCGGAGTACTGGGAATGGAAAAGTACCCACGACGATGAGTGCCAGGCGAACCATAGCGGCTCCTCCGGAAAAATGGAAGTCGACTCAGCTGTCGAAATGTTTCAACGGTCTGAAGAGCTCTATGGCATAAAATATAAATATTATAATGGTGACGGCGATCCTAAAACGTTTCTGGGCATATCGAATAGCGATCCATACGACGGTTTCGAGATAAAAAAAAAAAGAGTGCATCGATCATGTCCAAAAACGTATGGGGACGCGCCTCCGCGAAATCGTGAAGAAACGAAAAGGATTGTCTGGCAGAGAAAAGCTCACCGGAAAATTGATTGACGAGTTGAGCACATATTACGGCTTGGCTATTCGGAGGAACAGTGATGATGTTGAAAAAATGAGGAAGGCAATTTGGGCAACTATCCAACATAAAATATCCACAGATAGTGAGCCACAACATGACGATTGCCCAGAGGGAGCCGAGTCGTGGTGTTCGTGGCAGCGAGCGGTCGCAAGCGGTAATATTTCTGAATATCGCCATAAGCCGCCTCTTCCTGAGGAAGTATTGGAGGCAATTACGCCAGTCTCCGAAAATCTGAGCAGAGACGATTTGCTGCAGCGTTGTTTGGGCGGCTTCACGCAAAACAACAACGAAAGCTACAACAAATCAGTTTGTGCAATAGCCCCTAAGTGTCAGTCCCGGAGCAAAAAAATCGTCGATATTGCAGCTGATATCACGGTATTATTATTCAATGATGGCCTGAGAAGCCTCATGAAAGTTTTGAAGGCGTTGGGGATAACTATCGGCCCAAATTGTTTCAATTTTTGCGTTGAAACCGACGCAGCGCGGATCGAGCTGGCGGAGCGCTCGCTTACAGACGCTGCAAAATAGGAAAGAAGAGCCTCTACAAGTTCGAGAAAAGATGCTAGGGACAATGATTTGCTTCTTGAAGGCCAGCTATATGGTGCCGGCATTGCTGATTGAAGGTAGACAATTTTTTTCCAATTTATCGCATAATTTAACAAACCTAAAACTTTAAACGCGTTTTTCTCAAAACCACTTTTTTGAGTGCGGTACGCAGCAGAACTCGAGCAATTTTTATCCGATCGACTTCAAATCAATAAAACTAGATTATCTAAAGAAATACATAGGATTTTTTCGATATCTCAATAATAAAAAAAAGTTATAGCCTATTTTCGACGAGAAAATTTTGCTCGAAAATCGTCCTTTAATTTCAAAAACGTGCCTATTTTTTAAAAAATCAATATTTTTTCAAATCCCTATGTACTTCTCTTCAAAATATCATATTATTAACGAAAACACTCGGTATTTTTTTTCAGATCGACTTTGAAGAGAGTTCTGCTGCGTGCCGCGAACCACTGCAGAGGCAACAGTACCTGACGCGGGAGCTTCCCCAGCGTCACCATGAGGCGTGAAAAATTTGAAATTTTTTTTTTATGTATCGTCAATAAACAACGAACAAAACAAAAAAAAATTTGAATATCTCTTTTTTCCCACAAAAAAAGTCTTTAAAAATGGAAAAAAACAGGGGGTCACAGTGGTGTTGTCCCTTAAATGAACTTACGTGTATATGAAGTTCTATCATAATTGTATGTAGCGCCTCTTCCGAAGAGATCATCATGTAATACCCCTACTATGCCCCGATTTCGCCACCATTTTTTCACTCAAATTTTTCCGTCGTGGTCCGTGTCCATGACGATCTGTAGCTCATAAATTTAACGTGCTACTACCTAAGTACTACTAAAGGTAACTACCAGGGTTTCTATTGTGTACATTATTAAAGAGGGGAGAAAAACTTATTAGGTGGTTCTGACTTCTTTGCAAGACGCGCTTCACACAATTATGATAGAACTTCAGTTACCGGTAAGTTAGTTTAATCATGTACTTGTATTACGCGCCTGTTCCTCGAAAACGTTATATAGTTATTCAAAGTTCGTTACGGCAGAGATTCAGTGTCTTAAAAATTCCTTGCATGAGTTTATCTTTAATAATTTCAGCACAATAGTCAAAGAAATATGAAAAAGCATTTCAAAGGAAACAAGGCCGACAGAAATTCCAAATAGTTTATATGGTAAACTTGTGTTTCTTTGCTCCAATGGCCGTGTGTTCGGTTACCCTTATTATATCCTCACCCATACTCGGCGCGATGCATCAAAGAAAATTTCCAAGACTAGTCTGAATTGTTGAATCGAGTTTATAGGTTGCTTAATGTTCGCTTTCCCCACTCAAATCCGTTTGCAAGTCGTTCTCGAGTACCATACGCGCCCCAAAATTACCGCTATGTACCTTTCGCGCCCAACATTTGGTTCTTTCAAAGTTCTTCATGTGAACCCAATCATATTTTAGGTCTGGACAACTTGAACTTAAAGTACCGATCAACCCCGCAAATCTCGGAGGATGCAATGACGCCTCTGACAAATCTTATCTTTTGTTTGTGCAGTTTTATTCCTCTTTCCCGCAGGGAACTCGATAGGGGAGTTGTGCTGAAGATGGCATAGTTAGATGAGACGACACACCCTCAATATCTTTTCAAATATTCGCGCTCTACGAGCCACGATGACGTTCTATGGTCAGCCAATGGCTGTTGCTAATAGCGAAATGTCGTATAGCCGTCAATGAACGCGAGCTTTTACGTAATGAATATATTCGTGATTTTGAAATGCAAAAATACACTGACCACGTTATTGTTTGTTGCTGAAAGTGAAATACCCGTCAGATAATAAGGCTAGTTAAACTAATTTATTCATAATCTAGGGTCATTGTACTTCACAAATGCAGCACGACGGATATTATAATTCCAAAGTTTTTGTGACAACAAAATAACAAAATCTGCATTCACTCATGGGTAAGTTGACATACCAGACGTCAGTGTAAGATGGCACACTATGTTGTTTTACCCTGCTGCGTATGAAACGGGACATAAAATCAGATTTTTTGGCGTATCGCTATAGAATGCGTGGCAGTTATCGACAAACTACGACACGAAAGAGCTAGGCACAAAAAGCATGCCCAAGGCCATTGAAGCTGTCAAGGAAAAGAGAGTGGGGTGGCTTTTAGCATCGAAACATATTAACGTGCCGTGTTCAACACTTCGTCACCACTACAATGACGTTTCAATAAATCTTGGTCGCTAGAAACTAACCTTTGATCCAGAGACGGAAAAGGAACTAGTGGATCATGTTTTCGAGTTTGATGGGCAACTTTTTAGATATAATACCAATAATTTGGCGGAATTGTATCACCGATTTGACAAAAGTAAACAAATGGCTGGCTGGGATTGGCTGGAAGGGTGCAGAAAACGCAATGCTAGTATCTCACTAACAAGGAACATCACTTGAGTTCCCGCCTTCGATTTTGTTGAAACTCATATACATAATTAAGCAAGGAAAACTATTGGACATGTCTTTTTTATTCGCGGAAAAACGGTTGTAAGGGTGTATTTAAGACGAACTTCGATACGAAAATATGAGTCTTACGCCTCAGCGGGAGCCCCGCCCCCGCACCGCTCCGAATTTTATTGAAACTGCGAATGAAAAGAAATTCGGGGGGAGGTAGTTTACCCTACGAGATTTGAATCATGAGAAAACATTAAATTGTAATTTATAGGATTATTTTGAATCAGTTGATATCAAGGGACGCGGCAGCGTCTAGACGCCAAGTAATAAAAAAAAAATTCTACGCCACTGACGTTGCCACCGATCTCGACGCCACTGACCGACTGACAACACGCCGCGACTCTTTATACAGGAAGATGGGCTTTTAGCAGACGACTTTTGACGTCCAATTCGACATTACGCGAAAACGCGGCGACAAATCGAAAATCTAATGACATTTTACCAATGTAATGTGATTTTTTCCTATCGATTTTGTTTGGGTCATTTTTCGACCCGTGTACTCAATCCCCTTGATCTCATAATATTCACCGAATTTCCGACCGAATTTACGACAAGAAATTTTTCCACCCTCGGGGGGTTTTCCGAATCGAATAAAGTCTTACGGCCATGTCATAAACATGAAATATACGCCCTCATTAGGGTTGATTAACATTTGCCTGTCAACATCCGCAGTAGACGCATTTGAGACGCTCTGCGCAGCCGCGACAACGCCACATCCGGGCGAACGCAGCGCCTCCGAGTAGCATCGCCTGTTACTAACTTTTTCTTTTCAATGTTTACCGTGATCTGACAGCTTAACCCCTAAATAGGGTTAGGCTGTGGAAAGTTGAGAAAAGTTAGAAGTGCAAAGTTAAAAAAAAAAGAAATGGCCCTTTTGAGAGGGCCATATTAATTTGACGACGGCTGTGACCTCAAAAAAAAAACAAACGGCTCTTTTCAGAGCCAAAATAAATTTGACGAAGGTACTTCAAATCGCAGATTCGGACCTCTGAAAATTCTATGACATGGACACAGCTACAATCGGTTTACGTGATAACGGAGAAAATAAAGGCCAACCACATGAAAGCGCCTAGCATCGGATACAGGTAAGAAAAAATCAGATACTGGAAAGGGGCCGTCCATATATTACGTCGTCGATTTTTGCTGATTTTTGCCCCCGCCCCCCCGAAGTCATCGTATCCTTCCTATGGTCATAATGTAATTATCGTTACCGTCATCCAATGCCTAGACCCCCCCCCCCCCTATTTTAAAATGACGTAATTTATGGACGGCCCCAGAGTGAAGATGAAGAAGTTCAGTTCCTTTCCTTGTGCCATACAAAGATCCGCGTATTTTCATTAATTGAAGAATTATTCGCGACAATTGGAGGAGTACTGCGGTATGAATAAGTTCAAGAGTCGAAAGTATCGAGATTTTCCAAGCTTCGAGCCGCCCCACGTGCCGCAGTCATAGTGACCTACAGCACTGGCAAGCTCAAGGTGGAGGCATTTGCAACCTCAAAGAACAATGCGAAGCACGTTTAGGGCCAAGTGATGTTTGACGAACGCGGGAGCAATACGAGCTTCAAAAAGCCACATGACCTGATGACCAGCGATGCCCGGTAAACTGTAATCAACGCCACTGAGCACATGGCAAATCTCAACATGCTGGACCGAACTGTCGATAGCGGTCTGCGAGTAGGTCAGCAGAGCGAAGAACCTCTATCCCAGTCTGGGAAATTACAGCGGTACAATGAGAACCCCCATGACAATGAAGCCCAACGCGACACTCGGTAATGCTTCTCTGATATTGGAAAGTAGCTGTGAGCCACTCCTCAGGTTAGCCGCAGTCGATTCATATTCATAATATTGAAAATCAATTCGATACACGAAATTCAGCAAAAAGCTAAAATTATCAATTGTGGTATATCTACCACAATTCATATGTTTGGCTTTCGATAAATTGATAAATTGCAATAAATAAGAAATGTTTCAGGTATCGAGAGACCGCAAAGATAAATTTGGCATCAACCATAGACAATGAAAATTACCTTACGCTAAACAGCACAGAATTTCAAAAATCTGGATGTCGTTGGGCTGCCTGCAACAAATGAAAAATTATTTCACGCGTCGGAAAGAGGCAAAAGAATTCATATAGCCTCGCAAGTAAAGCAGACAACAAGTGCCTGCTCAATATTACATTTGGGATCGTTGGTAACTTTCGACGATGCGGCACCCGGAAACACGATAGAAAACTCGTCGGTCCAGCACCATGGATGTCTGGTTCAGTGTGTGAGCCAGAGTTGGGCGTAATTCTACTTATAAATACGAATACAAATTTATTCACATCCTGATTTTCATGTGAATATAAATACAAATTTATTCATACTTCACTTATTTGTATTCACATGCATGCATACAAATTAAATTGTATTCACAAATATTCTGAACATACAATTAAATTCACAGAAAAAATTGTGAATATTCACAAAAAATGTGAATATTTACAAAAAATCCTGTGAATTGAAAAAAAAGTCACATCATAATATGTGAATGTAAATGTATTCACAAAAAATTGTAAATACAAAAAAATTCACAAAATAAATTGTGAATTTTTTCGTATTAAAGAAAAATTAAAATCAAATTCACAATGATTAGATTGAAATTTGCACCAAAAGTCAGTTCGTACGTATTTTGAGAGAAAACATTGCCTCAACACAATGTTTTCTCTCAAAATACGTAAGAACTCACTTGTGGTGTAAATTGTAATATAATTGTCGTGAATTCGATTTTGATTTTCTTCAACTTGAGGAAATTCACAACTCATTTTGTAAATTTTTTCATATTTATAATGTAATATTTGAAACTCACAACTTTTTTTGCAAAAAACTATTTGCCTCGACGCAATGTTTTCTCTCAAAATACGTAAGAACTCACGGTTGGTGCAAATGTTAATTTAGGTTAAATATAGGCAACTAAGAGCTTTACATGTCAAAAGGTTAAAAATGTTGATTTCTCTTAAATAAGTTCGACAAAGAATATACACTTTTTATGCGTACTGCAAAGTAGACATTTTAAAAAAATATATGTTTCAGAGATCACCGGCAGGGCCGGATAAAAAGATGAACAGATTTAGAATGAAAATTATGCTGTGGATGCCATTTCCTAGGCTCCGACTGATTCAAATATCTTGAAATAATTTTCCCTGTTCAATACAAATATGAAATCGAAGAAATCTAGTTTGAACAGATATATTGAAATTCCCCTTCCAAAAAGATATGAAATCCCCCTTTAAACTTTTAAAAAGTAAAAAAAACTCCAAGTAATAAAAATTCCTCAAAATCGTTATCGCTTGTTTTACTATATGAAAAATTCTGATTTATCTCAAATATCTCAAACTATACTTATCATTTAAGTTCAAAAAATGGTTTTATTTCACTTCTTTAATGCAAATGTACAAAAAAAAGTGAAATCACTTTTATGAAATAGCCAAGCAAGTTTACTAGACATCTTGTACACAACATTTTCAAAGCTTAGGAATAATATTGTTGAAAATGTTCAGTTCGAAAGAGTTTAAGCAAACCATTATAGCAAAAAAATGATGTCACCATTAGTTAAAAGTACAAAGTAGGTACCTGTTCAGTGTATGAGAGTAGTTTGCGTTTGGCCATTGCGATCTCCGTTGCTAGCCGCGCTCCACCAACTTGCGTCAACAGGGATGAAAAATCTCTTGTGAACGAATGGGCGAGCGTGCAATATACGTTTTGGCACAATGCAGCGCGGTCGTCCGTCGAGTGACGATCGTCGGTGACGCGCAAGGCGAAAGGGCCCTGGGTCCTCTCACATACGACTCCACTGAGTAAAACACATACGACTCTCCCGAGTAAAACACAGGCAACTAGCCTGTTACAAGCGGTTGGGTGAACGGCCACCAGGTCCTCGATTCTCCAACCCTTAAAATACATTCGATGATCACAGCGGTCGGGTGAACGGCCGTACGGTCCATGATTCTCCGAGTACGGGTGAACAGCCGTACGGTCCTCGATTCTGCGATCCGTGATCATATACCTCTTACCAAAAAGGACAGCAACAGCTGACGAATCCTCGGTAAAGGTCATCAAACGCAAAATCGAAAACAATCGAAATTCAATACGAAATAACGCACGAGATCGCAATGGTACAAGCCAAACGGGCTTTATGCCTTCTTATATACGCAAATTCACAATTGTCGAATCGTCGTGGGTTTTTATGCCGCAAGGCTTTTCCCACAAGAGCCAATAAACGTAGAAAATACAATGGCTCAAACGCGAGTGTTTTTCATTTCTTAAAAAACCTCAACCTCCATCCATCATTCAAAAAATATATATCCAAAACTACGAGGTAACTTCGCAATGAAGGAGCTTCGACAATACAAATTGGTGTCAGAAGTGGGATTCGAACCCACGCCCACACATAAGTGGACTAAGAAAAGGTGCAAAGGTGTATCGTATCAACAAAAGGGAGACTCTACGACCAGCCGACCATCGCCTCCGGACTCGCCACCCCCAGTTCGCAATGCGTGGAAAACGATCATCATCTACAAAAATATAAGTATACAACTGTTAATAATTTCTTATATTGCATTTTTTTGGGATTATACGTCTTCTCCATGATTCATAACGTTCGACATAGTCGGATACACAGTTCTGTTCAACGTATGCTTTGTGCGAAGAACATAGCATGTATATATTCCACAACCACGTGTATAAAAACATAGGCCGCGTTGATCTGCGGGTCTCGGTTTACGAGCGCTGAAGGGTACCCGCTATGCGGGGGGGGGGGGGGGGCTTGTTTATTTGACTCGGGCCGCGCTCGGTCTTTTAATTTTTGTCGTCGGACGTACGAGTTCATACGCGTTTTCAAAAAATACGCGCTACATGTGGAAGGGCTTAGAGCTGACCCTTGAGATTTTTGGAGTCGCGTTTCGACATTTAACGTGTGGGAAAGGTTTTTCGTTCTTCTTCCTTTTGCGTCGATGGGACTCGGTCTAAGGTCGGGTTACGAGGCTCTTGAGTGGGTCATTAACGCCAGGGCTGTTAATATTCCGGAGCTAAGGGAAAAAATATGGCACAAGGGCTCAAGGGGTCCCAGGCGAGGCGTCTAGAAATGGACAACGAAGGGGCATTCGGTAATTATTCGGAAAATGCCCCCCACCCGAGAGGAGGATGGGAGGTGGAGGGGTTTATAGATTTTGACCCCCTGAACACGATGGTGGAGAGAAATCGCGGCGGTCACCTCCCTATAAAAAGTGATGGGGTTTTGAAAAATAATAGACATACCTCCTACGATTCGCATATGTACACGTACCTCCACCCCGGAGGAGGGTGGAAGGTTTATAGATTTTGATCCTCTGAACACGATGGTGGAGAAAAATCGCGGCGGTCACCTCCCTATAAACAGTTATGGGGTTTCGAAAAATAATACACATACCTTCTACGATTCGCATATGTACACGTACACATGTAGGTAAGGACTACGAGTGTTGTGTTCGATGTTTTCGTTTCTAGAACTCGACCTCGGTACGAAAATGTATCAACAAGTGCGGTAAGTATACGTGTACATGATTATAATATGTATACGATTACTGAGGACATGGAATTTTCGCCTGGTTATCGTGGTTATTCTAATTCGATCCGTGAATAATGAAACTGTACGAATTTTTGCGTCTTGTCCATGACCGGGAGAAATTACTTGATTTTAATGACTGCCTTACAATCGCGACACACAATTTGTTGCCGAATCACGTTGTACTCGAAAGTACAACGTGATTCGGCAACAAATTGTGTGTCGCGATTGTAAGGCAGTCATTAAAGTAAATCGGAACACTTTAAAACTCCAGTGCTCGAATAATTTTTATAAAACTGTAAATAAAAAAAAGACGGAAAATACGATGTAGTTACCGCATATCGGCATTTACGGACACATGGTTTAGCAAAGTACACCTCAAACTCGAAACGATATGCCGCTTTCTCGCGTATTTTGTATGGTTCCCTCCTCCACTTGGCTTGGCTAAGAGCAGAGCTCGATTTATCGTCTGAAACAATCATTGACTGGCTGTCTTTTTGTCGAGAGGGTATACATAATTATTTATGTACCTTAGATTTGTTCGTCCTGGGTGGAAAAAACACGGCAAAAGATAGGGGGAGTAGGACAAATTGTCGAAATAGACGAAGCCAAAATCGGTAAAAGAAAAAATAATAAGGGCCGCATCGTCACAGGCCAGTGGGTATTCGGCGGCATCGATCGGGATGCAAAAGAAACATTTATTGTTCCGGTGGAAACCCGCGATGCAGGCACGCTCTTGGCCGCAATAAAAGAACATATCATTGAGGGAACCACAATTTATCCAGATTGCTGGCGTGCATATAATTGCTTGAGCCATGAAAATTTCATTCATTTCACGGTGAATCATGCGATGAATTTCGTTGATCCAAAGACAAAGGCTCACACTCAAAATATTGAGAGTTTGTGGAGGGATCTGCGCGGAGCAATACCAAAGTACGGGCGGCGAAAGAAGTTTTGGCCTGCGTATGTTGCTGAATTTCTTTTCAAACGAAACCACGCATACACGGAACGAATTTCGGCATTTTTTGAGGCGATTAAAAATATGTTTCCACTGGCAACGGATGATACTCCGGAGAACGAAGATTGAAAAAGTAAGTAATAAATTTTGAACTTCAACACCCCATAACTTTTTATAGGGGGATGACCGCCGCGATTTCTCTCCACCATCGTGTTTAGGGGGTCAAAATCTATAAATCGACCCACCTCCCACTCCCCTCCCTGGTGGGGGTCACTTTCCGAATAATTACCGCGCAAATCACAAAACTCGAAAAAATTGCGGAGGACGCTGAGTTAGGTCCCGCGAATACAAAAATGCGTTTAGACCGTGTAAAAGAACAATTCCGTTTATACGAAGAATTACACGATGAACTCGCGTTATTAGTCGAAGCAGAGAGTGACCAGGTCGACGAGGTCGATGAGTTGCAAGATCGATTCTATGCGATCGTGACAAAGATCGAGGCAGATTTCCCATCGACAACGCCTCAACCTCCAAGTGTATTAAACGTGACCTCTCTGCCGATCGACGGCACGCGTCGACTCAAATTACCGGTTGCCGACCTCCCAAGGTTCGACGGTAACATCGAAAAGTGGCTATCGTTCAAAAACACTTTTCTTACAATGATCGATTCTCGCGAAGACGTAACGAAGTTACAAAAATTCCTATATCTAAAGAATTGCCTCGAGGGTGACGCGTTGAATAAAATCCTCATTTATAACGTAAGCGAAGAAAATTACGAGACGGCGTGGAAGTTACTCTTAGATTCGTATGACAAGGTCCGAATTCTAATCGTGAAACACCTCAACGCGATCCTCGAATTACCAGTGTTGACAAAGGCGACGCACAAGGGTTTGGCGCGACTCGTCGACGACATGCGTCAGCACGTGAATATGCTCGCGTCGATGAATGTGACACCGGATAAACATTTATTAGTCCGAATAATCGAACGCGCGTTACCCAACAATATTCGAGTCAAATGGGAAGAAACACTCGATCTTGATACCTCGCCAACGCTCGAGCAAATTTACAAATTCGTCTCCGAGACCGCGTTTCGTTTGTGCACGCTCGAGCAAGATGCATCGCGTTCGAAACAAGACAACAACAGCAAACGACCACTCCCGAGTAAGAAAGATCAAAGCGGATTCAAGATTCGACGAGGGGAAAACGGCGCGCGTACATTCGCGACCGGGGCGTTAGCAAAGTGCGTAGTATGCAAAAAGGAGAGTCATCCCGCATATCAGTGTCGCGAATTTCAAAAAATGATGGTACAACGGCGGTGGAATTTCGTCAAAAATGCATCCCTGTGTAAGAATTGTCTGTGCTTGCACAGCGGCAAATGCGGATCTATGCATTGCAAAAACTGCCCGAGATTTCACCACACTCTGTTGCACGGCGAGTCCTCTGCCGCAGCCGCCCACGCGACTCACGGAACGGCAAGGTCGGATGCTACAACCAAGTCGACAACGAAGGTAAATTCAACATGTCGCGAAATAACTGCACACAGTTTTACGTCGCGAGCTCTGCACTCGCAGTTAATGCTGAGCGCTCAAATACGCGTCAAAGACTCGCGCGGTCAATACATAAAATGTCGCGCTTTATTGGACACATGTGCGACGGCACACTTCATAACGGAAGATCTCGTGAAAAAATTGAAATTACCGACACGCGCGTGCTCGATCTCGGTGGGAATGATCGACGGCGCGGATACAATTTCTGAAGGCGCGGTCGAGTACACATTTTATTCGATACATAATAATTTCAATAAAACTCTCACGTTTCTGATTATCCCGAAAATCGCTGATAATATACCTAATGAAATCTTTCCTCGCGAATCAATCGACATACCGCGAAATGTAAAATTGGCCGATCCGCAATTTCATTTGCCTAAAAAAATCGACGTCCTCATCGCGTCAGGAACGACATTGTCATTACTATCGATCGGACAATGTGATCTATCTCGCGACGGTTGCGACCTCTTCCTACAGAAAACTCAGCTCGGCTGGGCCGTTAGTAGTATAACAGGACTGATTCTAACCCAGGGATCTCAGGGGGGAGCGGGGCGGGGGTCTCCAGTGCGGGGGACCTAGGGCAGACGTCACGCGGCTGGGAGGGGGAAGGCGCTGCAGAGGGGGAAGGCAGTACAGTGGGGATCTAGCACGTGGTAGCCGGGAGTGGGGGTGTGACGTCACACGGCGAGGGGGAGGACAGCGATGCCAACCGTGCGGGGGAGGGGGCGGTGAATAGAACGAGACAACAATCATAATTAGCAAGTACTTATTTTTGTTTTTCTCATATAAATTGCATACAGAATGGCTGCAATAGAATATTTTCATCAATAATGGAAGAATTTTGAATACAAATTGTCAGAGTGTGTTATACATAATACCGCGCGCGCCCGTGTGTGTGTGTGTGTGTGTGTATGCGCGTGTGTGTGTGTGTTAAAAATGAAAAAAAAGAAAATAAAAAATCGACGTCGATGCAATCGGTCTGAAACAAACAAAACATGCATTTTTGTCTCATTAATCTATGTGACACATTGACATTATTTACTATGATACCAAAGTTGAATGGGAATACTCACAATTAGCTCGGTATACATGTATGCAGGTGGCACACATGTCAGGTGGAATTATTTGGTGCAGTGGATCTCGACAGTCGTTGCAGAAAATTCCCCTCATCTCAGCGTAGCGTTCGCGGTAGTGACCGCACACTCTTATTGCTTCTCCAAACGCGTCCCGTGCGTGGAAATAGCACGAAGTGCAATACTTCGCTTGACCATTTGTTGTGAAGTAAAAATAATTCACACAATATTTGACGTTCTGGTCGAGAAGATAAATTTGAAGCATGTCCATTCTATTTTCCCGCACATCGTGGTTTTCACCATCAGATCCACTTTCATACGCGGAATCTACCGATTCGATATCACTTTCCAGATCGTCTATATCCATAACGTCTATTTCATTGTCGTCGTCGCCGGCGATATCAACCACATCAACTTCGCGGATTTGATCAGCCATTATTGCACTATTCTTTTTTTTTCTACAGCACTTTCGTTATTAAACGTGCCTCGGAGGTTGGAGACTGGAATGGGGAAAAACCCTATCCCGACTCTTTCTGAGATTTCGATTTTTGGATCTCTATTGGGATGCAGAATGGTGGGGATGGTATTGCTCGAATTTTTCCATACTTCAACGCTAGGATATGCAAACGGTTTTCCTCCTCAGCCTGTGGGAAATAGGGGGGGGGGGATGGGTAGGAAAAAAATGGCCTTCTACGATGTCGAAAGATTTTTCTCAATGTTTTTTTCTTTCGTGACTGTCGGCAAGGGTGTTGATGCACTCTAAAAAAAAAAAAAGTGACCCTACATCGTGGAGGTGAAGGCTGACCAGCTAGGACTCATCTCAAGTGTTGAATTTTACGATCTCCACAAAACCACGTTTGAAAACAACGTATGGAGACCCATAAAAGTGGTTTCTCATAGCGAACATCCCAGTATTTTGGGATTACGGATTGCTATGCATGCACGGCTTGAGCACAGACGTTCTATCGGTTTGCATGCATATATATATATATATATATATATATATATATATATATATATATATATATATCGTATGTCTCTCTCACTCACGCCTCTGACACCATGCTGAATATTCGGTCTAGATATCGAATAGCGTTTAATGTCAGTCAGCAACACGTCACGTCCTTAAAAACTCGTAAAATCCCGCACAGACCCTACATTGATTGCTCTATTTTTTTTTCTGCTCTCCGACTCTATACGAATGGTGGTATAAAAAAGCATGAGAGGGGAGGCTGTTAGACTTTTAATATAATGATAAAGAGGGAAAATATTTTTTTCTTTAAATTGTGGAACGTTGTGATTGCTGCTGCTGGGAAGTTTTAACACTTTGAATGGAGCAGTCAACAAACCAACACCGTTTCTTACTTCAACAATTTTTTTCAAACTTATAAATATGTGTAGTATCGTGTTAGAACAAAGACTACGAGAACAAGCAATACTCATAAATTCGGTGGAAGAGTACAATGTGTGGGAGCAACAATACAATGAATTAATTGAATCGTTGGAGAACCAAAGTCGAAATAAACGTCCGCGATTGACAATTGGCAATCGCCAATCATTAATCGCTCAGATAGCGCGACTTGAAAGTTTGAAAAATTCGATACGTCAACGTTTTGTTCATGAGGGGGCTGGATGTAGTGCGCGAGGAAATGGTTTGATTTGGCGGAACATTGAGACGGCATTCGAAAGTCGCATACTGACTGGTTCAGTAATTAACCGCAACCATATTGAACCACGTCAATTTCTCGAAGATGCCCGAGACATAGTGCTTTTACATGTGAAAAACATTATTGAACAACATTTTAGTGTAAAGGTTAATACCACGTTCAATGGTGAGTTTGTGGCAGGTGATAAGCACGCAAACAAAAGTGTCAATACAAAAAACTTTGAACTGTTTCAAACATCTGATTTAGATGAGTGGTATGAACAACGCGTTGTCGAACCCACTCTAGCATCCCTTGACGAATTTCAAGAACGCGATAGTGGCTGGACCTTGTTAAAAATTCTAAATTTAACCATAAGTGTGAATAAATATAACCCAATGCGTGCTGGTTGCCACCTTAAATTGCCACAGGAAGTAATGACAAAGCGTGCAGTAGTAAATATAAAGTCGAATGATAATGCGTGCTTTGCGTGGTCCGTGATCGCGGCCCTATACCCTGCCGAACGTAAAAGTGATCGTGAATCTTCATATCCACATTTTTCGACGGTTTTAAATCTGCAGGGTATTACCTTCCCCGTGACTCTAGAAAAAATTAAAAAATTCGAACAACAAAATAATTTATCAATCAATGTGTATACCATCGAGAAGAAGAAAACCCTTCCAATACGCATTAGTGAGCACAAAAGGGATAAGCATATAAATTTGCTATACCTTCAAGATCCATCAGACACCAATGTTGGACATTTTGCGTGGATTAAAAATTTATCCAGGCTGGTGAGCTCGCAACTTAGCAAACTGGGCGATCGAAAATATATCTGCGATCGGTATGTAAATCTAAAATACAATCAAATATGCGACATACTTATATATTTGTAAAAATCGGTCGAATAAAATCAATTAAATCTCTTTGCACAGGTGCTTGCATTACTTCAGTTCGAATGTGAAACTAGAGTCACACACAACGGATTGTGGAAAGCTGAACGACTATGCCATTCAGTTGCCACGCGAAGAGGACAAGTGGCTCACTTTCAGCAACTTGGATCGGAAGCAGCGTCTCCCCTTCGTTGTATACGCAGACCTCGAGTGTGTCTTGTCGAAAACCGACGATCCAAATAGGTATCAACATCACCAAGTATTCAGTGCTGCGTATTACATGCATTGTTCATATGACAATTCCCTATCCACGTATCAGTCGGCTCGCAGTGATAATTGCATTTCCTGGTTCGTTCAAGAACTGAAAAGTTTAGCTATTCGCGTGAAAACCATTTTATGTACTAATGTCCCCATGATACATTTGACACGCGAGGAATGGGCAGAATTCCGCCGCGCTACGCACTGCCACATATGTGAGAAAACATTTACGCAAGGCGATACACGTGTTAGAGATCATTGTCATTTGACTGGGCGTTATCGAGGCCCCGCACATTCGAACTGTAATTTGAACTTTCAGCAATCCTTTTTCATCCCCATCGTATTTCACAATTTATCCGGATATGATGCGCATTTCATTATTAAGGAAGTGGCTACGGCTTTCGAAGGGAGTGTCGAAGTACTTCCCATAACAAAAGAAAAGTATATTTCATTTACGAAAAATGTGAAACTCACGAACGATACGCGAAATGACATCAAATTGCGATTTATCGATTCATATAGATTTCTCAATACTTCTCTCGATAAATTAGCATCGTTTCTTACCAAGGATAAACTAAAAATTTTGAAATCTGCAATTCCTAACAATCAACAATTCGATTTATTGACACGCAAAGGCGTTTTCCCATATGAATATGTGGACGACGTCACCAGGCTGCAAGAAACGCGTCTACCGCCAATTGACTCATTTTACAGTTCATTGAGTGGTGGCACTGTAAGCGAGAGCGACTATACACACGCGGAAAATGTCTGGAAGGAATTCTCTATTCAAACGTTAGGCGAATATAGCGATCTATATTTGAAAACGGATGTCCTGTTATTAGCTGACATATTTGAAAGTTTCCGTGATAGCTGTATTGAGAGCTATGGACTTGACCCGGCATATTACTATTCACTCCCCGGGTATACATGGGACGCAATGTTGAAGCATACGAGTATTACATTCGAATTGCTCACTGACATTGACATGGTCATGTTTATCGAACGTGGTATACGTGGCGGACTAAGTCAATGTTCGAACAGATATGCTAACGCGAATAACAAATATATGGACTCACATGATCCATCTAAAGCTTCATCGTATCTTATGTATTTCGATGTAAATAATTTGTACGGCTGGGCAATGTGTCAATTTTTGCCTTATGCAAATTTCAAATGGGTCAACGACCTGTCAAATTTTGATGTATCATCGATCTCAAACGATTCACCTACGGGCTACATTCTCGAGGTAGACTTGGATTATCCACAAAATTTACACGATGCACATAGCGATCTCCCGTTTTGTCCAACGCGTGGAAAACCACCCGGTAAGCGGCAGGACAAGTTGCTCGCAACTTTGTATAATAAAGAGCGCTATATTGTACATTACCGGAATGTTCAGCAGTGTCTACGCCATGGGCTCCGTATAACAAAAATCCATCGAATATTGCAATTCCAACAATCCCCATGGTTACGGTCTTACATCGAGCTAAACACGCAATTCAGAACCATGGCGAAAAATGATTTTGAAAAAAATTTATATAAGCTGATGAATAATGCGGTATTTGGCAAAACAATGGAAAACGTTCGAAATCACGTTGACGTGAAACTGTTGACAAAATGGGAGGGGAGATATGGTGCCGAGGCAATGATTGCGAAGCCCAACTTTCACAGTAGGAGCATCTTTTCCGAAAACTTGATTGCCGTTGAATTGCGTAAACTTGAAGTGAAATTCTACAAACCAATATATGTCGGTATGTGCATACTCGATATATCGAAAACGTGTTTGTACGAGTTCCACTATGATCATATGGCTCCGTTGTATCGTGAAAAATGTAAGATAATGTACACCGATACCGATAGCCTTATCTACCACATTGAGTGCGAAGATGTATATGAAGGTATGAAGCAAACTATTGTCCGGTTCGACACGAGTGATTATCCCATCGATAATGTTTTCGATATTCCATTAGTAAATAAGAAAGTGCCAGGTCTCATGAAGGATGAAAACAACGGTGCTATAATGACTGAATTTGTTGGACTTCGGTCAAAAATGTATGCGTTAAGAGTAGATGGTAAAAAGGATACCAAAAAAGTTAAAGGTGTAAAGAGTGGCGTTGTCGCAAGAACAATAACTTTTGATGATTATATGCAGTGTTTAAACGAGGAGATTGAAGTGTGTCGGAGCCAAACGTGTATAAGATCCACACTGGACGATGTATATACTATTCGCGAAAGGAAAATTGCTCTTAGCCCACACGATGATAAGCGATATATCATACCCAATAGCACAAACACATTACCATGGGGACATTACAGAATACCATTTTAACACCGATATATTCTATAACATCGCAATCTTTTTTGTATATTTTTTAACTGGTAGAAAATAAAGAAGACAAAAAAAACATTACCCTTTGTAATCCATATATTCATTCAAAATATTTTCCTCCATATCGTCGTGACGCATTTTTCTAGGGGAAAAAACATTCAAATGCGAGGAGCAAAAAAGAGCTACCCAAGAGACACATGATGCGGTGTCGGGGAAGACGGACTCTTCATCCTTTGCAGCACGTGCGGAGATGGAGACGGCACTTGACCGCCACTTGTTGGGGCTTTCGGCAGAGAGGAAGGAGTCATAAATAAAAAAAAAAAAGTTTTTTTTTTTTTTATTGTTCACTACAAATCAGATGTATTTATCCAACTGTTGTGGGTATTGTCGAAACCCAACCATTTTACAAACATTCGATTGCCACGTTTCTTCAGTACTTTTTCCACGAGATAGATATCGGGATATTTAACTTTTAGAAGCTCTTGCTCGTAGAAACCACCTGCAATAGGTTTATCCGTATGGTCTTTCAGGCTATACATTACAGGGCTTGTGTTTTTCACGCTATATATTGTAAATATTTCCGTTGTCCAGTTTGGTGTGTAACCCTTTTCAAATACACTCTTAAATTTGCTGATTCTCACGTTATCGCCAATTTTGAATTTTGGTGGCTTCTTCATTGGAGGTTGAGTCTTGTTGAAAACTTGTCGCAATATTTTCTTCTCGTTACCGACATTGACATTCCTTGGCTTCATTCTAATTGTACGGTGTACAGAGTCATTATACTCGACAATTAAATTATCAAGAATATCAATCCACTTAAAATTACCACGAAGGCTAAATTGCTTCCACATTTTGTTTTTCAGTGTACGATTAAAACGCTCGCAAATGGAGGCTTTTAAATTACTATACGTTGAATACATGTTAATATTGTGCTTTTCCATTAGAGACTTGAAAGTGGAATTATAAAATTCTTTTCCATGATCGACATGCAAGTTCTGCGGTGTCCGTCCTCCCTTATCGATTATCGACTTCATTGCGGCCGCTGTATCCTTGCCATTCTTACTCAACATTGGTGCGGCCCAGGCGAATTTTGAGAAAGTATCGATGACGGTGAGGAGAAATTTATGTTTGGAGTTTTCACGCGCGTATGATGACATATCGACGAGATCAGCTTGCCAGGTTTCGTCCAAACCACGGATGTCCACATGTCGACGAGGATAATTTCGTCGAGCAGGCCTATGTAGCTCCAGCACGAGAGCGCTCTTTTTCTCGTTCATTTTCTAGTCCACTCAGTCGCGCATCCAGTACAGCAATGGTGCGCGAATTACGAATCACCAAATCTTGTAGAGTTTTGACATCGGCCTCGAGTGTTTTTGCAATGTCTCTCATCGTAGCTTCAAGTCCATTTACCAACAACTGATTACTCTCATTCATTTCTTTGCGTATGTTCTTAATGATATTTCGAGATTTTTTATGTAAAGCACTTAGAGTGATGGCGTCGTCTTGTCCTTCCGGATTAGCGACGTTACACAATCGTTTCTGCCCCAAGTCATAATGGCCATCTGCGGTCGTTCTAAACCCAATCCCAGGTCGGCCCGGAGGACCTTGCTTACTGAGGAGCACACTCTTATTTAATTGGCGTCCAAACACATCGACACTCATGTTGAGAATGCGTGAATTCTCTGATGCTGAGTTAATAAATGATTTCAGCTTCGCGCAATTCCTCGATAATCGATATGATTTCATTCGAATGCGCAGAATTTCCGGCTGCTTGCGATGCCAAAAGTAAGCGAAGACGATCGACTAGCTCATTTGGATTATCCCAATAAATATAGTCCAATTGAGTGTTTTTTCTGGCTAGCTTATACTTTGGCATACCCTTTCCCACATGATGATCGACTATATTTGCGATATAAGTGTTGAATTTATGGCAGGTATTACGTCGTATAGCCTCATTAGGCTTGTAAAATTTTTTGTGCGCATTTGTCGAGATGACAATCTTTTCATAGTTTTTCAAATCGTCCGGTGTGAGAATTTCGACATTGGGCACTTTTTTAAACAACAGCTCCGTTAATCCAATAGTTTTCGGATAATTCACATCACCCACACGAATATGTTGAGACTCGAAAATGATCGGAGAATTGCCAATCATTAATTTGTTTTTTGCGAGATTCCGTACACCATATAATACATCCAAGCCTGCCTTTCTATTTGTTCGTAATAATAGGAGATATTCTCCGATTAATTCATCAACATTCTGCGAGTCATCATCATCCTCATATATCAATTTGAAAGAATCTTGTGTTTCACTCTTAAAGGAATCTTGTGTCTCATTCTTCAATTGATTTTTCACACTATTTATCGCATCTCCTTCTTCAGCATTATCACTCACTTTTTCATCCTTAATTTCCTCCTTCGCTACCTCGCCGTTTTTATACATCACCAATTTCTCCAGTGGTCTCACTATAGGCTTGAAGACATCTTGCATTCTCCGCTCATCGCTATCTTTTCCCATTTTCATCATTCGATGCTTTCGTCTGATTGCATTGCTCGCCTTGGCAATTTCACGCAATACATCTTTCTCACGCAAAAGTTGTTCGGTCTTCATGTTGTCACTGCCAAGGTATGCACAATACTGCCTCTTCAACCACCAGCGATGAATCATTTATCAATGGTCAGAAAATAATCAAAACCTTGTCTATATCGACCCTCATTAATACCACTATCCTTGTCAATCGTGATAAATCCATACTTTTCGGAATTCCAGCATTTCATGCACATGTTTTTAAAGCACGTATAAGTCATATCCGTATTAACATGATCGTTGTAGACGTGTTTGAGGTTCATATCGTCCTGCTTGAAAAGCAACACGAAATTTGCATTATCTCTCACGAGATGTTTGGGGATACGGGTGTACGTCTGACAAAGATAAAAACTGTCAACAATCTCGTGTCTTCCCATGGAAAAGAAGGCTCTAACATTATCCTGTTTTTCACACGCTATATCATCAAAGATGAATATAGAGTTGGATTGTGCCTCACTTGGTGCTATCACCTGTTCATGCGCGTTGAACGGATGATACGCAACTCCACTCACAGGTTCGAGCAACCGTTCGAGCAACTTATACTTTGGCTGCTTGAGCGATTTGGAATACAAGTAAATATTCTCAAATCTCAAACCATTCGGATGGATGATAAGAGTGAGCAGAGCGTTGGTTTTCCCACAATTCGATGGACCGCAAAACAGTGCACGTATGCTATCCGGCAATAAATACCCATGTCGTTTCTTTTTCCCTCCACGATCTTCGACTAATTCATCGAAATTTATTACGGGAAGTCCGCCTCCGATAGTTTGCTTGTTGGGCGTCATCTCACACACGACTAACGGCGAAATCATATAAATAGCATTCTTATAGAGATTATCCGTCAGTCGCGTATTGTCTTTAGACATGATTGTGCATAGGAAGAGTGGTAAAGGTTTGGTCAACCGCCTAATCAACAAACTCCCCGTTGAACTACATTTGCCTGGATATCAGTATTGTGGACCAGGCACAAAGTTGGCCAAGCGCCTTGCTCGTGGTGATCCGGGCATTAATCCATTGGATACGGCTTGCAAACAACACGATATTGCGTATTCGAAAAATCCGGATAATCTTGAGGCGAGACATTTGGCGGATAAAGTGTTGGCTGAACAGGCTAGGCAACGTGTTACCGCGAGAGACGCTAGTATCGGTGAAAAAGCCAGTGCTTGGGGTGTGGCAAATATTATGAAGACAAAGACAAAATTTGGCATGGGAATGAAGGCCCGCAAGGGTGGCGTTTGTTTGAAAAAGATAATTGGCGCTGCAAAGAAGACAATGATTCAAAGTAATGATCCGCATAAGATTATTAAATCAGCTTTAAAGGGTGCTCGTGCAGCTGTAAAGTTGCAAGGTGGTAAAGTGCGCACACCTCGGGTTCTACCTGTACCCCATAAAATTGGTGGTTTATTGCCCTTCCTCGTGCCCATTTTTGCTGGTCTTAGCGCTGCGGGTGCTTTGTCGGGTGGTGCGGCTAGTATAGCTAAAGCCGTAAATGCTGCTCAAGCAGCTAAACGTGAATTGGATGAAAGTAAGCGTCATAATCGGACAATTGAAGCAATTGCATTAGGTCGGGGTCTACATCTGAAACCATATAAGCAAGGATTGGGCCTTCATATCAAGCCAAAAAACTAGAAGTAACGCTACCTCACCGACCCCTCACCGACCACGACCTACTCAAATATGCAAAAATCCTAAAGATTCCACATTTTCGCGGAGTTTACATGCGCGACACATTGCCAGCGAGCGGACCTCTCAAATGTGAAGCAGCAATTGTAAATTTGGATGAAAATGTCGGTCCTGGCACGCATTGGGTCGCTTATAAAAAGACCGGATCGAAAGTCATGTACTTTGATAGTTTCGGCAATCTTCCACCACCATCCGAGCTCATGAGATATTTCCGTGTCGGTAGCGTTAATTATAATTATAAGGGATATCAGGAATATGATACGATTGAATGTGGACATTTGTGTCTGAAGTTTCTTTCTCGACAATTGCAGCACAAAGACAAATATACACTATATATAGGTAGGAAATGACGTGGAGAATTCAGTTGTCAATTTACCAGCACCATGGATGATAGCTTAACCTTGACCATATCTGGCTCATCGTCCATACTCGAGGCGCAGTACTTTCCCCCCATCGAACTCTCGCCACACAAAAGTTATACCCTCGGTCTCGTTGAATTGTTAACCTTCAACTCTATTCCAAATATCGACGTTAACCATGATAAGCTTTACGTGGGAGATAAGGTGTTGACGATACCTACGGGTAGCTATGAAATAGAGGATATTGAGGCGTTTGTACAAGCAGAGCTCACGCGTAAAAACATCAAAATTAGCATTAAACCGAATAATAATACGCTACGCAGTGAGATCGAGTGTGATCATGATGTCAATTTTGAGCCGAAAGATTCTATTGGTCATCTTCTAGGCTTCACCGCACGCAAATTGGATGCCAATAAAAGACACGAATCTGACCTTCCTGTAGCCATTCTCAAAGTGAACGCCCTACGCGTTGAGTGCAATATTACCGCTGGAGCCTATATTAACGGACAAAAAGTACACACAATTCACGAATTTTTTCCATCTGTGCCACCGGGCTATAAGATCATTGAAGTTCCTTCACACGTTATTTATCTGCCAATCACGAGCCGAACGATTGATACCATACAGCTTCGCATAGTGGACCAGGACGGTGATTTGGTAAACTTCCGAGGTGAAGTAATCACCATACGCCTGCATATAAAGTCGTGATGGGTATAGTTTTCAATAGATCTTCCAATAACAATAAACGGTCATGGATAAAAACAATCAGTCGTCGGTCAGTGGCCAAAGTGCTAACACCTAAAAACGTGCTACTCTTGAAGAATTTGGGTCTCAAAGTGCGTGGCGAAAGCGTGTAAAAAATTATTTAGTCTGTGCTTTGTGCATCTGTTGCGTGAAATGGAAGAAGAAATTGTAAACATTCAAACGCCCGTGGTCTTTGATGAATCCATCATCCATTGTGAGATTCACGCTCATCAGCCATATGCATCTTCAACCTTCAATAACAGCGATGAAGTCCGTATTGCTATCCAACATCAAGACCTCTCTATCCTGCCAAGCAAGAGTTCCCTACACATATGTGGGAAATTATCCAAGCGTGATGGGGCGCCAACCACTGCTACAAGTCTCGTCAACAATGCCATTTGTCATTTGTTTGAGGAAGTGCGATATGAATTGAATGCCATAGAAATTGATCGTAATAAGAATGTCGGTATTACGAGTGTAATTAAGGGATATTCATCTCTCTCACCGGCCAAAAGTTCTATGCTCGAGAACACTGGATGGCTCGATGTTGAAGAAACCAAGCAGATTGTAGATGTATCGGGAAACTTTGATGTGTGTATACCGCTCAGCATGCTCCTCGGATTTGCTGAAGATTATCGGAAAATTGTCGTAAATGCCAAGCATGAGTTGATTCTCACAAGATCAAAGACCGATGACAATGCCATTGTACAAACAGCGCCCGAAGACTACAAACTCGCATTGCATAAAATAGAATGGCTCGTACCGTATGTCACAGTCTCAGATCAGCGAAGAATTCAACTGTTAAAGTTTCTCGCCAAAGACGCGCCAATTTCCATGAGTTTTCGTACATGGGAACTGTATGAATATCCATTGCTGCCTGCCACCTCCAAGCACGTGTGGTCTGTGAAAACCTCGAATCAGCTGGAGAAGCCACGATATGTCATACTCGCGCTGCAGACGGAACGAAAAAATAAGAAACAACACAATGCGAGCCACTTTGATCATTGTAACCTGAGCAATGTCAAGTTATACCTCAACTCGCAATGTTATCCATATGGAAATTTGAATTTGAACATTGATCAAAATCAATATGCTCTACTCTATGAGATGTATGCAAACTTTCAGCCGACCTATTACAACAAAGAGGCTGAACCATGGCTGAGTAGGATGGAATTTTTAGAAAAAGCCCCCCTCGTTGTCATTGACTGCTCAAAGCAAAATGATTCTCTCAAGTCCGGTCCTGTGGACGTGCGTCTTGAGTTCGAATTGAAAAACAATATTCCGCCGCAAACCTCAGCATACTGCATGATCCTCCATGATCGTATTGTCGAGTACAATCCAATTAGTGGTGGGGTGAAAAAATTGGTATAAAATCATGTCGATGATTCGCGTCCACGTCAGTCAACATGGAGCTTATCATCGATGTGCAGGGCTTTAAGAGACCCATCAACAAATTTGTCCTAAAGGAGATGTCCATCGTCAAACTCCACGACAAGAATGCTGAACCGCTGACGCTCGCCTTCGACGCACCATTTGCATGGGACTCTTTACCGGCCAAGTACAAAATGACAAACAAGTGGCTGGAACGCAATTTCCATGGAATACGATGGGATCACAGCGGCATACCATACGAGGCAGCTAGAAAGACAATTCGAGAAATCTTGCAAGGAGCTCCAACCATCTATGCGAAGGGTTTCGAGAAATGCTCATGGCTATCAAGATTCACAGATCCCGCAACAAAGGTCATCGACTTGGAGACTCTGGACTGTCCATCGCTGCAGAAGTTGCCGAAAATCACAAACTCCAAATGCCCGCACCATTCCGTCAACACGAAATACAACTGCGCCCATGTGAATGTAAAATCGCTGAAAAGCTGGTTAAGTGTATACGAAGCGTTGTGTGAGCGAGGGATTTTTTTTAAATGAATAAAAAAAAAACGTTTCGATGAAAATATATATCATTTGTGTTCTTCATTTATTCTACGGCGAAAATAGTTTGAATTTCTCTTTCTCATACATTTCAATAATACAGTATTTTTTTTTTTTTTCTAAATACATTTTTACATATTCAACACTAAAAACGTCGAAAGCGATGGCGATGCGACTGTGATGCGGACGGCTGTTGCACTCAACGATGCTGCCCCAACGAATTTTGTCTTTTCCACCATGCTTAGAGGCGATGGAACTTGACGCTGTTGTATTTTCCGCAACTGCATGTAGAGTTGACCATGGCGCGCCAGTTACAGCATACCCTCGATGATGCGGACAGCCGTTCGACGATGGTGTTCCAACGAATTTTGTCTTTTCCACCATGGTGTGCTCACAGTCGATAGAACTCGACGCTGTTGTATTTTCCACCCATGTACCTCATGAAGAGATGATGATCGCGTGCCTCTTGCCGCATACGCTCGAACGTTTCCAAATCTTCATCGAAGGCCTTCACAAGTCGCGCTGGTAGGAAGACAGTGAACGCATTCGCGATGTCAGCGATGTAGCGTTTCCCAAACTTGGTTTGTACGGCCCTCATGTCAGAGATTGGATGCTCCGAGTGAACGATGAGTTCTGACAGCTTCGTCGTCGGAAGGAATTCCGCCATTCGGCTGACTTTGTTGATACTCGTGAAATCCATTTTCCACACTTGTCACTTTTCAAAAAAATTTCAAAGTTATTTTTGAAGATGTTGATGTGGCGGTAGAATAGTGCAGTCTGAGCTTGGTCCATGAAATTATAAGCTCCCTCGTTTTGTAACCCCACCACTAAAATTTTCAAACTTCTCCCCACTTTTCCAATAATGAAAAATGGGGTCAAACACGTTCGTGGAACCCGGTCCTCCTCCCACGTGGAAAGTTTCACACCTCATGACATTTTTCACAGTCTCGACGTTGAGGTGGGGGGCCATCAATGTGATCTTTCATTTGTGGCGTATTATAATGCTCCATGCATGGAAGATATGATATCACTTCACTGTCGTTGCGATGATGTTCTGGCAAACGATCCCACAGTAAACCAATATAATGACCCCAATATTTTAAGAGCAAGACCTTTGGAACTTGTTCGAGCTCGTTTTTGGTCAAGTCCAGGGGGTGTTTGGCCGGATGCACTGCATACATACTCGCACATGTGAACATCTTAACGTTATATTTCGGAATGAAAGCAAAATCTCGATGGGATTAAAATTTGTTTTTTGGAACAATGACTCCTCTCATAGCCGCAGCTGCATATAATAAATAAGGCATTTTATAGCTCTTTGAAAGGTCGCCCTTCATATGGCAACTGCAGTTTTTTATATTATCAAAAAAAAAAAATTCTAGCCACTCATAGTTGTCTCTCTCTCTCTCTCTCTCTCTCTCTCTCTCTCTCTCACTCTCTCTCTCTCTCTCTCACACACACACACACACACACACACACACACACACACACACACACACACACACACACACGTGCACACGCATATCTAAATTGTTCTTTGTGCAGACTTCCAGTGACGTAATAAAAACGCTCCGCCTGCATCGATAATATGTAAATAATTTTAATGATTATAATAAATCACACGATTTTATGAGTTTTCAACATTTACCCACCGCCCTATGGTGTCAACGGCCCCGCGCCAACCCCCCCCCCCCCTTATCGCTCAGCGTCGCGTATCATCACGCCCCCACTCTCGGTTACCTCGCGCTAGACCCCCTCTCTGCGACGCCTTCCCCCACCCCGCCGCGTGACGTCTGCCCTAGGTCCCCCGCGCTGGAGACCCCCGCCCCGCTCCCCCCTGAGATCCCCGGGTTAGAATCAGTCCTGTTATACTACTGCCGTTGCCGGCGGAAAAACGAATACCACGGTCGGGAAACGAACATCGTGCCAGTTAATCGAATTAAAAGAACAAATCGAAAAATTTTGGTTGCTCGATGATGCAAGCGCGGGTCGAATATAAGTGTCGTAGAATACGCGACTGCGAAACTCATTTCAATCGAAGCAGCACTCGCGATCCTTCGGGACGTGTCGCTCGTTGTCGACGAATCGCAACCCGGGTATTGTCTTCCACACCACGCGGTTATAAAATCGACAAGCGCTACGACGAAGACTCGAGTTGTCTTTGACGCATCCGCCAAGATAAGTAAGGGAATATCGCTCAATGATACGTTGTTGGTCGGCCCTACTATTCAATTAAAACTATTCGAGCATTTTTTGCGGTTTCGCAGCCACAAATACGTGATCACCGGGGATATCGCGAAAATGTATAGGCAAATCTGGATTCATCCCAGTGACCGTCGATATCAACGAGTTTTTTGGCTCCAGCATGAAAAAGTACGCGTATTCGAATTAAACACGGTAACATTCGGCGTGTCGTCAGCTCCG
This sequence comes from Ophion ellenae, assembly GCA_963210295.1. Classification (NCBI taxonomy): domain Eukaryota; kingdom Metazoa; phylum Arthropoda; class Insecta; order Hymenoptera; family Ichneumonidae; genus Ophion; species Ophion ellenae. The sequence continues at coordinate 15,254,593 of OY723385.1, read as the reverse complement.
TTTCTCGCGATACGAACCATACAGAGACTCGCGAGCGATGAGAGCGCGGATTATCCAAAGGGCGCCGGAGCTTTGACGCGCGACTTATACGTCGACGATTTATTATCGGGAGCAGACACTTTCGATGAAATCGTACAAATTCGAGACCAAGTTATCAAGATATTAAAGCGTGGCGGATTCGATATCCGACAATGGGCTTCAAATCACCCGCGAGCTTTTAATAACTTGATCGAGAAAACCGCAAATATCGAATTTCTGACAGACAAAAATCCTGTGCATAAGACACTCGGTATCTCGCGGAACGTGCGAAATGACGACTTACTATACACGGTGAAACGTATAGAGCCCTCCGAAAGAGTTACTAAACGATATATTTTGTCAGAAATCGCTAAAATGTTCGACCCCCTCGGTCTACTCGTTCCGGTCATTCTCGTCTCGAAGGTGCTTATGCAGCGATACTGGAAGGCAAAAACTACCTGGGACGAATGCCCAGCGCGGTGGATTCCGCGTGGCGATCGTTCGCGGAACAACTCTCATTAATCGACAATCTAAAGATTGATCGATACGTCTCGATAAATAACCCAATCGATATTCAGATTCACGGATTTTGCGACGTGAGCACGACAGGTTACGGGGCTTGTATGTACGTGCGCTCTTGCAACCAGAAGGGCGAAATTCGCGTGAGACTGTTCTGTTCAAAGGGGCGTGTCGCTCCACTAAAGGAGCAAACGATCCCTCGACTCGAACTTTGCGGCGCATTGACACTCGCTCGCCTATATTACGAGGTCCGCGAGCTTTTGCGTTTGCAAGACGATTTTTTGGTCAAACTCGACGACAGTTTTACAATGGCTGAAAAAACATCCGAGCGTCTTAAAGGTGTTCGAAGCAAATCGCGTTACGGAGATACAAGAGGTCAGTAAAAACGCGGAGTGGCGGCACATCCGAACCGATCAAAATCCAGCTGACGCGTTATCGAGAGGTCAGCTCCCTCGGGAATTTTTAAATAACGACTCGTGGTTTCGGGGGCCTTCATGACTGGCCCAGCCCGAATCCGTTTGGCCGCAATTTGCCGTGACGCTTCAAAGTGATTTACTGGGAATCAAAAAGCTATTTTGCATGGTCTCGCAATCGCAATCAGAAGAAATTTTCGAGAAATTTTCGTCATATACGCGATTAATTCGCGTCGTCGTGTATTGCTTACGTTTCGTACGCGACAATAAAATCAAGGGCGTTTTGACAATCAAAGAAATTAACGAGGCCGAGTATCGCGTTATTCGATTAATACAACAAGCGCACTTTCAAGACGAGATCGTCCGTCTTTTGTGCGAAGAAAGGGTGAAATGCGCGAAACTCGGATCTCTGAACCCGCTGGTCGATGAGAGAGGCTTGCTTCGCGTCGGTGGTCGCATAAATAAGGCCGATATCTCGCTGGATCAAAAGAATCCAATGCTTCTTCCATCTCGACATTACGTAACCGATCTTTTGATTCGACATATGCACGAAAAATTCCATCACACCGGGATTCAATCGACATTATACAATATCCGGCAAAGATTTTGGATATTGTGTTACGTCCCGGAGGGAGATTTAGGTGGGACTCGCGAGGTTGCCGATTTAGAGCGCGAAAGTTCGAATTGAATTAGATTGCGCAGTGAGTCTTTGTTTGGCTTCCGCGTGAGTTCCGAACACAGTTTAATAACAATTTGGATTGAGACGAATTTGAGGTGCGTGATTCTGGTAAGAGAGTTGGATCCGCCCGATGGATTGATCGTTGGTCAAATAAATGTTCAGACGCGTAGATTTTGTCTTAATTCACGTAGTTCACATTTATTACGTTTAACTCTTACAAACTTATAATTGTGGTACGAAGATAGTTACGCCTACAATGATTACACGGAAACGCAGAGCGAAAGGGTTTAGCCTTGTAAGTCGACTGTTCAGTTCGGAGTTCGAATACAGAGAGTCTGCTTCTTCGTGATATGAAAATTAGGAAAGTCTGGTTGAAGGGGAAGGAGCTTTTTTTGGGGAATGTATTTTCGGATCAGAGCTTCTTGGTCGTTGGTTAATCAATCGTGAGAATGTACGCTGACTCACGTGATAGGTCGGCGTCATGCGTGGGAATAGTTTTGTTCATCTACTTATTAGGTCATCGCTATGGTGAATGCAGCCATTGTTCTATGTCCGAGGATCGGGTTCAGCGACCGAGGTTTCGTGGGTCTTGCGATATGACCGGGTGACGTGTTCTGACGCAAGCGAGTTTTCCTCATGGGATTTTTTGGGTCTTAGGACAAGGTAGGATTGTGGCGTAGTTCGGTCCCTGCATTTTGTTCGAGTGCTCTAGGCGTAGGTTTCTCTTCCGAGGCTGCGAGTATGCTCCTCTCGTAAATTCGTCTGTCGTTAGCTATGTTTATGCGTGGGGACCCACGTGCGACGGTTTCGCTTTTGGTCTTGTGGTACGTTTCGGCTATCGCTCGCTTAGCGTTAAAGGAATATAGATTTTTGGTCGATGAGTGAGGGCGCTGCTATCGTGCGTATTTACCATCGTAGTTTCAAAAAGAGAGAGAAAAAAGGTGAAGGCTGGGACGTAACAATTGGACGGTAGAAATCAAGTTCGTAAAATCGTTCAACGTTGCGTGAGATGCATCCGGTTTCGGGCCGTACCAGGGACGTATAAAATGGCTGACTTGCCTAAATCGAGAGTGGATACCGCGCCGGCGTTTTATCACACGGGAGTCGATTATTTCGGTCCTATACTTGTCAAAGAAAAGAAACATCGGAATCGCGGTAGCGTTAAGGTGTACGGCTGCGTATTTATCTGCATGTCGACTCAGGCTATCCATCTCGAGATCACGAGCGATCTATCAACAGACGCGTTCCTAGTGGCCTTGCGACGATTCATAAGTCGTCGGGGTATTCCGAGCCATATCTATTCTGATAACGGGATAAATTTCGTCGGCGCGAATAGTCAATTCTGCGAATTTGACGCATTGAGAGAATCCGAAGAATTTCGTTCTCAACTTTATGAATTCACTTCAACCAGAAAAATCTAATGGCACTTCAATCCAACTCTCTCACCTCATTTCGGGGGTATCTGGGAAGCGGCTGTAAAATCATGTAAACACCATCTCAAGCGCGTCATGCGCGATCTCTTGTTCACATATGAAGAATTGACCACTCTAGCAATCGAGATCGAAGCCATTCTCAACTCGCGCCCACTGTGTCCCATTTCCACAGATCAAAACGATCCAATCGCTTTAACTCCTGCGCACTTTCTTCTTGGCAGACCTCTCACTTTGCTGCCGGAAAATGATTTTTCGCTTGTTCCAGATTACCGATTGTCCTCGTGGCAACTGATTACTAAGACCCGACAAGAATTGTGGCGCAGATGGCAATTCGAATATCTGAGCGATCTGCAGAAAAGACAGAAATGGATAAATCCAACCGAAAACATCGCGCAGGACACTGTAGTCCTATTAATCGACAAAAATCAACCATGTAAGCAGTGGCGACTGGGTCGAGTGGTCGAGTTGCATCCGGGAGGCGATGGCGTGGTCAGAGTCGTCACCGTCAAAACAACTCAAGGACTCTACAAGCGCAACACGAGATCGATTTGCGCATTACCCATAAGCGCTTGAAATTATCGTCGACTATTCAGCGATATACGAGAATTTGACAAATTTCTCATTTGAGATTTCAATTCCTTATCTAATTTCTCAAATATTAGTTATCCATTCATACTCGTTCAAGATTCAATGTAATGTAAAATGCAAGATGTAAGCTAACGATATCTCTCTGTATTACATTCCAACTACTTGTTCAAAACTAAGATGATGATTTGTAGAAGGATCGATTACAATAAGTTTAATGACGTGTATTACCGGTTTGAATAATTTTGTTCGTTAGCACTCCCAACGGGGGGAGGATGTTCAGTGCATGAGAGTAGTTTGTGTTTGGCCATTGCGATCTCCGTTGCTAGCCGCGCTCGACCAACTTGCGTCAACAGGGATGAAAAATCTCTTGTGAATGAGTGGGCGAGCGTGCGATATACTTTTTGGGACAGTGCAGCGCGGTCGGCCGTCGAGTGACGATCGTCGGTGACGCGCAAGGCGAAAGGGCCCTGGGTCCTCTCACATACGACTCCACTGAGTAAAACATATACGACTCTCCCGAGTAAAACACAGGCAACTAGCCCATTACAAGCGGTTGGGTGAACGGCCACCAGGTCCTCGATTCTCCAACCCTTAAAATACATTCGATGATCACAGCGGTCGGGTGAACGGCCGTACGGTCCTTGATTCTCCGAGCACGGGTGAACGGCCGTACGGTCCTCGATTCTCCGATCCGTGATCATATACCTCTCAACAAAAAGGACAGCAACAGCTGACGAATCCTCGGTAAAGGTCATCCAACGGAAATCGAAAACAATCGAAGTTCAATACGAAATAACGCGCGAGATCGCAATGGTACAAGCCAAACGGGCTTTATGCCTTCTTATATACGCAAATCCACAATCGCCGAATCGTCGTGGGTTTTTATGCCGCAAGGCTTTTCCCACAAGAGTCAATGAACGCAGAAAATACAATGGCTCAAACGCGAGTGTTTTTTATTTCTTAAAAACCCTCCATCCATCATTCAAAAAATATATATCCAAAACTACGAGGTAACTTCGCAATGAAGGAGCTTCGACAATACAGTACCACACAAGTACACTGGAAATGCTGTGCAACGACTTGACGTGCATGGTTAAGAAAAAAGCTCGGCGAAGGATTTCGTCATCTCAACATGTCAATTTATGGGTTAACAAAACATAAATCCTCACGATTCATTATGTAAGTAAAAACCAGATTCATGTGGAGTACGGCTCTAATAAGTGATCTATCCTTCGACCACACGGCATTTGAAGCGTTATTTTATTTGCATGATACACGATCATTATATACAAGCAATTTATCAATCATTTTTAAAGCGAATATTACGTAGCTTCGTACCTGCTGACTGACCTGCGTACCGATAAAGCTTCATATCAAAGTTATTCTGTGCGAATGACACTAGCGCGAGCGGCAGTAGAACATAATTGCTAATAACTCTGGTAGTTAATGGAACGTTATAATTTGAAATGTTGCTAATACCCCTGGTAGTCGATGCCACGTTATTATGTAAAATTATATTATATTATATTATATTATATTATATATATATATATATATATATATATATATATATATATATATATATATATATATATATATATATATATATATATTATTAGTGCTGAGCGTGGTAAACAGGTCACAATGGTTCTCCGTGTTAAGGAGCTACACCAGTGTGAACGCTGAAAATTTGGGTAATTTTCGGGATTTTTTTGGAAGAAAACTACTCAATTAAATGTTTCGGAAAATAAAAAAAATATTCGGTTATATTTGACCTATATTACATAATCATTTCATGCAATAATATTGAGATCCAAGCAACTTGTGCGCCGCCTTCGGAGGCACAAAAAAAAAGTTCCTCCACTGCTGACATGATTCCGGCCGATTGAATAGCTGAAACCGAAAAAGGAAAATATGTCGTTAAACTCGAAAGTATTTCCTGTACAATGACGTAGGATTTTCGAAAAATATCAGAATCTAACAAAATGGCGAAGTTATGAAAAAAGTCGGTTTTCTTGCCTATAAAATGGTCGTTTTTTTCAATGCCAAATTGTCAATTTTCAATCAATTAAAAATATCCTACGTCATTGTAGAGCAAATACAAAATAATGTAGAGCAAATGAAGTACTCGGTTCAAATTTCAAGTCTATCGGATAATTGCTCTTTGCGTTACAATATCAGCAAATTTGAAAAATCTATCAAATAAAAATGAAATATAAATAAAAATGATATTGATATAGATGATATAAATGATAATGATATTCTTCATAGTATAAACTGTCGAAAAAGACAAAAAAAATCGATTTTTTGAAAGTGTCACACTGGTATAGCCAGTCGGGAACTTTGTTCCACCTGCAATAATCATAGCAAAAAAATCACAAGGCTTAATACTTCGACGGTGCGCCGCCAGGCACTTTGGAGCTGTGCTATCCCGTTGGCTAGATGTGGATAACTTGTTTTTAAAGTGTGTGAAGTGAAGATTTCCTTTCTTTTCTCGGCGCCACCACAACAAACAAGGTGCTGCTAATCCTTGACGGCCATTCGAGCCACAAGAATCTGGAAGCACTTGAATCTGCAAAGGCTATCGGCGTGATAATGGTCTATCTTTCGCATCATTGCACTCACAGAATGCAACCGACATTGTCATTTTTTGGACCACTTCAGACATATTATGACCGTGAGATTGCCACCTAGATGAAGAACCATCCTGGCAGAACTGTAGGTATGTACCAGGTTATCCGTTGAATCCACACATTTTCCCAGAGGAAATGTTTTTACCCAGCGAAGGCACTGAAAACGACATTGAATTGTATCACCATGCGCCTGTCGCCAGCAGTTCATCGCAGTTCCAACCAATGGTTCTAGAGTCTGATTCTATGCAATTTGTTGATAACAGTGAACAAATGGATATAACCGCTGGTCCGGACCGAAACTATCAAAAGCAGTTGGGCATTGCAAGTGTTTCAGAGAATATTTGTCAAGACGGTGAAGAACTATCGTCGGGTGACATTCAATCTCTAACTGAACAGATACTTCTCCGAAGCGAGACACTTTCAACGACGAAGAGGCTGCTGAAAGAAGTTTCCCCACAACCAAAACCAGCGTCTACAGGCAAGTCCAGAGTAAAAAAGAAAGGTCGCTGGTTCGCAGCTTCTCACGGCCAGTCCTTTTATGAATAAAGTTAAAGTTCAAGTACATCCGAAAAAACAAAAGGAAGATGTAAATCCTTACAAACTGTAAATCAGACAAAGCGTTATTTTCGATGATGAATACCCCGAGACTGCAGCTGAAAATAAAAAACCCACACGTACTTGAAAGCAGAAAACATGTGACATTTGAGATGATGACGAGAATCCTCACTCCAACGAAGATGAATTTGAAAGTGATCCAGAGTGCATTTACTGCAATGAATTATTTAGTCGATCTAGGTCAATATAACATTGGGTGAAGTGCCACTCTTGTTGCAGATGGTGACATCTGCTATGCGCACGCGTACCTGCAAGAAGGAAGCCGTTCACGTGAGAATTATGCATGTATAATTACTGTATATTTTTTTATTTTACTACTTGTTAATTAAGTTATTAGCGTCCTAAAACTCATTCCATTTCGTTGTAATAATAACACTTTATGAATGTAGGCTTGACTTTATATTAATATGACGTCATTTATTTGAATATGTATCGTACAAGAAAAAGTATGTCATCTTAAGCATAACTCTCCTATTCATTGCTGCAGTGTCATGAGTAAACCTGAGAAATTTACATCGTTTCGAAAAGATTGCTTGCCTTTTCTTATCATTAATCGTAAATCCCTATTTCTCGAGTAATTGTCTAGTAACCTGAATATTTTTGAAACTCCCTGCATATAAGTTTCCAATTACTAATAGCTAGACCAAGTACACCACTGACAAATAGCCGCACTCCCTGAGATACAAGGCTATCGGCGTCGGTCGGCTATCGGTAACTTTGTGAACGTGTATGGAGCCCGGCTTAGCCCGAAGGGCATACACGTAAATTCATAGAACATACCTTGGAAGATAAACCGTAAAAACTTTCTATCGGCTTTTGCGAATGGTTTTAAGGAATATGCTTCCCTCAAATGCATACATGTCGTAAAGCAACCGTGCGTCAACATTTGTCTTGCTTTTTCCCCATTTTCCAGCTTAAAGTAATATGTTTTTATGGACTCATTTAATTGTTTTGAGTTGAGGATAAAAGGATGTGAACGCAATCGGGTTTTTGTACAAGAAAAATGTTGGCCACTACTTTTTTCGGCTCAGGCACACAATCTTTCATCCTACCCTGCTACAACAAAGCTTTGATTTACTTTGGATTAAATATCTCTCGTGGTTTGAGCAACGTGGTTCGGTAGTTGTGGTTTCATCGTATACCTCAGAGTTAAAAAAGACTATGTATTCTCTGACCCGTATCGTTTCGGCTGAAGTTATCCGCGCCCAGTTTTTCTCGAAGTGAGCTAATCAACCGGCGAATTTACCGAATTGCTCTTTCTCGCATTCGTCTGGTCCTGTTTTTTATGTAGATTCCACCCTCGAGCAGTATACTTATTGGCTCGACTGTAATTGTTGTTCCGTTTGTAACTCTGTCTGTACCCACCTCTCTTCGAATACGCATTCCCCTTGGTGAGGCGGGCCCTTCGAATTTATTTGAGTTTTTATTTGGTCAGATGATTGCTTGAACGACAATCTGAGGTATTTCGTTGATTGCGACAATTCTTTGGCCGCTTCCATTTTTTTAGTTCGATATTTTCTGGAGAACCGTTCGTCAGACGACATATCCTTCAGCGTATCTTTAAAGGGTGCTCTAATATTTTTTATAATTAAATTTCTTCAAATGGATGTTTTGTCATGTTGGAGATTAGCTAGCAGCTTTGCAACGCCGGTAATTAGTTCCCAATATTGTTTCTTCTCAGCCGAATTTGAATTTAGCAGAATATCTATAGTTTTCCCCACACCGGTGAACGGAGCAGTGATATTTTTTTTTGTTTTTCAACAATTCTCTCAGGAACGGAGAGGAAGAATGAGCTACGGATAGTTATGGAAATGGACCGAGGCGAAGAAATTGAACTGATAAAGTTATGACGCCATTGGTGCATAGTCTCGAGTAGAGAGTGTGCTAGCCTGTCTAAGTTAAGACCTAGTAACTGGCTCGCTCAATCGAGTTATATTCTAAATATATTGTTATCTAGCCCTTGTCTATTCACTGCCCAATCGATTTTAACCATAGATCCCGCTGCGTTACAATAAAGAGGCCGCCTAGCAACTAGGCTGTACTGGACTAGTCGTCATTAGTTACGAATAACACATTGAGGGTGTGTGCCTTACACGTACTATCATCTAGCGATCGACTCATGGCTGGCTAGCCAACTTGAGTTTCAGATGGCGTTGCGAATGAAAATATTCTCAAGTGGATATCCCGCCATGACCTAGCCAACACTACCTAACTGTGGCTATGTACTCTTTGGCTAGTCACTGCCTAACCGATCTTGATTACACATATCGCTGCCTTCCGATAAAAATACTACCTATTGACTAACAAAGCACATCACTCAAAGGTCCGCTTACGATTTTGTTGAAACACATATATGCGATAAAGCATTGAAAACTATTCGACACGTTTTTTTTATCTGCGGAAAAACGTCTTTAAGGACGCTAACGACTCCTCGAAGAAAGGTGTGTTACCCTTCATTTTTTTTTTTTCAATGATACTATGATTGATTTTTCATAGTTTTACATTAGAAGAATTTTCATTATTGTTCAATTTAGATGGGTGGAGTGTTTGTAGGTAAAACCGCAAAACCACCCCTTGACACGCCTTTCTTTGAGGGGTTGTTTCCCTCTTAAACCCGTTTACCCCAGATATAAAAAAACGTGTCTAATAGTTTTCAATGCTTCATCACATATATGAATCGACGGCAACGAAATCGACGGCGGACACTTAATTGATGTTCTTTGTAAGTCATCCATCAATCCACCCACTTTTCAATAATCCAACTTTGTGAATTGTAAAATATGTAAACGATGCCAAAATTCTGAAATTAACCAAGTAGAACTGTCTCAGTGGACAACATGACAACTCATCACCCAGAGGTTCCGGGATCGAAACCATGTTATACGTAAGCGTTTGTCTGATATAATTGCAAATTGAATCATTAATATTTATATGTACAGCGCAAATATCATTACCATAGTTAGTGAATAACGAAGAAAATCGTAAAGGTGTGCAATGATGGTAAATAATGTGCAAAAAAATTCAACACGCATATACAATATCTAGCCGTTCGCTAGGTCAGCTAAGTAGTCGTTTATATAGAATTTTATTTTTTTCCAAGTGAAAAGTGATACTCATCACTGTTGACAAATCTGGAAGAAAAGGGAGCATAAAATTTCGTTTTCTTCTTTGTTGGCCACGCCTAGCGTAGGGTAAAAAAGTAGATGTGCGAAAGGGGATTTAGGCTTTTAGTGCCGATGTGGTTGAAGTCCACTCAAAAGTGGCCAAAGCCGAAAATTTTTGCGACCGCTTAGTGAAACATGTATTCCTACGTTAATCGACCCGGGGAATCTGAACTTCTAGGAATTTTAACGATTAACAGTGAAGAAAAGGGTCAAAAACCGAAAAATATGCATTAATTCGCGAAGGAAAAGGAAATCGCAAAAAAGTTTCGACCAAAATTTGTGGAATGGAAGATTTTACCTTGAAGGTGCATATGATATTTTTTTTCTATCTCCAATAGTTTAGCCGTATTGAAAAACAAATTCACAACACTACTATCAATGCGCGAGCCACACGGACGTGACGAAATCGAGAGGTCTGAGCATCGCTGGTTCCTTCGCCCCTCTCGCGCACGGCCGCTACACGCGCTTCGGTCGGAGGTCCCTGACGTTCGATCGGGTATCTTCGGCAGCCCAAATAGTCTAGGAGCCCACAACACTAAACCTGTCATGATAGGTCTCCCAAAGTTCATACATATAATTCGTTATGGCATTCATAGGGGAACACAAAATGGCCCTGCTGCCATGTCTGGGACCGGTCAACGCTAAACAAAAAAATAATAAATAATAATTTTTATTGATTTCTGACATGTCAAGTCTCCCGTATTCTGATTGTTCCTTGAGACAGGAGAGGGGTAGGACTATACGAAAAGGCAATGCTGCCAGCCCCCCCCGATAAGCTGTATCAGTTTCTGCCGAGAGATAAGCGACATCTCGCACCCAGGTATCTATCATCATCGACCTCCTCAAAAAACCAAAGCTTATCTGAAAGATCATCAAATTTTGTGTAAGAAAAACCACTGCTGCCTTATCCAAGCAATGGAGAAAATGGCGGCAGCAGCGTTTGAAAGTCGCCCTCCGCGCAACCGAATTTGGCGTTTCAATTCGGTTTCATCAGCCATCGCCCGGTTCTTTTCGACTTGTATTATTGAAATACGCCTACCACTATCACGAACAATGAATTTTACGTATCGTTGATTGTTTAAACAAATGAAATCGCATACTTTTTGTTACATTTTTCGATTTTTCAGCCGTTTTCATTGCGTTTTTAAAATACTTTCTTATGTCTTTCGTTACATTTCAAAGTAAATTAGTTTTCTTCGGTGAAACAATATTAGATGCCATTGTTTCAACGAATAAGATTCTATAAATTATTCCAACGTCGGGGATTTTTCAGCCGTTCTTTTGGTCATTTATCATTTTTCGTGGCCTGTGCGAATCTCTTCCGCTTTATATTTCTAAATAAAGACTACCTGAAACATAAAGATTTTTTGGCTATATATTTTTAGCAGAAATCGAGTCTTCGACCCTACATTGTAAGACTCCGGCTGTGCTATTCAAAACAGTCAGAATAAAGAGGAGGGGGGGGACTAAGGGTCTTGACGTTATACATGCTCAGTGTCGTTTCAGAAGCCATCAGTAACGGTCGTGTCGCTGTCCGTTTTTGAAATCTTACATCTATCCAAAATGCGTTGTTTTATTTGCAAAAAATCTGGTGATGTTACGAAATTTACCGCGAGGACATTAGACTATTCTAACTATTGTCGCGTACCGGAAGAAGAAACGTTTCAAATACGGCGACTCATCATTGACTCATGAGAATAGTGTAAATTTTGGTTATCACTATGGGTGCTACAGAAAATGTTCTGTTTTGAAACTTGGTTTTGAATTTAACGTTTAACGTAATTCAATCTTCCTCGTTATGCCAGTCGTTGCTTTTATATTCGATTAAGCAAACAAGGTATCTTAAGCGACTACCAGTTCGCACCAAGCAATCGAATATGAAATTCACACTCCGAATGGTTTTTGGACCCTTCATTGTACAGCCCTAACATGTTTTACTCAAATTGGTTCGAAATTTTCATCTGATTTTTTATCGGAGTGAGTGTATTAGTCGTGCAGTGCTGCAATGCGTCATTGACGCGCAGCTCGAGCGAGTAACAGCTGGTACAAACCAAGTAAAGATGAAATCGATGCTTCGAATGCTTTTCGGCGCATCTATCGGACATTCCTGAAATGATCCAATGGAAATTGTTCTCGATTTCATCTTATTTCCGGTCAGAGCTGGTGGACAATTCAGGCACTGGTGCAAGCTGCGCGTACGATGCATTGCAGCACTGCACGACAAATCCACTCACTATGATTAGAAATCAGATGAAATTTCGAAACGATCTGAGTAAAACATGTTAGCGATGTACAATTGAGGGTCCAAAAACCATTCGGAGCGTGAATTTCATCTTCGATTGCTTGGTGCGCACTGGTACCCGCTTAAGCTACCTTGTTTGCTTAAGGCGTTACCCCCACTTGTAGCGCAAAAAAGGCCTTCTTCATGAATTTTTTAAAAGAAAACTACAAAACTTTTTTAATCGATCAATATACCATCTTAAAGAACACATCTTGAAGAATTTTCAGTAATTTTTTTATTGAAAAATATTACATTGTTTAGTGGCAAATGGCCGCCAATGAAATAATGTTTTTCTATACACGGTTTGCGGTGACCAACATTGCGGCGAAGTGGATCATCTGAAAGAAAAATGCGGATGGATTTAGTCAAATATAAGTGTAAACTAGTCTTTAATCGAAGGATTTTAAAAAATATTCATTTTTCACAAAATGGCGGACAGTCAAAGTTAATGGTTCGATTTTAACGAAAAAAACGGCCATTTTTTTCGAAAAAAAATCGAATGATTAAAGACTACATTTTTATGTATTAAATAAGCCTGCAAAATTGCAAGAAGATCGGTTCATTAGTGTTCGAGTAATCTTGGTCACCGACTTCAGAAATGCCATTTTGAGAAAAACGCGTTTAAAGTTTCTCTTTGAACGCTCTTTCAACGCGGATTCTTCTCTTTCAACGCTCATATCTCAGTCAATTTTGTTCGGATCGACTTGAAATTTTCAGGACATATTCTCAGATACTTATACTTCAAAAAAATGCAATAAAAAAATCGTTTTTTTTTTCAAAATCGCAAGTGGGGGTAACCCCTTAATAGAATATAAGATCAACGACTGGCAAGACGAGGACTATTGAGTGACAGTAAGAGCCACACGAAAACGTCAAGCGCAATGTCGATTTCATCTTTATCACGCAAACGATCATTCTGTCGTCGTACTCGCAGTTTGCAGCACAGCCTGAAATGTCCACTGACTCTGACAGGCAATAAAATGAACTCAAGAATAATTTTCAGTGGATCATTTCAGAAATGTCCGATAGATGCTCTGAAAAGCATTCGGAGCATCGATTTCATCTTTGCTTGGTTTGTACCAGCAATTAGTCGCTCCAGCTGCGGTTCAATAAAACGCCATGCCCTTCTCCGGAATCTTGGGTTTGAAAGAAGATAAAATCGACAAATGACATTATGGCGACGGACGAATGACGTTGGAAGTTGCACGTCAAAGGCGAAGTTGATTTAATATTTATCACGTAACCAATGCGTCGTACGGGAAGCTTGCAGCAATGTCTGAATTGTCCACTAGCTCTGACCGGAAATAAGATATGTCGATAATTGTGAAAAAAATAAAAATTTAATGAATTATCAAATTATTTAAAAAACCAATCTTCTTGCTTTATTCATCATCCAAATTTCACTACCATTCCATTTTATCTTGTATAATGTCTTTTTATACGAATAAACCATTGAAAACTTTTCAGAATCATATGTTTAAACAATTAACGACACGTAAAATTCGTTTTTCGTGATAGTGTCAGGCGTATTTCAATAATACAAATCGAAAAAAACCAGGCGATTGCTGATAAAACCGAATTGAAACGCCAAATTCGGTTGCACGGAGGGCGACTTTCAAACGCTGCTACCGCCATTTTCTCCACTGCTTGGAAAAGGCAGCAGTAGTTTTTCTTATAAAAAATTGATGATCTTTCAGATAAGCTTTGGTTTTTTGAGGAGGTTGATGATGATAGACACCTGGGTGCAAGATGTCGCTTATCTCTCGGCATCAACTGGTACGGCTTATCAGGGGGGCTGGCAGCACTGCATTTTCGTATAGTCCTACCCCTCTCCTGTCTCGAGGAACGATCAGAATACGGGAGACTTAACATGTCAGAAACGTAGAAAAATTATTATTATTATTTTTTTAGCGTTGAACGGTCCTAGACATGGCAGCACGGCCATTTTGTGTTCCCTTATGAATTACATGACGAACGTACGATTATATGTACGAACTTTGGGAGGCCTATCATGAGAGGTTTAGTGTTGTGGGCTCCCCTACTATCGAGAGTCCCCGGGACCAATCGGGTATGTTCGAGGGGGCTAGGTAGGGCATGGAAAATGACAACTCCATTACCTGCTAATATTTCGTACACTGAAATAAAAAAGCGGGCATGGAGCATTTCGTTGAAACGACGTACAGAAAGTACCTTTTTTTAAAGGTCAAGAGCTCTTAGTGGAAACGACTATATGGGAAGGATGGTTATTGAAAATTTTGTTTAATAATGATTTTAACATAATTTGTTTCCTTTGTGTATAAAGTTTTTAATGGAGTTAAAACATGAGATTGAGTGAAAGAAACTCTAAATTCTAATATTAATAATATAATTTGTATTAAAATAATATATCATCAAATTATTATTAATGCAATACCGGATTCTCTTATTAAAGTTAAAAGTAAATATCCTGCAATTATATTTGCTGTTAATAAAATTGATAAAGTTAAAGGACAAATAATATTTCTAGTTTTTTCAATTAAAACTATAAAAGGTATTAAAAGAAAGGGGGTCTTTAGGGGGATAACATGCGCGAATGCAAAGTTTGTATTGTTTAATCAAAGGAAAATTATTAAACCGAATCGCAATGGGAGGAGAATACGAATTGAAAAATTCAAATGTCTTGAACTTGTAAAAATATATGGGACTTGGGAAAAAATATATAAAATTATTTCTTAAAATGAATATGAATAAAATAGTAAAATAAATTATATTAAAACAAATAAATTTATTCAATAAAATTATTTTTAATTCTTTGAATAAAGTCATTCAAATAAAATTTAAAAAATTATTTAATCGAGAATCAACTATTCGAAATTATATTGGAATAATAACAAAATTTAAATAGAAGTATATAGAAAAATAGAAAATAGAAAATAAATTTCTTATCATTTTAAGATACATTTTTTTATCATTTTTGTTATAGCAATTAATATATTTTTCAGTCTAAATAAAATTATATTTAAAGTTAATCAATCGTATAGTGATAATTGTTGAATGTAAAGAATATTAATTGTAATAATTTTAAAATGACATTTTAATGTTATATTTTAACTATTTTTTCTCATTAGAGGCAATTTTAATTACTATCAGTGGGGGCCGGAACAATGACGTCCAAACATAAAATTTAGGTCCCTTGTATCGTGGGGTATCCGAATCACCCTTATGTATGTTCCGCGACTTTTCATAGTTTTCGAGTTATGCATTTTTTTCTGAATTTTTGAGAATTTTCGACCTGAACAATTAAAAAAAAATCTAAAAAAAAGTAGAAGACTTTGTCGAGATTTTTTTTTGCAACTGAATCTTCATGAGTAGTACTTTTATGCAAAAAATAATCAGCTTCATAACTGTGATGAAAGCAATGAAAATGTTGGTCTAAAGTGAAAAATTGACGTTCGGTAAATTATGACTTAAATTTTCAACTTTAAATTAAAAATCTAAACAGGTTACTTCATGGTTCCTAATTAGGCCTCAAGAATGCGCCAGACTCTCAACTTTCATAATCAATTTTAAAAAGTAGTACTTAATAGGGCTACTTTGGCTAAAATTGACCTTAGACGATTTACAGACAATTTCTTACGTAGGTGTAGAATGTGTACTGCTGCTGGAGGTGGCCACTTTGAAAACCTTTTCTAAATGTTAAAAATAAATTACTTTGTTTCACATTATCATCTGTGTTTTTGTAACAAAACCACTTCTTACTTAAAACTTTTCTTACCCAACCTCTGAAGCTATTTGTTGGTTGGTTTCCAGTATTCTTATCATTAATTAACCTTAGGAACGAGAAAATGGCCAAATTTTGTTTTTTAAATCAGATGGCTAATTTTAAGATTTTTCCACCTCGCTGTCTTTGAAGACCGATTTTAGCCAAAGTAGCCCTATAAAGTACTACTTCTTTTCAATAATTATGAAAGCTGAGAGTCTGGGGCATTCTTGAGGCCTACTTGGGAACCATGAAGTCACCTGTTTAGATTTTTTATTTAAAGTTGAAAATTTAAGTTATAATTTACCGAACGTAAATTTTTCATTTTAGACCAACATTTTCATAACTTTCATCACCGTTACGAAGCTGATTATTTTATGCATAAAAGTACTAGTCATGAAGATTCAGTTGCAAAAAAAAATTTCGACAAAGTCTTCTACTTTTTTTGAGTTTTTTTTTTAATTGGTCAGGTCGAAAATTCTCAAAAATTCAGAAAAAAATCCATAACTCGAAAACTCTGAAAAGTCGTGGAACATACATGGGGGTGAATCGGATACCCCACGATCCAAGGGACCTACATTTTATTTTTGGACGTCAATGTTCCGGTCACCCTGTATATTGATTTAAGAGATCAAAACCATATTCAATAGTAATAGAATTAAATAGTAATAGAAGCGCGCTCAGCGCAACTTGTCCAACTTTTGTCCCTTTTGTCCCTCAAATGCCTTTTCAACAAAATTTGGAAGGACTTTAACTAATTTAACAGCATTTTTATTAATAAATATTTTTTTTTTATTGGTTTTTTCCTTAGGTACACGCTTTTCGCGTTTGTTACCTATTCTTTCCCTTCATTGTGCCCGTTTCTTTCCTCTACTGTTTACTCCTTTTTTCTCCATCTTTCTCCTTGCCCCCCCCCCCCCCCCCCCCCTCTTGCGGCCGCAGCCGACTTCCCCCTCTGTATTATATTCATCATGACATTTCTGTCATGGGTATAGGGAAACTGCGGAAAACCTATACCAATACAGCCGGTCATCGAGTGCGCCCCCCAGTCGTGGAACTAGTCTTATTTCGCCGCGAAATGCCGAAGAAAAACATTTCACGACGAAATGTACGCGACTGGGATTCGAACCCGGGACCTCCCGGTCCGCTGGTATAGTGGCGAGCACGCTAACCACTAGATCATCGCACCGGTCAAATAAATATTATATTTAAACAATAACAGCGAAGAAATCCCCAAAAAGGCTTCGCTAATAAATGTTGAGGAAATCCGAGTAAAGAATTGGTTTCTGCAGCTTGAGATTCGCCAAAATGAAAAAAAATTCAAATAGCTGCAATTGTTTGGGGAATATCGCAATTAAAGATTTACAAGTTGCGCTGAGCGCGCTTCTATTACTATTTATACGCCTTCTCTGCTTCTGCTGCCCTACCTCCACCACTCGACCACTTTAGAGCGCTTGGCCGTTTCTACCCTTGTTCGCATGCGTTTTCAATGAACTTTTCGGCAATTTATCGAAAATCGAAGATCGACGGTTAGTAGCGCAACTCTTCTACTTTCGTTATCACTTTGAAAAATTAAAATTGGACGATCTCCAGAGCGTCGAGCGATTTTAAAATTTAGGGCCAAAAAAATGTATTTTTCCAATTTCGCGCAAACTAATTATCCGACAGCGCCCAGGTTTCGCACACTGAAAGTACGCATTAATGTCTAATATCACACAAAGGCCGCATGTTGTAACTTTAAAAATGGCGGAGTTATTAATTTTTCCAAAAACGCTTTTTTCTTCGCGTTTTTTAATAACACCCATAATAAAGATGGGATCGGGTCGTTCCATCGCTCATTCTCTTCGTCTTTTTATTTCCTAAATTTTGTCTTTTGAGTCCATTTCGATAGCTTTTCGTTTTACACGAAAAAAAACCCCAAGAACACGATTTTTTCACTAAATTGGTTATAAAAAAATAGCAATGAGAAATTGGAATAAAAAACCTATAACTAAGCAACTACGGGTGGTTCTACGTGAGATCGCACGGTCGGTTATGAGATGGTACTTTTGTCACGAAAAAATCTAATTTGCTTGGCCACATAAGTAGTGGAGCCTTGTAAAAAGCCAAAAAGGGTGTGCAAGTGATACTTGATAGAAAAAAAATTATGAAAATACATTAATTCGTTCAAAAGATATATAACATTTTTTTATATTTAGGATTGTGTTAATAAAATCAATTGTTCCTATAATGGAGGATAATCTTGCGAGATGAAGAGTGAAAATCGCTATATCTAATGATATTCCTTCATTATATAAATTTAATGAAAGAGGGTTCTTATAATTAATAGATTAATAGAAGGAGGTAAAAGTCAAAATCGCCAAAAATGTATGCGGAGAAATTATATATCTGGGGCTGCTAATATTAAGGGAATTATTCAACTGCTAAATTCTTCAATTATAATAAGTATAACTATAATAAAATTATAATGGATGCATGACGTGTAATAATGGAATTATATCATTGTTAACTATTAATTAAGTAAATCCTTTTTTTTCCATCACGACCTTGGAAATCTCACTGGCCGAATCGAAGCCGATTCTTCAACAACACGTATTAATTAAGTAACCCGGATTACGGAATTCTATACGAAATGATAAACGTAATGAGGATCCTATTACACCAGATAATATTCCCAAAATAAACTAAAGGATTCCAATATCATTATGATTAGTAGAAAAAAAAATCAGGTTAGAATGAATTTTTAGTTAGAAAAAAAATTGCAAATTTAGAGACATATTAGTTATCAAATTTTTAGTATGTTTCCGATTCAAGTGATAAATTATAAATTTATTTAAAAGATGAATTACTTACTACAACATTATGAGTTCCGGTTTGCCGGAGAGAAGAAACAGCCGTGCCACGTGCGGCCATCATTTTATGAAGAGAAATCGAAATTCAGTGGGTTGAGCAGCAGAGCGCTGATGGTGAGGGGCGGGAAAACGCGGAGATAAGTAAAAAGGATGGAAATTTAGTACAAGAAAAAAAGGGAGGTTAGGACGGAGGTAGCGGTAGAAAGGGATGGAAGATGACAGAAAAGGAGAGGCCGATCTCCGGGCTCGATCAGTATAAAAAAAACGTAACACGGCCAATACAAGAAGCCTGTGCAAATTCTTGGAAATAAGCAAGCCAAAAAAGAATGGAAACGAGGGCAGGAGTCTGAACACGGAAGACGACCCGGATGGCGAATTGGAAGAACTGGGAGATATTGAAGGGGAAGAAATGTTCACGACCAACCGTAAGCTGGCGGAGTCACCGCGTTACCATGGGGGCGTCCGGAAAGGAGGGCGCTCTGCGAAGACACGGAACGCGGAGGAACAGGACCGGCCGGATGGTGAACGAACGGGCGGACGAAGCGGAACAGACGTGCGAAGAGAACGGGGAAAGTGTCGCGGATCAGCTGGAAGCCGAGTTGCAACGGAAAACAAAAACACCGATGACAGGCCACGCTTAAAGGCAAACCGTGACAGCATGACTAGCTTGGGAAATTTGCAAGAACTATTGTCCGAGTGGACTATTAAAAATATGGAGACGTGGGAAAAAAAAATAAAAAAAGAAGTAAGGAAGGTTGTAGAAGAAGTAAAAGGAATCCTGAATGAGAACAAAACGCGGAAGAACGAGCTAGAGGACGAATTTTTCCACATGCAAGCAAAATTGTGGCTCGAGCAATCTTATAAGTAAGAAGTCCAATGCGTGAATCGGGATCTCAGGATAAGTGATAAGAAGGCCTCAGGATAAAAAAATAAGAAGGGTAGGGCCATAGGGGGGCAACTAGTCGAAATTCGAAATAGTGTCGCTGGGAATGTAAAGGTGGAAAAATGAAAAGGCGGTCTGATAATTAGAGATGTCAAAGCGGGGAAAAACGGCGAGAACATAACGATAATAACGATTTATAACAATTGTGGCTTCCAAAATTTGAAAACGGACTTAAAGAATGCGGTGAACGAGGTGCACGAAAAGGACGAATGTGTATTGATAATGGGAGATTTAAATGCGAGGATTGGAGAAAAATCAGGTAAACTGTGGCAAGGTGACGACGAGAGAGGACAAAGAAGCTCGAAAGACAAAAGTAAAATACTGAAAGGAAAAAAATGTACGGATTTTTGCGATGAAAATGGGCTCCTAGTCTTGAATGGTATCTGCGAGGGTGATTGGGAGGGGCAATACATCTTCGTTGGCGAAGAGGGGGAAGTCGGGTCGGTAATCGGCTATCTAATAGTAAGTGAAAGTACGGAGTTTGTAATTGAAAAAATGGAGATTCAGGTAAGAATCGAATCAGACCATCTTCCCATAACCCTTAGTATCAGGCAGGGGAAGGGGGAAGGAGCAGAGAAAGGGAAAGCAATGGGGATAAACGCTAAAATGAACCCTGAGACGAGATTACTTTGGAAAGATAAACTAGCTGCGGAATTCGAGGAGATTTTCAAGATACACTGGCAGGGGAAAAAGGAGCCGTAGGAGGAAAGGATAGATGGGATAGACTAATAGGGACAATTAAAACAACAGCAGAAGACATTGGTATGTACAGGAAGATGGGTTCAAAAAATAGGGCTCGGGTGCCTTAAGCGAAGACATGAGAAAACAAAGAAAAGCGAGGAAAAAAACTAAAGAAAAATTAAAAAGAAGGGAAAGGCGGAATTCTGGGAGAAAAAATAGGCTGAAGTCGAAAACAGCAAGAATTTAGGGGAAATGTGGAAGGCCATTTAGGCAAAAGACGGTTAACTTGGGAAATCGGATCAGCTCCGAGGAATGGGTCACATACTTATAGGAGTTATTAGGAGAAGAGCAAGAAAAGCAGAGGAATAAAAGGCTCAGAGAAGGGCAAGTAAGAGAGAGTGAAGGCATCGATAACAATCTAATGATAAAGTCATTGAAAAAAACGGAAAGCAGCGGGGTAAGACGGAGTAGCAATCGAATTCCTGAGTGGCATGCCAAAAGAAAAACTGAAAGAACTACACAACATTTTTAACATCTTCTGGGAAAAAAGGGAGATAGGAAGGGGTTGGGAAGTAGGGCGTATATTTCCAATTTACAAGACAGGTGAAAAACTATAGACATGGAACAAAATTATAGAGGGATAAGGGAACGTCCATTAATCACGTGAGATTTTGTGGCCACTTTTTGAGCCCCCCCCCCTCCCCCATGGTGATATGTGGTGAGGTTTCTGTTATCCAAATCCTCCCCCCCCCCCTATTTGAGCCTCACGTAAATTATGGACGACCCCACATCACCATGGGGGTGGGGTGGAGGGGTGGAGGGGACGGGGGCTCACAAAGTGGCCAAAAAACCTCACGTGATTAATGGATGATCGCTAACGTTGTTAAATACGGGTTACAAATCAGTAGCAAATGTTCTGGTAGGAAGACTCCGATGCTGGATAGAAGGAAAAAATATCCTGAAAGAGAGCCAGGCAGGCATCAGAAGCAAAAGGGGAACACGGGATCATGCCTTTGTGTTAAACGATATGATAAATAAAAATCTGAAAAACAAGGGAAGTAAATTATATGCATCCTTCGTGGATTTCAAAGCAGCCTTCGACACGGTAGACAGGGAGTTAATGTTTCAAAAAATAAGAAAGTTAGGTATGTCCGACAAATTGATAGAAATGACCGAGATGATTTACGAGAAAACAGTAAATGTAGTAATAATAGAAGGGTGATCAAAACGCTTCCATACGGTGAGAGGAGTTAGGCAGGGATGTCCTCTGAGCCCGCTGCTTTTCAATATATTTATCGAGGATTTGGATGATATAAGGAGGAGAAGGAACGAGGGAGGAACAGTGGTAGGAGGGGAAAAGATATTTGGGTTAAAATTCGCCGATGACATTGTATTAATAGCAGTCGGAGAGTGCGGACTGAGGCGGGTGCTAGTTGGATTAGAGAAATATGTCAAGAAAAACAAGTTGACGGTCTACATAAACAAAACAAAAATTATGATTTTGCGAAATGGGGAAAGGAGTTAAAAAACCGATGGAAAACGTAGGAGAGGGCGGAATCTGGCAGGCCATAAGAAACGGAAATACAAGAGAAGTAGAGAAAAAATTGAAAAGAGGTATAAATGTAAAAAACGTATCAAGAAATACAGTATGATCGGAACAAGATCGATGCGTCGACATATTGTATCGAGTATAAAAATAGGAAAAACGGATTTCAAATGGAAAAATATTGGGAAGATGAGGCAATTAGCGGAGAGATGAAAGAAACGTGGGCAAGGTTGCGACGCGGGAAGGTGGTGAGAAACCAGAAAAAGAGCTACGCGGACGACAAATGTAGAGTGTGCAAAAGGGAATCTGAAAGCTTGAGTTACATTTGCGAGTGTGCTGAAGTAAAGGGAAATCTGAACCAGGCGATAGTGGCCGAGTTAGAACATTGGTTTAGAAACAACAAGGGAGGCGAAATCGGCCAGAAAATGGAGGCGCAACTAAGATCGAAACCGGTAAAACAACTTTGATACTATGTGAGGCAATTCGAACGGCTGGAAAAATGAGAGAATAGGAAGTATTCACAAACTTCAGCAGTTGTCAGCAGGCAAATTGTACCAAACTATAGGCAGTTTTATTGTAAGTGGGAATAGGGAAGGGTAAATATGTAAACACTCTGTAAGGGTATACACGGAATAAATACTACTACTACTATAACATTATTAAGATTTAAAAGTAAATTTTAATGTTGAAGACTAATAGTTGTTTAACTAAAACGATAAATAATTCAATTATTTAACATACATAAACTTAATGAAACGATAAATAAAGTTATGAATAAATAATTTATATTATTAATATTAAAACTTCATCAAATATATTAATTATTAAGATAGTTTTTAATAAGTCTAAAGAAAGAATAATACGTGTCTACAATAAAAATGATAAGATTGATATAATTATTAAAGTTAATAAAAATAAGAAATTTAATATATTGTTCATTAAAAGACTAATTGAATATCAGAAGAAAAAAAACGGTTGGGGCCACGGCTTAATCTTTGTTCCTTATCATAAACAAAAAATTAGTATTTTGGTATGTTTTATTGATATTGTAACGGGTTTTCTGGTCGGCAAACTTCTGGGCTCATACCGCTCCCGAAGCCGATCGGGTGTCCTAGAACCCGCCGGATGAACGTGGCGTCCAGGTACCGGAGTACCGCCGACCAAGGGTCGACTTTTTATTTTGTCCACCCGAGCGCGGTTCCTTGATATTGGGACACCCGGTGTGGAACGGCACAACCCAGGCGGTCCAACTAGCTCTACTAGCCGGAGGATATGGTAGAGAGGCAGGGTCGAAGGACGAGTGTCAAGGATGCCTCCTCAGATCAGCCATGATATAAGGTGTCCGCCAAATTAATGAACACGGGTTTAACAGTATGATTGGTAGTCGTTTATTGGGCCCGAGGGCCCGCCAATACGGGGTACAATTCATGGGTCGCTCGATCTAAATCTCCAAGTTCTATCCACGCGTAGGTAATCTACTGGCGCACCGGCGATCCGGCAATCCGGCGACAATCCCGACAACCCCCAGTTTCGAGGGGAATACGGCCGAGGGCGCGATGTTCCCAGCGCCTGGGACCGGTAACCGTACGACCGCACTACTATCCCGAGTGACGTTGGTAGTAGGGTTCTGTCTGAAAGTCGTATGTAATTGTGTAGATAACGGTGTAGGCAATCGTGTAACTGACCCGGAAGAGCGTAGGCCAGTGTGGAGGTAATCGTGTACTAACTCAAAAGAGTGTAGACATTCGTGTTGGTAAGCGTGTACGAACTCACAAGAGTGTAGGCATTTGTGTAGGTAATCGTGTATTAACGCAAAAGAGTGTAGGCATTTGCGTAAGCAATCGTGTACTAACTCAAAAGAGTGTAGGCATCGGCGTTGAAAAGTGTAGGCATTTGTATAGGTAATCGTGTATTAACGCAAAAGAGTGTAGGCAATTGTGCAGGTAATCGTGTACTAACTCAGAAGAGTGTAGGCAATAGCGTAGGTAATCGTGTACTAACTCAGAAGAGTGCAGGCATTTGTGTAGGTAATCGTGTATTAACGCAAAAGAGTGTAGGCATAGGTGTAGGTAATCGTGTAGCTAGCTCCGAGGAGCGTACGTCATGGTGTAGGTGTGTGTGTGTGTGTGTGGATGGCGGTGTATATAAGCCCCCGGAAACGAAACTCGATTACGCATGGTCGCTGGCTCGGACATCCGATAAATCCGCTTCGATTTGCCAAATAATGGCCTAGGTGACCGAACGTCCGAATATTGTCGACTGACTTTCCGGACACCCCGTATATTCGCTCGATATACAATGTATTATGGTCGGTGACCGGAAGCCCGAATAAGGTCGACTGAGTTTCTAGACACCCCGTATATTCGCTCGAAATACAATGTAGTATGGTGGTGCGCCGGAAGTCCGAATAAACGCCGGAAGTCCGGTATATTCGCTTGAAAGACAATGTATGATGATGGGTGACCGGAAGTCCGAATATTGTTGACCAACTTTCCGGACACCCTGTATATTCACTCGAAACACAATTGTAGCGAGGTCGAGAATAATCGAATGACTATTACCAAGGGTGTCGCGCGAGTATAATTCTCGAGTGAGCTAGATTTCGGCAACTCGTAAACAACGCATGATGAACAAAGGAAACGAAGACAGAATCTCAAAGGTAAACAAACGCGAGACCAAGCGCTTGATGGCCCTGAGCGCGCGGAGAGACTGGACGAGACATATACGCACGAACTATGTCGTATAACATTTTCCGACTCGAAGTAAAATATTCTTACAAATTACATAATCTCGCGGAAATTCGTACACGGAAATTCGTATTCGACCTCAGCAAATATTTTTAGTTTAATGCTCTAGGCCTAACGAATGATCATGTTAATTAATTATCGGTACAACAAAAGACAACTCGGTAATTGACGCGATCCGCAATAAAATTGACCGGAACTTGACGGAACGACCGAGAACAAGGGGAGATTACGATATCTCCGGCGCCTTAATTTTATCATTGGATTATGTAATATGGGCGAAAAAAATACGAAAAACAAGAATAACTTTTTTCGTTTTGAGCCTTAGTTTCGGAGTTACAGCGCTTTGAAGAGTAAAACATTTATTTCCCCGATTTTTCGATGTGAATCGAATTTACGCGTGCTTTGCATTGTTTCATCGTACTTCGCCGGTGGTTTATGTAAATTGGCTGCAGATTATTAGCGTTATCCGGAATACACCACGTGGAGGTGTATTCCGGTGTGTGTGTGTGTGTGTGTGTGTGTGTGTGTGTGTGTGCGTGCGTGCGTGCGTGCGTGCGTGCGTGCGTGCGTGCGTGTGTGTGTGTGTGTGTGTGTGTGTGTGTGTGTGTGTGTGTGTGTGTGTGTGCAGATTAGGAACTGTGGGGCGTCACTCCCACTATGTGTGTGTGTGTGTGCGATAGTGGAGATTAGGAACTGTGGGGCGTCACTCCCACATTTGTATCGACTCAAAACCCTCTCCACTATGTGTGTGTGTGTGTGTGTGTGTGTGTGTGTGTGTGTGTGTGTGTGTGTGTGAGCGCACGCGTTTTTACATGAAATCTTCATCTGTATCTACTAAACGAAGCCAAAATCGCGATTTTTTTATTCTTCAAAAAGTGCTTATTTTGGCCCAAATATTGATTATCCATGGTTAAATCAAGGCGCCGGAGATATCGTAATCGTGCCGAGAACAAGGTACGAGCTCCACTAAAAAATTATGACTGAACCGGAACTTCCCCAGAGGCGGAAACCCGGGAACAATCGCGACTTTATCGCCACAACACTCCCGCCGGGTTCCGGTTCTCTGGGGACAAGAAATTCCCTCCATGGGGTAACCCGTCGCCACGTGGCGCAATTAATTTTAAAAAAATGAAAAAAAAAAAAAAAACACAGGATCTAGAGCTCGTACCTCAGGGACGTAGAGAGACGAGAGATTTCGGGCTCACCGCTGAAGAATTCGCAGCACGGAGACGCTCGCCGGCTTGCTCAAGAGGATTTCTCGCCGTCGATCGATGGTATTCTGCCGGGGTGACGCGGCTGGGCTCGTTAACTCCGAAATCGTGACTGCCTAATTCGCCGCGCTCTCGCAGTGCGCCCGGCTCTCGCGTGCCCCACTCACGCGCCCCTCCCCTATTTTCACGCGCTCACGTGTGATCGCGTTATGCTCCGTCTCGGAGATTTTCCCCTATTTCCCTCCGATGCCACAACCACGGCCCCGCTCTACCGCGCTTCCCCGCGCGTACGCGACTGTCCTCGTAGCGAATATCTAACTGCCCCTTGGACCTCTTCCCCAAGGAACCGAGGCGGGACCTCGAACGCGGGGGGGAGGCCTTCCTCGCCTTTTTCCAGCGTCCTGGGAATAGCGGTGGGCCCACACGAAAAACCACCAGATGAACTACACCCCCAGTCGCCGATCCACCGCTTCGACCCCCTTTGACAGGGCGCCGGTCTTACGCGGTCCATGAGGCCCGAGGGGACAGTAGGGATGGTGCCACTCCGGGTTGCTGAGTCGAGAGGGACGGTCGACACGGTAATCTTAGCCTTATTCCGGCGTCTCCTCCGGCATCCAATCGCGAGCACGGTTGTCCGACGCTCGCCTGCCTCTAAGTACTAGGGACATCTCGGGTATCACCAATACGTTACTTCGGGGTAATATGGACGCGCGAGCGATCGTTCCCCGATACGTCATTCCGTCCTTCATGCTAATCGGCCTAAAAACTGTCCACAACATATTATTTTCAGGTTGCTAATTTCGTTCATTCGTCCGCGGCTCACGAGCCGGTAGGTAAATACTCAGCTAAGACGGGTTTACGGAATGAAATTACAAAATGGTATAATATTCCGCCACGCCGTGAGTCGACGATTTCGGAGCCACCCCGAATCGAACCTGGACGCCTCAGGGTCGTAAACCCGACCCTCTGGTCGATACCGTTCGGAAATGGACGTGACCCCCTTATTTATCACGTCACAAACCCTCTTCCTAGAGTTCAGCCCGGATCGAACGCTTCGTAGCGGCCTGGATTGAATCTTCGCCTTCGGAATCTCGGCGGTGGCTCGGGCTGGGTCCCGAAGTTTGTGGGACAGCCCCAATAGGTCCACATGGGTAATCGACCAGTGAGCGACGCAGCAAGGCGCTCCGGCTGAAACAAAAAGACGGCGAGCTTCGATCTTGGCGAGCTCCATGCGAGCTTGCCCCCCACCTCCCTTCGATCATTCCTTTCAGTATATTTGTTCCAGTACTTTTTCCCCCGCCGGGAAAACTCATGACCAACCGAACACAGCAAAATGAAACGGGCGGAAAAAACACTAATCAGAAATACTAACGAGGTTAGCGAATTTAGCAACAACAAAAAATTAGCGAAATTTGCGAAGCGGCGATACAGTGGAACGAGAATCAACTACGACAGGACGTCCATGCCGCAGGAAGGTTCAGATAAACAGGTAAGTATTCGGGTAGGTCTTTAACATACGTCAGGTGACTCTATATAATATCAAAAAAAAAAAAAATATTAGCAAACGTACCTCAAAACGGCGTCGTTGCCAACAAAAAAAAATAATAATGAAAGAAGAGAAAGCAAAGGAAAAAAAGGAAGGAATCGAGGGAATAAACTTTATAACGGCGCTCATGCCAAGTATTAATAGAAAAAACAACCGAACGACAAAAGGAAATTTTAAAGACGGTGCCAATGCCAGAAAAAAGAATTAAAACCGGCTAACGAAAAAAATATAACGGCGTCAGTGCCAAACGAGGAAAAAAAATTAAGAGGAGAAAAGAAAGCGAAAACAAACCAAAATAGGGCGTCCATGTCAACCAAAGAACAAAAAGACAAAAGGAACCAAAAACGAAAGGAGGAAGAGAAAGGAAACAAAACAAAACAAAACGGAACTATCCAGTCGATGAAAAAGAAAACAACAGGTCCCGCCGCTCAGCCCCAACCCGCCTATAGGTGTCGCCGCAGTGACGGCGTTGGGTCCAACTACGCCCGTACCCACTCCGGTGTGTCGTCGGGAATCGTGGAGGTGACGGTCACTGGAGCCGGGAGTTTTGTCCAGGGCGTATATTTGGGCCCGTCGACTGGGGAGGTCCTGGTGGTCACTCCCGGTTGCACACACTTCCAGCATGCCAGCTTCACGGGCTGCGGGCACACCTGACGGTTGCGCCCCCGGACCCCACAATTGAGGCAGACCCCGAAACGGGGTCCGGGAACCTCCGACTCCCCGGGAGTGTTGTTTCCCTGTCGACGGTGCTGCTTCCTCGGTGGAGGCGCTACCTCTGACGGGGCGGAACCGCCGGTACCATTCGTGGGAACGTTAGGCTGGTGGGAGACCTCGAAGCCCGGTAGAGCTTTCCATTGCGTCGCCTGGGTGGTCGTTCCAGGCCAAACCTGGCAGGACTCTTCCCGGGTCAGTATCGCTGCCGTCTGGGTCGTAGACTCCACCATCGGTGGTGCCTCCTGAACCTTCGCCGAGGTGGCTCGGCGTATGGGACGGTTACCTCCCTCGTAAATTTGGCAATAGCCCGTGTCCCGGTGGGTGAGGACCCTCACCTGGGTGGCTAATGCCGCGCCGAACCCGCACCGCAGGAATTCCAGGGCGGCCAATTCCCGAGTGTGGGGCCGGATTGGGCCCTACACCGGGTCCTTGCTGAGGACGGGAGGCGCCATATGGTGGATGGCGTCGTTGACCTCCTCCGCCGCGGGTGGGACCAACAATTGCGGCGCGTTCTCGCTGGCCTGAGGGTCTTCATTGAGGGCATCCTCCAACTCCCTCACAAGGGCGTCCTCCTCCGCGGAGTCGTCCTCCAGCGTCACGATCGACACTAGGGGGAGTGTGGCGTTTCCCTCGTCTGAAGCTCTTTGTCCTCCATTGTTAAATTGGGACTCGGGGTGGTCTCCATTCGCTCCACGGTTGGAGCCGTTTCCCGCTTCACTCGTCGGGGCGCTGGGCGGCGCATTTTGCGTGGCAGGTGGATAGAGTGTTATACACACAAAAAAATTACAAAATGATCTGTGGACAAAGACGAGACTCGGTCAAGCGGGATGCACAAGCAG
Organism: Ophion ellenae; assembly: GCA_963210295.1. NCBI lineage: Eukaryota > Metazoa > Arthropoda > Insecta > Hymenoptera > Ichneumonidae > Ophion > Ophion ellenae. The sequence continues at coordinate 15,225,432 of OY723385.1, read as the reverse complement.
CAAGCATAGGTATGGTACACACAGCATGCAACAATACGATTTCAACGACAGAGGTGGGTCCGTAGACCGAGAGGAAGTAAAGGGGTGAGGTACCAGCTCAGGCAGACAGTGATCAACATACCGGGTAGGTAGGTAATCTAGTTAAGTACGGAGGCAGCTTCCCAGATAGGTAAGTGGCAGCAAGCGTAACTAATAGATAAGTAGTCTAGGTAGGTAATAAGGTAAGCTCCTAGAGAGGTAGATAGCAACAAGCGTAGCAAATCGGTAAAGCAGTATATTTCGGGGTGGTCGGCCGGGTAAGCGTGATAGGAGACTTCCTTTTGGTGAGTTAGGCCACAGATGGCTTTATATCCTGTATGTGCACTTCCCCGTTCCATGGGCCATTTGGGTCGAACAGCTCCACTACCATGGAGGACAGGTTGCGGCCAACCACGAACGGTCCATGGTATCGCGGTGCTGTTTGGCTGAAAAATGCTGCGCTCCGGACGATAGGACGCGTCAACGCTTCAGCACTAAGTCCCCTACGGCGTAGTTACGTTCTCTCCGCCTACGGTTGTAATATTTGGCATGCGATCGATGGGCCGCGTCAGAGAGTGTTTTACCAGATGTCGAATCCCCTCCAGGCTCGCCATCCGTTCCTGCCAGGCCTCTGGTTGGTGGGGGATTACCTCCAGGTCCTGTGACTGTTGGGTCAGCGCGGTAGGAAGGGGTTCTCGACCGAGGTTGAGGTACGCCGGACTTGTCCGTAGGGAGCTGTGGTGGGCCGTGTTGTAGGCAAAGCATAGTACGGGGAGGTGGACGTCCCACTCCCGATGATCCCCGTCGAGGTAAGCCATGATCATGGCCTTGAGGACCCTATTCACGCTTTCTACTGGGTTGGCCTGAGGGTGGTACGGCGGGGTGGTATGATGCCGGATACCTACCCGTTCGGTCAGAGACTGTATGTCACGGTTGTTAAACTCGGTCCCGTTGTCGGTTAATAGCACTCGCGGAGCCCTCCAACGGCACACAATGAGGTCTTCTAACATTTCCGCTATTTTCTTACCGGTCGCCTTACGCAACGGCACGCACTCTGGCCATTTCGAGAATAGGTCCTGAACGATCAGTATAAACGCGAAACCGGATTTGCTGGTAGGTAGGGGTCCCGTTATATCGGCAGCGACTGTATCCCAGGGTTGCTGCAACACCCGCCTCCCAATCAAACCGACCGGGCTGGCCTGCTCCACCTTGCAGCGCTGACAAACCTCGCACTTCCGGACGTAGCCTACTACTACTGGATGTAGCCTACTACTACTGGCCGTAGCCTACTACGACTACTACTGGACGTAGCCTACTACTACTGGACGGAGCCAGCGGATGCTCGAATGGTCGTGATTACGGTGAAAGGGTACCCTTCCAGATCGCAACGGAACTTTCGAATTGCCCAGATCACGGCTAGGCATTATTGTTCCATCGTGGTGTAATTTTTCTCCGCTGTATTTCGGGAACGGCTGGCATAGGCGATGACGTGCTCTACTTCATCCATGGTTTGAGTTAATACCGCCCCCAAACCCACACTGCTAGCGTCCGTTTGCAGGATGAAGGGAATTTCGAAGTACGGGCATATTAACGTGGGCGGGGCAGATAGACGCCGACGAATTTCCGCAAAAGCCTGCTTTTGGGGCGTGTCCCAAGACCGAGCGATGTTTTTCTTTAGGAGGTACATCAGGGCGCTTGCCTGGGACGCCAAATCGGGGATGCAGCGGCGGTACCACGACGCCATCCCCAAAAATGGTCTCAACTGCTATACGTTCCGGGGTGCAGGGTAGGTTAGCACGGGGAACACCTTTTCAGGATCTACCTGTAACCCGTGTCGGTTGACCAATAACCCCAGGTACCGTACCTCTGCACAACAGAACTCGCTTTTATCCGGGTTGATGGTCAACCCGGCCTGACGGATTTTGCGTAGAACCTTCTGCAACCACACGCATATTCTGAAAAGGTAGCCGTGACGATAATTATATCGTCTCGGTACACATACACGTGCGCCCAAGTAGAAATTGACCATCGGCCCAGCGCTGGCTGAGTACCGAACTTGCTTGGTCGACGCTCGGTAAAAATGCTTGGTCCAGGCCTGGAAATGTGACGCCCGGCTGACACTCGGCAGCCAAGTGTTGGCTACGTTTCCTGACCGCGACTGGGCCCATGTCGAAATTGACCATCGACCCAGCGCTGGTTGAGCATTGAGCTTGTTTGGCCAACACTCGGCAAAAATGCTTAGCCCAGGCATAGAAATGCGACGCCTGGCTGACACTCGGCAGCTCAGCGTTGGCTAGGATGCCTGGACCATAACTGGACCCATGTGTGTAAAAATGTTTACATTAGGCACGCCATGAAAGTGTATTCGATTATATTAGGGTTCGGCAGAGCACTGGGATAGAGCTAGCATGCTATTTGAGACACGATATGTAACCTTTCGGCATTACCGAATAACAGTCCATACAAGATCGAATGGTGGCTTTCAAAATGGAAGTATCTATGTAAAATTGTTCCGTCGACATTCTATCCAGCTTAGGCTATACATTGGGCCAATCTTAGCACATCACATCACTGTGATATAGGTTTATTATGCGTGTACCCAGTTCTGGGCCAGCATTAATCCTCGAAGATTGTAGCGGCGATTTTATTTCTAGGAAACTTGCTTGGCCTTTTTATAAAAAGTAATTTCAATTATTTTGTTCGTTTAAATGGAAAAAGTAATAATATAAAAAACCATGGTTTGAAATAAAACAAAAAATATATCCAAGTGAAGAAGAATTTTGTATATAGTGAAGGAGCCAATCCGACGGGTCTTTTTTTATTACTTGGCGTTTTTCTTGTTTGTTAAAGTTTCTAGGGTTCCACTTTACTCTGAGTGCGGCCGTACAGTTGAGGAAAGGAACGCATGGTTCTCAAGGATCAGTACAATATTGAATGAACTCAAATTTGTATTTTTTTTATTCTAATAGGAAAGGAATCCGTAGCTGTTCATACAACGCCAACCAACTTTATTATAACTATGAACATTCATTAATCAGTCTTTGTTATCATAGTTACGATCATTTTTATTAGAAAAGTGAAGTAATGAGTATGGCATAAAGGAAACTACAAAATATGGCGCGACAAAACAATTAGTTTTTCTTTAATAATGCATATCAAATTATTGCTTATTCCCGCTTATTCGACCCAAAACTCTACATTTTCGCAACAAAAACATTATGTGATGCTGATACAAAATGGCTAATATTTAAAGGTTATGGTCTTGCCAGATGTCCAACCTTACGATATGACGTTTTACATTTGACAATTTCAACCATAACCTCCTGGTAGGGCCATCTTTTGTCAAACGGCGGAGACTTATTTGTTCTCCCAATATTTAATGGTGACACCAATTTCATGTGACAACAGTAGGATGATTTTTTAAAGTAAAAATAAAATAATACGCAAAATGTCATCCCTAAGGTTTAACAATTTTGTTTACAAAATTTTTAGTAAACTTGCTTGGCTATTTTATGAAAAGTTGTTTCACCTTTTCGTACATTTAAGTTGTTAACATTAACCATTGTTTAAATAAAAATAAAAAAATATTCTAAGATAAATCAGAATTTCTAACATCGTAAAGCAAGCGATGTTTTCGAAAGAATGTTTTTGCTCGGCGTCCTTTTTTTACTTTTTCAAATAATCTTCAACATGAGTTAGCAATAGATGACGCGTTTCAATTTCGGAAGTTCATCCGAACGACCGCAGGTAGATCAGAAAAAATTATAGGATTATTGGGTTCGAATAAAAACCACTCGGTTCTTTGGCAATCATTGTCTGTCCTCTTTTTTAATTTTATTTACAAATAGGAGATTCAAGCTCGCAGCAGTGAGCGGACGAACCTTGCGAAGAAAAAAGAGGGGGGGGGGCTCGTTCAAAGAGACGCAACGCGCAATCGTCACCGTGTACGCCGATCTAAGGGGTCGCACAACTGTAGATTTTTTTTTAAATTCATTTCTTTACTTGACTTAAGAGATGCTTTGAACCATCTCGAATAAGGGAAAAAAACATTGGTACCTGTAAAAGAAGGTTCACAGGCCTGTGTGGGTCTGCGGTGGCAGTGGCTGGCCCGTGTGCGAGACATCGACCGTTTTCCTCGAAACTCAATTTTTTAAAACGGAACGGAGCATAACTCCAACAATTTTCATTCTTTTCACTCCAAATTTTGAGTACATCTGTAAAATAACATTGCGAAGAGAAATACGTACGGGATTTTCCATGAGTTAATTATAACATTAGTTGTGGACAAATAATTGTCCTTTTTTTCGTCGAAAATTAAGTTTTTGGTTAAACGCTTGCCAATTACACAAAAATTAATATTTTCACAATCCTCTATGTATTTCTCTAGCTATACTTATGTAAATTAATAGAAACTTTTAATTTTTTTTCGAAAATAGAATTTGCGTCAGCGATACGGCATGCTGCAGAGCGTCTTAAACTCGACATGCCTCGCCAGAATGGCCCCAGCGTCACCATTTGGTATAATTTTTTGATATAAATTTCTTTTTGTTCGCTTGAAGATATAACTTATATGATCCTTGAATATTTGTATTCTCTTGTTTGTCCTTCTAACAAAAAAATCGCGAAATATCACTCATTTTTTGACGTTTACAGTGGTGTAAGCCCTTAAGGTAAAACGAGCGCGTGCCCTTGATTTCTATCGATTTTGTTCAAATTTTAATCAGACATTGTTCATATCATTATACATATTTAAGTAAAGTTTCATAACAGTTGACTATTCAGATTGGGAGATAATCGGTTTTTAAACAGCAACTTTTAACACTGCAGGGTCTGCATTGACGTAAAGTCAAGTCACATAATGCGTCGTACCATTCTATTGTGTTTATTAATTAAAAAAAAAATTATGTCTAGATAGAAAACTAGTTAGGGAACGAGTGAAAAAAGTTTCGATTGTATTTACTATTCAGTTTTGCTAAAAATGTTCAGTAACAACAGAATAACCCTCGGTAAAAAATATTTATCCCCCATAATAAGAATACATTATGCAACACCGCGGAACAGAATGTTCAATATTTCGAGAACGAAAATAATTATCGTGTTCCTAAAGTTAAAAACTTTTATCGGAAAAAAAAATATTTTCGTTATAAACATTAATAATTTGACATTGTTTATGATATTGCCATGTGTCTTTTTATAGGGGACACATATTTTTTACGGACGATTACTCTGTCTAAATTTCAATACAGACCCTACAGTGTTAAAAGTTGCAGTTTTAAAACCTATTATATCTGAATCTAAATAGTCTACTGTTCTGAAATTTCACTGAAACATGCATAATAATACAAACAATGTCTGGTTAAAATTTCAACAAAATCTATAGAAATCAAGTGAACGCGCTCGCTCTACTTCAACGCGTTTCAACTGTTGACCATTTAATTCTGTTGGGCCGGAGGGTTAGACCAGTCGACGCTGAGTATGAGATGATGGTAGCCGTAACTATTGAGACGCAAGAAGGCCCTAGCATATGCGGCTTTCGTTTTGAATTGTACATACGTAAAGGAAAGACCTTGCCCAGATTGGTGGTGCGATCCTTAGCAAGATATTGTTCCTGAATGAAGCCGAAGGGTTCGACGAGTTCCTTAAGGTCAGTCTCGCTGGTGCTCTCGGAGAGATTGGACACAGCAGTGATATCCTCGCGACACTGGGACTGTATACTGTAGCCTCGATGATTGACGCCGTCTCTCATACTCGGTAGTACGTACTTACTGACCTGGATAAATCCGATGGTCCATCTAAATGGTAAATCCGACGCTACATTGGTTCTGATTGTTACATGACGCCCAGGTACCGTACCCACCACGTATGTGCGTATGGTATCGGTATCAGTATTAGTATGGTGAGGATACAGTACCGGTATATTTTACGATGTTGAAGTTTGCATCGTTGGAGTACAACGGAAATTCTTTTCCATTTCTTTCTTTCCTTATCTTTATCATCATCCAAAACCCAAAAAAATCGGCTGCGAAACTTTCGTTGCGTTCCAACGATGCAAGCTTCAATATAATTATGTATTACTATCGTACATTTGCGTGTAGCGGTATACTACCGTACAGATACACCGTAGGGTACAATCCCTGTATCCTCTACCAATAATACGCTCGGTCATCAGGGTGAAGCTGGTGTTGAAATTTCGTACCTCATTTTGGTCGCACACTGCTCAGGGAATCGAGGATTTTGAGGGTAATGACAATGGCTACGGATCGTCGGAAAAGATGCTATCTGCGATTTTTTCACGAATACATACCGACGTATTCCTGCGAAGAGCAAATAATCTTGAGTTTTTTACATCGGAGCCGTTGACTCTTTGACACATCAGCGAGCGGGAAAGCAATGCGAGGGAAGATGGCAAATGGTACAGTACGTAAATTGAGGTTATGGGACAGGCCATTTTTTTTATTCTTACGTCAATATAAATTCCACCGATACGATCGTGCTATCAAAATTCGACGATACACGATAATATGATCGCGGGTACGGGAAAATTCCATCGATGTCGAAGAATTCGTGAACTTCGCGTGCCGCCGTCGTCGCGTCGATGCGACACTTTGCATCGTCGTCGGTAAGAACAAAACAGAAACACTTTTCGAGTCTCGCGTTCACCGTGAGCAAACTTACTCGTTAATTTTCGTCAATGTTGCTCTTCGGAGATGCCGATAAACTTCAAGTGTAGAAGAACGATGTAAATTAATCTAACGCGACAAACCGCCGGGGTTCCGATCAACGCAACTGCCCGGCGGTACGAGATAGGGGGGCGCTGCGCATAAAAATTCGCGGCGTGTTCTTAAGTCGGTCAGTGGCATCGATCAGTGGCGTCGAATTTTTATGTTTTTTATTACTTGGCGCCGTGATGCTGCCGCGTCTCTTGATAATTAAAAATATTTCGAGATTGATTTAATTTTGTAGATAGTGCTACAACCAAATGTTTTCAACTGTTGAACTGTTGAAACGTCGAAATAAAAAATGTTCGACCTTTTTGACCGACTGTTCGAGAATCTCAACGATCGCGAAATTTCGAAAAACCGAAGCGTCGGTTCGGTCTTAGTGGCGAAGATTCCTTAGTAATGGAAGCCAAGCTTCGATATTGTAGACTTTCCGAAACGTTGGCACATCGATGGCACAGAACAGACCCAACTATTGTTTGAAGGTTCTGAGAACCAACATTACTGATGCTGCACCATTCAACAGTCCAACGCAGCCTGATCATAATTCGACTATAGATTCAGCTTCGGCTATATCATTACAGAAAACATGCGCCAATCATTGGCCTAGGCTCGGCCGAGGGTTAGGACGAACGTCGACACCCAACCTTTTTCCGTTAATGAGAAACACAACTTTATCGTCGGCGTTATTCTGGCCCATGGTCTAATTAACATTCCTAATTGACGGAAAAAAGGTTGGGTGTCGACGATCGTCCTAACGTTCGGTCGAGCCTAGGCCAAAGATTGCCGCATGTTTTCTGTAATGATATAGCCGAAGCTGAATCTATAGTTGAATTATGCCTGGGCTGCGATGGCCCGTTAATTGGTGCAGCATCAGTAATGTTGGTTATTAGAACCTTCAAAGAATAGTTGGGTCTGTTCTGTGTCATCGATGTGCCAACGTTTGGGAAAGTCTAGAATATCGAAGCTTGGCTGCCATTACTGGGCCAAGTCTCGGCAGACTGTCCACCATCGGCTGAGTATTGGAATTTTTACATGGGTCGTCTTCAAATACAAATCGCTATATTCACCAAGCGTTTGAATGGAAAACTGCTCCCAGACATTCTCAGCGTGAACGTACGCGCTCGCGCTGATAGTTGCTCTGGTCAAGGAACTGTCAAATGAGTCGTGCGGTGGCACACACGTGTCTTACGATCTGCTGATATGGTCAATGTATTCGTACGGGAAGACACCTTTTCGTGTTCAAAATGTAAAATCATGCATCGGTAGGCCCTCAAATTGTGAGCGTAAAATTTTGAGTTTGTCCGTCGTTAAAAATTATGCTTATTTCTCAAGACTTGTGGTTAGAAATTTATATGAATCGGTGAAGCGTAATTTATGGGGCCAGTCCACTTTGGAGCCACGAAAAAGGGTATTTACGCGTTTTTTTTGAGTATTTTATAAAAGATATGAATATAAAAGTTGTTAGGCTTGATAAATAAAGTCTTGAAATAAATTTTTTTTAATGTAATTCATTTTTATTCATCTTTAAGTACAAAAACTATAGTTTAACGTAACGCCTCAAAAATAGGTGGGCTAGGTAGTTCCATCACAATTCGGCAACGGCTTGTCTGAACCAAAAAAATCAAAGTCCATTAGATTCAGTATGACACCAGCTACAAAATGACCCTCGGATGTAACGTTTTATCAAAAAATACAAAAATGGCAGATAAAAAACGAAAAAGGTAAAAAAAACGATCGAGGGTCCTTGTTGCATATCATGTTCACAATATGTGGTTCAAATTTCAAGAGAATCGGTTTATTAGTTTTAGAGACACGATGGAGCTAGATTTTGAGAACGTTGTTTCGAGAAAAACGCGTTTGAAGTTTATATTATGAAAAACTCTTACCTAAACTCAATCGGCAATTCCTGCACCGTACAAAATCCCTTCTGATTGCTCATCATCGTCGATTTCTACAAGTCTGCCTTGCTTTCTATTTTTTGAAATTTTCAAATTGGAATAGCCCCTTAAGAATTGTACACTTTCTAAGGAAGTCTATGATGCCTGCGCTGTCTGTTGATTCTTCCAGGAGGAGATTTCGCAAAAAAGTGTTTCGATACTGTCTTTTCATGGCCTCAATAATTCCTTGACCTATTGGTTGAATCAGCGCAGTGACGTTTGGAGGCCAGTACAGCACTGTGCATCTGCTGTCGATGGCGTTCGAAAGTTCAAGCGGTGGGTGCGCAGGTGCATTAAGCGGTGGGTGCGCAGGTGCGATAAGAGCAACAAAACATCATTTGCTCCACTCTTCCTCGATGTAACCGATGGACGAAATTCTGTCTTGTACCACTCTTCGAAGATTTATCGATCAATCCACACACTTTTTTGGCCTCGATAAGTCACTGGCATGGTAAATTTGCAGCATTTTTCAAACAACGGAGCTTTTTTGATTTCTGAATGACCAATACCTTTTTTCTGGGACTCCCAGTTGCATTTGCGTAAGTCGTTACAGTGTCTCGATCCTTTAGTTCCTCCCCCCCTCCAGCCTCTGAGTTCTTTCTCTTCCAATCAGGGTGCGTCTTGGCAATGATTTCCATTCTCGACCGGTTTCGACAGCATTATAAACATTATCCAAGTCGTAGCCTTCGTCCAGTATAATATGATGAAAACTTCTTTTAAAATTTGCACTTCCACCAATTTCCGATGACAAACATTCCCCTTGGATAGAAAGTTCGCGAACACCGTGTCTCTGTTTAAAGAGTGAGAGCCATACTGAACTGGCAGTGGAATTACTTAAATCATGCAATTATTTGTTCAGCATGAGGGCTTTTTCTTGCGGCACGTGGCCAGAGACTGGTTGACCGAGGCTTCGTTGTTGACAAAACCACTGGAAAGTCGCTTTCTCTAATGCGGTATTCTCAACTGCATCCATTCTCGTTTGCTTGGGATTACCTTGTTGAATATCCAACAATTTCCAATGGGCCTGTATGTTTTCTTCTTGGCGAGAAATATAAGTGATTGCTGAATGCGATACCCCGTATTCTGCAGCGAGAGTTTTTTTTTCGCCGGCCTCCAAACGTTGCACTTTCTTCACTGTGTCTTGGATGGAAATTTGCCGACCCTTTTTTTTCTCCAGGGTCCTCCATTTCTGAATTTATCGAAGAAATGAATGCAAGGGGATTGCGCGGATTATGTTCAGGGTCATACATAACCTAATCATCTGCGATTTTAATGTTACATACTATGTAGTTGTCATGTAGAACTTCACAAATACATGCACGGTGGCAAATCTACATACCTTATTACGCTGCGTTTGAGCTTCAAAACAATAGTATACGAGAAATTAGAAAATTAATTGTCGCCTTTTTTGTTTTCGCGGATGAACTGTCAGTTTGCATCGGTACAGTGGGTGTATATATATAGGTGTATATAACCCTGGCATAGTAGTGTATGTACTTTCATTTTGCGTGATTACCGTGGGGCGTCGCTGCTATCGGCTCTATGGTGGGGCGCCCCTTACGCCGCAAAATAAACGGGAAGCGTCGGTCCCGGCTCGGCAAAATAGATGAGAGTTGTATGTATGCTCCTTCGAAAAATAAAAATTAGGAGACGTTTGTAGGGCGGCCTAAATGATTGGTCGAGACAACATAGGAGAACGGACTTCTAGCTCGTTATTGGGTCGGAGTTTTGACAAACGCAATCACTATTCTATTGCCGAGAGTTGAGGTAAACGTACGTGCGTTCCATGGGTCTAGTTTTACGACCACTGGAGTATGTCATCTCCGTTGAGTTTTCCTTGAAGAGTTGTTTGGGTCGCAAGATAGAGAATTATTGCTTCGTAAAGACCCTGGGTTATTTTCTGTTCGATTGTTTTGAGGACCTTTTGGTGTTACACGTATATTTCTACATAGATATATGTTTAAGGCCGGATACGTCCTCGCGTGGGAAAAAACGCGGGACGGCCGCTTATTGTCAATGGGTTGCATTTCAGTTGTGGTATGCCTAAGGAGGCGTACACAAATTACGTAACGCAAAATGTCCCAATTTTTACCCCCCTCCCCATGTAACGGGACCGTAACGCTTGGCCAGAACCCGCCCCCCTCATTCCGTTACCTACGGGTGCTTTGTCGTCAATAGTTGCGGCTTTTTTCATAGACATGACGGGTCATTCTTCATTATGGATGGGTCGGGTATATACTCATTTTATGAAGTATACAGGGTGAGGCACATAAATTGTTACAGAGCAATAGCACTCAAACTATTCATGATATGCAAAAATGTTTCAGACAAAAGTTTCAGTGTTCGAGAATGCCGTCATACTGGATCACCCCATTTTTTATCGGTGGAGGCGCTGAAGCTACGTCAAGGTCAACTCCACTTTTTTAAATGGAATGGTACATTTTTTCTTCAACCATCTTGTGGAGCGCCTCGAGCCGAATAAAAAACGTTAGGGGATCAAAGTCGTTCAAGGTCATTCAAGGTCACATATTAAAATGAAATACAAAACTAAATATCTCGGATCACTACCAAACATTTGGTAGTGATCTTGAGGTGCTCCATAAGATGGTTGAATAAAAAATGTACCATTCCATTTAATAAAGTGGAGTTGACCTTGACGTATCTTCAGCGCCTCCACCGATAAAAAAAATAGGGTGGTCCAGAATGACGGCTTTCTCGAACACTGAAACTTTTGTCTGAAACATTTTTGGATATGATCAATAGTTTGAGTGATATTGCTCTGTAACTCTTTTTGTGCCTCACCCTGGATATTCATCTAGTTTTAGACCAATTTTTATGCCAAAATCTTGAAAACTAACCGCTATATATGTCTTGATTTGACGACGAAAAAAAATGTCTCTCCATTGTCCCATCGATATTTTTATGAAAGGTTATCTGTAAATTATAACTCAACAATTTATCGTTATCTATACACATGTACCTATCGTTGTGCGTGGACGTTTTTTTATTTTAGTTTTTTTTTACGAAATGCCGACAGTTTGGACATCTTTTTATATTTTCAAGGCCCTTTTTCTGTATTCAAGCAGTCTTCAAAAATAGTAATTATCAAATGTTAAAAACGCGGATACGTACAACCTTAGTCACTGCGATTACAAAAATGTTTTTAAAAGAATTGAAATTCGTGTGATAAGTTTTAAAGTATTCGCTCGGACAAGGTCGAAAAAACTAGTTTCGAGAAAAACGCATTCGAATGTTTCGTTTCGTGTTTCTTGATATAAAGTTATATTGATTATAGAATATTGATACTTACATTGAAGTATCTAGTCGACGGCGATATGACGGTTCTTCATCTCCATGATAGTTGAGAAAATAATAAGAGAGAGAAAATATATATATATATATTTTCTAACAGCTTTCTAACAATTTTTTTTCGTATGAAAAAGTGATTCACTCATATAATTATTTACACATCTATTTAGTATGAATATCAAGCTGTTAGAAAAAAATATATATATATATATATTTGTATATATATTTTCTAACAGCTTGATATTCATACTAAATAGATGTGTAAATAATTTTATGAGTGAATCACTTTTTCATACGAAAAAAAATTGTTCAATTCGCACATGATGTTATACCCGTTGCTGTAGTCTAAGGCCTTAAACCTCGCGTGCAATTTTATAGTGGAAAGCTCACAGCTTTCTATACGCGATATCAGTTAAGGGGGAAAGTCACTATGCAAGAACTTGCACAGTAGCTTTCCCACATCCCCCAAGCAAAATTTGAAGGATTTTGTTTATTTATAATTCCTAAAAGTACATGTATTGAAAAATATGTTGGCAATATTTTTATTCACAAGTCCGAAAATTGACGGAGTTATAGTCACTTTAGTGAGAACAGATAGCGCGACCGGTTAGTGGCCTTAGCCCCTACAGGTGTGGCATCATTTACAATAGATCAAGTACAGGCTCTTATTATTTTCTGAACTATCATGAAGATGAAGAACCGTCATATCGCTGTCGACTAGATACTTCAATGTAAGTATCAATATTCTATAATCAATATAACTTTAAATCAAGAAACACGAAACGAAAAATTCGAATGCGTTTTTCTCGAAACTAGTTTTTTCTACCTTGTCCAAGCGAATACTTTAAAACTTATCACACGAATTTCAATTTTTTTAAAAACATTTTTGTAATCGCAGCGACTAAGGTTGTACGTATCCGCGTTTTTAACATTTGATAATTACTATTTTTGAAGACTGCTTGAATACAGAAAAAGGGCCTTGAAAATATAAAAAGATGTCCAAACTGTCGGCGTTTCGTAAAAAAAAAACTAAAATAAAAAAACGTCCACGTATAACGATAGGAACATGTGTATAGATAACGATAAATTGTTGAGTTATAATTTACAGATAACCTTTCGTAAAAATATCGATGGGACAATGGAGAGACATTTTTTTTCGTCGTCAAATCGAGACATATATAGCGGATAGTTTTCAAGATTTTGGCATAAAAATTGGTATAAAACTAGATGAATATCCAGGTTGAGGCACAAAAAGAGTTACAGAGCAATAGCACTCAAACTGTTGATCGTATCCAAAAATGTTTCAGACAAAAGTTTCAGTGTTCGAGAAAGCCGTCATACTGGACCACCCTATTTTTTTTATCGGTGGAGGCGCTGAAGCTACGTCAAGGTCAACTCCACTTTTTTAAATGGAATGGTACATTTTTTATTCAACCATCTTATGGAGCACCTCAAGATCACTACCAAATATTTGGTAGTGATCCGAGATATTTAGTTTTGTATTTCATTTTAATAGGTGACCTTGAATGACCTTGAACGACTTTGATCCCCTAACGTTTTTTATTCGGCTCGAGGCGCTCCACAAGATGGTTGAAGAAAAAATGTACCATTCCATTTAAAAAAATGGAATTGACCTTGACGTAGCTTCAGCGCCTCCACCGATAAAAAATGGGGTGATCCAGTATGACGGCCTTCTCGAACACTGAAACTTTTGTCTGAAACATTTTTGCATATCATGAATAGTTTGAGTGCTATTGCTCTGTAACACTTTATGTGCCTCACCCTGTATACTTCATAAAATGAGTATATACCCGACCCGTCCATATTGAAGAATGACCCGTCATGTCTATGGAAAAAATCGCAACTATTGACGACAAAGCACCCGTAGGTACCGGAATGGGGGGGGGGTCTGGCCAAGCGTTACGGTCCCGTTACATGGGGAGGGGGGGTAAAAATTGGGACATTTTGCGTTACGTAATTTGTGTACACCTCCTTAGGCATACCACAACTGAAATGTAACCCATTGACAATAAGCGGCCGTCCCGCGTTTTTTCCCACGCGAGGACGTATCCGGCCTTAAACATATATCTATGTAGAAATATACGTGTAGCCCCAAAAGGTCCTCAGAACAATCGAACAGAAAATAACCCAGGGTCTTTACGAAGCAATAATTCTCTATCTTGCGACCCAAACAACTCTTCAAGGAAAACTCAACGGAGATGACATACTCCAGTGGTCGTAAAACTAGACCCATGGAACGCATGTACGTTTACCTCAACTCTCGGCAATAGAATAGTGATTGCGTTTGTCAAAACTCCGACCCAATAACGAGCTAGAAGTCCGTTCTCCTATGTTGTCTCGACCAATCATATAGGCCGCCCTACAAACGTCTCCTAATTTTTATTTTTCGAAGGAGCATACATACAACTCTCATCTATTTTGCCGAGCCGGGACCGACGCTTCCCGTTTATTTTGCGGCGTAAGGGGCGCCCCACCATAGAGCCGATAGCAGCGACGCCCCACGGTAATCACGCGAAGTGAAAGTACATACACTGCTATGCCAGGGTTATATACACCTATATATATACACACACTGTACCGATGCAAACTGACAGTTCATCCGCGAAAACAAAAAAGGCGACAATTAATTTTCGAATTTCTCGTATACTATTGTTTTGAAGCTCAAACGCAGCGTAATAAGGTATGTAGATTTGCCACCGTGCATGTATTTGTGAAGTTCTACATGACAACTACATAGTATGTAACATTAAAATCGCAGATGATTAGGTTATGTATGACCCTGAACATAATCCGCGCAATCCCCTTGCATTCATTTCTTCGATAAATTCAGAAATGGAGGACCCGGGAGAAAAAAGAGAGGGTCGGCAAATTTCCATCCAAGACACAGTGAAGAAAGTGCAACGTTTGGAGGCCGGCGAAAAAAAACTCTCGCTGCAGAATACGGGGTATCGCATTCAGCAATCACTTATATTGCTCGCCAAGAAGAAAACATACAGGCCCATTGGAAATTGTTGGATATTCAACAAGGTAATCCCAAGCGAACGAGAATGGATGCAGTTGAGAATACCGCATTAGAGAAAGCGACTTTCCAGTGGTTTTGTCAACAACGGAGCCTCGGTCAACCAGTCTCTGGCCACGTGCCGCAAGAAAAAGCCCTCATGCTGAACAAATAATTGCATGATTTAAGAAATTCCACTGTTAGTTCAGTATGGCTCTCACGCTTTAAACAGAGACACGGTGTTCGCGAACTTTCTATACAAGGGGAATGTTTGTCATCGGAAATTGGTGGAAGTGCAAATTTTAAAAGAAGTTTTCATCATATTTTACTGGAGGAAGGCTACGACTTGGATAATGTTTATAATGCTGTCGAAACCGGTCGAGAATGGAAATCATTGCCAAGACGCACCCTGATTGGAAGAGAAAGAACTCAGAGGCTGGAGGGGGGGAGGAACTAAAGGATCGAGACACTGTAACGACTTGCGCAAATTGCAACTGGGAGTCCCAGAAAAAAAGGTATTGGTCATTCAGAAATCAAAAAAGCTCCGTTGTTTGAAAAATGCTGCAAATTTACCATGCCAGTGACTTATCGAGGCCAAAAAAGTGTGTGGATTGATCGATAAATCTTCGAAGAGTGGTACAAGACAGAATTTCTTCCATCGATTACATCGAGGAAGAGTGGAGCAAATGATGTTTTGTTGCTCTTATCGTACCGGCGCGCCCACTGCTTGAACGTTTAAACGCCATCGACAGCAGATGCACAGTACTGGCCTCCAAACGTCACTGCGCTGATTCAACCAATAGGTCAAGGAATTATTGAGGCCATGAAAAGACAGTATCGAAACACTTTTTTGCGAAACCTCCTCCTGGAAGAATCAACAGACAGCGCAGGCATCATAGACTTCCTTAGAAAGTGGACAATTCTTAAGGGGCTATTCCAATTTGAAAATTTCAAAAAATAGAAAGCAAGGCAGACTTGTATAAATCGACGATGATGAGCAATCAGAAGGGATTTTGTACGGTGCAGGAATTGCCGATTGAGTTTAGGTAAGAGTTTTTCATAGTATAAACTTCAAACGCGTTTTTCTCGAAACAACGTTTTCAAAATCTAGCTCCATCGTGTCTCTAAAACTAATACACCGAATCTCTTGAAATTTGAACCACATATTGTGAACATGATATGCAACAAGGACCCTCGATGGTTTTTTTTACCTTTTTCGTTTTTTATCTGCCATTTTTTTATTTTTTGATAAAACGTTACATCCGAGGGTCATTTTGTAGCTGGTGTCAATTAGGAATGTTAATTAGACCATGGGCCAGAATAACGCCGACGATAAAGTTGTGTTTCTCATTAACGGAAAAAAGGTTGGGTGTCGACGATCGTCCTAACCCTCGGCCGAGCCTAGGCCAATGATTGGCGCATGTTTTCTGTAATGATATAGCCGAAGCTGAATCTCTAGTCGAATTATGATCGGGCTGCGTTGGACTGTTAAATGGTGCAGCATCAGTAATGTTGGTTCTCAGAACCTTCAAACAATAGTTGGGTCTGTTCTGTGCCATCGATGTGCCAACGTTTCGGAAAGTCTACAGTATCGAAGCTTGGCTTCCATTACTAAGGATTCTTCGCCACTAAGACCGAACCGACGCTTCGGTTTTTCGAAATTTCGCGATCGTTGAGATTCTCGAACAGTCGGTCAAAAAGGTCGAACATTTTTTATTTCGACGTTTCAACAGTTCAACAGTTGAAAACATTTGGTTGTTTCACTATCTACAAAATTAAATTAATCTCCAAATATTTTTAATTATCAAGAGACGCGGCAGCGTCACGACGCCAAGTAATAAAAAACATAAAAATTCGACGCCACTGATCGATGCCACTGACCGACTTAAGAACACGCCGCGAATTTTTATACGCAGCGCCCCCCTATCTCGTACCGCCGGGCAGTTGCGTTGATCGGAACCTCGGCGGTTTGTCGCATTAGATTAATTTACATCGTTCTTCTACACTTGACGTTTCTCGGCGTCTCCGAAGAGCAACATTGACGAAAATTAACGAGTAAGTTTGCTCACGGTAAACGCGAGACTCGAAAAGTGTTTCTGTTTTGTTCTTACCGACGACGATGCAAAGTGTCGCATCGACGCGACGACGGCGGCACACGAAGTTCACGAATTCTTCGACATCGATGGAATTTTCCCGTACCCGCGATCATATTATCGTGTATCGTCGAATTTTGATAGCACGATCGTATCGGTGGAATTTATCTTGATGTAAGAATAAAGAATATGACCTGTCCCATAACCTCAATTTACGTACTGTACCATTTGCCATGATCTTCCCTCGCATTGCTTCCCCGCTCGCTGATGTGTCAAAGAGTCAACGGCTCTGATGTAAAAAACTCAAGATTATTTGCTCTTCGCAGGAATACTTCGGTATGTATTCGTGAAAAAATCGCAGATAGCATCTTTTCCGATGATCCGTAGCCATTGTCATTACCCTCAAAATCCTCGATTCCCTGAGCAGTGTGCGACCAAAATGAGGCACGAAAGTTCAACACCAGCTTCACCCTGATGACCGAGCGTATTATTGGTAGAGGAATTCTGAGATTGTACCCTACGGTGTACCTGTACGGTAGTATGCCGCTACACGCAAATGTACGATAGTAAAACATAATTATATTGAAGCTTGCATCGTTGGAACGCAACGAAAGTTTCGCAGCCCATTTTTTTGGGTTTTGGATGTCGATAATGATAAGGAAATAAAGAAATGGAAAAGAATTTCCGTTGTACTTTAACGATGCAAACTTCAACATCGTAAAACATAACGGTACTGTATCCTCACCATACTAATACTGATACCGATACAGAGCACTAGCACGTTAGACTACAGCAACGGGTATAACATCATGTGCGAATTCAACAATTTTTTTTTCGTATGAAAAAGTGATTCACTCATAAAATTATTTACACATCTATTTAGTATGAATATCAAGCTGTTAGAAAAAAAAAATATATATATACAGGGTGACAATTATAATGTGGCCATGCTTTTTTTGAGGGCCTTGCGCGAAGATTTTGGGTCTGAAAAAAATATGATTTTGAATGGTTTTTCGAGCCTTTTTCGAAAAAAAATACGGCAGATCTTTGTCTTGAAAAATGTACGCCAGAAGAAATAAGGCATTGCGAAAAAAAACGCAAAATACATTCCGAGCACATGAGATTGAAGTTTTTTAAATTCCGAATACAATGCACCCCGGAAAACTTGATTTGCGCCCGCCATCATGGTGGAAAAAATTGTTAAAAATACGCCGTAAAGTGGCAATTTGCGTGAAACAAGCGATTTAAGTCAGACGCGATCGTGCTTTGGGATGTCCTAGCTTGGTACGTCACAGCTGCAACTTCCGAATGTTCGGCTGTCACAAGAAGGTGGTTGAGAATCCCTTGACCCGCGAATGAGCTAAGGGATCTGAATTTGTACCCATCCGAGTCCATTGCAGAGAATATGGTCAATTTCGAAAAAGTTCGAAAATTCCATGTACGGCAAATAATATTTTGAATAATTTGGAATTCGTTTCCAGCTCTTGGACACATCATTTTGAAAAAAAACTTTAACACGGATTAGGGAAAATTTACAGACTTTTTCCTATTACGCGTATTATTTTTCCCACATTCATTACTGCGAGCATTGTGTGAGCGTGTGCGTGCATGAGGATGCACGAGTGCACACGCGCGTGTGCGTAATGTGGACATTTGCCACGTTTCGAGCGCGCTCTGAACTCGGGTTCGGAGAGCACGCTACGCGGTTCGGTCCGAACGCATCGTCAAACGTCAAAACGCGTTATTTGACGTTTAGGATTAGTCAGCTGATATTGTCAGCTGATACCATCTTGGATATGCAGATTTAGCGCACAAACGTCGAACTGTCGTCGAAAGGCCAAATTTGACGCGTGATTTGACGTTTCATCAATCGTCTGCTATTCATTTCTGACATCTTGGGCAAATAGGGAGCACGCGCGTTGAAGGTTTGCCGAAATGCACTGTTTGGCGCGCGATTTGATATGTCGTGATATCGCCGGCCATGATTGTTTGCCATTTTGGATGTGCAAAATCATGATTCGAGACGGCGAGCGATTATCTCTTGAGTTATTTAACATTTCGATTCGAATAAAAATCTACAGTACGTGTCTTTGTCTTTTTTTGCGTTCACAAGACGTAAATGAAAACACAACAACGTACTGGAAAAAGGTGTTTTTAATGATTAATTGAAAAGTACCGAACATAGGAACAAAAACAAGTTTGGTATTTTTATCAGACAAGTTGACCGTGCCTCTACCTGGAGCGCCGATTCGATTTCTATCTCCGCAATAAATAATTAATACGTGTCTGCGATGGCTCTGAAGGCGTAAACCAGTAATTCCATAATGGTGATTATGTTTCTGGGGGATGGGTTCGGAAATCCCCGATATGACTGTCCCGAGCTTATGTTCGCTTTTACCTTACTTTCGGTTATTTTGCGTCAAAGGGTATCGAGACGCTCGGTGGACGGTTTCAAGCGCATTTGTCGATTGACAAAGGTAAAAGCAACGATGATGGTGGGTCTGGGGAATTCGATACGCGACATGGACGACGATTATAAGCGCATTTATTAATAAAAATAAAAGCAATGATTGTGATGATTCTGGTGTACCCGATTGGACATGCCTGATATGACGGAATCGAGTTCTTCTCTACTTTTACCTTTCTTTCAGTCATATCGCATCGAATAAAATGACGAAGATTTGGGGATGATAACAGGCGCATTTGTTAATAAACAAAGGTAAAAGCAATGATTGTGTCGTTTCTGGGTGACCCAATTGGACAGGCCTGATATGACGGCATCGAGTTCTTCTCTGCTTTTACCTTTCTTTCTCTCATATTGCGTCAAATACACTGACGACGATTTGAATACGATTACAGGCGCATTTGTTAATAAAAAAAGATAAAAGCAATAATTGTGCTCATTCTGGGGGACCCGAATGGACAATACTAACATGACGGCATGGAGTTCTTCTCTGCTTTTACCTTTATTTCTGTCATATTGCTTCAAATACAATGACGACGATTTGAGGATGATTTCAGGCGCATTTGTTAATAAAAAAGGTAAAAGCAACGACTGTGATGAATCTGCGGAACCCGAATGAATATTACTAATATGACGGCATCGAGTTCTTCTCTGCTTTTACCTTTGTTTCTGTCATATTGCTTCAAATCCAATGACGACGATTTGATGATTATTTCAGGCGCATTTGTTAATAAAAAAAGGTAAAAGCAATAATTGTGATGAATCTGGGGGACCCGACTGGGCATTGCTAATATCACGGCATCGCGTTCTTCTCTGCTTTTACCGTTATTTCTGTCATATCGCATCGAATAAAATGACGAAGATTTGGGGATGATACCAGGCGCATTTGTTAATAAACAAAGGTAAAAGCAATGGTTGTGTCGATTCTGGGGGACCCAATTGGACAGGCCTGATATGACGGCACCGAGTTCTTCTCTGCTTTTACCTTTCTTTCTGTCATATCGCATCAAATACACTGACGACGATTTGAAAACGATTACAGGCGCATTTGTTAATAAAAAAAGATAAAAGCAATAATTGTGCTCATTCTGGGGGACCCGAATGGACATTACTAACATGACGGCATCGAGTTCTTCTCTGCTTTTACCTTTATTTCTGTCATATTGCTTCAAATCCAATGACGACGATTTGAGGATGATTCCAGGCGCATTTGTTAATAAAAAAAGGTAAAAGCAATGGCTCTGATGAATCTGGGGAACCCAAATGATTATTACTAATATGACGGCATCGAATTGTTCTCTGCTTTTACCTTTGTTTCTGTCATATGGCTTCAAACACATTGACGAAAATTTGAGGATGATTTCCGGCGCCTTTGTTAATAAAAAAAGGTAAAAGCAATAATTGTGATGAATCTAGGGGACCCGACTGGGCATTGCTAATATGACGGCATCAAGTTCTTCTCTGCTTTTACCGTTATTTCTGTCATATTGGATCAAATAAAATGACGACGATTTAAGGATGATTACAGGCGCATTTCTTAACAAACAAAGATAAAAGCAATGATTGCGCAAATTCTGGAAGACCCGAATGGACATTGCTAGTATGACGGCATCGAGTTCTTCTCTGCTTTTACCTTTATTTCTGTCATATTGGATCAAATAAAATGACGACGATTTAAGGATGATTACAGGCGCATTTCTTAACAAACAAAGACAAAAGCAATGATTATGCAAATTCTGGAAGACCCGAATGGACATTGCTAGTATGACGACATCGAGTTCTTCCCTGCTTTTACCTTTACTTTTGTCGTATCACATCAAATACAACGACGAGGATTTGAGGATGATTATAGGCGCATTTGTTAATAAAAAAAGATAAGAGCAATAATTGTGCTCATTCTGGGGGACCCGAATGGACATTGCAAATATGACGGCATCGAGTTCTTCTCTGCTTTTACCTTTCTTTCTGTCGTATCGCATCAAATACAATGACGACGATTTGAGGATGATACCAGACGCATTTGTTAATAAACAAAGGTAAAGACAATGGTTGTGTCGATTCTGGGGGACCCAATTGGACAGGCCTGATATGACGGCACCGAGTTCTTCTCTGCTTTTACCTTTCTTTCTGTCATAACGCATCAAATACACTGACGACGATTTGAAAACGATTACAGGCGCATTTGTTAATAAAAAAAGATAAAAGCAATAATTGTGCTCATTCTGGGGGACCCGAATGGACATTACTAACATGACGGCATCGAGTTCTTCTCTGCTTTTACCTTTATGTCTGTCATATTGCTTCAAATACAATGACGACGATTTGAGGATGATTCCAGGCGCATTTGTTAATAAAAAAAGGTAAAAGCAATGGCTCTGATGAATCTGGGGAACCCAAATGATTATTACTAATATGACGGCATCGAATTCTTCTCTGCTTTTACCTTTGTTTCTGTCATATGGCTTCAAACACATAGACGAAAATTTGAGGATTATTTCCGGCGCCTTTGTTAATAAAAAAAGGTAAAAGCAATAATTGTGATGAATCTAGGGGTCCCGACTGGGCATTGCTAATATGACGGCATCAAGTTCTTCTCTGCTTTTACCTTTATTTCTGTCATATTGGATCAAATAAAATGACGACGATTTAAGGATGATTACAGGCGCATTTCTTAACAAACAAAGATAAAAGCAATGATTGTGCAAATTCTGGAAGACCCGAATGGACATTGCTAATATGACGGCATCGAGTTCTTCTCTGCTTTTACCTTTATTTCTGTCATATTGAATCAAATAAAATGACGACGATTTAAGGATGATTACAGGCGCATTTCTTAACAAACAAATATGAAAGCAATGATTATGCAAATTCTCGAAGACCCGAATGGACATTGCTAGTATGACGGCATCGAGTTCTTCTCTGCTTTTACCTTTATTTCTGTCATATTGGATCAAATAAAATGACGACGATTTAAGGATGATTACAGGCGCATTTCTTCACAAACAAAGACAAAAGCAACGATTATGCAAATTCTGGAAGACCCGAATTGACATTGCTAGTATGACGACATCGAGTTCTTCTCTGCTTTTACCTTTACTTTTGTCGTATCACATCAAATACAACGACGAGGATTTGAGGATGATTATAGGCGCATTTGTTAATAAAAAAAGATAAGAGCAATAATTGTGCTCATTCTGGGGGACCCGAATGGACATTGCAAATATGACGGCATCGAGTTCTTCTCTGCTTGTACCTTTCTTTCTGTCGTATCGCATCAAATACAATGACGACGATTTGAGGATGATACCAGGCGCATTTGTTAATAAAAAAAGATAAAAGCAATAATTGTGCTCATTCTGGGGGACCCGAATGGACATTACTAACATGACGGCATCGAGTTCTTCTCTGCTTTTACCTTTATTTCTGTCATATTGCTTCAAATACAATGACGACGATTTGAGGATGATTCCAGGCGCATTTGTTAATAAAAAAAGGTAAAAGCAATGGCTCTGATGAATCTGGGGAACCCAAATGATTATTACTAATATGACGGCATCGAATTCTTCTCTGCTTTTACCTTTGTTTCTGTCATGTGGCTTCAAACACATAGACGAAAATTTGAGGATTATGTCCGGCGCCTTTGTTAATAAAAAAAGGTAAAAGCAATAATTGTGATGAATCTAGGGGTCCCGACTGGGCATTGCTAATATGACGGCATCAAGTTCTTCTCTGCTTTTACCTTTATTTCTGTCATATTGGATCAAATAAAATGACGACGATTTAAGGATGATTACAGGCGCATTTCTTAACAAACAAAGATAAAAGCAATGATTGTGCAAATTCTGGAAGACCCGAATGGACATTGCTAATATGACGGCATCGAGTTCTTCTCTGCTTTTACCTTTATTTCTGTCATATTGAATCAAATAAAATGACGACGATTTAAGGATGATTACAGGCGCATTTCTTAACAAACAAATATGAAAGCAATGATTATGCAAATTCTCGAAGACCCGAATGGACATTGCTAGTATGACGGCATCGAGTTCTTCTCTGCTTTTACCTTTATTTCTGTCATATTGGATCAAATAAAATGACGACGATTTAAGGATGATTACAGGCGCATTTCTTCACAAACAAAGACAAAAGCAACGATTATGCAAATTCTGGAAGACCCGAATGGACATTGCTAGTATGACGACATCGAGTTCTTCTCTGCTTTTACCTTTACTTTTGTCGTATCACATCAAATACAACGACGAGGATTTGAGGATGATTATAGGCGCATTTGTTAATAAAAAAAGAAAAGAGCAATAATTGTGCTCATTCTGGGGGACCCGAATGGACATTGCAAATATGACGGCATCGAGTTCTTCTCTGCTTTTACCTTTGTTTCTGTCGTATCGCATCAAATCCAATGACGACGATTTGATGATTATTTCAGGCGCATTTGTTAATAAAAAAAGGTAAAAGCAATAATTGTGATGAATCTGGGGGACCCGACTGGGCATTGCTAATATCACGGCATCGCGTTCTTCTCTGGTTTTACCGTTATTTCTGTCATATCGCATCGAATAAAATGACGAAGATTTGGGGATGATACCAGGCGCATTTGTTAATAAACAAAGGTAAAAGCAATGGTTGTGTCGATTCTGGGGGACCCAATTGGACAGGCCTGATATGACGGCACCGAGTTCTTCTCTGCTTTTACCTTTCTTTCTGTCATATCGCATCAAATACACTGACGACGATTTGAAAACGATTACAGGCGCATTTGTTAATAAAAAAGATAAAAGCAATAATTGTGCTCATTCTGGGGGACCCGAATGGACATTACTAACATGACGGCATCGAGTTCTTCTCTGCTTTTACCTTTATTTCTGTCATATTGCTTCAAATCCAATGACGACGATTTGAGGATGATTCCAGGCGCATTTGTTAATAAAAAAAGGTAAAAGCAATGGCTCTGATGAATCTGGGGAACCCAAATGATTATTACTAATATGACGGCATCGAATTCTTCTCTGCTTTTACCTTTGTTTCTGTCATATGGCTTCAAACACATTGACGAAAATTTGAGGATGATTTCCGGCGCCTTTGATAATAAAAAAAGGTAAAAGCAATAATTGTGATGAATCTAGGGGACCCGACTGGGCATTGCTAATATGACGGCATCAAGTTCTTCTCTGCTTTTACCTTTATTTCTGTCATATTGGATCAAATAAAATGACGACGATTTAAGGATGATTACAGGCGCATTTCTTAACAAACAAAGATAAAAGCAATGATTGTGCAAATTCTGGAAGACCCGAATGGACATTGCTAGTATGACGGCATCGAGTTCTTCTCTGCTTTTACCTTTATTTCTGTCATATTGGATCAAATAAAATGACGACGATTTAAGGATGATTACAGGCGCATTTCTTAACAAACAAATATGAAAGCAATGATTATGCAAATTCTGGAAGACCCGAATGGACATTGCTAGTATGACGGCATCGAGTTCTTCTCTGCTTTTACCTTTATTTCTGTCATATTGGATCAAATAAAATGACGACGATTTAAGGATGATTACAGGCGCATTTCTTAACAAACAAAGACAAAAGCAATGATTATGCAAATTCTGGAAGACCCGAATGGACTTTGCTAGTATGACGACATCGAGTTCTTCTCTGCTTTTACCTTTACTTTTGTCGTATCACATCAAATACAACGACGAGGATTTGAGGATGATTATAGGCGCATTTGTTAATAAAAAAAGATAAGAGCAATAATTGTGCTCATTCTGGGGGACCCGAATGGACATTGCAAATATGACGGCATCGAGTTCTTCTCTGCTTTTACCTTTCTTTCTGTCGTATCGCATCAAATACAATGACGACGATTTGAGGATGATACCAGGCGCATTTGTTAATAAACAAAGGTAAAAGCAATGGTTGTGTCGATTCTGGGGGACCCAATTGGACAGGCCTGATATGACGGGACCGAGTTCTTCTCTGCTTTTACCTTTCTTTCTGTCATATCGCATCAAATACACTGACGACGATTTGAAAACGATTACAGGCGCATTTGTTAATAAAAAAAGATAAAAGCAATAATTGTGCTCATTCTGGGGGACCCGAATGGACAATACTAACATGACGGCATCGAGTTCTTCTCTGCTTTTACCTTTATTTCTGTCATATTGCTTCAAATACAATGACGACGATTTGAGGATGATTCCAGGCGCATTTGTTAATAAAAAAAGGTAAAAGCAATGGCTCTGATGAATCTGGGGAACCCAAATGATTATTACTAATATGACGGCATCGAATTCTTCTCGGCTTTTACCTTTGTTTCTGTCATATGGCTTCAAACACATTGACGAAAATTTGAGGATTATTTCCGGCGCCTTTGTTAATAAAAAAAGGTAAAAGCAATAATTGTGATGAATCTAGGGGTCCCGACTGGGCATTGCTAATATGACGGCATCAAGTTCTTCTCTGCTTTTACCTTTATTTCTGTCATATTGGATCAAATAAAATGACGACGATTTAAGGATGATTACAGGCGCATTTTTTAACAAACAAAGATAAAAGCAATGATTGTGCAAATTCTGGAAGACCCGAATGGACATTGCTAATATGACGGCATCGAGTTCTTCTCTGCTTTTACCTTTATTTCTGTCATATTGGATCAAATAAAATGACGACGATTTAAGGATGATTACAGGCGCATTTCTTAACAAACAAATACGAAAGCAATGATTATGCAAATTCTCGAAGACCCTAATGGACATTGCTAGTATGACGGCATCGAGTTCTTCTCTGTTTTTACCTTTATTTCTGTCATATTGGATCAAATAAAATGACGACGATTTAAGGATGATTACAGGCGCATTTCTTCACAAACAAAGACAAAAGCAATGATTATGCAAATTCTGGAAGGCCCGAATGGACATTGCTAGTATGACGACATCGAGTTCTTCTCTGCTTTTACCTTTACTTTTGTCGTATCACATCAAATACAACGACGAGGATTTGAGGATGATTATAGGCGCATTTGTTAATAAAAAAAGATAAGACCAATAATTGTGCTCATTCTGGGGGACCCGAATGGACATTGCAAATATGACGGCATCGAGTTCTTCTCTGCTTTTACCTTTGTTTCTGTCGTATCGCATCAAATCCAATGACGACGATTTGATGATTATTTCAGGCGCATTTGTTAATAAAAGAAGGTAAAAGCAATAATTGTGATGAATCTGGGGGAGCCGACTGGGCATTGCTAATATCACGGCATCGCGTTCTTCTCTGCTTTTACCGTTATTTCTGTCATATCGCATCGAATAAAATGATGAAGATTTGGGGATGATACCAGGCGCATTTGTTAATAAACAAAGGTAAAAGCAATGGTTGTGTCGATTCTGGGGGACCCAATTGGACAGGCCTGATATGACGGCACCGAGTTCTTCTCTGCTTTTACCTTTCTTTCTGTCATATCGCATCAAATACACTGACGACGATTTGAAAACAATTACAGGCGCATTTGTTAATAAAAAAGATAAAAGCAATAATTGTGCTCATTCTGGGGGACCTGAATGGACATTACTAACATGACGGCATCGAGTTCTTCTCTGCTTTTACCTTTATTTTTGTCATATTGCTTCAAATCCAATGACGACGATTTGAGGATGATTCCAGGCGCATTTGTTAATAAAAAAAGGTAAAAGCAATGGCTCTGATGAATCTGGGGAACCCAAATGATTATTACTAATATGACGGCATCGAATTCTTCTCCGCTTTTACCTTTGTTTCTGTCATATGGCTTCAAACACATTGACGAAAATTTGACGATTATTTCCGGCGCCTTTGTTAATAAAAAAAAGGTAAAAGCAATAATTGTGATGAATCTAGGGGTCCCGACTGGGCATTGCTAATATGACGGCATTAAGTTCTTCTCTGCTTTTACCTTTATTTCTGTCATATTGGATCAAATAAAATGACGACGATTTAAGGATGATTACAGGCGCATTTCTTAACAAACAAAGGTAAAAGCAATGATTGTGTCGTTTCTGGGTGACCCAATTGGACAGGCCTGATATGACGGCATCGAGTTCTTCTCTGCTATTACCTTTCTTTCTCTCATATCGCGTCAAATACACTGACGACGAGTTAAAGACGATTACAGGCGCATTTGTTAATAAAAAAAGATAAAAGCAATAATTGTGCTCATTCTGGGGGACTCGAATGCACATTACTAACATGACGGCATCGAGTTCTTCTCTGCTTTTACCTTCATTTCTGTCGTATTGCTTCAAATACAATGACGACGATTTGAGGATGATTTCAGGCGCATTTGTTAATAAAAAAAAGGTAAAACCAATGATTGTCATGAAGCTGGGGAACCCGAATGAATATTACTAATATGACGGCATCGAGTTCTTCACTGCTTTGACCTTTGTTTCTGTCGTATCGGATCAAATACAATGACGACAATTTGTGGATGACTTCAGGCGCCTTTGTTAATTAAAAAAAAAGGTAAAAGCAATAATTGTGATGAATCTAGGGGACCCGACTGGGCAATGCTAATATGACGGCATGAGAGTTCTTCTCTGCTTGTACCTTTATTTCTGTCATATTGGATCAAATAAAATGACGACGACTTAAGGGTGATTACAGGCGCATTTCTTAACAAACAAAGATAAAAGCAATGATTGTGCAAATTCTGGAAGACCCGAATGGACATTGCTAATATGACGGCATCGAGTTCTTCTCTGCTTTTACGTTTATTTCTGTCGTATCGCATCAAATACAACGACGAGGATTTGAGGATGATTACAGGCGCATTTGTTAATAAAAAAAGGTAAAAGCAATGACTCTGATGAATCTGGGGAACCCGAATGACTATTACTAAAATGACGGCATCGAATTCTTCTCTGCTTTTACCTTTGTTTTTGTCATATTGCTTCAAATACAATGACGACGATTTGAGGATGACTCCAGGCGCATTTGTTAATAAAAAAAGGTAAAAGCAATAATTGTGATGAATCTAGGGGACCCGACTGGGCATTGCTAATATGACGGCATCAGGTTCTTCTCTGCTTTTACCTTAATTTCTGTCATATTGGATCAAATAAAATGACGACGATTTAAGGATGATTACAGGCGCATTTCTTAACAAACAAAGATAAAAGCAATGATTGTGCCGATTCTGGTGGACCCGAATGGACATTACTAATATGACCGCCTCGAGTTCTTCTCTGCTTTTACCTTTATTTCTGTCGTATCGCATCAAGTACAATCACGAGGATTTAAGGATCATTACGGTCGCATTTCTTAATAAACAAATAGAAAAGAAATGATTGTGCCGATTCTGGTGGACCCGAATGGACATTACTAACATGACCGCCTCGAGTTCTTCTCTGCTTTTACCTTTATTTCTGTCGTATCGCATCAAATACAACGCCGACAGTTTGAGGATGATTTCAGGCGCATTTGTTAATAAAAAAGGTAAAAGCAATGATTGTGATGAATCTGGGGGACCCAAATGGATATTACTATTATGACCTCATCGAGTTCTTCTCTGCTTTTGCCTTTATTTCTGTCACATTGCTTCAAATACAATGACGACAATTTGAGGATGATTTCAGGCGCATTTGTTAATAAAAACGGTAAAAGCAATGACTGTGATTAATCTGGGGGATCCTAATGGATATTACTAATATGACGGCATTGAGTTCTTCTCTGCTTTTACCTTTATTTCTGTCATATTGCTTCCAATACTATGACGACGATTTGAGGATGATTTCAGGCGCATTTGTTAGTAGAAAAAGGTAAAAGCAGTGATTGTGATGAATCTGGGGGACCCGAATGGGCATTGCTAATATGACGGCATCGAGTTCTTCTCTGCTTTCACTTTTTTTTTCAGTCATACCGCATCGAATAAAATGACGAAGATTTGGGGAGGATAACAGGCGCATTTGTTAATAAACAAAGGTAAAAGCAATGGTTGTGTCAATTCTGGGGGACCCAATTGGACAGGCCTGATATGACGGCATCGAGTTCTTCTCTGCTTTTACCTTTCTTTGTGTCATATCACATCAAATACACTGACGACGATTTGAATACGATTACAGGCGCATTTGTTAATAAAAAAAAGATAAAAGCAATAATTGTGCTCATTCTGGGGGACCCGAATGGACATTACTAACATGACGGCATCGAGTTCGTCTCTGCTTTTACCTTTATTTCTGTCATATTGCTTCAAATACAATGACGACGATTTGAGGATGATTTCAGGCGCATTTGTTAATAAAAAAAAGGTAAAAGAAACGACTGTGATGAATCTGCGGAACCCAAATGAATATTACTAATATGACGGCATCGAGTTCTTCTCTGCTTTTACCTTTGTTTCTGTCATATTGCTTCAAATCCAATGACGACGATTTGATGATTATTTCAGGCGCATTTGTTAATAAAAAAAGGTAAAAGCAATAATTGTGATGAATCTGGGGGAACCGACTGGGCATTGCTAATATCACGGCATCGAGTTCTTCTCTGCTTTTACCGTTATTTCTGTCATATAGCATCGTATAAAATGACGAAGATTTGGGGATGATACCAGGCGCATTTGTTAATAAACAAAGGTAAAAGCAATGGTTGTGTCGATTCTGGGGGACCCAATTGGACAGGCCTGATATGACGGCACCGAGTTCTTCTCTGCTTTTACCTTTCTTTCTGTCATATCGCATCAAATACACTGACGACGATTTGAAAACGATTACAGGCGCATTTGTTAATAAAAAAAGATAAAAGTGATAATTGTGCTCATTCTGGGTGACCCGAATGGACATTACTAACATGACGGCATCGAGTTCTTCTCTGCTTTTACCTTTATTTCTGTCATATTGCTTCAAATACAATGACGACGATTTGAGGATGATTCCAGGCGCATTTGTTAATAAAAAAAGGTAAAAGCAATGGCTCTGATGAATCTGGGGAACCCAAATCATTATTACTAATATGACGGCATCGAATTCTTCTCTGCTTTTACCTTTGTTTCTGGCATATGGCTTCAAACACATTGACGAAAATTTGAGTATGATTCCCGGCGCCTTTGTTAATAAAAAAAGGTAAAAGCAATAATTGTGATGAATCTAGGGGACCCGACTGGGCATTGCTAATATGACGGCATCAAGTTCTTCTCTGCTTTTACCTTTATTTCTGTCATATTGGATCAAATAAAATGACGACGATTTAAGGATGATTACAGGCGCATTTCTTAACAAACAAAGATAAAAGCAATGATTGTGCAAATTCTGGAAGACCCGAATGGACATTGCTAGTATGACGGCATCGAGTTCTTCTCTGCTTTTACCTTTATTTCTGTCATATTAGATCAAATAAAATGACGACGATTTAAGGATGATTACAGGCGCATTTCTTAACAAACAAATATAAAAGCAATGATTATGCAAATTCTGGAAGACCCGAATGGAGATTGCTAGTATGACGGCATCGAGTTCTTCTCTGCTTTTACCTTTATTTCTGTCATATTGGATCAAATAAAATGACGACGATTTAAGGATGATTACAGGCGCATTTCTTAACAAACAAAGACAAAAGCAATGATTATGCAAATTCTGGAAGACCCGAATGGACATTGCTAGTATGACGGCATCGAGTTCTTCTCTGCTTTTACCTTTACTTTTGTCGTATCACATCAAATACAACGACGAGGATTTGAGGATGACTATAGGCGCATTTGTTAATAAAAAAAGATAAAAGCACTAATTGTGCTCATTCTGGGGGACCCGAATCGATATGGCTAATATGGCAGCATCGAGTTCTTCTCTGCTTTTACCTTTTTTTTTGTTTTGGTTTTTTCCTTAGGTACACGCTTTTCGCGTTTGTTACCTATTCTTTCCTTTCATTGTGCCCGTTTCTTGCCTCTACTGTTTACTCTCTTTTTCTCCATCTTTCTCCTAGTCCCCCCCCGCCCCTCTTGCGGCCGCAGCCGACTTCCCCCTCTGTATTATATTCATCATGACATTTCTGTCATGGGTATAGGGAAACTGCGGAAAACCTATACCAATACAGCCGATCATCGAGTTCGCCCCCCAGTCGTGGAACTAGTCTTATTTCGCCGCGAAAATGCCGAAGAAAAACATTTCACGACGAAATGTACGCGACTGGGATTCGAACCCGGGACCTCCCGGTCCGCTGGTTTAGTGGCGAGCACGCTAACCACTAGACCATCGCACCGGTCCTGCTTTTACCTTTATTTCTGTCATATTGCTTCAAATACAATGACGACGATTTGAGGATGATTTCAGGCGCATTTGTTAATAAAAAAAGGTAAAAGCAATGACTGTGATGAATCTGGGGAACCCGAATGAACATTACTAATATGGGGGCATCGAGTTCTTCTCTGCTTTTACCTTTGTTTCTGTCATATTGCTTCAAATACATTGACGACAATTTGTGGATGATTTCAGGCGCCTTTGTTAATAAAAAAAGGTAAAAGCAATAATTGTGATGAATCTAGGGGACCCGACTGGGCATTCCTAATATGACGGCCCCGAGTTCTTCTCTGCTTTTACCTTTATTTCTGTCATATTGGATCAAATATAATGACGACGATTTAAGGATGATTACAGGCGCATTTCTTAACAAACAAAGATAAAAGCAATGATTGTGCAAATTCTGGAAGACCCGAATCGACATTGCTAGTATGACGGCATCGAGTTCTTCTCTGCTTTTACCTTTATTTCTGTCATATTGGATCAAATAAAATGACGACGATTTGAGGATGATTACAGGCGCATTTCTCAACAAACAAAGATAAAAGCAATGATTATGGAAATTCTGGAAGACCCGAATGGACATTGCTAGTATGACGGCATCGAGTTCTTCTCTGCTTTTATCTTTATTATTGTCGTATCGCATCAAATACTACGACGAGGATTTGAGGATGATTACAGGCGCATTTGTTAATAAAAAAAAGATAAAAGCAATAATTGTGCTCATTCTGGGGGACCCGAATGGACATTGCTAATATGACGGCATCCATTCGGGTCCCCCAGAATGAGCACAATTATTGCTTTTATCTTTTTTTATTAACAAATGCGCCTGTCATCGTCTTCACATCGTCGTCAGTGTATTTCATGCGATATGACAGAAAGAAAGGTAAAAGCAGAGAAGAACTCGGTGCCGTCATATCAGGCCTGTCCAATTGGGTCCCCCAGATTCATCACAATTATTGCTTTTACCTTTTTTTTATTAACAAATGCGCCTGAAATCATCATCAAATCGTCGTCAATGTATTTGAAGCCATGTGACAGAAACAAAGGTAAAAGCAGAGAAGAATTCGATGCCGTCATATTAGTAATAATCATTTGGGTTCCCCAGATTCATCAGAGCCATTGCTTTTACCTTTTTTTATTAACAAATGCGCCTGGAATCATCCTCAAATCGTCGTCATTGTATTTGAAGCAATATGACAGAAATAAAGGTAAAAGCAGAGAAGAACTCGATGCCGTCATGTTAGTAATGTCCATTCGGGTCCCCCAGAATGAGCACAATTATTGCTTTTATCTTTTTTTATTAACAAATGCGCCTGTAATCGTTTTCAAATCGTCGTCAGTGTATTTGATGCGATATGACAGAACAAAAGGTAAAAGCAGAGAAGAACTCGGTGCCGTCATATCAGGCCTGTCCAATTGGGTCCCCCAGAATCGACACAACCATTGCTTTTACCTTTGTTTATTAACAAATGCGCCTGTCATCATCCCCAAATCTTCGTCATTTTATTCGATGCGATATGACAGAAATAAAGGTAAAAGCAGAGAAGAACTCGATGCCGTGATAGTAGCAATGCCCAGTCGGGTCCCCCAGATTCATCACAATTATTGCTTTTACCTTTGTTTATTAACAAATGCGCCTGAAATCATCATCAAATCGTCGTCATTATATTTGAAGCAATATGACAGAAACACAGGTAAAAGCAGAGAAGAACTCGATGCCGTCATATTAGTAATATTCATTCGGGTTCCCCAGATTCATCACAGTCATTTCTTTTACCTTTTTTTAACAACAAATGCGCCTGAAATCATCCTCACATCGTCGTCATTGTATTTGAAGCAATATGACAGAAATAAAGGTAAAAGCAGAGAAGAACTCGATGCCGTCATGTTAGTATTGTCCATTCGGGTCCCCCAGAATGAGCACAATTATTGCTTTTATCTTTTTTTTATTAACAAATGCGCCTGTAATCGTCTTCAAATCGTCGTCAGTGTATTTGATGCGATATGACAGAAAGAAAGGTAAACGCAGAGAAGAACTCGGTGCCGTCATATCAGGCCTGTCCAATTGGGTCCCCCAGAATCGACACAACCATTGCTTTTACCTTTGTTTATTAACAAATTCGCCTGTTATCATCCCCAAATCTTCGTCATTTTATTCGATGCGATATGACAGAAATAAAGGTAAAAGCAGAGAAGAACTCGATGCCGTCATATTTGCAATGTCCATTCGGGTCCCCCAGAATGAGCACAATTATTGCTTTTATCTTTTTTTATTAAGAAATGCGCCTGTAATCATCCTCAAATCGTCGTCATTTTATTCGATCCAATATGACAGAAATAAAGGTAAAAGCAGAGAAGAACTCGATGCCGTCATAGTAGCAAAGTCCATTCGGGTCTTCCAGAATTTGCACAATCATTGCTTTTATCTTTGTTTGTTAAGAAATGCGCCTGTAATCATCCTTAAATCGTCGTCATTTTATTTGATCCAATATGACAGAAATACAGGTAAAAGCAGAGAAGAACCTGATGCCGTCATATTAGCAATGCCCAGTCGGGTCCCCTAGATTCATCACAATTATTGCTTTTACCTTTTTTTATTAACAAATGCGCCTGGAATCATCCTCAAATCGTCGTCATTGTATTTGAAGCAATATGACAAAAACAAAGGTAAAAGCAGAGAAGAATTCGATGCCGTCATATTAGTAATAGTCATTCGGGTTCCCCAGATTCATCAGAGTCATTGCTTTTACCTTTTTTTATTAACAAATGCCCCTGGAATCATCCTCAAATCGTCGTCATTGTATTTGAAGCAATATGACAGAAATAAAGGTAAAAGCAGAGGAGAACTCAATGCCGTCATGTTAGTAATGTCCATTCGGGTCCCCCAGATCGTTCATATGTTGTTATATGTTCGAGAACTTTCTCGAACGATAAAGAAAATATTGGACAACAATAAGTCATCAAGAGGTGACAGGTGACACTGCTCAATTGTTTAACCATACAACTCCTATGAAGAAAAAAAATATATTTCGCTCCTCTCAAGCTTATGGCAACTTCTCAGCCATCTTTCTGCGTGGACGGTAACTGTCTAGTACTGTAAAGACGTGCTAGACAACGAGAAGTCATCAAAGGAGGAAAGGTACCACTGCTCGATTGTTGTACTGTGGGGCTTGAATAAAAAAATTGTTTCGTGTGTCCGAAGGTTTTGGCTACTTCTCACATACATCTTTATGTGTAGGAGAACTAGCCAGTTGTTCAAAAACAAATATTGGACAACAATGAATCGCAAGGGATGAGAAATCACACTGCTCGACTGTTCTATGGAAAACTTTCCAGAAAAAAATCATTCTCGATTTCTGAAGCTTCTGGCTACTTCTTTCGTGTGTCTTTGTGTGCACTGAAACTCTACAGTATGCTAAATAAGCCATCAGAACAGAACCGAGAAACAAAGTATAAGAGGTCAGGCTGCTGTAACGTCGAATGATACAGTTTCGAACAAAAATATTATTTCGTGCGTCCGAAGTTTCTGGCTCCGCCTGACATTAGTTCTCTCGTGTAATAAAAGTCGCTAGTAGTTGAAAGAAAATATGAGTCTCAATAAATCGGCAGAGAAGGAGATAGATCAAAAATCAAATGTTCTATTGTACACCTTGTAGCAAAAAAAAGCGGGTGCCTGAAGATTCTGCCGAATATTTAGATAGATTTGTATGAGTACCACAACTCTCCAGGAATTCAGAGAAATACTGGACAACAATGAATTGTCCAGGCATGAGAGGCTAGACTTCTCGATTGCTGCATGGTACAGGTTTAATCTTAAAAAAAGGATTTCCCGTGTCTCAAGCTGCTAGTTACGTCTCAATATGTTTTTATATGGACGAGAAATTTGCGGTACGGTGAAAAAACATTAGACAACAATAGGTCATCACGGGATGACAGGTTCGATGGTTCTACCGTACAACTTTATTGAAAAAATATTTTTTCGCGACTCTCAAGCTTACGGCCAGTTCACTGTCATCTTTCTGTGGGTACTGTAAGTCTCAAGTACTGTAGAGACGTGCTAGACAACGAGAAGTCATGAAGGGAGGAAAGATACCTCTGCTCGATTGTTTTGTGGTGGGGCTTGAGGAAGAAAATAATTTCGTGTGTCTGAAGCTTTTGGCTACTTCTCACATACGTCTTTATGTGTAGGAGAACGCGACAGCATTTGAAGATCAAATATTGGACAACAATGAATCGGCAAGAGATGAGAAATCACACTGCTCGACTGATGTATGGGATACTTTGCAGAAAAAAATCATTCTCTGTGTCTGAAGTTTCTAGCTATATTTTTCATATGTCTCCATGTGTACTGAAACTCTCTAGTGCGCTAAATAAATGATTAGACAACAATCGGTCAACAGGGGATGAGAGGTCGGAGTGGTGTCCCACCGTGTCATACATTTCCGATCGAAACAATTATATCGTGCGTCCGAAGTTGTTGGCCACTTCTGACATCTGTTCTTTCCTGTTCTGAAATTCTCTGGTAGTTGAAGAAAAATATCAGTGTCAATAAATCGGCAGAAAGGGAGATAGAACAAGAATCGAATGTTGCATGGTACAGGTTTAGTAAAAAAAATCGATTTCCCGTGTCTGAAGCTTCTATTTACTTCGCGCATATGGGTTTATATGTGCGAGACCTTCCTCGTACTGTTAAAAAAAAATATATGTATATACAACAATAGGTCATCAAGGGATGACAGGTGACACTGCTCGATTGTCGTACCGTACAACTTCCATGAAAAAAATTCTTTCGCGCCTCTCAAGCTTATGGCTATCTCTGAACGATCTTTCTGTGCGTACCGGAACTCTCCAGTACTGTCAAGAGGTGCTGAACAACGAGAAGTGATCAAGGGAAGGGAGGTACCACTGCTCGATTGTTGTGTCGTGGAGCTTGAATAAAAAAAATTGTTTCGTGTGTCTGCAGCTTTTGGCTACTTCTCACATACGTCTTTATGTGAAGGAGAACTCGCCAGTATTTCAAAAACAAATATTGGACGACAATGAATCGGCAAGGGATGAGAAATTACCCTGCTCGGACTGTTGTATGGAATACTTTTTAGAAAAAAATCATTCTCTATTTCTGAAGCTTCTGGTTATTTCTTCCATGTGTCGCCATGTGTACTGGAACTCTCTCGTACGCTAAATAAATCATTAGACTTTGGCTCCATTTGACATCGGTTCTTTCGTGTTTTGAATGTCTCTAGTAGTTGAAAAACCATATTAGTCTCAAGAAATCGGCTGAGAGGGAGATAGAACAAAAATCGAATGTTGTATGGTGCAGGTTTAATAAAAAAAAACGATTTCCCGTGTCTGAAGCTTCTAGTTAATTCTCACATATGTATTTATATGTACGAGATCTTCCTCGTACGGTAAAAAAAATATAAGGCAACAATAAGTCGTCAAGGGATGACAGGTGACACTGCTCGATTACTCGACCGTACAACTTCCATGAAAAAAAGTATATCGCGCCTCTCCAACTTATGGCTACTTCTCAGCCATCCTTCTGTGTACACTGTAACACTCCAGTACTGTAAAGAAGTGCTAGGAAGCGAGAAATGATCAAGGGAGGAATGGTACCACTGCTCGATTACCGTGTGGTGGAGCTTGAATGAAAAAGAACATTTCGTGTGTCTGAAGCTTTTGACTACATCTCATATGCCTCTTCATATGCAGGAGAACTCGCCAGTATTACAAGAACCAATAATGGCCAACAATAAAGCGGCAAGGGATGAGAAATGACACTGATTGACTGTTCTATGGAACACGTTACAGAAAAAAATAATTCGTGATTCCTGAAGCTCCTGGCTACTTCGTCCATGTGTCGTTATGTGTACTGAAACTGTCTAGTACGCCAAATGAACCATCAGAACAAAACCAGTCATCAATGGATGGGAGGTCAGGCTGATGTAACGTCGTATGGTATACTTTCGATCAAAAATATTATTTCGTGCGTCCGACGTTTGTTTTGTCGCGTACTAAAAGTTGCTAGTAGATGAAAAAAAACCCATCAGTCTCTATAAATAGGCAGAGAAGGAGATAGATAACAAATCAAGTGTTGTAATGTGCACTTCAAAGCAAAACAAAATACCGTGTGCCCGAATATTCTTGGCACTTTTTACATCTGTTCGTATGCGTACTAGAACTCTCAAGGAATTCAGAAAAAAAAAACTGGCCAACAATAAATGGTACAGGTATGAGAGGTGGCACTTCTCGATTGTTGCATGGTACAGATTTGATAAAAAATTAGATTTCCCGTGTCTGAAGATTGTAGTTACTTGTCACATATGTTTTTATATGTACGGGAACATTCCCGCACTGTAAAAAAAATATTAGACGACAATGAGTCATCAAGGGGTGACACGTGACACTGTTCGATTGTTCTACCGTACAACTTCCATGAAAAAAAGAATATATATTTCGCTCCTCTCAAGCTTATGGCAACTTCTCGGCCATCTCTCTGTGTGTACGGTAGTTCTCTAGTACTGTCAAAACGTGCTAGATAACGAGAAGTCATGAAGGGAGGAAAGGTACTGCTGTTCGATTGTTGTCTGGTGGGGCTTGAATAAAAAAAATGATTTCTTGTGTCTGAAGCTGTCGGCTACTTCTCACATACGTCTTTACGTGTAAGAGAACTAGCCGGTATTTCGACAACAAATATTGGACAACAATGAATGGGCGAGGGATGAGAAATCACACTGCTCGACTGTTGTATGGAATGCTTTCCAGAAAAAAATCATTCTGTATTTCCGAAGATTCTGGCTACTTCTTTCGTGTGTCTCCATGTGTACTGAAACTCTCTAGTACGCTAAATAAATGTTTAGACAACAATCAGTCAACAAGAGATGAGAGGTCAGACTGGTGTCCCGCCGTGTGATACACTTCCGATCAAAACAATTATTTCATGCGTCCAAAGTTTTTGGCTCCTTCTAAAATCGGTTCTTTCCTGTTATAAATTTCTCTAGTAGTTGAAAAAAGAAAGCATCAGTCTCAATAAATCGGCAGAGAGGGAGTTTACGGTACAGGTTTGGTAAAAAAAAATCGATTTCCCGTGTCTGAAGCTTCTAGTTGCTTCTCACATATGTTTCGATACGTGTGAGACCTTCCTCGTACTGTACAAAAAATATTAGACAACAATAGGTCATGAAGGGACGACAGGTGATACTGCTCGATTGTTCTACCGTACATGAAAAAAATTCTTTCGCGCCTTTCAAGTTCGTGTCTACTTCTGACCGATCTTTCTGTGTGTACTGTAACTCTCCAGGACTGGAAAGAGGTGCCAGACAGCGAGATATGATCAAGGGAAGGAAGGTACCACTGCTCGATTGTAGTGTGGTGGAGCTTGAATAAAAAAATATGTT
Source organism: Ophion ellenae (assembly GCA_963210295.1). Taxonomy (NCBI): domain Eukaryota; kingdom Metazoa; phylum Arthropoda; class Insecta; order Hymenoptera; family Ichneumonidae; genus Ophion; species Ophion ellenae. Next base: position 15,186,187 of record OY723385.1, on the reverse strand, counting down.
TCGTGTGTCTGAACCGTTTGGCTACTTCTCCCATACCTCTTTATGTGTAGATGAACTGGCCAGCATTTGTCAAACAAATATAGAACAACAATGCATCGGCAAGAGATGAGAAAGCACACTGCTCGACTCTTGTATGGGATACTTTGCAGAAAAAAACCATTCTCTATTTCTGAAGCTTCTGGCTACTTCTTTCATATGTCTCAATGTGTGCTGAAAATCTCTAGTACGCTAAATAATTGATTAGAGAACAATCATTTAACAATGGATGAGAGGTCAGACTCGTGTCCCGCCGTGTGATACACTTCCGATCAAAAAAATTATCTCGTCCGTCCGAAGTTTTTGGCTCACTCTGAGATCTGTTCTTTCCTGTTCTAAATTTCTCTAGTCGTTGAAAAAAAAAATCAGTCTCAATAAACCGGCAGAGAGGGAAATAGAGCAAGAATCGAATGTTTAGGGTACAGGTTTGGTAAAAAAAAAGCGATTTCCCGTGTCCGAAGCTTCTAGTCTCTTCTCACATATGTTTTGATACGTGTAAGACCTTCCTCGCACTGTACAAAAAATATTAAACAACAATAGGTCATCAAGGGACGACGGGTGATACTGCTCGATTGTTCTACCGTACAACTTCCATGATAAAAATTCTTTCGCGCCTCTCAAGCTCGTGGCTACTTCTGACCGATCTTTCTGTGTGTACTGTAACTCTCCAGTACTGTAAAGAGGTGCCAGACAGCGAGAAGTGATCAAGGGAAGGAAGTTACCACTGCTTGATTGTTGTGTGGTGGAGCTTGAATAAAAAAAAATGTTCCGTGTGTCTGAGGCTTTTGGCTACTTCTCCCATGCCTCTTTATGTGTAGGAGAACTGGCCAGCATTTCTCAAACAAACATTGAACAACAATGCATCGGCAAGAGATGAGAAATCACACTGCTCGACTGTTGTATGGGATACGTTGCAGAAAAAAACCATTCTCTATTTCTGAAGCTTCTGGCTACTTCTTTCATATGTCTCCATGTGTGCTGAAACTCTCTAGTACGCTAAATAATTGATTAGACAACAATCAGTCAACAATGGATGAGAGGTCAGACTCGTGGCCCGCCGTGTGATACACTTCCGATTAAAAAAAATATCTCGTCCGTCCGAAGTTTTTGGCTCACTCTGAGATCTGTTCTTTCCTATTCTAAATTTCTCTAGTCGTTGAAAAAAAAAATATCAGTCTCAAGAAATCGGCAGAGAGGGAAATAGAGCAAGAATCGGATGTTTAAGGTACAGGCTTGGTAAAAAAAAATCGATTTCCCGTGTCCGAAGCTTCTAGTCTCTTCTCACATAAGTTTTGATACGTGTGAGACTTTCCTCGTACTGTACAAAAAATATTAAACAACAATAGGTCATCAAGGGACGACGGGTGATACTGCTCGATTGTTCTACCGTACAACTTCCATGATAAAAATTCTTTCGCGCCTCTCAAGCTCGTGGCTACTTCTGACCGATCTTTCTGTGTGTACTGTAACTCTCCAGTACTGTAAAGAGGTGCCAGACAGCGAGAAGTGATCAAGGGAAGGAAGGTACCACTGCTCGATTGTTGTGTGGTGGAGCTTGAATAAAAAAAAATGTTCCATGTGTCTGAAGCTTTTGGCTACTTCTCCCATGCCTCTTTATGTGTAGGAGAACTGGCCAGCATTTCTCAAACAAACATTGGACAACAATGCATCGGCAAGAGATGAGAAATCACACTGCTCGACTGTTGTATGGGATACTTTGCAGAAAAAAACCATTCTCTATTTCTGAAGCTTCTGGCTACTTCTTTCATATGTCTCCATGTGTGCTGAAACTCTCTAGTACGCTAAATAATTGATTAGACAACAATCAGTCAACAATGGATGAGAGGTCAGACTCGTGGCCCGCCGTGTGATACACTTCCGATAAAAAAAAATATCTCGTCCGTCCGAAGTTTTTGGCTCACTCTGAGATCTGTTCTTTCCTGTTCTAAATTTCTCTAGTCGTTGAAAAAAAAATATCAGTCTCAAGAAATCGGCAGAGAGGGAAATAGAGCAAGAATCGGATGTTTAAGGTACAGGCTTGGTAAAAAAAAATCGATTTCCCGTGTCCGAAGCTTCTAGTCTCTTCTCACATAAGTTTTGATACGTGTGAGACTTTCCTCGTACTGTACAAAAAATATTAAACAACAATAGGTCATCAAGGGACGACGGGTCATACTGCTCGACTGTTCTACCGTACAACTTCCATGATAAAAATTCTTTCGCGCCTCTCAAGCTCGTGGCTACTTCTGACCGATCTTTCTGTGTGTACTGTAACTCTCCAGTACTGTAAAGAGGTGCCAGACAGCGAGAAGTGATCAAGGGAAGGAAGGTACCACTGCTCGATTGTTGTGTGGTGGAGCTTGAATAAAAAAAAATGTTCCGTGTGTCTGAAGCTTTTGGCTACTTCTCCCATGCCTCTTTATGTGTAGGAGAACTGGCCAGCATTTCTCAAACAAACATTGGACAACCATGCATCGGCAAGAGATGAGAAATCACACTGCTCGACTGTTGTATGGGATACGTTGCAGATAAAAACCATTCTCTATTTCTGAAGCTTCTGGCTACTTCTTTCATATGTCTCCATGTGTGCTGAAACTCTCTAGTACGCTAAATAATTGATTAGACAACAATCAGTCAACAATGGATGAGAGGTCAGACTCGTGGCCCGCCGTGTGATACACTTCCGATAAAAAAAAATATCTCGTCCGTCCGAAGTTTGTGGCTCACTCTGAGATCTGTTCTTTCCTGTTCTAAATTTCTGTAGTCGTTGAAAAAAAAATATCAGTCTCAAGAAATCGGCAGAGAGGGAAATAGAGCAAGAATCGAATGTTTAGGGTACAGGCTTGGTAAAAAAAAAATCGATTTCCCGTGTCCGAAGCTTCTTGTCTCTTCTCACATATGTTTTGATACGTGTGAGACTTTCCTCGTACTGTACAAAAAATATTAAACAACAATAGGTCATCAAGGGACGACGGGTGATACTGCTCGATTGTTCTACCGTACAACTTCCATGATAAAAATTCTTTCGCGCCTCTCAAGCTCGTGGCTACTTCTGACCGATCTTTCTGTGTGTACTGTAACTCTCCAGTACTGTAAAGAGGTGCCAGACAGCGAGAAGTGATCAAGGGAAGGAAGGTACCACTGCTCGATTGTTGTGTGGTGGAGCTTGAATGAAAAAAAATGTTCCGTGTGTCTGAAGCTTTTGGCTACTTCTCCCATGCCTCTTTATGTGTAGGAGAACTGGCCAGCATTTCTCAAACAAACATTGAACAACAATGCATCGGCAAGAGATGAGAAATCACACTGCTCGACTGTTGTATGGGATACGTTGCAGAATGAAACCATTCTCTATTTCTGAAGCTTCTGGCTACTTCTTTCATATGTCTCCATGTGTGCTGAAACTCTCTAGTACGCTAAATAATTGATTAGACAACAATCAGTCAACAATGGATGAGAGGTCAGACTCGTGGCCCGCCGTGTGATCCACTTCCGATAAAAAAAAATATCTCGTCCGTCCAAAGTTTTTGGCTCACTCTGAGATGTGTTCTTTCCTGTTCTAAATTTCTCTAGTCGTTGAAAAAAAAATATCAGTCTCAAGAAATCGGCAGAGAGGGAAATAGAGCAAGAATCGGATGTTTAAGGTACAGGCTTGGTAAAAAAAAAATCGATTTCCCGTGTCCGACGCTTCTAGTCTCTTCTCACATATGTTTTGATACGTGTGAGACTTTCCTCGTACTGTACAAAAAATATTAAACAACAATAGGTCATCAAGGGACGACGGGTGATACTGCTCGATTGTTCTACCGTACAACTTCCATGAAAGAAATTCTTTCGCGCCTCTCAAGCTCGTGGCTACTTCTGACCGATCTTTCTGTGCGTACTGTAACTCTCCAGCACTGTAAAGAGGTGCCAGACAGCGAGAAGTGATCAAGGGAAGGAAGGTACCACTGCTCAATTGTTGTGTGGTGGAGCTTGAATAAAAAAAAATGTTCCGTGTGTCTGAAGCTTTTGGCTACTTCTCCCATGCCTCTTTATGTGTAGGAGAACTGGCCAGCATTTCTCAAACAAACATTGGACAACAATGCATCGGCAAGAGATGAGAAATCACACTGCTCGACTGTTGTATGGGATACGTTGCAGAAAAAAACCATTCTCTATTTCTGAAGCTTCTGGCTACTTCTTTCATATGTCTCCATGTGTGCTGAAACTCTCTAGTACGCTAAATAATTGATTAGACAACAATCAGTCAACAATGGATGAGAGGTTAGACTCGTGGCCCGCCGTGTGATCCACTTCCGATAAAAAAAAATATCTCGTCCGTCCGAAGTTTTTGGCTCACTCACTCACTATGGGATACTTTGGACGGTAGAACAATCGAGCAGTATCACCCATTGTGCCTTGATGACCTATTGTTGTTTAATATTTTTTGTACAGTACGAGGAAAGTCTCACACGTATCAAAACATATGTGAGAAGAGACTAGAAGCTTCGGACACGGGAAATCGATTTTTTTTTTACCAATCCTGTACCCTAAACATTCGATTCTTGCTCTATTTCCCTCTCTGCCGATTTCTTGAGACTGATATTTTTTTTTCAACGACTAGAGAAATTTAGAACAGGAAAGAACAGATCTCAGAGTGAGCCAAAAACTTCGGACGGACGAGATATTTTTTTTATCGGAAGTGTATCACACGGCGGGCCACGAGTCTGACCTCTCATCCATTGTTGACTGATTGTTGTCTAATCAATTATTTAGCGTACTAGAGAGTTTCAGCACACATTGAGACATATGAAAGAAGTAGCCAGAAGCTTCAGAAATAAAGAATGGTTTTTTTTCTGCAAAGTATCCCATACAACAGTCGAGCAGTGTGATTTCTCATCTCTTGCCGATGCATTGTTGTCCAATGTTTGTTTGAGAAATGCTGGCCAGTTCTCCTACACATAAAGAGGCATGGGAGAAGTAGCCAAAAGCTTCAGACACATGGAACATTTTTTTTTATTCAAGCTCCACCACACAACAATCGAGCAGTGGTACCTTCCTTCCCTTGATCACTTCTCGCTGTCTGGCACCTCTTTACAGTACTGGAGAGTTACAGTACACACAGAAAGATCGGTCAGAAGTAGCCACGAGCTTGAGAGGCGCGAAAGAATTTTTATCATGGCAGTTGTACGGTAGAACAATCGAGCAGTATCACCTGTCGTTCCTTGACGACCTATTGTTGTTTAATATTTTTTGTACAGTACGAGGAAGGTCTTACACGTATCAAAACATATGTGAGAAGAGACTAAAAGCTTCGGACACGGGAAATCGCTTTTTTTTTACCATACCTGTACCCTAAACATTCGATTCTTGCTCTATTTCCCTCTCTGCCGGTTTATTGAGACTGATTTTTTTTTTCAACGACTAGAGAAATTTAGAACAGGAAAGAACAGATCTCAGAGTGAGCCAAAAACTTCGGACGGACGAGATAATTTTTTTGATCGGAAGTGTATCACACGGCGGGACACGAGTCTGACCTCTCATCCATTGTTAAATGATTGTTGTCTAATCAATTATTTAGCGTACTAGAGATTTTCAGCACACATTGAGACATATGAAAGAAGTAGCCAGAAGCTTCAGAAATAGAGAATGGTTTTTTTCTGCAAAGTATCCCATACAAGAGTCGAGCAGTGTGCTTTCTCATCTCTTGCCGATGCATTGTTGTTCTATATTTGTTTGACAAATGCTGGCCAGTTCATCTACACATAAAGAGGTATGGGAGAAGTAGCCAAACGGTTCAGACACACGAAACATATTTTTTTATTCAAGCTCCACCACACAACAATCGAGCAGTGGTACCTTCCTTCCCTTGATCATATCTCGCTGTCTGGCACCTCTTTCCAGTCCTGGAGAGTTACAGTACACACAGAAAGATCGGTCAGAAGTAGCCACGAACTTGAAAGGCGCGAAAGAATTTTTTTCATGTACGGTAGAACAATCGAGCAGTATCACCTGTCGTCCCTTGATGACCTATTGTTGTCTAATATTTTTTGGACAGTACGAGGAAGGTCTCACACGTATCGAAACACATGTGAGAAGCAACTAGAAGCTTCAGACACGGGAAATCCATTTTTTTTTACCAAACCTGTACCGTAAACTCCCTCTCTGCCGATTTATTGAGACTGATGCTTTCTTTTTTCAACTACTAGAGAAATTTATAACAGGAAAGAACAGATTTTAGAAGGAGCCAAAAACTTTGGACGCACGAAATAATTGTTTTGATCGGAAGTGTATCACACGGCGGGACACCAGTCTGACCTCTCATCTCTTGTTGACTGATTGTTGTCTAAACATTTATTTAGCGTACTAGAGAGTTTCAGTACACATGGAGACACACGAAAGAAGTAGCCAGAATCTTCGGAAATACAGAATGATTTTTTTCTGGAAAGCATTCCATACAACAGTCGAGCAGTGTGATTTCTCATCCCTCGCCCATTCATTGTTGTCCAATATTTGTTGTCGAAATACCGGCTAGTTCTCTTACACGTAAAGACGTATGTGAGAAGTAGCCGACAGCTTCAGACACAAGAAATCATTTTTTTTATTCAAGCCCCACCAGACAACAATCGAACAGCAGTACCTTTCCTCCCTTCATGACTTCTCGTTATCTAGCACGTTTTGACAGTACTAGAGAACTACCGTACACACAGAGAGATGGCCGAGAAGTTGCCATAAGCTTGAGAGGAGCGAAATATATATTCTTTTTTTCATGGAAGTTGTACGGTAGAACAATCGAACAGTGTCACCTGTCACCCCTTGATGACTCATTGTCGTCTAATATTTTTTTTACAGTGCGGGAATGTTCCCGTACATATAAAAACATATGTGACAAGTAACTACAATCTTCAGACACGGGAAATCTAATTTTTTATCAAATCTGTACCATGCAACAATCGAGAAGTGCCACCTCTCATACCTGTACCATTTATTGTTGGCCAGTATTTTTTTTCTGAATTCCTTGAGAGTTCTAGTACGCATACGAACAGATGTAAAAAGTGCCAAGAATATTCGGGCACACGGTATTTTGTTTTGCTTTGAAGTGCACATTACAACACTTGATTTGTTATCTATCTCCTTCTCTGCCTATTTATAGAGACTGATGGGTTTTTTTTCATCTACTAGCAACTTTTAGTACGCGACAAAACAAACGTCGGACGCACGAAATAATATTTTTGATCGAAAGTATACCATACGACGTTACATCAGCCTGACCTCCCATCCATTGATGACTGGTTTTGTTCTGATGGTTTATTTGGCGTACTAGACAGTTTCAGTACACATAACGACACATGGACGAAGTAGCCAGGAGCTTCAGGAATCACGAATTATTTTTTTCTGTAACGTGGTCCATAGAACAGTCAATCAGTGTCATTTCTCATCCCTTGCCGCTTTATTGTTGGCCATTATTGGTTCTTGTAATACTGGCGAGTTCTCCTGCATATGAAGAGGCATATGAGATGTAGTCAAAAGCTTCAGACACACGAAATGTTATTTTTCATTCAAGCTCCACCACACGGTAATCGAGCAGTGGTACCATTCCTCCCTTGATCATTTCTCGCTTCCTAGCACTTCTTTACAGTACTGGAGTGTTACAGTGTACACAGAAGGATGGCTGAGAAGTAGCCATAAGTTGGAGAGGCGCGATATACTTATTTCATGGAAGTTGTACGGTCGAGTAATCGAGCAGTGTCACCTGTCATCCCTTGACGACTTATTGTTGCCTTATATTTTTTTTACCGTACGAGGAAGATCTCGTACATATAAATACATATGTGAGAATTAACTAGAAGCTTCAGACACGGGAAATCGTTTTTTTTTTTATTAAACCTGCACCATACAACATTCGATTTTTGTTCTATCTCCCTCTCAGCCGATTTCTTGAGACTAATATGGTTTTTCAACTACTAGAGACATTCAAAACACGAAAGAACCGATGTCAAATGGAGCCAAAGTCTAATGATTTATTTAGCGTACGAGAGAGTTCCATTACACATGGCGACACATGGAAGAAATAACCAGAAGCTTCAGAAATCGAGAATGATTTTTTTCTAAAAAGTATTCCATACAACAGTCCGAGCAGGGTAATTTCTCATCCCTTGCCGATTCATTGTCATCCAATATTTGTTTTTGAAATACTGGCGAGTTCTCCTTCACATAAAGACGTATGTGAGAAGTAGCCAAAAGCTGCAGACACACGAAACAATTTTTTTTATTCAAGCTCCACGACGCCGATTTATTGACACTGATATTTTTCTTCAACTACCAGAGAATTTCAGAACAGGAAAGAACAGATGTCAGAAGTGGCCAACAACTTCGGACGCACGATATAATTGTTTCGATCGGAAATGTATGACACGGTGGGACACCACTCTGACCTCTCATCCCCTGTTGACTGATTGTTGTCTAATCATTTATTTAGCGCACTAGAGAGTTTCAGTACACATGGAGACATATGAAAAATATAGCTAGAAACTTCAGACACAGAGAATGACTTTTTTCTGCAAAGTATCCCATACAACAGTCGAGCAGTGTGATTTCTCATCTCTTGCCGATTCATTGTTGTCCAATATTTGATCTTCAAATGCTGTCGCGTTCTCCTACACATAAAGACGTATGTGAGAAGTAGCCAAAAGCTTCAGACACACGAAATTATTTTCTTCCTCAAGCCCCGCCACAAAACAATCGAGCAGAGGTATCTTTCCTCCCTTCATGACTTCTCGTTGTCTAGCACGTCTCTACAGTACTTGAGACTTACAGTACCCACAGAAAGATGACAGTGAACTGGCCGTAAGCTTGAGAGTCGCGAAATAATATTTTTTCAATAAAGTTGTACGGTAGAACCATCGAACCTGTCATCCCGTGATGACCTATTGTTGTCTAATGTTTTTTCACCGTACCGCAAATTTCTCGTCCATATAAAAACATATTGAGACGTAACTAGCAGCTTGAGACACGGGAAATCCTTTTTTTAAGATTAAACCTGTACCATGCAGCAATCGAGAAGTCTAGCCTCTCATGCCTGGACAATTCATTGTTGTCCAGTATTTTTTCTGAATTCCTGGAGAGTTGTGGTACTCATACAAATCTATCTAAATATTCGGCAGAATCTTCAGGCACCCGCTTTTTTTTGCTACAAGGTGTACAATAGAACATTTGATTTTTGATCTATCTCCTTCTCTGCCGATTTATTGAGACTCATATTTTCTTTCAACTACTAGCGACTTTTATTACACGAGAGAACTAATGTCAGGCGGAGCCAGAAACTTCGGACGCACGAAATAATATTTTTGTTCGAAACTGTATCATTCGACGTTACAGCAGCCTGACCTCTTATACTTTGTTTCTCGGTTCTGTTCTGATGGCTTATTTAGCATACTGTAGAGTTTCAGTGCACACAAAGACACACGAAAGAAGTAGCCAGAAGCTTCAGAAATCGAGAATGATTTTTTTCTGGAAAGTTTTCCATAGAACAGTCGAGCAGTGTGATTTCTCATCCCTTGCGATTCATTGTTGTCCAATATTTGTTTTTGAACAACTGGCTAGTTCTCCTACACATAAAGACGTATGTGAGAAGTAGCCAAAACCTTCGGACACACGAAACAATTTTTTTTATTCAAGCCCCATAGTACAACAGTCGAGCAGTGGTACCTTTCCTCCTTTGATGACTTCTCGTTGTCTAGCACGTCTTTACAGTACTAGAGAGTTACCGTCCACGCAGAAAGATGGCTGAGAAGTTGCCATAAGCTTGAGAGGAGCGAAATATATTTTTTTCTTCATAGGAGTTGTATGGTTAAACAATTGAGCAGTGTCACCTGTCACCTCTTGATGACTTATTGTTGTCCAATATTTTCTTTATCGTTCGAGAAAGTTCTCGTACATATAACAACATATGAACGATCTGGGGGACCCGAATGGACATTACTAACATGACGGCATTGAGTTCTCCTCTGCTTTTACCTTTATTTCTGTCATATTGCTTCAAATACAATGACGACGATTTGAGGATGATTCCAGGGGCATTTGTTAATAAAAAAAGGTAAAAGCAATGACTCTGATGAATCTGGGGAACCCGAATGACTATTACTAATATGACGGCATCGAATTCTTCTCTGCTTTTACCTTTGTTTTTGTCATATTGCTTCAAATACAATGACGACGATTTGAGGATGATTCCAGGCGCATTTGTTAATAAAAAAAGGTAAAAGCAATAATTGTGATGAATCTAGGGGACCCGACTGGGCATTGCTAATATGACGGCATCAGGTTCTTCTCTGCTTTTACCTGTATTTCTGTCATATTGCATCAAATAAAATGACGACGATTTAAGGATGATTACAGGCGCATTTCTTAACAAACAAAGATAAAAGCAATGATTGTGCAAATTCTGGAAGACCCGAATGGACATTGCTACTATGACGGCATCGAGTTCTTCTCTGCTTTTACCTTTATTTCTGTCATATTGGATCGAATAAAATGACGACGATTTGAGGATGATTACAGGCGCATTTCTTAATAAAAAAAGATAAAAGCAATAATTGTGCTCATTCTGGGGGACCCGAATGGACATTGCAAATATGACGGCATCGAGTTCTTCTCTGCTTTTACCTTTATTTCTGTCATATCGCATCGAATAAAATGACGAAGATTTGGGGATGATAACAGGCGAATTTGTTAATAAACAAAGGAAAAAGCAATGGTTGTGTCGATTCTGGGGGACCCAATTGGACAGGCCTGATATGACGGCACCGAGTTCTTCTCTGCGTTTACCTTTCTTTCTGTCATATCGCATCAAATACACTGACGACGATTTGAAGACGATTACAGGCGCATTTGTTAATAAAAAAAAAGATAAAAGCAATAATTGTGCTCATTCTGGGGGACCCGAATGGACAATACTAACATGACGGCATCGAGTTCTTCTCTGCTTTTACCTTTATTTCTGTCATATTGCTTCAAATACAATGACGACGATGTGAGGATGATTTCAGGCGCATTTGTTGTTAAAAAAAGGTAAAAGAAATGACTGTGATGAATCTGGGGATCCCGAATGAATATTACTAATATGACGGCATCGAGTTCTTCTCTGCTTTTACCTGTGTTTCTGTCATATTGCTTCAAATATAATGACGACGATTTGATGATGATTTCAGGCGCATTTGTTAATAAAAAAAGGTAAAAGCAATAATTGTGATGAATCTGGGGGACCCGACTGGGCATTGCTACTATCACGGCATCGAGTTCTTCTCTGCTTTTACCTTTATTTCTGTCATATCGCATCGAATAAAATGACGAAGATTTGGGGATGATGACAGGCGCATTTGTTAATAAACAAAGGTAAAAGCAATGGTTGTGTCGATTCTGGGGGACCCAATTGGACAGGCCTGATATGACGGCACCGAGTTCTTCTCTGCTTTTACCTTTCGTTCTGTCATATCGCATCAAATACACTGACGACGATTTGAAAACGATTACAGGCGCATTTGTTAATAAAAAAAGATAAAAGCAATAATTGTGCTCATTCTGGGGGACCCGAATGGACATTACTAACATGACGGCATCGAGTTCTTCTCTGCTTTTACCTTTATTTCTGTCATATTGCTTCAAATACAATGACGACGATTTGAGGATGATTCCAGGCGCATTTGTTAATAAAAAAAGGTAAAAGCAATGGCTCTGATGAATCTGGGGAACCCAAATGATTATTACTAATATGACGGCATCGAATTCTTCTCTGCTTTTACCTTTGTTTCTGTCATATGGCTTCAAATACATTGACGACGATTTGATGATATTTTCAGGCGCATTTGTTAATAAAAAAAGGTAAAAGCAATAATTGTGATGAATCTGGGGGACCCAATTGGACAGGCCTGATATGACGGCACCGAGTTCTTCTCTGCTTTTACCTTTCTTTCTGTCATATCGCATCAAATACACTGACGACGATGTGAAGACGATGACAGGCGCATTTGTTAATAAAAAAACATAAAAGCAATAATTGTGCTCATTCCGGGGGACCCGAATGGATGCCGTCATATTAGCAATGTCCATTCGGGTCCCCCAGAATGAGCACAATTATTGCTTTTATCTTTTTTTTATTAACAAATGCGCCTGTAATCATCCTCAAATCCTCGTCGTAGTATTTGATGCGATACGACAATAATAAAGATAAAAGCAGAGAAGAACTCGATGCCGTCATACTAGCAATGTCCATTCGGGTCTTCCAGAATTTGCATAATCATTGCTTTTATCTTTGTTTGTTGAGAAATGCGCCTGTAATCATCCTCAAATCGTCGTCATTTTATTTGATCCAATATGACAGAAATAAAGGTAAAAGCAGAGAAGAACTCGATGCCGTCATACTAGCAATGTCGATTCGGGTCTTCCAGAATTTGCACAATCATTGCTTTTATCTTTGTTTGTTAAGAAATGCGCCTGTAATCATCCTTAAATCGTCCTCATTATATTTGATCCAATATGACAGAAATAAAGGTAAAAGCAGAGAAGAACTCGGGGCCGTCATATTAGCAATGCCCAGTCGGGTCCCCTAGATTCATCACAATTATTGCTTTTACCTTTTTTTATTAACAAAGGCGCCTGAAATCATCCACAAATTGTCGTCAATGTATTTGAAGCAATTTGACAGAAACAAAGGTAAAAGCAGAGAAGAACTCGATGCCCCCATATTAGTAATGTTCATTCGGGTTCCCCAGATTCATCACAGTCATTGCTTTTACCTTTTTTTATTAACAAATGCGCCTGAAATCATCCTCAAATCGTCGTCATTGTACTTGAAGCAATATGACAGAAATAAAGGTAAAAGCAGGACCGGTGCGATGGTCTAGTGGTTAGCGTGCTCGCCACTAAACCAGCGGACCGGGAGGTCCCGGGTTCGAATCCCAGTCGCGTACATTTCGTCGTGAAATGTTTTTCTTCGGCATTTTCGCGGCGAAATAAGACTAGTTCCACGACTGGGGGGCGAACTCGATGACCGGCTGTATTGGTATAGGTTTTCCGCAGTTTCCCGATACCCATGACAGAAATGTCATGATGAATATAATACAGAGGGGGAAGTCGGCTGCGGCCGCAAGAGGGGCGGGGGGGGACTAGGAGAAAGATGGAGAAAAAGAGAGTAAACAGTAGAGGCAAGAAACGGGCACAATGAAGGGAAAGAATAGGTAACAAACGCGAAAAGCGTGTACCTAAGGAAAAAACCAAAACAAAAAAAAAGGTAAAAGCAGAGAAGAACTCGATGCTGCCATATTAGCCATATCGATTCGGGTCCCCCAGAATGAGCACAATTAGTGCTTTTATCTTTTTTTATTAACAAATGCGCCTATAATCATCCTCAAATCCTCGTCGTTGTATTTGATGTGATACGACAAAAGTAAAGGTAAAAGCAGAGAAGAACTCGATGCCGTCATACTAGCAATGTCCATTCGGGTCTTCCAGAATTTGCATAATCATTGCTTTTGTCTTTGTTTGTTAAGAAATGCGCCTGTAATCATCCTTAAATCGTCGTCATTTTATTTGATCCAATATGACAGAAATAAAGGTAAAAGCAGAGAAGAACTCGATGCCGTCATACTAGCAATCTCCATTCGGGTCTTCCAGAATTTGCATAATCATTGCTTTTATATTTGTTTGTTAAGAAATGCGCCTGTAATCATCCTTAAATCGTCGTCATTTTATTTGATCCAATATGACAGAAATAAAGGTAAAAGCAGAGAAGAACTCGATGCCGTCATACTAGCAATGTCCATTCGGGTCTTCCAGAATTTGCACAATCATTGCTTTTATCTTTGTTTGTTAAGAAATGCGCCTGTAATCATCCTTAAATCGTCGTCATTTTATTTGATCCAATATGACAGAAATAAAGGTAAAAGCAGAGAAGAACTTGATGTCGTCATATTAGCAATGCCCAGTCGGGTCCCCTAGATTCATCACAATTATTGCTTTTACCTTTTTTTATTAACAAAGGCGCCGGGAATCATACTCAAATTTTCGTCAATGTGTTTGAAGCCATATGCCAGAAACAAAGGTAAAAGCAGAGAAGAATTCGATGCCGTCATATTAGTAATAATCATTTGGGTTCCCCAGATTCATCAGAGCCATTGCTTTTACCTTTTTTTATTAACAAATGAGCCTGGAATCATCCTCAAATCGTCGTCATTGTATTTGAAGCAATATGACAGAAATAAAGGTAAAAGCAGAGAAGAACTCGATGCCGTCATGTTAGTAATGTCCATTCGGGTCCCCCAGAATGAGCACAATTATCACTTTTATCTTTTTTTATTAACAAATGCGCCTGTAATCGTTTTCAAATCGTCGTCAGTGTATTTGATGCGATATGACAGAAAGAAAGGTAAAAGCAGAGAAGAACTCGGTGCCGCCATATCAGGCCTGTCCAATTGGGTCCCCCAGAATCGACACAACCATTGCTTTTACCTTTGTTTATTAACAAATGCGCCTGGTATCATCCCCAAATCTTCGTCATTTTATACGATGCGATATGACAGAAATAACGGTAAAAGCAGAGAAGAACTCGATGCCGTGATATTAGCAATGCCCAGTCGGTTCCCCCAGATTCATCACAATTATTGCTTTTACCTTTTTTTATTAACAAATGCGCCTGAAATAATCATCAAATCGTCGTCATTGGATTTGAAGCAATATGACAGAAACAAAGGTAAAAGCAGAGAAGAACTCGATGCCGTCATATTAGTAATATTCATTCGGGTTCCGCAGATTCATCACAGTCGTTTCTTTTACCTTTTTTTTATTAACAAATGCGCCTGAAATCATCCTCAAATCGTCGTCATTGTATTTGAAGCAATATGACAGAAATAAAGGTAAAAGCAGAGAAGAACTCGATGCCGTCATGTTAGTAATGTCCATTCGGGTCCCCCAGAATTCGCACAATTATTGCTTTTATCTTTTTTTTATTAACAAATGCGCCTGTAATCGTATTCAAATCGTCGTCAGTGTATTTGATGTGATATGACACAAAGAAAGGTAAAAGCAGAGAAGAACTCGATGCCGTCATATCAGGCCTGTCCAATTGGGTCCCCCAGAATTGACACAACCATTGCTTTTACCTTTGTTTATTAACAAATGCGCCTGTTATCCTCCCCAAATCTTCGTCATTTTATTCGATGCGGTATGACTGAAAAAAAAAGTGAAAGCAGAGAAGAACTCGATGCCGTCATATTAGCAATGCCCATTCGGGTCCCCCAGATTCATCACAATCACTGCTTTTACCTTTTTCTACTAACAAATGCGCCTGAAATCATCCTCAAATCGTCGTCATAGTATTGGAAGCAATATGACAGAAATAAAGGTAAAAGCAGAGAAGAACTCAATGCCGTCATATTAGTAATATCCATTAGGATCCCCCAGATTAATCACAGTCATTGCTTTTACCGTTTTTATTAACAAATGCGCCTGAAATCATCCTCAAATTGTCGTCATTGTATTTGAAGCAATGTGACAGAAATAAAGGCAAAAGCAGAGAAGAACTCGATGAGGTCATAATAGTAATATCCATTTGGGTCCCCCAGATTCATCACAATCATTGCTTTTACCTTTTTTTATTAACAAATGCGCCTGAAATCATCCTCAAACTGTCGGCGTTGTATTTGACGCGATACGACAGAAATATAGGTAAAAGCAGAGAAGAACTCGAGGCGGTCATGTTAGTAATGTCCATTCGGGTCCACCAGAATCGGCACAATCATTTCTTTTCTATTTGTTTATTAAGAAATGCGACCGTAATGATCCTTAAATCCTCGTGATTGTATTTGATGCGATACGACAGAAATAAAGGTAAAAGCAGAGAAGAACTCGAGGCGGTCATATTAGTAATGTCCATTCGGGTCCACCAGAATCGGCACAATCATTGCTTTTATCTTTGTTTGTTAAGAAATGCGCCTGTAATCATCCTTAAATCGTCGTCATTTTATTTGATCCAATATGACAGAAATTAAGGTAAAAGCAGAGAAGAACCTGATGCCGTCATATTAGCAATGCCCAGTCGGGTCCCCTAGATTCATCACAATTATTGCTTTTACCTTTTTTTTATTAACAAATGCGCCTGGAATTATCCTCAAATCGTCGTCATTGTATTTGAAGCAATATGACAAAAACAAAGGTAAAAGCAGAGAAGAATTCGATGCCGTCATTTTAGTAATAGTCATTCGGGTTCCCCAGATTTATCAGAGTCATTGCTTTTACCTTTTTTTATTAACAAATGCGCCTGTAATCATCCTCAAATCCTCGTCGTTGTATTTGATGCGATACGACAGAAATAAACGTAAAAGCAGAGAAGAACTCGATGCCGTCATATTAGCAATGTCCATTCGGGTCTTCCAGAATTTGCACAATCATTGCTTTTATCTTTGTTTGTTAAGAAATGCGCCTGTAATCACCCTTAAGTCGTCGTCATTTTATTTGATCCAATATGACAGAAATAAAGGTACAAGCAGAGAAGAACTCTCATGCCGTCATATTAGCAATGCCCAGTCGGGTCCCCTAGATTCATCACAATTATTGCTTTTACCTTTTTTTTTAATTAACAAAGGCGCCTGAAGTCATCCACAAATTGTCGTCATTGTATTTGATCCGATACGACAGAAACAAAGGTCAAAGCAGAGAAGAACTCGATGCCGTCATATTAGTAATATTCATTCGGGTTCCCCAGCTTCATGACAATCATTGGTTTTACCTTTTTTTTATTAACAAATGCGCCTGAAATCATCCTCAAATCGTCGTCATTGTATTTGAAGCAATACGACAGAAATGAAGGTAAAAGCAGAGAAGAACTCGATGCCGTGATATTAGCAATGCCCATTCGGGTCCCCCAGATTCATCACAATTATTGCTTTTACCTTTTTTTATTAACAAATGCGCCTGAAATAATCATCAAATCGTCGTCATTGGATTTGATGCGATACGACAGAAACAAAGGTAAAAGCAGAGAAGAACTCGATGCCGTCATATTTGCAATGTCCATTCGGGTCCCCCAGAATGAGCACAATTATTGCTCTTTTCTTTTTTTATTAACAAATGCGCCTATAATCATCCTCAAATCCTCGTCGTTGTATTTGATGTGATACGACAAAAGTAAAGGTAAAAGCAGAGAAGAACTCGATGTCGTCATACTAGCAATGTCCATTCGGGTCTTCCAGAATTTGCATAATCGTTGCTTTTGTCTTTGTTTGTGAAGAAATGCGCCTGTAATCATCCTTAAATCGTCGTCATTTTATTTGATCCAATATGACAGAAATAAAGGTAAAAGCAGAGAAGAACTCGATGCCGTCATACTAGCAATGTCCATTCGGGTCTTCGAGAATTTGCATAATCATTGCTTTCATATTTGTTTGTTAAGAAATGCGCCTGTAATCATCCTTAAATCGTCGTCATTTTATTTGATTCAATATGACAGAAATAAAGGTAAAAGCAGAGAAGAACTCGATGCCGTCATATTAGCAATGTCCATTCGGGTCTTCCAGAATTTGCACAATCATTGCTTTTATCTTTGTTTGTTAAGAAATGCGCCTGTAATCATCCTTAAATCGTCGTCATTTTATTTGATCCAATATGACAGAAATAAAGGTAAAAGCAGAGAAGAACTTGATGCCGTCATATTAGCAATGCCCAGTCGGGACCCCTAGATTCATCACAATTATTGCTTTTACCTTTTTTTATTAACAAAGGCGCCGGAAATAATCCTCAAATTTTCGTCTATGTGTTTGAAGCCATATGACTGAAACAAAGGTAAAAGCAGAGAAGAATTCGATGCCGTCATATTAGTAATAATCATTTGGGTTCCCCAGATTCATCAGAGTCATTGCTTTTACCTTTTTTTATTAACAAATGCGCCTGGAATCATCCTCAAATCGTCGTCATTGTATTTGAAGCAATATGACAGAAATAAAGGTAAAAGCAGAGAAGAACTCGATGCCGTCATGTTAGTAATGTCCATTCGGGTCCCCCAGAATGAGCACAATTATTGCTTTTATCTTTTTTTATTAACGAATGCGCCTGTAATCGTTTTCAAATCGTCGTCAGTGTATTTGATGCGATATGACAGAAAGAAAGGTAAAAGCAGAGAAGAACTCGGTGCCGTCATATCAGGCCTGTCCAATTGGGTCCCCCAGAATCGACACAACCATTGCCTTTACCTTTGTTTATTAACAAATGCGCCTGGTATCATCCTCAAATCGTCGTCATTGTATTTGATGCGATACGACAGAAAGAAAGGTAAAAGCAGAGAAGAACTCGATGCCGTCATATTTGCAATGTCCATTCGGGTCCCCCAGAATGAGCACAATTATTGCTCTTATCTTTTTTTATTAACAAATGCGCCTATAATCATCCTCAAATCCTCGTCGTTGTATTTGATGTGATACGACAAAAGTAAAGGTAAAAGCAGGGAAGAACTCGATGTCGTCATACTAGCAATGTCCATTCGGGTCTTCCAGAATTTGCATAATCATTGCTTTTGTCTTTGTTTGTTAAGAAATGCGCCTGTAATCATCCTTAAATCGTCGTCATTTTATTTGATCCAATATGACAGAAATAAAGGTAAAAGCAGAGAAGAACTCGATGCCGTCATACTAGCAATGTCCATTCGGGTCTTCCAGAATTTGCACAATCATTGCTTTTATCTTTGTTTGTTAAGAAATGCGCCTGTAATCATCCTTAAATCGTCGTCATTTTATTTGATCCAATATGACAGAAATAAAGGTAAAAGCAGAGAAGAACTTGATGCCGTCATATTAGCAATGCCCAGTCGGGTCCCCTAGATTCATCACAATTATTGCTTTTACCTTTTTTTATTAACAAAGGCGCCGGAAATCATCCTCAAATTTTCGTCAATGTGTTTGAAGCCATATGACAGAAACAAAGGTAAAAGCAGAGAACAATTCGATGCCGTCATATTAGTAATAATCATATGGGTTCCCCAGATTCATCAGAGCCATTGCTTTTACCTTTTTTTATTAACAAATGCGCCTGGAATCATCCTCAAATCGTCGTCATTGGATTTGAAGCAATATGACAGAAATAAAGGTAAAAGCAGAGAAGAACTCGATGCCGTCATGTTAGTAATGTCCATTCGGGTCCCCCAGAATGAGCACAATTATTGCTTTTATCTTTTTTTATTAACAAATGCGCCTGTAATCGTTTTCAAATCGTCGTCAGTGTATTTGATGCGATATGACAGAAAGAAAGGTAAAAGCAGAGAAGAACTCGGTGCCGTCATATCAGGCCTGTCCAATTGGGTCCCCCAGAATCGACACAACCATTGCTTTTACCTTTGTTTATTAACAAATGCGCCTGGTATCATCCCCAAATCTTCGTCATTTTATTCGATGCGATATGACAGAAATAACGGTAAAAGCAGAGAAGAACGCGATGCCGTGATATTAGCAATGCCCAGTCGGGTCCCCCAGATTCATCACAATTATTGCTTTTACCTTTTTTTATTAACAAATGCGCCTGAAATAATCATCAAATCGTCGTCATTGGATTTGAAGCAATATGACAGAAACAAAGGTAAAAGCAGAGAAGAACTCGATGCCGTCATATTAGTAATATTCATTCGGGTTCCGCAGATTCATCACAGTCGTTGCTTTTACCTTTTTTATTAACAAATGCGCCTGAAATCATCCTCAAATCGTCGTCATTGTATTTGAAGCAATATGACAGAAATAAAGGTAAAAGCAGAGAAGAACTCCATGCCGTCATGTTAGTAATGTCCATTCGGGTCCCCCAGAATGAGCACAATTATTGCTTTTATCTTTTTTTATTAACAAATGCGCCTGTAATCGTATTCAAATCGTCGTCAGTGTATTTGACGCGATATGAGAGAAAGAAAGGTAAAAGCAGAGAAGAACTCGATGCCGTCATATCAGGCCTGTCCAATTGGGTCACCCAGAAACGACACAATCATTGCTTTTACCTTTGTTTATTAACAAATGCGCCTGTTATCATCCCCAAATCTTCGTCATTTTATTCGATGCGATATGACTGAAAGAAAGGTAAAAGTAGAGAAGAACTCGATTCCGTCATATCAGGCATGTCCAATCGGGTACACCAGAATCATCACAATCATTGCTTTTATTTTTATTAATAAATGCGCTTATAATCGTCGTCCATGTGGCGTATCGAATTCCCCAGACCCACCATCATCGTTGCTTTTACCTTTGTCAATCGACAAATGCGCTTGAAACCGTCCACCGAGCGTCTCGATACCCTTTGACGCAAAATAACCGAAAGTAAGGTAAAAGCGAACATAAGCTCGGGACAGTCATATCGGGGATTTCCGAACCCATCCCCCAGAAACATAATCACCATTATGGAATTACTGGTTTACGCCTTCAGAACCATCGCAGACACGTATTAATTATTTATTGCGGAGATAGAAATCGAATCGGCGCTCCAGGTAGAGGCACGGTCAACTTGTCTGATAAAAATACCAAACTTGTTTTTGTTCCTATGTTCGGTACTTTTCAATTAATCATTAAAAACACCTTTTTCCAGTACGTTGTTGTGTTTTCATTTACGTCTTGTGAACGCAAAAAAAGACAAAGACACGTACTGTAGATTTTTATTCGAATCGAAATGTTAAATAACTCAAGAGATAATCGCTCGCCGTCTCGAATCATGATTTTGCACATCCAAAATGGCAAACAATCATGGCCGGCGATATCACGACATATCAAATCGCGCGCCAAACAGTGCATTTCGGCAAACCTTCAATGCGCGTGCTCCCTATTTGCCCAAGATGTCAGAAATGAATAGCAGACGATTGATGAAACGTCAAATCACGCGTCAAATTTGGCCTTTCGACGACAGTTCGACGTGTGTGCGCTAAATCTGCATATCCAAGATGGTATCAGCTGACAATATCAGCTGACTAATCCTAAACGTCAAATAACGCGTTTTGACGTTTGACGATGCGTTCGGACCGAACCGCGTAGCGTGCTCTCCGAACCCGAGTTCAGAGCGCGCTCGAAACGTGGCAAATGTCCACATTACGCACACGCGCGTGTGCACTCGTGCATCCTCATGCACGCACACGCTCACACAATGCTCGCAGTAATGAATGTGGGAAAAATAATACGCGTAATAGGAAAAAGTCTGTAAATTTTCCCTAATCCGTGTTAAAGTTTTTTTTCAAAATGATGTGTCCAAGAGCTGGAAACGAATTCCAAATTATTCAAAATATTATTTGCCGTACATGGAATTTTCGAACTTTTTCGAAATTGACCATATTCTCTGCAATGGACTCGGATGGGTACAAATTTAGATCCCTTAGCTCATTCGCGGGTCAAGGGATTCTCAACCACCTTCTTGTGACAGCCGAACATTCGGAAGTTGCAGCTGTGACGTACCAAGCTAGGACATCCCAAAGCACGATCGCGTCTGACTTAAATCGCTTGTTTCACGCAAATTGCCACTTTACGGCGTATTTTTAACAATTTTTTCCACCATGATGGCGGGCGCAAATCAAGTTTTCCGGGGTGCATTGTATTCGGAATTTAAAAAACTTCAATCTCATGTGCTCGGAATGTATTTTGCGTTTTTTTTCGCAATGCCTTATTTCTTCTGGCGTACATTTTTCAAGACAAAAATCTGCCGTATTTTTTTTCGAAAACGGCTCGAAAAACCATTCAAAATCATATTTTTTTCAGACCCAAAATCTTCGCGCTAGGCCCTCAAAAAAAGCATGGCCACATTATAATTGTCAATATGTTAAAAATGGCCGACTACTCGAAACTTCGGGAAACAGCTTTTTTCCAATTGGCGTGACAAATAACATAGGGATTTAACAAGATGGTACAAGAGGTGAATTGAGATGAGGATGTTAAATGAGAGGAAAACTGTTTATTAACAGATAACAGATAACCGCTTGATGCCATAATCGTCGATGATTGACTGACTTTTTTTCGCGACGACGAGTCTTATTATTTTTGCATCGTCAAACAACTGAATTGTTTTCCATAGCCATGAGGATCGCTCAAGTCATTCGGGCGTTGCTCACTGTTTCTTTTTTTATTTTCTTCGAGAATTTTCAGGTTCCTACATTCGGCCGTCGTGCGCCTACATCCGTCCTCAGATGTGTCTTTTTCTTCTCTTCGACGTCGTACCAATGCTTCGATGGAGTGTTGAATTCAAGTATCGTTGTGCGAGACCCAGATACTTGAACCAGTCTCCCGCCTTTGGTGCGGTCAATTTCGTGATCAGCGGTATCAGCGTTCGCTTAACGCGCTCAACCTGGCCATTGGCCCTCGGAATACCCGTCGTTGTCAATACGTGCTCGATCTTTTCCCGTTGACAATAATCGTCAAACTCTTTGGCGGTGAAGGCCGTGCCCCGACCTGAGACAATTCGGCGTGGGTTGGCGAATATCGCGTCCCGTCTTGTCAGGCGATCTATCACCTCTGCTGTCGTCGTAGATGTTGTTGCATACAACCACACGAACTTCGTGAATCCGTCTACTACAACAAAGCTATGTTTGTAGCTCTTCTTTGTGGAGACTAGTGGCCCAAGGTGATCTATGTGGTAGGTGTCGAGTGGTGTTGTTCCCTCCGAGATCGCGTGGAGGTAACCTTCTTGCTTTCCCTCCTTTCGATTTGCCATAATACAATCGACACAATTATGTACGATATTCTCAATTTTTCCACGTAAATCTGGTATCCAATACTCATTGTTTAAAATTGCTTCGGTCTTGGCAGTAGGGAAGTGTCCTCTTTCGTGTGTACGCTTGATGATCGACCTGAAAGAATACCATCTCTGATGATATAACCTTTTTTAAATTTCTTCTCGCCATCTATAATGATTTTCTTCAACTCACCATCCTCTTGTTGTACTTCCCTCTATTGCGCCATACATCCATCGTCGCGTTCGTTTACCAACAAACACGTTGGCAAAGGACTTCGGCTAAGGGCGTCTACGTGCGCCATATTTTTTCCTGGCCGGTGCTCGGTCAAATAATTGAAGTCCTCAAAATAAAAGGCCCATCTAGCTACGCACAGACACAAATCCTTTTTGCGTATCGTTAGTATAAACGCACGACAATCAGTTACGATCTTGAATGATATACCCACGAGATAAACGCGAAACTTCTCTAGAGACTTTACGATCGTTAAGACTTCGAGTTCGTAGCTTGAATATTTTCTTTCCCGTAGCACTCGTCTTACTGCTTGCGAAATACCTAGGGTGCCATGTAGCGTCGTCACTGTTTTTTTGAATTAACATTGAGCCGAACCCGTGCATCGAGGCGTCCGTATGTAACTCAGTTTCTGCGTCAATTTTGTAGAGATTCAACACTGGCTTCGTTGTAAGTGCGATCTTTAAGCTCGTAAAAGCGTTCTTTTCTGCGTCTTCGAATTTCGGGATGAATTTACG
This sequence comes from Ophion ellenae, assembly GCA_963210295.1. Taxonomy (NCBI): domain Eukaryota; kingdom Metazoa; phylum Arthropoda; class Insecta; order Hymenoptera; family Ichneumonidae; genus Ophion; species Ophion ellenae. The sequence goes on along the minus strand of OY723385.1, from coordinate 15,162,700 downwards.
AAAATATCCCGTAAGTCCGAAGGAGGACTGGACTTGTCGCACGTCTGTAGGCTGCCGGAATTTTCGCATCGCTTCGGTCTTATGTACGGATGGTCGCACTTTGCCGTACCCGACGATATGGCCCAGGAATTCAACTTCGCGTCTTAAGAAATTGCACTTCGACCACTTGAAAACTAATCCAGCCTTACTTGCAACTTCAAACACACGTTCGAGCATCTCTACTCCGCTTTCGTCATCTTTAGACGGGATGACAAGATCGTCCATATAAGTTAAGACAATGCGCTCATTGATTAACTCGCGAAACACGGCGTTAATGAATTTTTGGAAAACTGTCGGCGAATTACATAGTCCGAAAGGCACTCGGCAGAATTCGTATTGTCCGTCTGGCACTATGAACGAAGTGTATTTTTGACTCTGTTCGTCTACTTCCACGTGAAAGAAACCATTTCGCAGGTCGAGCGTTGTAAACACCTTAGCGTCCTGTAGTATGTCAAGTTGACCCTCCATCAGCGGCAGAGAGTATCGATCTTTCACTACCTTCCGGTTTAGCAACCGGTAGTCCACGCATAATCTAGTAGATCCGTCCTTTTTTTACGGCAACGAGCGGACTCGCAAAATCAGAGTTGGATTCGCATACGATACCGTCCTTAATCCACTCATAAATTTGCGCGTTGACTTCCCTTTTTTCAAATTCGCTGAGTCGTCTCGCTCGTTGGTAAATCGGCTCCTCGTCGGTAAGCACGATCGTCATCTTAACGCCGACTTCGCGACATTTTTTGGGTTCATACACGTCTATTAGTTTCGCGACTTTGCGTCGATGCCTTGACTCAGCGATTTGTGACAAAGCTACTTTGCTGACGTCATTCGATTCTATTGCTTGAATACGCAAGATTTCCGGTATATCTTCGCGTTTATAGTCATCATTTTCCAGCGGTGTTTTCGTGCAGACTCCTCACGATCGGACGACATTCACCCGATCGAGGAAATCGGGACCAATCAAAAGTTTGTGATCTAATAACTTTTTTGCGACTACACACTACCGAATCGTGTACTCGTTGTCGTCAACTTCGATTTTTGCGTCGAATAATCCGGTTGTCTTGTTTATTCATTTTCCTACACCGCGAAACGGTGTTGATTTGATCACGAGTTGCGGTTTGCCCAGAGCGACATACTGGTCTTCACGTACGATCGTAATGATACTTGCCGTGTCAATAACCGCGTCGCCAATGTGTCCATTTATTTTGACCGTTTCATGCATTTTTTGACTCACCTCGTTTCTCAGTACAGTCCGTCGCTATATGCCCGTAATTGCTGCACTTGAAGCACTTTCGACCGAGATCCTTCGAGGGGCACCTCGAGCTTACGTGATCTGGTGCTCCACAATAAGCAACGCTTCGACGGTATTCTCTCTCTTTTATCGATCGGCGGCCTTGCATCGCACGACCCACTCTATCGATTCGACACATTCTTTTCGCTGCAGTCGGCGGGGCGTTAGGTTGCACCATGTTTGCCATCGACATTTCCGCCATCATTACTACGTCGCTTCCATCTTGCAGAGAAATATCTTCAAACGCTTGTAAAAGAGCATCCTTTGTTGTAAACCCGTGAATTCGCGCTGCGTCTTGAAGATTTCTATCAGAGATGCCGTCTATTATTTACTGTAACGTCTCGTCTTCGAACAAAAATAATCGATTGGCCATCATCACTTTTTCGTGTACATTGTCATTGAAGCTCTCGGTTTTTTTCTGGATCGCCTTTCCCTTCGGATGGATCGCCAGTAGATGTACTAGGCCGGTTCTAACCCAAGGGGAGGTGGTGTGTCAAAAGTGGTGAAGCCAAGGTGGCGCCACCGTCGTGGGGAGGTCGCCGGGTGCGTGTGACGTCACAGAGAGGCCTATGTGGAGGGGGGGGGGTCATGTGGTCCGTGCAGCGACTGGGGGGGGGGGGGGGGGGTCGATGAGTGTTTTGTGTGTATGTGCGTGAGTGCATGCGTGCGTGCGTGCATGCGTGTAGGAAAGCCAAGGTGGCGCTGCGGTCGTGGGGAGGTTTGCGTGTGTGCGTGCGTGCGTGCGTGCGTGTAGGGAAGCCAAGGTGGCGCTACGGTCGTGGGGAGGTCGGCGTGTGTGCGTGCGTGCGTGCGTGTAGGGAAGCCAAGGTGGCGCTACGGTCGTGGGAGATTGGCGTGCGTGCGTGCGTGCGTGCGTGCGTGCGAAGGTGTGTGTGTGTGTGTGTGTGTGTGTGTGTGTGTGTGTGTGTAAGTGTGTGTGTGTGTGTGTGTGTAACGTTGTCTCTTAATAAGTCACGTAGAGGGCTAAGAAAAGGTGCATGAATTTATCTAGATGTTCTTTTTTTTCAACTATCCGGACGGAGGCTCATGTCCGAAACGCTGTTATACACTGCAACGTTTCAACCACCTCGTCCGAAAGTCTCAAATTTTACGGCCCTTTTTTTTCTTACGTCGAGCGCCAGGGACCGTCATACCCTATCGCTTCGCATGTGTAACTCGAGCCTCATCATTCCATAGGTTCACACTTGAAAACCCATAAAATTTTACGACAGCATGCGACGAAGACAGTGATCCGGGGAAAAAAATGCATTTCCATTTTACAGGGCTTTAGTATTTCATCTCTGAATGATAATATATACAGAGAGTGCAACGTCAAACCTTGATGCCGACACTTGCAATCATGCAGGTCTGGACAAGTTAGCCCCATGGTTGAGGATTTTTTCTTCGTTAACACCACTCTCCAAGCTATTAGATTTTTTTTATTGCTTCGCTATTCCGAGCATATATATGATAACGGGGTGTTTATTTTGAAAAACTATAATCTTTAGGAGATCTATGGATAAAGACCCTTTTTAGGCTTCGACCGTGGACCACTTGCGCACCGATGGAGAGCCTATGAATTTTTTTTTTTCGCTACACGCATTTCGACTGAGATGCTCTTTTATTTTTCCCGGCAATCCAATGCGATGTTAGAAAATTCTCGTGGGTTGGTGATATTTTCCGAGATGGTAGGGAAAGACGAAAAATGTCTAAAGGGGAAAACCATTTTCAATGATCTGCTGCGCTCACAAGTGTTCACACTTTGGATCGAGCAGTCAGTTAGTGAACATCATCTCTTTTGGGAAGCCTCGTTTCATCAAATATGGAGGGCAACGCGGAGAAGTCGGAACAAATCTTCCACGACCAAGCCGCGCTTCTAAGTTCATATGAAGATTTTGCTGTGTGGGAACAACGGTGCGTTGAGTTTATCGAAGAATTGGAAACGCAAAGCCGGATTAAGCGCCCGCGACTATCAATTGGACACCAACAGTCACTAATAGCCCAAATAGCCCGTCTGGAAGGATTGAGGAATTGTGTGCGGAGTCGTGTCGTACACACGGGCGCAGGACACGGTGATCATGAGTTAATCTGGCGTGAGATTGAAACATCCTTCGAGAGTCGCATATTGACCGGGTTCATGATCAATCGCAGCCACATCGAGCCGAGACACTTTCTAAATGATGCTCGCAACCTAGTGCTTCAACATGTGCAAAATATTATCAGCAAGCATAACAGCATCAAAATCAATACAGTGTTTAATGGTGAATTCGCGAGTGGAGACAAACATGCTAATAAAAGTGTCAACACGAAAAACTGCGAACTATTTAGGACAAGCGATTTGGGTGAGTGGTATGAACAACGTGTTGTGAAGCCCACTTTAACATTACTCGATGAATTTCAAGAACGTGATAGTAGCTGGGCTCTGCAGAAAATACTTAACCTCACGATAAATGTGAATAAGTATAATCCGATGCGTGCCGGGTGCTCCACATCATTACCGCGGGAAATAATGATGAAGAGAGCTGTGGTTAACGTCAAATCCGACGATAACGCATGTTTCGCATGGGCAGTTGTCGCTGCTCTATACCCAGCTGAACGACACAGCGCCCGTCCAATTTCTTACCCTCATTATTCGACAGTACTGAATCTCCAGGATATCGAATTCCCGGTGACGATACATCAAATAAAGAAATTTGAAGCTCATAACAATGTATCGATCAACGTGTATACCGCCACCATCAAAAAGGACATTGTTCCAATACGCGTGACTCAAAATAAGAAGGATAAGCACATCAAGTTGCTGTACATGCAAGATACTGAGGACAACAATGTGGGGCACTTCGTTTGGATCAAGAACCTGTCGAGACTCGTGACGGCGCAACTGACCAAAAAGGAGCATAAAAAATATATCTGTGATCGGTATGTAGTCACCATAATATATATAGGTAATTATATATGCTAGATGAATTAAACAAAAATAATCTTTTTTTTGCAGATGTTTGCACTACTTTGGTTCCGAGGAAAAATTGCAATCGCACGCGGTCGATTGTGGGGCGATAAACGACTGCGCGATCCGACTACCGAATGACACCAATAAGTGGCTCCAGTTCAGCAACTTTAGCCGGAAAGAGCGACATCCTTTCATCGTGTATGCTGATTTGGAGTGTATGCTGGCAAAGACCGATGGGGAGAACCTAGCGAAAGCTATGTATCAACACCATGAAGTGTTTAGTATTGGATATTACGTGCGTTGTGCGTATGACGACTCATTATCTTCCTATCATTCACGCCGCAGTGCTGATTGCGTATCATGGTTTGTCGAAGAACTGAAAAATCTAGCATTGCGCATAAAAGAAACTTTCTGTGATAATGAACCAATGGTGCATTTAACACCAAGTGAGTGGGCTAGTTTTCGCGCAGCGACTCAATGTCACATATGTGAGAAACCATTTGCGCAAGAAGATGTACGCGTTCGAGATCATTGCCATCTGACTGGGCGCTATAGAGGCCCTGCCCATTCCAACTGCAACCTTAATTATAAACAGTCATTTTTCATTCCAGTACTTTTCCACAATTTATCCGGTTATGATGCACATTTTATAATCAAGGAAGTAGCCACAGCGTTCGAAGGAACAATCAATGTGCTTCCAATCACAAAGGAGAAATACATCTCCTTCACGAAGCATGTTACAATTACAGACGATTCAAAACACAAGATCCAATTGCGCTTTATCGACTCATACAAACTTCTCAACACGAGTCTCGACAAATTAGCATCATTCTTGATCGACGACAAACTCAAAATTTTACGCACACAATTCACAACTCTCTCGACAGACGATTTCCGTTAGCTGAGACGAAAAAAGGGATCTTCCCTTATGAATATATTGATGACGTGACCAAGTTAGACGGCACTTCCCTACCACCACGTGACGCGTTCTACAGTTCCCTGACAGATGCTACAGTATGTGAGAGCGAGTACGCACATGCTGAGAAAGTTTGGGAGCGGTTCTCCATTCGAACGCTGGGTGACTATAGTGATTTGTACTTGAAGACAGATGTCTTGTTATTAGCCGATATTTTCGAAAACTTTCGGAATACGTGCATTGAGAGCTATGGCCTAGATCCCGCGTATTACTACACATTGCCGGGGTATACCTGGGATGCAATGTTAAAACACTCGAATGTCAAGTTTGAGTTACTAACTGACATTGACATGGTTTTATTCGTTAAGCGGGGTATACGCGGTGGTCTCAGTCAATGCTCAAATCGATATGCACACGCTAATAATAAGTACATGGAGCCGTTTGATCCATCGAAAGCATCATCATACTTGATGTATTTTGACGTCAACAATTTGTATGGATGGGCAATGTGTCAACCCTTGCCATATGCAGATTTTCGATGGGTCAACGACGTGTCCAATTTCGATCCATTATCCATTGCGCTAGACTCACCTATAGGCTACATCCTTGAAGTCGACTTGGAATATCCCCAATCTCTACATGATGCGCACAAAGACCTACCGTTTTGCCCAATACACGAAAAACCACCGGGTAAGCAGCAGGAAAAGCTGCTAGCAACCGTCTGCGATAAAAAGCGCTACGTCATACACTACCGGAATTTGCAACAGTGCTTACACCATGGACTTTGCCTCACGAAAATCCATAGAGTCCTACAGTTTACACAATCCCCATAGCTGCGTTCGTATATTGAGTTAAAGACCCAGTTTCGAACGCTTGCCAAAAACGATTTCGAATAGAATTTATTCAAATTAATGAATAATGCGGTCTTTGGCAAAACGATGGAGAATGTGCGCAATCATGTAGATGTAAAGCTTTTGACAAAATGGGAGGGCAGATATGGCGTAGAGGCAATGATTGCGAAGCCAAACTTCCACAGCCGAAGTGTTTTTTCGGAAAACCTCGTGGCCGTGGAATTGCGCAGTCTCGAGGTGAAATTCAACAAGCCGATATATGTGGGTATGTGCATACTCGACATATCCAAAACGTGCTTGTATGGATTTCACCACGAGTATATGGTACCTCTGTATCGAAATAGATGTAAAGTCATGTATACCGATACGGATAGTCTCATATATGCCATTGAGAGCGATAATATATATGCCGACATGAAGCGCAACATTGAAAAATTTGATACGAGCGACTATTCAGCGGACAATAGGTATGATATGCCGCTTGTCAACAAGAAGGTACCCGGTCTCATGAAAGACGAATGCAATGGTGCAATTATGACCGAGTTCATTGGACTTCGATCGAAAATGTATGCGACACGTGTCGAGGGTAAGAAGGACACGAAAAAAGTTAAAGGTGTCAAGAGTAGCGTTGTGGCTAGGACAATCACGTTTGACGATTATGCTCGATGCTTGAATAAAGAAGTTGAAATGGAGCGTAGTCAAACGTGCATTCGATCAAAGTTACACTAAGTCTACACCATTCGCGAGACGAAAATTGCTCTGAGTCCACATGATGATAAGCGGTATATCATACCGGGGACCTCTGATACCCTACCATGGGGGCATTATAGAATCCCGTCATGAAAAGTTTTGTAAATTTTTTTTTTCTACAACCTTCATGTAAAACTGTGTACATTTTTGTGAATATCGATGTATAAAACTCATGAAAATTATGTATATATTTTATTCACTCGATGTTAAAATTGTGTTTGTTGTATATATTGTGCAAGAATGGATTTATTATTTTCCGTAAATAAAGAAGCGGACTTTTTATAATCCCATGTGTTTATTCACTCTATCCATCTCCTCACGTTCCATGAAAAAAGGGCGACGGCGATACGGGGGAGAAGCAAGCCTGCTGTGGAGTCGGTCGGAGGCCTTGGAGGGATGCGGGGACGACCAGCAGGTCAAGAGTCATAAAACACATATTTTTCCACTTTCTTTATTACCGACTACAAATCGGATTTACTTATCCAACTATTGTGGCTATTGTCGAAACCTAACCACTTTACAAACATTCGATCACCGCGCTTCTTCAATACCGCTTCGATGAGATAGATATCGGGGTGCCTGACACTGAGAAGCTCTTGTTCGTAGAAACCACCGGCGATCGGTTCATCTGTATGGTCTTTCAAGTGGTACGTCACGGGATGAGTTTTTTTCACACGATAGATTGTAAATATTTCCGTTGTCCAGTTTGGGGTGTAACCCTTTTCGAAAACAGTCTTAAATTTGCTGATTCTCACTTTATCACCAACGGCAATTTTGGCGATCTTTTCATTGGAGGCTTATTGAAAATCTGCTGCAATTGCTTCTCATTTTCCGCGTTGACATTTCTCGGCTTCATCTTAATGGTGCGGTGTACAGAATCGTTGTACTCGGCTTTAGATTAGATTATCGGAACAATTAGATTATCAAGAATATCGATCCACTTATAATTACCACGAAGACTAAATTGCATCCACATCTTGTTCTTCAATGTACGATTGAAACGCTCGCAAATGGATGCCTTCAAGTTGCTATATGTTGAATCCATGTGAATATTGTACTTTTTCATGATGGCCTTAAAGTCACAATTGTAGAATTCTTTTCCCCGATCAACGTGTAAGTTCTGCGGTATGCGTCCCTTAACGAGGCTCGACTTCATTGCTGAGGCTACATCTTTACCACTCTTACTCAGCATTGGCACGGCCCAGGCGAATTTCGAGAAGGTATCGATGACGGTGAGGAGAAACTTGTGGTTGGAGTTTTGACGAGCGTATGATGACATATCGACGAGGTCGGCTTGCCAGGTTCCGTCCAAGCCACGGATGTCCACATGTCGGCGCGGTTAGTTTCGTCGAGCAGGCTTATGTAGCTCCAGCACGAGAGCGCCCCTTTTGTCGTTCATTTTCCAGTCCACTCAGTCGTGCGTCCAATTCAGCAATGACGTTTGAATTACGAATCACCAAATCTTGTAGAGCTTTGACATCGGCCTCGAGTGTCCTCGCAATGTCTCGTATCGTAGCTTCAAGTCCATTAACCAACAAGTGACTCCTCTCATTCATTTCTTTGCGGATGTTCTTAATGATAGTTCGAGATTTCTTTTGTAACGCACTTAGAGTGATGGCGTCATCTTCTCCTTCCGGATTTGCAATGTTACACAATCGTTTCTGTCCCAAGTCATAATGACCACCTGTGGTAATTCTAAAGCCAATCCCGGGTCGACCTGGAGGACCTTGCTTACTGTGGAGTACACTCCTACTTGAATGACGTCCAAACACATCGACACATGATGAAAATGCGTAAATTCTCCGATGTCGAGTTAATAAATTATTTCAGCTTCACGCAATTCCTCAATAATCGATATAATTTCATTCGCATGTGATGAATTTCCGGCTGCTTGGGATGCCAGAAGTAAGCGAAGACGATCCACTAGCTCGTTTGGATTATCCCAATAAATATAGTCCAATTGGGTGTTTTTTCTAACTAGCTTATACTTTGGCATACCCTGTCCCACATGATGATCGACTATATTTGCGATATATGTGTTAAATTTGTGGCTGGTGTTACGTCGTATAGCCTCACTAGGCTTTTACAATTTTTTGTGCGCATTCGTCGAGATTACAATCTTTCCGTAGTTTTTCAAATCATCCGGTGTGAGAGTTTCGACATTAGGCACTTTTTTAAACAACAGCTCCGTTAATCCAACAGTTTTCGCATAACTCGCATCTCCCACACGAATATGTTCAGAGTCGAAAATTATCGGAGAATTGCCAATCATTAATTTGTTGTTAGCGAGATTTCTTACACCGTATAATACATCCAAGGTTGCCTTTCTATTTGTTTCTAATAACAGGACATATTCGCTGATCAGCTCATCGACATTTTGCGAGTCATCGTCATCCTCATCTATAATATATATCTATAATATCATCTATAATATCAATTTAAACGAATCTTGTGTTTCACTCTTCAAGGAATCATGTGCCTCATTTTGATGTTTCACACTATTTAACGCATCTTTTTTCTTCTTTAACATTATCTCCCACTTTTTCATCCTTAATTTCCTCCTTCAACGCCACCACCTCACCGTTTATATACGACCCCAATTTCTCCAATGGCCCCACTATAGGCTTAAAGACATCCTGCATTCTCTGCTGATCGTTATCTTTCCCAAGTTTCATCATTCGATGCTTTCGTCTGATTGCATCGCTCGCCTTGGCAATTTCACGCAATACATCCTTTTCACGCAACAATTGTTTGCTCTTCATGTTGTCACTACAACGGCATGCGCAATACTGTCTCTCCAACTACCAGCGATAAGTCATTTATCAATAGTGAGAAAATAATCAAAACCTTGTCTATATCGACCATCATTAATATCGCTATCCTTGTCAATCGTGATAAATGCATACTTGTCAGAATTCCAGCATTTCACGCACATGTTTTTGAAGCACGTATAAGTCATATCCGTATTAACATGATCATTGTAGACGTGCTTGAGATTCATATCATCCTGCTTGAAAAGCACCACGAAATTTGCCTTATCCCTCACGAGATGTTTGGGAATACGAGTGTACGTCTGACAAAGATAAAAAAACTGTCAACAATCTCGTGTCGTCCCATGGAAAAGAAGGCCCGAACATTATCCTGCTTTTCGCATGCTATGTCATCAAAGATGAATATAGAGTTGGATCGTGCATCACTTGGTGCGATCACGTGTTCATGCGCCTCGAATGGATGATATTCAACTCCACTCACAGGTTGGAGTAGGTGTTCGAGCAACTTATACTATGGCTGCTTGAGCGATTTGGAATACAAGTAAATATTCTCAAATCTCAAACCATTCGGATGGATGATGAGAGTGAGCAAAGCGTTGGTTTTCCCACAATTCGATGGACCGCAAAACAGTGCACGTATGCTATCCGGCAATAAATTCCCATGGCGTTTCTTTTTCCCTCCACGGTCTTCGACAAACTCGTCGAAATTTATCACGGGAAGTCCGCCTCCGATAGTTTGCTTCCTGGACGTCATCTCACACACGACTAACGGCGAAATCATATAAATAGGCTTCTTATAGGGATTATCCATCAGTCGCGTATTGTCTTTAGACATGATTGTGCATAGGAAGAGTGGCAAAGGTTTAGTCAACCGTCTAATCAACAAACTCCCCGTTGAACTACATTTGCCTGGATATCAGTATTATGGACCAGGCACAAAGTTGGCCAAGCGCCTTGCTCGTGGTGATCCGGGCATTAATCCATTGAATACGGCTTGCAAACAACACGATATTGCGTATTCGAAAAATCCGGATAATCTTGAGGCGAGACATTTGGCGGATAAAGTGTTGGCTGAACAAGCTAGGCAACGTATTACCGCGAGAGACGCTAGTATCGGTGAAAAAGCCAGTGCTTGGGGTGTGGCAAATATTATGAAGACAAAGAGAAAATTTGGCATGGGAATGAAGGCCCGCAAGGGTGGCGTTTGTTTGAAAAAGAAAATTGGCGCTGCAACGAAGACAATGATTCAAAGTAATGATCCGCATAAGATTATCAAATCAGCTTTAAAGGGTGCTCGTGCAGCTGTAAAGTTGCAAGGTGGTAAAGTGCGCACACCTCGGGTTCTACCTGTACCCCATAAAATTGGTGGTTTATTGCCCTTCCTCGTGCCCATTTTTGCTGGTCTTAGCGCTGCGGGTGCTTTGTCGGGTGCTGCGGCTAGTATAGCTAAAGCCGTAAATGCTGCTCAAGCAGCTAAACGTGAATTGGATGAAAGTAAGCGTCATAATCGGACAATTGAAGCAATTGCATTAGGTCGGGGTCTACATCTGAAACCCTATAAGCAAGGATTGGGCCTTCATAGCAAGCCAAAAAACTAGAAGTTACGCTACCTCACCGACTCCTCACCGACCGCGACCTACTTAAATATGCAAAAATCCTAAAGATTCCACATTTTCGCGGAGTTTACATGCGCGACACATTGCCAGCGAGCGGACCTCTCAAATGTGAAGCAGCAATTGTAAATTTGGATGAAAATGTCGGTCCTGGAACACACTGGGTCGCTTACAAAAAGACCGGATCGAAAGTCATGTACTTTGATAGATTCGGCAATCTTCCACCACCATCCGAGCTCATGAGATATTTCCGTGTCGGTAGCGTAAATTATAATTATAAGGGATATCAGGAATATGATACAATTGAATGTGGGCATTTGTGTCTCAAGTTTCTTTGTCGGCAGCTGCAGCACAAAGACAAATATACACTATATGTAGGAGGGAAATGACGTGGCGAATTCAGTTGTTAATTTACCAGCATCGTGGACGAAAGTTTAACATTGACCATATCTGGCTCATCGTCCATACTCGAGGCGCAGTAGTTTCCCCCCATCGAACTCTCGCCACACAAAAGTTATACCCTCGGTCTCGTTGAATTGTTAACCTTCAACTCTATTCCAAATATCGACGTTGACCATGATAAACTTTACGTGGGAGATGAGGTGTTGACGATACCTACGGGCAGTTATGAAATAGAGGATATTGAGACGTTTGTACAAGCAGAGCTCGCGCGTAAAAACATCGTAACCATTCAGACACCCGTGGTCTTTGATGAATCCATCACCCATTGTGAGATTCACGCTCATCAGCCATATGCATCTTCAACCTTCAATAACAGCGATGAAATCCGTATTGCCATCCAACATCAAGACGGCTCCATCCTGCCAAGCAAGAGTTCGCTACACATATGTGGAAAATTATCCAAGCGTAATGGGGCGCCAACCACTGCTATAAGTCTCGTCAACAATGCCATTTGTCATTTGTTTGAGGAAGTGCGATATGAATTGAATACCATAGAAATCGATCGTAATAAGAATGTCGGCATTACGAGTGTAATTAAGGGATATTCATCTCTCTCACCGGCCAAAAGTTCTATGCTCGAGAACACTGGATGGCTCGATGTCGAAGAGACCAAGCAGATTGTAGATGTATCGGGAAACTTTTATGTGTGCATTCCGCTCAGCATGCTCCTCGGATTTGCCGAAGACTATCGGAAAATTGTCGTAAATGCCAAGCACGAGTTGATTCTCACGAGATCGAAGACTGACGACAATGCCATTGTACAAACAGCGCCTGAAGACTACAAACTCGTATTGCATAAAATAGAATGGCTCGTGCCGTATGTGACAGTCTCGGATCAGCGACAAATTCAACTGTTAAAGTTTCTCGCCAAAGACGCACCAATCTCCATGAGTTTCCGAACATGGGAACTGTATGAATATCCATTGCTGCCTGCCACCTCCAAGCACGTGGTCTGTGAAAACTTCGAATCAGCTGGAGAAGCCACGATATGTCATACTCGCGTTGCAGACGGATCGGAAAAATAAGAAACAACACAATGCAAGCCACTTTGATCATTGTAACCTGACCGACGTCAAGCTATACCTCAACTCGCAATGTTATCCATATGGAAATTTTAATTTGAACATTGATAAAAATCAATATGCTCTTTTCTACGAGATGTATGCAAACTTTCAGCCGACCTATTACAACAAAGAGGCTGAACCATGGCTGAGTAGGATGGAATTTTTAGAAAAAGCCCCCCTCGTTGTCATTGACTGCTCAAAACAAAACGATTCGCTCAAGTCCGGTCCTGTTGATGTGCGCCTTGAGTTTGAATTGAAAAACAATATTCCATCGCAAACTTCAACGTACTGCATGATCCTCCATGATCGTATTGTCGAGTACAATCCAATCAGTGGTGGGGTTAAAAAATTGGTATAAAATAATGCCAACGATCCGCGCCTACTTCAGTCATCATGGAGCTTATCGTCGACGTGCAAGGGTTCGAGAGACCCGTCAACGAATTTGTCCTAAAGGAGATGTCCATCGTCAAACTCCATGAGAAGAACGCTGAACCGCTGACATTCTTCTTTGATGCACCATTCGCCTGGAACGCTTTACCGGCCAAGTACAAAATGACAAACAAGTGGCTGGAACGCAATTATCATGGAATACGATGGGAACACAGCGGCATACCATACGAGGCAGCGAGAACGACAATTCGAGGAATCTTGGAAGAGCTCCTACGATCTATGCCAAGGGATTCGAGAAGTGCTCATGGCTATCGAGATTCACAGATTCAGCAACAAAAGTCATCGATCTGGAGACTCTGGACTGTCCATCGCTGCAGAAGTTGCCGAAAATCGCAAACGTTAAATGTCCCCATCATTCCTTCAATACAAAATACAATTGCGCCAAAGCGAATGTAAAGTCGTTGAAAAGCTGGCTCTCTGTGTACGAAGTGTTGTGTGAACGGGGGATTTTTTTTTAATGAATAAAAACATTTTTAACAAATATCATTCTCCATTTATTTCCTATATCTACGGCGAATACAGTTTGACGACAATTTTTTTTTTTTACATTATATTCGATGAAAAAGTTTTTTCGTACATTTTTACATAGCACCAAGCGTTGAAAACTCTACGATGATGACTGTGATGCAAACAGTCGTTGAACTCTACGATGGTGACGATGCCAGCCGCCGCTGAACTCGTTGTTTCTACCGGGCCTTCACGAGCGTTCTTTTCCACCATACTCAGACTCGAGCGTCGAAAACTCTACGATGATAATGACTGTGATGCAAACTGTCCTTGCACTCTACGATGGTGATGATGCTGGCTGCTGTTTAACTTGTTCTTTCCACCGGGCCTTCACAACCGTTCTTTTCCACCATACTCAGACTCGATGGAACTCGACGCTGTTATATTTTTCACCAATGTACTTCATGTAGAGTTGACCATTGCGCGCCAGTTGCTGCATACTCTCGAACATTTTCAGATCTTGATCGAAGGCCTTTACCAGCCGCGCTGGCAAGAAGACGGCAAAGTCATTTGCAACGTCCACGATGTAGCGTTTTCCAAACTTGGTCTGTACAGCTCTCATGTCCGTGATTTGATAATCCGAATGGACGTGGAGTTCTGACAGCTTCTTCGTTGGGAGGAATTCCGCCATCAGGCTGACTTTGTTGATATTTGAGAGATCCATTTTCACTCTTTTTCAAAGTTCTTCTCGGAGAAGTTGATGGTGCGGTGGAATAGTGCAGTCTGAGCTTGGTCCACGAAATCATAAGCTCCCTCGTAACCGCTCCACTCAGATTTTAAAAACTACTCCCCACTTATCCAATCATAGGCATGTGTAACAGGTTCAAACAGGTTCGAAGAACCCCGCACGTAGAGAATTGCCCCCTCGCAACACTTTTCACAGTCCCGATGTTGGGGAGGGGGACCATCAATGTGATCCTTCATCTGTGGCGTATTAGAATGCTCCATGCATGGAAGAAACGATATCACTTCACTATCGTTCCGATAATGCTCCGGCAAACGATCCCACACTAAACCAATAAAGTTACCCAAATACTTTAGGAGCAAGACCTTTGGAACCTGTTCGAGCTCGTTTTCGGTCAAGTCCAGGGGGTGCTTGGCCGGATGCACTGCGTACATACTCGCACATGTGAACATCTTGACGCAATCTTGTGGAATGAAACCTCGACGGGTTGAAACTTGTTGTGGAATAACGCTGCAGCTGCATGCAATAAATAAAGCATTTTATGGGCTTTGAGCATCTCAGTCGAAATGCGTGTAGTGAAAAAAAAAATTCTTAGGCTCTCCATCGGTGCGCAAGTGGTCCACGGTCGAAGCCTAAAAAGGGTCTTTGTCCATAGATCTCCCAAAGTTTATAGTTTTTCAAAATAAACACCCCGTTATCATATATATGCTCGGAATAGCGAAGCAATAAAAAAATCTAATAGCTTGGAGAGTGGTTTTAAAGAAGAAAAAATCCTTTACCATGGGGCTAACTTGTCCACACCTGCATGATTGCAAGTGTCGGCATCAAGGTTTGACGTTGCACTCTCTGTATATATTATCATTCAGAGATGAAATACTAAAGCCCTGTAAAATGGAAATGCATTTTATTCCCCGGATCACTGTCTTCGTCGCATGCTGTCGTAAAATTTTATGGGTTTTCAAGTGTGAACCTATGGAATGATGAGGCTCGAGTTACACATGCGAAGCGATACGGTATGACGGTCCCTGGCGCTCAACGTAAGAAAAAAAAAGATCATCTGGATAAATTCATGCACCTTTCTTAGCCCTCTACGTAACACTCACACACATACACACACGCACGCATGCACACACGCACGCGCACACACACACAGATCGACGGCGAATTCCCCCCCCCCCCCCACCAGTCGCTCCACGGACCACATGACCCCTCCCCTCCACATAGGCCTCTCTGTGACGTCACACGCGCCCGGCGACCTCCCCTCAACGGTGGCGCCACCTTGGCTTCACCACTCTTGACACACCACCTCCCCTTGGGTTAGAACCGGCCTAGTACATCTACTATCGCCTTTTTCGGATCGCTTTTCCCTTCAGTCTCATTCCCATCAAAATTTTCGTTTCATCTTCGTCTAACTTGAACGCGTTTTTTAAAAACAGTAACAGTTTCTCCCATGTGTCGTATGTTTCGGCGCCACCGTCGAATGAACTCACCGTGTCTCCGATCGTCTTTATGCTTACGCGGGCTGACGATGGCAGGGCTATTGTATTCGTCTTTATATTACGGCTTTGCTGACCGTCGGCGTTTTTTTCCTCACTCTCTACCTGGGCATGCATCATCTCAAGCTCTCGTCGTAGCAAAGCGATTTCCCGCTCTGCAAGTTCCCTTTCCTTTGTGTGCAGGTCTAACATGAGTTGCCCGGTCTTCAGCTGACTGTTGTGGCGGCATATCGAATCCTTCTGCCTGGCTGAGCATTAATAACAACTCATTTTTGTTACCGATCGTCGACAGGCCTATTGATGAGAGAGAATCGTTTAGCTCTTTCGTCGTATACGCCGTTGCACAGTAGGAGAAAAGCCCAAAAACCTGGCCAAAACCTCAAATGACCTTTGACGGGAATGAAAATTGGCTTACAGGGGTTTTCAAGGTCGCTGATTACGAATCTGAAAGCCAAATTATCGTAAACAAAATGGCCGATCCAATATGGCTGACATGAATGTTAAAAAGTTGCCAGATGTCGACAAAAATTGGTATTTACGGGTTTTCAAGGTCGCTGATTAAGCAATCCGCAAGCCAAATTATCGTAAAAAAAATGGCCGATCCAATATGGCCGACATGAACGTTAAAAAGTTACCAGATGTTGACAAAAATTGGTATATACGGGTTTTCAAGGTCGCTGATTACCAATCCGATATCTATTGTTTATAACTTGCAACAAAGAGCTTACAGCAAATTGTTATAAACAAAATGGCCGAGTATCCTGCTAAATAGATAAATTAATATATTTAAAAAAATCATCATAATAAAATAAACGTGAACAGTGTATTCTACGCAATTATTATTTTTATTTCCAAAATACATACGGAACGTTTCAAAAATAGAAAATTTTATTCTTAATCAAAATCGTAATCGGAGTCGGAGTCGGAGTCAGAATCATTATCCGAGTTTGTATCTATTACAACTCCCGGCACGGCTTCAATCTCGGCGCAAAATTCGTCTGCTGCAGCAGTCACTTTAGGAGCGATCAACATCGCTACAGCTTCCGGCGACAAACTCTTCAGCTTCTTCTGTGGTAGTCTTCTGACACTTGAAATGTACGGATCAGAAGTAACTAAGAGCCGATGAAAAACATCTTCCATAGTTTTAACCCTGGAACTTTTTCGCGCAAAATCTTCTCGATATCGTTTGATGTCTTTGTTTCGAGCTTCCTAAGCATCTTCGGATAATTGGCCGATTGGTAATAGAGCATGAGTTATTATCACTGGACCATGAATTAATAGTTTGTGCACCGAAGTAGGCATGGAGTACCAAGGGTATAATGCAACGGTCTTTCTTGCCGTTTCAATAGCATACTGTTCAAATCTTTCACAGTTTATCTCGTGGCCACACGATATAACTTGTAGGATTACGTACAAGCGTTTAATAACTTCTTCGTTGACCCCCGTTATCGCAGCGGAAACCGTCGAATTTTCAAAGAATCGCCGAGCTGTGTTGCCATCATTGCTGCCGCCGTATCCAGGCATTGGGCGATCGATATTTAGACCCAATTGCTTCTTGAATCCTTCTTGAATGGCCCTCTTGCGTTCCTGGGTAATTTTTTTTTCTTCGGCACTTCGAGCTTGCCATTTTTTAATGCCGAGTTTGTAAGACACGTGTAAGCAATACTCGAAGCACCGTATCCACGCATGCAGCGTCGACAATCCGAACTTCAAATTTGTTTCATTGATTTCCCTTTGCAATACAGTGTCGATGGCATTAAAATCTTTGCTGGTTGCTCCACACAAATAGCACCGTTGAGCAGATTTCGTCAATGATACAGCGTTGCAAACTTTACCATCTATCATGGTGAACAACAACTTGTACATTACGGAGATTTCTTTTCCATCTATTACACTTTCGAATGGACGAAGTGACTTTATTTGTTCTTCAACAATTTGGACTTCATTAAGTGTTGACTCTGTGTCTTCGCGTAGAAACAGTAGTCTAAGCGGTCTACAAAATCGTGGAGACGAGGATCTGGGGTTCTTCCAAACAACTATTTCTTCCTTCGATTGTTGATCATAACACACGAGTTGTAATGGCACGACTGAAGTAAAGAATACATGCGCATCAGATTTGCTGTCATCACTGAACGTCTGCTTATATTCACTTTGCCCAGAACTTCCATCGCAACCCCACTTGCAAATCAAGTCCATTTTACGAACATTATCCGGAGTCAATCTTTGAATGAGTACATTTTGGACGAGTAAAATACGTTCAACTGTATGATCTAATAGTGCCTGTAGTTGGACTTCTGCACTACTCTCTGTAATCCTGATTGCATCACGTGGTGGATAACAACGCTTTTTTGCTTTCATCACTTTTTCGTAAGACGGATATAGCTTACAGTTATTTTCCTTCCCTAATCTTCTCATTCCCTGGTAAGTACTCTTGGAGAATTTATATTCAATCATAGCGGAAAGTGCAGCCTCTTCGGATAAAGTAATTTCATCCGTTGCTGAGTAAGCTTTACGATACTTGGAAGCTCTTAAAGGACTCGTCATTGTTACGTCCTTAATAACTTTTGCGGCGTCGGATTGTCCTGAAGAGCGAAGGCTCATCTGAGTAGCGTATGCTAACTCGACCGAGTTGAACGATGTACGAATATCTTGGGTCTTCCTTCGTTTAGATCTTTCACTGGACATTGTAAACTCAAGGGACGGGCGGCCGCCCGTATTACCCGGGCTTGTTACTACAGTGTCTGTAGGTGCGGCAAAACATACCTGCTTGCTAAGCCATTCACCGTTATTCTTGAAAAATACACAGGATTTTCTGTGAGCTTGTTGCCACCTCGTTCTCATTTGATTGAAGAGTATCGAAAAAGTCTGTTTCGAGTCCTCAGGCACTACAACTGTACGTCCGGTGTCCTTGGAAATTTTTTCTACCATAAATTCGATCAAGGAAGCGAATTTATAGGATAAATGCTCGCTGATTATCAGAAATACTTCTTTCCTTGTCAGCACCAATTCTTTGTAACCGGATCCTGTAATAAAGACATAAAATTGTAGAAAATTGGTGTTAAAGGAAAAGATAAAATTTTCAATTAATACAAAAACTTGAACAATGTACATTATTTTACCAAATAAATAACCGCAATAATTGAAATAATTTTAAGAAAATTAGACAGAAAATATTGACATGGATTTGGTTAAAAGAAAGCTTTGCTTACTATATAATATATATATATTCAAATATTTTATTCGAATGTTATAACATTTCATTCATATTTAAGAAATTTTTATGTGGTTGATTTTAATATGTATATATATATATATGCATACGTATATATCATAATTAAATCACAGAAAATTTATATATATATATATACACATACATATATATTAAAATAATTTATTTCAAGCGTATAACAGCCGTCTTGTCCGTTATGATGCTACTTCACCCATTCTCAGGTAGAGGCGCAGCGGCTGCTCAATAGTGCCGCGTGCACGCTCGGCTACCGCACGATGCGAAAAAAATCATAACGGACAAGACGCACGTTTTCCGCAGGTAACTCTTGTAAATTTCGAAAGCTTATACATTAAACTAAAGGCCGAGACTAGGAGCTTTGCAAAATGTGACAAAATATATAACTTTTCGGACCGTTGAAAATATAAGTTTTCAAAATTATTCAATTATATTTATGCCAAAGGCTATACTACATTTCAATCATTTATACATAAACTTTCGATTCAACCGATGTAAAAACATGTTCTACATACCTCCAGAACTCGTATCCATGGTGCAGAATTGAAATTAAACCCGTCACTTTAAAGTTATGGGTTTTTGAAGTCAGCGTTATTTTCGTCTGTTCGGCGCGTGACACGTACACTCTTCACGAACACTCACTGCCAACTGACGCTGCGGCGCAGGTATACACTTAAAGGGCTTTCCCTTCCACAATAGAATGCAGTTACTAGTCCTCTACCTGAATGACTACTCAACTGACCCTATTTCGAAAATTTATTTTTTGGGGTTTTGGCCAGGTTTTTGGGCTTTTCTCCTACTGTGCGTTGGGTTCATATTAACACGCACTCTCACCATGCAGTATTTCTTCCGAATTTCACCAAGGATTTTTGGACAGACTCGTACGCTACACTTTTGTCTTCGTCTTAATAAATTTGTTTGTCTTCTGTCTTTCGTAATTACGTCGTTCTTCTTTACGTCTTTATCCGTCTTTCGTATTGGGATTTCACACGTTCGCTCGCGCTCTACTGCGCGATCTCTACTCACTAACCCTGTATTTTACTCATTATATCCCGGACGAGCCCCCATTATTTATAGGGATTCAACAAGAGGGTACAAGAGGTGAATTGCGATGAGGGTGTTTAATGAGAGGAAAACCGTTTATTAACAGATAACAGATAACCGCTTGATGCCACAATCGTCGGTGATTGATTAACTCTTTTTCGACGAGTCTTATTATTTTTCATCGCCAAATTCCTGGAGCAAATCACCGCACTCTTCGGCGAAGCTTTCGCCAAGATAAAGGAATGGATGTCTTCTGTTGGACTGCATCTTGCAGCCCACAAAACAGAAGTACTCCTCGTATCCAGCAGGAAGGTGATAGAAACGGTGACGCTCAGGGTTGGAAACTCCGAAATCACATCCCAACCGTTCATTCGGTACCTGGGTGTGATTCTCGACGCGACGCTGAACTTCAAAGAGCAAACCGAGCAGATCAGCAGAAAGGCTGCTGGGGTGGCTACCACACTGGCGCAACTCATGCCTAATGTTGGTGGCCCCAGACAGAAGAGGAGGAAAATGCTGTCATCAGTGACAACCTCAGTGCTCACCTATGGCATACCCATATGGGCTGATGCACTGAAAATCCAGGAGTACCGCAGGAAGGCTGCAGCAACGTATCGCGTCAGTGCCTTGAGGGTAGCCTGTGCGTTTCGCACTGTCTCCGAGGACGCTATCAACGTTATCGCGGGAATGCTGCCCATTGAGGTGCTCGCCGAGGAGCGTAGATCGATGTACCAGCAGAAGGGAGCTAGAAACCCCAGTTATGCAAGGACAGAAGCCAGAGCAACCAGTTTCAACCAGTGGCAGACGATGTGGGATGCTTCTCCCAAGGGAAGGTGGACACATCGACTAATCCCGAAGGTGGAGATATAGGTGAACCGTCTACACGGGGAGCTCAACTATTATCTCACTCAAGTGATCTCAGGACACGGCTGTTTTCGGGCTTATCTCTATAAGTTTAATTATGAAGTTTCCCCGGACTGCCCAGCATGTGTAGCAGTCGAGGAGAACGCTGAACATGCAATGTTCCAATGCCCACGTTTTAGTGCCTCCCGCGCGATAGTCGAGGATCAGCTGGAGACACGCATCACCCCGGACAACCTGGTTGAGTTGATGCTGAAGTCAGCAGACGCATGGACAGCGGTATCGGCTTATGCTGCCGCAGTGATGAAGGAGTTGCGACGTGCAGAACGTGCGAGGAAGAAGACGACGCCGGAAGACCAGGCAGTCATAGATTAAATCAGCGACACGAACCCCTAAACCACTCATAACATCTAGAGTGGAACGGGGGATGTAAGGTCGTCTGACAACACTGCAGGAAGAGCTACGGCTAATGCCTCTCCCGCGATGTAATACCTAGCGGTCGTCCCGCGGGAGAATTTGTAAGGCCACAGAGGAATGGGGGTTTTTAGTCGGTGCAAGCCCGACACACGGCAATTATTTGCTACGGTGCGGAGGCATTTTCCCGCTAAACCTCTTTAAAAAAACATACACACACACACACACACACGCACGCACGCACGCACGCACGCACGCACGCACGCACACACACACACACATATATATATATATATTTATTTCAACGTTAATATGTATGTCGAATTTTAATATATATGTCTCTTCCTAAAAAACCCACGTTTCGATTATCCGAACTAGTCTCGGTCCCAATTGGTTCGGATAATCGAGGTTCTACTGTAGAACGAGACAAAGTACATATGCGCATTTGCTGGCGATGCAACAGTTCCCGCTTTCAGGACTGAGCATCTCGCTCAATCAGATTCATGTATATACATATCAGATATCGTGATTCATCACGGTAGTATGAATTGGCATTGTCATTGATTGACTTACAATGTGACTGAAACATATTCGAAGATTCGTGTCTAATATGATGGTGTAACCTATGGTTATCCCACTCTTAAGAGGTACGCATGAATTTGGTTATCCCCTTACACAAAAGTGTGTGTATATTTTTTATAGATCTTTGTACGAGAGAGTTTTTTGTTTTTTTTAAATAATTATATATATATATATATATATATATATATATATATATATATATATATATATATATATATATATATATATATATATATATATATATATATATATATATATATATATATATACACATACATTTATATATATTATAACGGCCCCGGGAATTCACTTCCACCTTGGCAGATAGAGGGGACAGGGGAAAGGCAAGAAAGAAGCGACGCCAGTGATAATAATAAAGTATACGGTTTAATGATTATAGAAAAATAACAGAAATGTTGTAGGAACAAAAAGAGAAACAAATAAATATAATTAACGCAATATATATAAATAATAGACGGAGAGGAGATATCTCGGCCGTGCGAGGCACGCTAGCCGGGGACGCCGGACGCGATGGGATCGACTCGCAGACTTTATTACAACGCGGGGGGGAGGGCTGACGGACAGGTGACTCGGTATAAACTTTGATGGTATTTTATTCGCAAAGGGGTTTGTTAGGCGCCAGCTCCGAGAAGCAGTTTCTCGAGTTAATTTACAAACGGGGATCTCAGGGACGCAGTGGATTCTCGTACTCGATGTATTCGCTAAGGGAGGGGCGGGCGGGGAGGGGAATAGCTCGAATTATTCTTAAAAATCGGAAATAATATTTCGGACTCTATGATATAATTTTTCGACTTTATTACGAGCGTCCGTGCTATGGAATTGTAGCAACGTTTATTATGATGCGCGAGGTAAGGATTCACTAAGGCTCGAGCTAAGGATTCACTTGAAGGTAAGGGACGGGGAGGGGAGTTCGGGGGGAAATCACGCGAAAATTTATTTGGCTTCGTTTGCAAATATCGTAATTACTGACGCTGGAAGGGGAGGGAGGGCAACCATTGCACGGGAAAAATACGCAATATGAATTTATTCGGGGCGCGATAATTAAGCAACTACTTTGACACACGGGGGATTATGGTGGAAAGATTTTTGGCGGCGGGCAACGCAAGTGACAAGGGACTTACCGGGTCGATTCTCGGCTAATTCCAATTATGGCTCCCGTCCGGATCGAGTCGTGCTTCCTTACTCTTACGCAGAATTAAAAAAAAAAAGAAAAAGGTGCAAACACCCCCTAATACAAAGCAAAAGAGAAAAACAATAACAGCGAAGACGCAAGGAGAAAGAGAGAGAAGCGAAAAAAAGAAACTCAAAGCTGAAAATCGCAAAAAAGAAGAACGAATAATGACTTTAAAAAATTAGCTGTTTCTCGCTCGAAAAGGTGTTTCTCAGGACGCGGCTCAACGATAACTACCGGTCATTTTGCGGCTCGCCACGTGCTCGCTGGAATTTCCTGAATCTCTCGGGTCGTGGACCGGGTCCCAGCGTCTGACGCCTGATGGCAGCACCTCCCGGGCGGATGTGGGGATTAAAGGGGGCCACATACACCTTTTACTTCTTTAGCTTACAACAATGTATTATTTATTAATAAGATACAAAGAGATACGTTTTATAAGAACGTGTTCGTTGCCCACGCGGAACTTTGTTCAACATTTGCTTAGTATTCGTTGAGATAATGTTTTTGACTTAGTAGTGCGCGTCTAGGGATTTAAGGCGCGTTCCCACAATACTCCCCCTCGAGGAATGGAGTTTATCAATCTTAATTGTCTTTTTTAGTAGGAACTGAAATTTGCGCTTTTTTCTGGGTCCTGCGTACGTTCAAAACGTCGTTGGTGGGGCAGGTTGAAGTTGGACGTGATCCTCGTTTCCCGTGCTGCCTAACGAGGGTGGCGTCTGCGAGACGCTGATATCTGTTTGTTCGGCTGTCGCCAAGTGCGCTGGCTTTAGTCGTTCGATGTTTGTGTTAATCGTTCTTTCGTTGACTTCGATTTCGAAAACTCGATCGTCCTGACGTTTAACGTTTTATGCGGTCCGGAGTACGGTGGATCAGGGCCTTTCCTTGTTGCATCCTGTCTAATACATGGCTACACGTGTACAGTGCATACGTGGCTACACGTGTACAGATCCTTGTAGCAGAACGTTTTTGTTTTGCAGTGATGGCTTGCAGGTACTGGCTTGAAGTTGCGCATATGGATGCGGAAGTCCTCGAGGAATATGTTTGGATCCAAAGGTCGGTCTTCGTGTGTGAAAAACTCACCCGGAATTCGTAGCGTTGTGCCGAACATGTATTCTTCGGTCGATCCTTTGAGATCTTCCTTGAAACACGTGCATAGACCGAGGAGAACAGTAGGTAAGATTTGTACCCAAGCGTTTGTTTGATGACACATGATCGCAGCCTTGAGGGCACGGTGCCATCGTTCCACAAGGCCGTTGGCAGCCGGATGGTAAGCCGTCGTATGGATGCGTTTGGTACCGACGAGCTGCGTCATGGCTGGAAACAGTACGGATTCAAACTGGCCACCTTGATCCGTTGTGATGGTTTTCGGGCTGCCGTATCGAGCGATCCAATTCGTGAAGAAACTTCGAGCGACTGTGTTGGCGGTCATATGTTTTATCGGAACGGCTTCAGACAATCTTGAAAAACGATCAACCATCGTGAGACAGTAGCGGTAACTTTCCGCTTCAGGAAGTGGTCCTACTATGTTGACGTGGATGTGGTCGAAACGTTGGTCTGGCTCAGTGAACGTTTTTGGCTGTGCATGGATGTGCCGTCCGGTTTTCGCTCGCTGGCAAGCGATGCAGTTGCGAGCCATTTGTGTGATGTCTTTGTTCATTGACGGCCACACGTAACGTTGACCAATCAACTTTCCGGTTGCCTTGCCTCCCGGATGAGAGAGTCCGTAAAAGGCGTCGAAGACTTGTCGTCGAGATCTGAATGGAACGTACGGCCGAATATCATCTTGTGAAACGTCACAATAGATCTCCTGTCGTTGAGCTCCGAACGTCAGCTTCTGTAGTTTCAGTGACGTTGTGTTGTTTGCGAGAAGATTCTACAACTCGGGATCTTGAGCCTGAGCGTCGGCCAACGCTAGGAAGTCAATGACAATCGCAAGACGGAGAGGTTGCGAAGTATTCACGGCGTCGACCCTCGACAATGTGTCGGCGATGACATTTTCGGTTCCTGTCACTGCTGTGATGTTTGCGGTGAATTGACTAATATAACCCAATTGTCGCAGTTGTCGTGGAGAGGCTTTGTCTGATCTTTGTTGGAATGCATGCACCAGTGGCTCATGGTCGGTACGGATGGTAATATTGTATCCTTCTATCCAAACTCTGAAATACTTGACAGCTTCGTAAATTACAGTGAGCTCTCTGTCATACGCGCTGTAATGTACCTGTGCAGGGGAGAGCTTCTTGGAGAAGAATCCTAGCGGCTCCCACCGGTTTGTGTTCTCGTTGCCTTCGTTGTTAAGCTGCTCGAGGACAGCGCCTATCGCTCTACCCGAAGCGTCAGTAGTCAGACGTAGCTCGGCCCGAGGATGGGGGTGCGCCAACAGGGTTGCAGAGGCAACCTCTAGTTTACATTTTTCGAAGCCTGCCAGAGTCTTATCCGTCCATTCGACGGGGCGTTTGTCCTTTTTGCGCGAGTCTTTGAGCAATGGGTGGAGCGGGGCTTGCGTCGCTGCTGCATGACTGATGTACCTTTCGATAAAAATGGATTGTTCCCAGGAATTGCCATAGTTTCTTCAGAGTTTCCGGACGTTTCAATGTTGCAATTGCTTCCACTCCGTCGGGGAGAGGCCGTGAACCTTCGGCTGTAACTGACTGGCCTAAGAATTCCACTTCCTGGATGCCGAATACGCTTTTGCTCCTGTTGATCGTGAGTCCGTAGTCGCGCAATCGTGTGAAGACCGCGTTCAAATGATCCGTGTGTTTTCGAGCGCCCGACGAGGCGATAAGGAAATCGTCGAGATAGGCGTAGGCGAAATCGAGACCATCTAGGAGTTGCCGGATGAATCATTGGAAGGTCTGTGCTGCGTTGCACAAACCGAATGGCATGGCTAAGCACTCGAACAAGCCAAACGGTGTGATCACGACTGCTTCGCAGCGTCGGCTGGATTCACGGGAAAATGATGATACGCTCGGACGAGGTCGATCTTTGAAAAAATCGTTTTACCGTCGAGTATCACGAAATAATCGAGCAGATGCGCGATAGGGTAACGATCGGGGATCGTTTGAGCGTTGAGACGACGGTAGTCCCCACAAGGTCGCCGTTCTCCGGACCTTTTGGGCACCATGTGCAAAGGACTGGCCCCGGTGCACTTGGACGGTCGGCAAACTCCTTGATCGATCATATATTGAAATTCCTCCTTGGCTTTCTGTTCTAGTTCGGCGGTGAGTCGTCGTGCACGTTCGAAAACGGGAGGTCCGGTTGTTTCGATATAATGCATCACGTTGTGCTTTGCCTTTGGGCGTTGAATCGTTGTGTCGAGAATTTCGGGATGTTTCTGTAGAATGGCGGCGTAAGGATCATCCTTGTCGATTTTTGAAATGCCTGAAAGGGTGGCCCCACGGAGCGTGCCGTAAGCGAGAAGTCCCGTTATACAATAGATGATACACTTCATTCCAACGTCAACTCGGATGTTGCAATGGGCTAGCAGATCGGCTCCGACGATTCCGTATGGGATATCCGCTATTCTGAAAACCCATGTCATGGAACGTCGAAGGCCTAAATCAATGTTCAATACCTTCTGTCCATATGTGTCGATTTTGATTTGGTTTGCCGCGAATAGCTGGAATGCTGAGATACGATTTCGTTCCTCACGAGTTGCTGGAACGGTGGTGACGTCTACGCCAGTATCGATCTGGAATAGCTGTCCCGTGATCCGATCTTGCATGAAAAGTCGGCGTGTCTCTTGTGATCCACCAGCGTCCGCCGCACAGGCTGATGGGACGTTTAGTTTTCCTGGTCGCTCTTGAACACGCAGGTTCCCTCGCACTTGTGCGCCTTGTCACCGAATCGTCGATGGTAGTAGCAAACTTTTGTATTGTTATTTACCTCGTTTGGCTCTGTAGCACGCGAGCGAGACTTAGAGCGATTTCGTGACTGCGACCTGCTTTAAGCCTGTTGACTCGTTCGCGGTCCCCTGTTGTCACTCTTCAGCAACTGCTCGAATCTCGTGAGGATATTTTCTAGCCTTGTGGTCTCGCGGTCGACTCTGGAATGCGACGCACTGACGACCATCACTCTGAGTGCCAATGCTTGGCGGATGTCCCAGATGCGATCGGCCAGCTGTGCAATAGCGCTGTTATCGAGTGCGGGCGCCGTAGCCAGTGTGACTTGTAGCTGTTGCGGAAGGCGGTTGAGCTACAACATGCGCACTGATTGTGCGTCAATCCGGTTTTGGTTGAGAGACTCCATCTCCGCTAGTAGGAATTACGGTTTTTTTTCGCTCAGTTGTAGACCAGAGAAGAGTGTGCAAAGCTTTTGCTCCTGTGAGACCGAGGAGCGATTTAGAAGGGCCTGTTTAAGTGCGAGCTACTTGCCCGTTGCTGGAGGATTCAAGAGGACGTCTTCGACGAGAGCTTGTGCGTCTTCGCCCAATTTTGCAATGACGGCGTTGAATTTTGACAGATCGGATGTGATGAGGTGAAACTGAAACGTTGATTGAAGCGTAACGAACCATAACTCGGGTTTCTTCGAGCGAAACGGCGGAATGATCATCCGTTCCAAGCTTCCGATCGATGATTCTCCTGCGCCGATTGTTACCTCGTGCGGTACCGAGGTTATGTCGTTGGTTACTTCGTTAGCGTTCGACGCACTGGATTCGTTTTGTCGCGAGCCACTCGATTGAGAGTCTGCGTCTTTAAGTGGCGTTTGAGACGTTGCCATTTTTCACAGGAGTTACGTTTTTATTATGCGTTGCACGAACACGTGGTCGCGAAGAAAAGCCGGTCGCGCGCACGATATTTGAGTTTTTGGAATCCACGTGGATCACCTTGAGGTCACCATTATGTGGGGATTAAAGGGGGCAACATACAGCTTTTACCTCTTTAGCTTAAAACAATATATTATTTATTAATAAGATACAAAGAGATAAGTTTTAGAAGAACGTGTTCGTTGCCCAAGCGGAACTCTGTACGGCGTGTCTACATCCTTTTCTTTTTCCGGATATTCTGTACTACCCGTTTGCATAATATCCGTTGAGATAATGTTTTTACTTGGTAGTGCGCGTCTAGGGATTTAAGGCGCGTTCCCACACGGACTAGAATCCAATGGTGAAGCAATCGATGACGGGTCGATATCATAGAGCTGGGTCGGATTCCCTACCTACATGTACCTACCTCTCGACCTTGAGCGATGGCTTGATGTCCAGAATTTTCCGGGTGCACCGAGGAATGGCAGCAGCGTGACAGTATCTGAGCTCCTCGGACGAACTGTGACCAGTGCAGCCAGATCGCGCGTAAAAGTTACCCCCTCTCTAGTCTCTTACGCGCCCATCACACAATCACAATAGCGCGTGTCCGTGAGCGAGCGACGCTTGGACATCTTCGGCAAGAGCCGAGCGGGGTCGAAGATTCCCGACCGCGCCTTCGGCAGCTACACCAACACATGGACGCTGAGCATGTTCATGTGCGGCCAATCCGAAACGAAGGCTTCGAGGGAAAAAGCAATCTGAGCACGACTCGCGTGTGACGTCATCCGTCGGCTCGCGCGAGGCGTTTAGATGTCGATGCTTATTTAGCGCTTGATTCTCTGCGTTATGAATGTATACAGAAAAATGAATCGCGCATTCTGATCGCTTATTTTTTTAGTTTATACGTTAATCTAAATATAATAATAAATCAAAATTACAACTTTTTTATCTTCTAAAAAATTGTTTACGCTTCACTCACACCCGTCCTTACGCCAAATAAATTATAATTCATAAAAGTAAGCGGAAACATATTTATATTCGTGTTATTACATTAATTCTCATACTTTTATCAAGCGATAAAGAATTATCCCCAAAAACAAGCTAATCATCCATCCGGCCGTGAATCGTAAGTACCAAAAAGGGCACATATTCTACAAGCGATGAGATGGTCCGGTTGATAGCATTCCTGGCTTCGGTCCGCAAGGGCCCCAGTGCAAATTTTTCTCCAAATTTTTCATAATTTCTCATATTTTAGTCATATTTGAGATTTTCGGAGGAAAAATGATTTAAAACAGATTCAAGTACTTGTCTATTTCCCAAAAAACACATTTTTTTACTGAAAATTCATGATTTCTCATTTTTTCGCCGGAAATTTATCTTTTTCCTATGACTTGAGGCTGCGGAGATATTCGGACAAAAGTTAAAGATGAAAAGAAATGAGATTTTCGTAAAAAAAACTTATTATTATTATTATTATTTTCCGGAAATGTCCCTTTTTCCTATTACCTGAGTGAACCTGAGGCTACGGAGATATTCGGATAAATTTGAAGATAAAAAAAATGAGAGTTTCTTAAAAAAAACTTGTTATTAATTTTTTCCGGAACTTTTCCTTTTTCCTATTGAGTGAACGGCTGCGGAGATATTCGGAGAAAAGTTATAGATAAAAAAATGAGATTTTCGTAAAAAAAACTTATTACATTTTTTATCCCTCATAATTCTAAGAAATAATGAATTTCCGAAATTTTTCCAAACATTATTTTCCTTAAGGGGTAACACCACTGTAACGGCCTGCCACGACGCGTTTTAGACAAATAATACTTGGGGTAATTATTAACCATATATTGAAGTATATTGCAAAAAAAATTATGGGAAAATATTACAAAATGGCGAAACTGCAGCAAATTCTTCCGAGGCATGTTGAACTTAAGGTGCTCTGCGGCACGCAGTATAACTTGTGCCAATTTTAATCTGGACAAAATAATTTTTTTTTAAATTAAATCTAGATGAGTGTATACTTGCGGTATTTATTGAGCATATATTTAAGTATATTGCTATAAATTTTTATTCAAAAATATTACAAAATGGCGACACTGCAGCAATTCTTCCGAAGCATGTCGAACCGCTGCGGCACGCAATATAACTGTGCCAATTTTAATCTAAAAAAAAGAATTTTGTTTTATTAAGTCTACATGAGTGTAGCTACCGAACCACGTAGGGGATTTTTGTTAAGTTAATTTAAACAATAGTTATTAACAAATAACTCTCTTAAAAAAATTGAACATTTTTAGTCACATACTCGGCAATTACTCAAAAATCAATATTTCTAAAAATCCCCTACGTGGTTCACCAGCTACACTCATCGAGATTGAATTTAAAAAAAATTATTTTGTCCAGATTAAAATTGGCACAAATTATACTGCGTGCCGCAGAGCACCTTAAGTTCAACATGCCTCGGAAGAATTTGTTGCAGTGTCGCCACTTTGTAACATTTCCCTATAAAAATTTTTTGCCATATAGTTCAATATATGCTTAATAATTACCCCAAGTATTATTTGTCTAAAACGCGTCGTGGCAGGCCGTTACAGTGGTGTTACCCCTTAAGGAAAATATTGTTTGCAAACATTTCGGAAATTCATTATTTCTTGGAATTATGAGGGATCGAAAAATTTAAAAAGTTTTTTTTTATGAAAATCTCATTTTTTTATCTATAACTTTTCTCCGAATATCTTCGCAGCCGTTCACTCAGGTAGTATGAAAAAGGGAAATTTCCAGAATAATAATAATAATAATAAGTTTTTTAACGAAAATCTCATTTCTTCTCATCTTCAACTTTTCTCCGAATATCTCCGCAGCCTCAGGTCATAGGAAAAAGAGAAATTTCCGGGGAAAAAAAATAAGAAATCATGAATTTTCAGTAAAAAAATGTGTTTTAGGGAAATTTTTTTCTCCGAAAATCTCAAATATGACTAAAATATGAGAAATAATGAAAAATTTTGAGAAAAATTTGCACTCGAGGCCCCCGCGGACCGAAGCCAGGAACGCTACCAACGGGTCCATCGCATAGCTTGTAGAATATGTGCACTTTCTGGTACTTACGATTCGCAGCCGGATGGATGATTGGCTTGTTTTTGGGGATAATGCTTTATCGCTTGATGAAAGTATGAGAATTAATATAATAATACGAATATAAATATATTTCCGCTTACTTTTATGAATCATAATTTATTGGGCATAAGGACGGGTGTGAGTAAAGTGTAAATGATTTTTTAGAAGATAAATAAGTTGTAATTTAGATTTACAGTAGAACCTCGATTATCCGAACCAATTCGGACCGAGACTAGTTCGGATAATCTAAACGTGGGTTTTTTGGAAGGAGATCATAAACAACACTTTTTTACATAAAAACAGTACATACATATATATTAAAATTTGATATACATATTAACGTTGAAATATATATATATATATATGTGTGTGTGTGTGTGTGTGTGTGTGTGTGTGTGTGTGTGTGTGCGTGTGTGTGTGTGTGTGTGTGTGCGTGTGTGTGTGTGCGTTTTTTTTTAAGAGGTTTAGCGGGAAAATGCCTCCGCACCGTAGCAAATAATTGCCGTGTGTCGGGCTTGCACCGACTAAAAACCCCCATTCCTCTGTGGCCTTACAAATTCTCCCGCGGGACGACCGCTAGGTATTACATCGCGGGAGAGGCCTTAGCCGTAGCTCTTCCTGCAGTGTTGTCAGACGACCTTACATCCCCCGTTCCACTCTAGATGTTATGAGTGGTTTAGGGGTTCGTGTCGCTGATTTAATCTATGACTGCCTGGTCTTCCGGCGTCGTCTTCTTCCTCGCACGTTCTGCACGTCGCAACTCCTTCATCACTGCGGCAGCATAAGCCGATACCGCTGTCCATGCGTCTGCTGACTTCAGCATCAACTCAACCAGGTTGTCCGGGGTGATGCGTGTCTCCAGCTGATCCTCGACTATCGCGCGGGAGGCACTAAAACGTGGGCATTGGAACAATGCATGTTCAGCGTTCTCCTCGACTGCTACACATGCTGGACAGTCCGGGGAATCTTCATAATTAAACTTATAGAGATAAGCCCGAAAACAGCCGTGCCCTGAGATCACTTGAGTGAGATAATAGTTCAGCGCCCCGTGCAGACGGTTCACCCATATCTCCACCTTCAGGATTAGTCGATGTGTCCACCTTCCCTTGGGAGAAGCATCCCACATCGTCTGCCACTGGTTGAGAGTGGTTGCTCTCGCTTCTGTCCTTGCATAACTGGGGTTTCTAGCTCCCTTCTGCTGGTACATCGATCTACGCTCCTCGGCAAGCACCTCAATGGGCAGCATTCCCGCGATAACGTTGATAGCGTCCTCGGAGACAGTGCGAAACGCACAGGCTACCCTCAAGGCACTGACGCGATACGTTGCTGCAGCCTTCCTGCGGTACTCCTGGATTTTCAGTGCATCAGCCCATATGGGTATGCCATAGGTGAGCACTGAGGTCGTCACTGATGACAGCAGTTTCCTCCTCTTCTGTCTCGGGCCACCAACATTGGGGATGAGTCGCGCCAGTGTGGTAGCCACCCCAGCGGCCTTTCTGCTGATCTGCTCGGTTTGCTCTTTGAAGTTCAGCCTCGCGTCGAGAATCACACCCAGGTACCGAATGAACGGTTGGGATGTGATTTCGGAGTTTCCAACCCTGAGCGTCACCGTTTCCATCACCTTCCTGCTGGATACGAGGAGTACTTCTGTTTTGTGGGCTGCAAGAGGCAGTCCAACAGAAGACATCCATTCCTTTATCTTGGCGAAAGCTTCGCCGAAGAGTGCGGTGATTTGCTCTAGGAATTTGGCGATGACAATCAGCGCCGCGTCATCTGCGAACGCTACGATGGACACTCCTTTCGGCAATTTTAATAGCAGCAGATCATTGTACATGATGATCCACAGAAGCGGTCCAAGTACAGAGCCCTGAGGAACTCCTCCAGTCAGCCTATACGTCTTTGGTCCATCCTCTGCGTCGTACATGAGCCACCTATTACATAGGTAACTCGCCACTATTCTCCGTAGGTACCATGGTACACCTAATGTTTTTAGGGCATCCATGATACACTTCCATATCGCCGAGTTGAAAGCGTTTTTGACGTCGAGAGCGACAACTGCGCAGTACTTCTTGGACCCTCTTGCCCATCGTTTCCCCGCAGTCGACTCCTGCGCCTGCTTCACCACTTTATTAATGGCATCCAGAGTAGAGCGCTCCTTTCTGAAGCCAAACTGGCCCTCTGCCAGTAGAGGGTCCACGACCTTCTCAATTCTGTTATGGATGATGCGCTCGAAGATCTTTCCCGCGGTATCCAGCATACAGAGCGGACGATAGGATGAAGGTTCGTCCGGTGGCTTTTTCCCTTTCGGGAGGAGCACTAGCTTCTGCCACTTCCACTTGTCCGGGAAGATTCCTTCCTTGAGACACGCATTGGACATGCCCAGGAATATTGCCGGTGCCAACTTGATCGCCGCCTTGAGTGCGATGTTGGGTATCCCATCCATGCCGGGGGCTTTATTGTTGCCCACCCTGGCAATCGCCGTAAGACGCTCTTCTTCAGTAATGGCTGGGATGTCTTCATCGACGTCCTCTTCGAGCTGATAGTCCTCCTCGGGTTGCTCAGGGAACAGATGTGAAACAATCTTTTCCAGCAGAGCTGCGTCCACAGGCGATGGCATTGGCTGGCTTTTCAGCCGAGACATTACTACTTTGTACGGCCTGCCCCAGGGAGCATCTTTCACCTCGCTGAGCAGTTCGCCCCAGCTTTCAGCTTTACTCTGCTTGATAGCCTTTTTAAGCTTCAAGCGCGCCTTCCTGTGCTGTTCTTCCAAATCGGGGAACGAGCGTTTGCCTCGAGCTCGTTGCGCTAGGCGGCGAGTTCGATGACACTGCCTTCGGAGGCCGGCAATTTGTTCGCTCCACCAGTGTACCGCGGGTCGGAAGTCGACATTACGTTTCCGTGGCATTGTGGCATCGCATGCTTCGGTGACCCTCTGCATGACCACCTCGACCTTCTCGGTTGCACTTTCCGCTGCGAGGGGGCTGGTGTCAAAAGTTTCACGAAACAAGTCCGCGTCAAACATTCTCGCTTTCCAGCCCTTCCCGTTTGTCTTCGGTGCCTTCGCTGTTCTGCTGAAGTCACCGCGAATCTCCCAGAGAATCGCTTGAGGATCACTGTGAGTGTAGATATCACTGACTACGCAGTGGCACTGGTTTCCTCTTGCCAGGCTACTACTCACAAAAGTGAGGTCCACTATAGAGGAGGCTTCACCTTTAACAAAAGTGGGCTTTGTACCTGCATTAAGTAGTACTACATCCAATAAGGACATAGCCTCAAGCAGAGCTTGGCCCTTCCTGTTCGTCACTTTACTACCCCATTCCACAGCCCACGCGTTGTAATCTCCGGCTATGGCTACCGGGAAGCGTTGTTTAGCGTCTGCGACTAAGTTGTCGAGAAAATTCTCAAACTCATAAGTCGTCAGACTAGGCGGTGCGTAACAACTGTAGAAATGAACTCCTTTGACTTTTATTCTCACAAAACCAGTTTCCGTCCGACTCGCAAGATCCTGAAATGGAAGTTTTCCACAGGACCAAATTGCGGCCTTCCCACTTGCGTCAGATTCCCAAGGTTGCGTGTCTAGATGTCTATATGGTTCTGAGAGTATCGCCAAGTCAGGCTTCAGCTCGCGCACAGTCTGCATGAGCAGGTGCTGTGCTGCTTCACAATGGTTGAGGTTCAGCTGGAGTACTCTCATTTGCATCGTTTTTGGAGTGCCTGGAGAGCCTGGAGAGCCCGCGTATACGCTGGACACCGGCTGCTACCTGCGATGTGGGCTGTGGGTGCCCCATCTCCCGCTTCTGCACATATGACACACTTTGCACTTGCTGTGCATTCGGCAACTTTGTGGCCAGTGTTACCGCACTTGATGCAGTCTTTAGCCCGGTCGACGTTGCTCTTGCAGTTCCGTGATAAGTGTCCAAATTTCCAGCACTTGAAACACTTTAGTGGTCTTACCACCTCTCGGATTCTGCAATTACACCAGCCGATTCGGATGATTTCTGTATCCAGAAGTTTCCGGGCACCAGGCACCATGAGTCGTATTACCGCGGTCTGAGTTCTGCCATATGCTTTACGCAGAAACTTAAGACAGTATTCCGTGACTGAATAGTCGGTCCCAAGACTCTCTGCAGGGCCGCCGATATCTCCTCCTTCATCGCGTCCTCTTCCAGGTCCTTGATCTCCAGATCAACTTCCTGGACTTTACTCTGGACCGTTGCTGAATCACCAAGAACACCTTCGAATTGGTTTCGCAATTCCGGTGCTTTGGCTGAGCTCTCCTTATTCAGAACGATCAGCAGATCTCGCGCGTTCGTTCTGCGTACCTTTTGGACGCATTCACCTTACCTTACCTACGTACCTTTTGGACGCCCTTATCCTCGGATTGACCAGCCAATGTCTCCACCAGCTGCTTCTCCTTCGGCTCCTTTCCGTCGGTCGACGTCGGTGTAACCCGCTTTTTCCTCTTCGCCTTGCTTACTTGCGTCGAGGTACCACCCACGTCTATGCCTTCATCGTTCCTCTCCTTGTTAGGGAAAGTCGATTTCGCTTGGCTTATGGTCGGCGTGGTTTGCGTTCCTCCAGTCAAGCCTGTGTGTGTGTGTGTGTGTGTGTGTGTGTGTGTGTGTGTGTGTGTGTGTGTGTGTGCGTGCGTGTGTGCGTGCGTGCGTGCGTGCGTGCGTGCGTGCGTGCGTGTGTGTGTGAGTATTTTAAATACTTGAAAAGAGTCGAATGCATTTTTTATATTAAAAAAAATAAAATCTACCATTTTTAATTGACGAACGGCTGTAACGCGTTTTTGAGCGGCTAAGTCTCGCACCCGTTTAAGAAGGAGAAGTTGCGTTGGGTTGCTCATTGTTACTCACGGCGGTGGCAGCGAACAACAATGTTTCTTCCGCGCCAACGTTCGGATAATTGAGGGTTCGGAAGATCGAGGTTCGGATAATCGAGGTTCTACTGTATTATTATATTTTAATTAATGTATAAACTAAAAAAATAAGCGATCGGAGTGCGCGATACATTTTTTTGTATACATTAATAACGCAGAGAATCAAGAGCTAAATAAGCATTGAAATCATCTAAAAGCCTCGCTCGTTCCGTCGGGTGACGTCACGCGCAAGTCGTGCTCAGATTGCTTTTTCCCTCGAAGCCTTCCTTTCGGCTTGGCCGCACATGAACGTGTTCAGCGTCCATGTGTTGGTGTAGCTGCCGAAGGCGCGGTCGGGAATCTTCGACCCCGCTCGGCTCTTGCCGAAGATGTCCGAACGTCGCTCACTCACGGACACGCGCTACTATGATTGTGTGACGGGCGCGTAAGAGACTAGAGAGGGGTAACTTTTACGCGCGATCTGGCTGCCCTGACTGTGACTCGGTGCTCTGTTCCGCTCTCATGCTCGGACAGACGTTCGTGGATGCGCGCGCCGGTGCTCGCCAAGCCCCGGTTGGTGTGTAGTCCAGGAGTTTTAGACATTCGGTCCTCAAAAAATCGTGATAATTGATTTTTCGATTGGATTATGTCAGAGAGTGTCCCCTAAGTACAAAACCAAGTTTGTGTCGTCCGAAACCGCGAGCGTTAGCCGCCAATTTGACAAACGCCTTTTTGCAAATATCTCGGAAACGGTGAGTTTTACGTTAAAAATCGTGAGTACCTTTTTGTAGAATATAAATTTTCCCATTTTTTATTGGAAACTTTTTTTCTCTATTTTTAATATTTGCCGAGATATAGTCGATTGAAAAAACCAAATTTTTGGAAGGTGTCTCGATAATTTTTGTAAATACGAAAAAAATATGATAATCAAAGTTTTAGACCATTAAATTTTCTACAATTCTTGTATAAAACTTTTTTTTTTGTAAAATCAATAGTTGCTGAGTTCTAGCGCAATGAAAGTTGCCGTCAGGTAAAGAAAAACAGCGGTTAGTTGTAATACGTTTCTCTGGCATGCCAAAAAAGTGTAATTGAAGAATTTTATAATAGAGCCGGTAATAATAATATTTATCATGAAAAGGCGGGATATGGGTGATAGGAGGAAAGTTTGCGCAATAAAAACATTTTGACGAATTGTTTGAAAAAACAGGAACATTTATTCATTTATTCATATTCATTACCATTTGCGCGATTTGAGTCGCGATTTACAAATTAGGATCGCATCATCATAATAATAATAAAAAAAATTGTTCTTGTCAAATTTTAAATGTCGATGATAGATTTAAAACCATTTTCATTGTTTGGAATGGAAAAGAATATATGAAAGATTCATTTTGAACATCCTCTTCGTCGCTATCATCCACTGTAGGGATTGTGTTATCGCATTTTTGGCCACTGCAATTTGAACCGGTTTATACTCGTCCACATCGCTGGATTCGGCGCAACATAGTTATTAGTCGATGAATATGTATATATATATTGTGACGTGGTAATTTTGCACGTCACAATACATTAAAGGCGGCTCAGGCTCGGCGCATGGAAGGGCGCCTCCCGCCGTCCAGGAACCCCTCAAGCAATTCTCCAGGGCCCAACAAAGCGCAAAAATTATTTTATTGATACTCTTATTTTTATTTATTTTATGCTAGACTTCGCGGCCGGTTCGCACCGGAAATATCGTAGATCGAGACCGAGGTTTTACCGGATCGAGATCTTCTGAAACTGTAGCGGTGAGGCCGTCGTTGCGCTCGTCCAAACCCGTTGTAATGCGCGCGCTGTGGCCCGTTGGGGTAAAGTACTGGATTTTGAAATTATTGAGAATATTAGAGTCACGAGCGATATTTTCGCGGCGGATCAGTAACGGACGGGAAAAATCGAGTCACCCTGCGCGATACCGTCATACGCGAAGACCTTGCTCAGATTAAATTAATGTAGAGCCGCTGAGAGGGGTTCATTTTTCAAGTACCAGAACCAAAGTCATTTAGCATAAGTTAGAGTTAAGATATAATTTGTTTGTCATTCTGAAACAGAGATAAAATTACGATCAAGAAGAAATCTGTACAAATTTGGGAAAAATAAGAGGATCGCGAATTGCGCGTATCCTGAACCGATCCCGCCGTATGCGGGAGTCACGAAATAATAAAAGCGATTCCTCTTTCCACCAAATCTCGGAGTGTTCGTAAAAATTCATTTTCTGCTGTTGTCGCGGATCAACCCCGCCCCTCTACCAAATTCCGGGCTGCGGCAGTCGGGCAAAAGACATCTTGTCGACCCGTCAGGAAAAATAAATGTGTCGCCTAAAAATTCGCGCGGCTGGCGCCCTATCCTGTACGAGTCTGACGAGAGAGCGAATTTTGGGACGCGAGTACCGGAAATCGTGTCACAATATATACATATATATATATATATATATATATATATATATATATATATATATATATATATATATATATATATATATATATAGTGACGTGATTTATTGAAACACACGGTCATAAAAAACTTGCCGAACGGATACCGATCAATTTTGATCCTGAATGGTTTGGTCTCCCCGATTCGCCTCCGTTACAATTTAGATTCCGCGTAACCGATAGCGAAATTAAGATTTCGTTTGGGTTTTGTTGGGGTTTCGGACGTTTTTATCTGTCGAGGGGAGTATGGTTCAAAGTATCGAGCTACCCGACGGAGAGAAGCGTCCTACGGAAGTCGCCGAGCATCGGCGGAGGTCCGGATGCAATACCGGCGCCCCACGGATAAGGTGCATGAACGCTGGAGAGCGAGCGGAGGTTAAGGTTACGGGGGAAGGGTCATGGAACCCCTATGTGCCGATTTTGCGTTGGGTTAGATGCCCTGTTTTCGCTGTGCACCGGGGATGCGATCTTGGGCGATCTCCATACGATACCGCGGGAATATTTCCCGACACGTTACCGATAGCGTATAGAGGCAATTCGCGTTAGAGGGCAGGAGTTATCGGTCAAGGGATTTGACGTTTCGATCGCGATTTTGCGAAAAGGTTTTGAAGCAACAGTCTGCCTCGAGGTGCCGTCCCGGCAACTCGGCTTTGATCTCGCGCTCCCGTGTTGACACTTTTTCTGTCTCGAATGTCTGATGATAAGATTTCGTTCCCGTGTAGTTCTTGCATACCAAGTAACAAACCATTCGTTTGTGTTCCCGCTGATACCGTTCCGATACTCCCTATCTGTCGGAATCAGATCCCGACCCTCTCTACCAAATTTTGCAGCCAGAGCGGCCGTGCACTGCCGTGACCGTTCGCTCACGCTGATGCACCCAGGTCCGGTTTTCCAGTTCCGGGACCCCCAAAAACTGGACCGTTCCATTTTTAACCCGCGTTATTGTTTATTTTATGTTTCGGACTTCGTGTTTGAGCCGTTTGGTGGGGATGGCCGTAGTTCCATCCATCCCCCAGGTCATACCAATCGCTAACCTGGTGAAACAACATTAGCTGGCGCCCACCGGAGCATGCGGGTGCACGGGCGAAAGTAGACGGCCGAAGGTGACGCGAGTGTTTTCCCGACAATCGAAAGATCCGAAGGACAATATTTGCGTCACAATATCGTAATTAGTGCACGTCGGTGCGTTCTTTAACAATAAGGGTCTATGGATATATATATATATATATATATATATATATATATATATATATATATATATATATTGTTACGTCCCGGTATTATTTGTTCTTACCATGGTCGTAAACGACGCTTCAGTTTCGGTCAGCTAGGAGAGACCGGGGATTGAAGCGATGTCGAACGATAAACGAATCCTTTTTGGTTAATAATTTGAATAAAACCCACTTACCTTTTCGCTGGTGCTTAAGGTATACGTGACGAGTGGTGATATCTACGACACGGTCAAGCTGGTTTGGAGATCCCTCGTTCTCGGGCCATCCGGTATATAGCCGATGGCGATTGGAAAAACAGGAGTGGAGAATAACGGGTGGAACCGTTGTTCGCGGATATATTCGCGCGGGTGAAATAAAAACGGAACTCCGCGCGATAAATATTTAAAACAATAAAAATATATATTCAAAAGTAACGAAATAAATGTTGTGGTACAATTTAGTTGATGAGCTTGGATTTTAGATTGTTTGTCACAGCGACCAAAACCGGAGGAGAACCGATGGGTTTGACTCGCAAAGAAAGACTAACTGCCCTTTTGCATTTATCTTACTGACTTCGACTGTCTCGTCGAAGTCAGTCGAAAATGCTTAGGCTGAGGTTCTCATGATCTGCGTTTGATGCATTCAGCATTTTCTCACGGCGAACCGTCTCACGGCGTTCGTCGCTGCTGACTTGTGTTTTCTGATTTCTAGGCGAGATGGACCGCGAGCAGTTCGTCTCTTCGAATAATTATTTTATTAACGTAATTTATTACGTAAATTATTGATTAAATCCCGCATAATTTTATGGGGAAAGTATCGAAACGAATCTCCAGGACGTAACACCTCCCCCCTTTAAGAAGAACGCTATGCTTGTGCTTAGCGTTCGATGAGGAAAGCGTTCGTTGAGTTTCGTTTTGAGATTTTGCTGTCTTATTTTAATACGCTTATAAATTTCCCTTTATTTAAAGGATTACCGACCGGAGAAAAAATATTAATTTTGTAAATAAAAAAATATATATATATTTTCGGATTTTCCTTTAACTTTGTGTTCGATGCGTTTTCTTCTTTAATTCTTCAGGTGTCTGTTTGTTGGTTGGTGTTGTCGTTCTCGAATGTCATTGCGTCGTTTCGATGTCTCAGTGGTCCTGTAGACGTGTCCTTACGTTGGCTCAGAGGTTTCTCGTGGCACGTGTCCGACGGAGGCTCAGAGGTCGTGAGGGCGTGTATAATCGTCTTCGATCGCTTTGTTAGTTCGAGGACCTCGTATCGTTATGAATTTTTGAAATTAAAAAAAAATTATGTTACTTAAAAAAATGTATTTATTTTTTTATTATTTTTTTTTTATTTATTCAAATCGGATGCACTGCTGCAGCTCTGTATGCGAGAAGCGAACAGCCGTGCTGAGAGTTCGGGGTTGACGCCAGCCAAGCTCGTTGTTGACGTGGCTGTTGGTAGTTGAGGATAGGGCGTCC
This sequence comes from Ophion ellenae, assembly GCA_963210295.1. Classification (NCBI taxonomy): domain Eukaryota; kingdom Metazoa; phylum Arthropoda; class Insecta; order Hymenoptera; family Ichneumonidae; genus Ophion; species Ophion ellenae. Next base: position 15,121,663 of record OY723385.1, on the reverse strand, counting down.
GCTTTGGTGGTTCGGGCGGCGGAGTGAGTTCACGTTGCTTTTCTTCCATCTCTTGTCCAGCTTCGATGTCTTGGTTGCGTCGCATATTTTTACGAGCGCTAAGGTGACAAGCAGTCCGGTAATCGAGCTCCATATTGCTCCGAGGAGATGTATGCTCCATCCGTATAAAGCGTGGAGGGCGTATCCCTGGATGCATGTGTCGGTTATGAATTTAATTGCTGCGAGCACCAGAAGCACACCAACGACGCCTCCGCTAGCTGAGCCGAACTTCATGAAGCCGTTCCAAAATTTAGCCGCTGCGTTCTGAGCGATGTGGTTGAGCGTTTCTTCGTCAAGAAATTCGCGAATTGATACGCTATCGGCTGGTACTTGGTATCCAATTGTTCCCCGAGCGATGTTGTTGAGCAAGGCCGGTTTTTCGGCCGGGAACATAATTCGTTCTCGGAGGTTATTGATGTCGGTTTCGGAATATATGCCACTACTGGCAAGATTTCCAGGTGATGCGTATTTCCATTTTGGTTCCGATAGTGGCGCCAAAGATTGCGATGGCAAAACTTCTGTCGGGTTTGGCGAGAGTCGGTACCAGGTCCCTTCGATTTGGTACTGTGCAGGAACTACGGGGTCGCAATTTATTTGCGTCACTGATTTTACGAGCATTCGTGACGTTGCCGAAAGGTAGTACGACTGGTTCCTGTAGGTGACTGGGAGCTCTTGGTAACACTCTTCGGTTCGCCTTATTTTGCACTCGACGGGAACGCACTTGATAATGTGCGCGACTTCTCCCGCGATGACTGACATATAACTGGGGCCCTTCATGACGGTTCGAGCAAATCTTTCGGGCAATAGCGCAGCAATTGACAACGCGCCTTGAAGTATTTGCCTTTCGAGGTTGCACCTCTGCGTAACTACGTTCTTGTAGAGGCTTTTCATTTGCTTTCGGACGTGTTTTTCGACGTAAATGAATTTCGAGTTGATGTACGAAAACATGTCGAGATTGTTCACCGATATTTTTTTTTGGTGGCGAATGACTGTCCCTTTTCGGTTTTCAGGATGAATAATTTTGGGTGTTCGGTTTTTATGAGCCTATACCCGCAAACGAGGTACTCGGAAGTTTTAGCTAGCGCGAACGTGGTTTGTTCGGTCACGAGCGTGTACACGTCGGGCAATCGCGATCCATCTCCGATTATGGTAAATTTGGAGGCCATTCCTTCGTAGAGAATGTCGTACATCTCGAAGTTGCACGTGTCGGGTGGTTTAGTTTTCCAAAATACGTTGTTTCCATCGATGTCGATCCATCTGCTAATTGGCATTGCGTTCCTGATTGAAGTGTTATCCTCCCGCCTTGCAGATTGACCACTGCCTGGTAGTTGAACAGCGATATCTTCACCGATGCTTGTACGAAAACCCCGCTCCATGTTCCGAACGGGTCGCTGTACTGAGTTCCTTCGCATCTCCCGTTCGCCGACGTCGACCCAGCTAACATGATGCTTCTCGTTGTGGTGTGATGTCGGCTGAATAACCGAGTCGGATAACTCCAGTTTCGTGTACGTGACGGCAAGATGTCTCGTCCAGTTCGTGTAGGTATTCTTGGAAACCGTTCATGACCAATGAATTGTAAGATGACATTCCGCAATAATGCACGAGGCGAGATATTTCGACTCGACATTGTACTACTGCGGTGTCCGAAAATTCTGACAATTGAAGCAGCTGTATGTACGTCTGCGTTGGTTCCGGTTCTTTTAACGGGATGTCGCATTCTTTGACGTCGTTTAGGGACAAAGTCGTGACGTTCAGCGTTGATCCTCCACCGTCGTAACCGACGAGGCCCTCGATTCCGTGTAGCTCTCCGATCAGTACGAGCGTTGCGACTAGGACGAACATGTGACTCAACCTCTGGTCGGCTTTTCCCAATTTCCTCACGTTCTGCAAAAGTATTATTACGATAATTTCGTTTTCCTTAATTTGTTTGCGTGAACTATTTTAGGTTTGCCTCTATGTTTAATTTTGACATTAGAGTCCGTAAGGATTTCGAGAACTTCGCAAGGATCGGTGTATTGATCATAGAATTTTCCGATTTTAGGTTCTTTTAGGAGGAAGACCATATCCCCGACTTTAAAGTTTTGGAAGTTTTGTTTTCGATCGTAGTACGTTTTAGATCTTTCTTTCGCGACTCGCAATTTTTCGGCGGCGAGTTCCTGGAGGCCATGGATTTTTGTGAACAGTCCTCGTAGGTATTCTGCGTACGTCGGCTCTTGTTCTTCGATTCTGTCGCTCTTGGCTGGTTGTCTTGCTAATTTTCCAAACACGAGCTCGTGCGGTGTGAAACCCGTACCCTCGTGCTGGCTGGTGTTGTACGAAAACATGGCCATTTCTAAGGATTCGTCCCAATCATTTTCTTTGTCGACGTAGTGCTTGAGGTACTCGACGAGGACGTGGTGTGAACGTTCGAGGGATCCGTTTGACTGCGGATGGAATGACGTGGTCTTGTACTGTTTGATCCGGAATTTTCTGGCCAAACCTCTCATGAGACCACTGCAGAAATTTGTACCTTGGTCCGTCAGGATTGCCTTCGGCGCACCGAAACGAGTGACGAAGTTTTTAACGAAGGCGTCCGCGATGTCCGATGCCTTCGTGTGCTGTAAAGCGATTGCTAACGAATATATTGTCAAAAGATCTTGTATCGTTAGGATGTTCGTGTTGCCTTTACGAGTAGCGGGGAACGGGCCCAGGATGTCCATCGCAATTTTGTCGAAGGCACTGCCCGGGGTGTCCGTTATCCGCATCGGTTGCCTCGTTTTGACTCGGACGAGTTTTTTCAATTGACAACTACGGCATTGTTGGACGTACTCTTGAATTTGAGCTTTCATGTTTGTCCAGAAGTAATTTTCCCGAATTCGCTTGAAAGTTTTAGTGACACCCTTGTGTCCACCAACCATCGAATCGTGGCACTCTTCAATGATGTCTCTTTTTTCTTCCGGGGGAGGGACGCGTACGAGTTGATCGCAAATCGTGAGTTGTATTGGTAGGTCGTTAACGTGGCTTTCTACCATTGACAGCGTGTCTGCCCAGGGAATATTGTCCAAAACGTTTGTTTTCGCGATGCTTACTGATTTTAACATTAATTCAACTATGACATCGCGAAGAGATTCCATGGACTCGTTCAAATCTTCCCTCGCGACATTAGCTCTCAGATCGTTTTTTATTGGCAACCCGATTAATACGCGGTTCCCAACGCGTTCTACTCCTGCTCGTAAGAGATTGTGATTTTGAAATATCGGTAAGATCAATGCGGATGCCAAATCCTTGGCTCTGTCGTCTACCGGTTGGTTTTTTGTTGCTACGAAAAATACTAGATTATCTTTTCGCATTGATAGTGTGTCCCTGGTTTCAATTATCCTGAAATTTTTGGCCGGTTGCGGCGAACCTGATCTACTCGAGTCGGCAGAAGAATCGGTTGAACATACTGAGACATTATCGGGTGCGACTGAATCTTCGTCGCTGGATATTTCGTTAATTTCGGAATCGTTATCGTTAACAGAATTTGCCGACGGAAGTTCGGTCGCGAAGTTTTGCGAACTGCCGCCCTGTCCTTCGTCAGCCGATTCTCCATGTGCGACTTTTCGTTTTTTCGCGCTGTGAAAGACGATTTCGTCTCCGTCGTCGGATACTTCGGGATGTGCTCTAGTCCGTACCGGTGTTACAAGGAAAACTGATTTATTGCACTCAGGGGAGTTGCGTGACAATGCATCGGCGTTACTGTTTGCCCTCCCCGGCTTGTAAATAATTTTGTATTGATAATTCGCCAATTTGAAACGCCATGCGACCAGTCGATTAGCGGGATCCTTCACCGAGTGCAGCCAAACCAATGGTTTGTGGTCTGTCACCAGTGAAAACTCCCTACCGTAGACGTACGGTCTGAAATAATTTACGCAATACACAATCGCTAAACATTCTTTTCCTATTACAGGGTATTTTTCCTCTGCTTTATTCAGAGGTCGCGATGCGTACGCTATCGGTCGGCCACTGCCTATCTTACCTTGGCTGAGTATACCATCGATCGCGGTCGCTGATGCGTCCGTTGTAATCATAAATGGTGCTGTAAAATCGGGGTGTTGTAACACGGGTTCTTTACAAAGCGAATCTCTTAAAATGGTAAACGCTTCTTCTTGAACACTGGTCCATTTGAAAACCGTCTCCTTTTTTAAGAGTTGGGTGAGTGGTCTCGCGATACCGGGAAAATTGTTTATAAATCGGCGGTAGTACCCGGCCAAGCCAAGAAACTGTTTTATTTTCGTAGGACTGGTCGGCCTTGGATAATCTTTTAACGCCACTAATTTTTTTGGATCCGGTCGGACACCATCTTCGCTTATAACGTGACCTAGGTACACAACCTCTTTACGCAGAAACTCGCATTTATCTGGCTGAAGTTTTAAGCACGCCTTACGTAATCGGTCAGTAAGTTTTTTGAATTTCGATTCGTGTTCTTGCAAAGAACTCTCGTACAATACAATGTCGTCGAGGTATACAAAAAGTTCGATTCCTTGTAATCCACACAGCACGCGATCCATCAGACGTTGAAACATGGCTGGGGCGTCTTTGAGCCCGAATGGCATTCGCGAAAATTGGTAATGCCCGAACGGTGTTGACAATGCCGTTTTCTGCGCGTGTTCCCCGTGGAGTGGAATTTGATGAAATCCACTCGCCAAATCAAATACGGAGAAGTATTTCGCGCTTCCCAATTGGTCGAGGATATCCGTTATGTTAGGAAAAGGATAGGCGTCGCCGATTGTTTTTTCGTTCAATTTACGATAATCGATTACCATCCGCCATGTAGGGTTCCCCTGTGAATCGGCCTTTTTCGGGACGATCCACAACGGTGAGCTATATAGGGAATCTGAGGTCTCGACTATTTTCCCGTCAATCAAATCGCCGATTTGTTTTGTGATCTCGTCCTTATGCGCTGGCGGAAAGCGATATTGTCGCGTAAAGACGGGTTGATCATCGGTCGTTATTATTTTATGCTCGATGACATTTGTTGAATTAAAAAATTCTCCAGGAATTTGAAAAAGATCGTGCGCGTCCATTATTGATTTTTCAACGCTTGCTCGCTCCTCATCGTTAAGATGGTCGAGTCGAAGCAACGATTTTATTTTTGACAATACCGATTTTTTATCAGCTGAATTTGACTTTAACGTCTGGACTCTATGGTCGTGCGTACGACGCTCGTTACTAAGACGACCCCGCGAATTTTCGCTCGGGTCTTGCGGATTTTCTTCGTTGCCCGGCGGTTCACGTGGATCCTCGTCTTTTTCCGATTTTTCGTCGAGGAGCTCAAATGCCTCTAAGGTCACCGTTGATACGGTGAGCTCCACGTCTTTTTCGGTTGTATTGAACGCTCTCATATACGCTACGCCATTTATATTGGACACAGCAGCTTCGCCTATGTAGATCCCGTTTTCAGTTTTTAAACGCGAAACATATCCTTGCTTGATTTCGGTATTTTTAACGCATACGTAATACACGCAACTTGATCGGCTCGGAATTTTTACGGTTTCGCGGTTTTTGAAGGGTAATACGCGGTCCTTCCATTTTACGGCTTCCGCGTCCCAATCTATTGTTCCTCGATTTAATCCATTAAATTCCGCCCCCAAGAGCGCGTCTTGAGTAATTCCGAATGAATTTTCCACTACATGAAACTCCGACGGAGTTCCCAGTATATCTAATATCGTCGATCCGATAGTGTACACGGGTTCGTCAGTAATTACCTGCAGTTTTAGGATATCGTTCGAATTTCGTTTGATTTTGTCCGTTAGCACATGAGTTTTTATTAAATTGGGGTCCGACCCAGAATCTACTAGGAACTTGGTCTTTTGATTTAATTGTGGACCCTCGAACTCTACGACTGGAACGAATGTACTCCGATTTAAGCGGATGTTGACGGTTCGCACTCGTCGTTCGCCTGTACCGGGTTGACAGGGCGCTGTTTCGCGCTGTCCTTGCGGCTTGCACCCTGGGAAGCCGAAGGTTGCTTCGCGTTTTCCGAATTCTCGGTTTCGCGAAGTCGTTTGTAGCAAACGTTTTCCGTGTGGCCTGTACGTTTGCAATACGTACAGGTTGGCCGATTTTTTTCGTTGCCTTTGGGCCGGTTATTATTTTATTCGCTCGAATCACGTCCTTCGGCGATTTCGGATTTTCGTAGGTTTTTATCGGGGTGTTTTATCCAACAGTCTTCGTCGACGTACCCGGATTTTTTACAATACCCGCATTTTGAAAAGTTTGATTTACCCTGACCCGCCGCGTTGGCGTAACTTCTCGCGCCTTTGACGACTTCTTGAAAACGCGTTTTATCGCGTTCCATTTATTTTTCGATCTTTATCGTGGTTTGGTAGGCCGTGGCTAAATTACTGCAACCTTCGAATTTTTATCGTAAACGAAAATCGGGTGGGAGTCCCGCGATGAAGGATTCCATCGTTTCTTCTTCGAGTACCATCCTTTGCATTCGCGATAATCGCCCGGACGGTTCTGTTTCGCCGTCGCAAATCGCCGAGTGGAGATCTTTGACGCGGCTAATGTAATCGAGGACATGTTCCGTTTTGCCCTTTACCACGTTTCCCAATTCGCTCCTGAATTGATTGACTGATTTCGCGGTTCCGAAAATATCTTTGAGGCGGTCGGTCAACGCGGCGACGGTTCCAAACGTGTCGTCTTCGATCGCGGCGTATGTGGCGAGATCATGTCTTTCGCTCTTTTGCATGCACGGGTGAATTTCAGAATTGGGATATTATCGCCGCTGAACGTCGAGACTGATTCGAGTATGTCTTTGAACGATAGGTGCGTACTTAATCCCGTATTAGACTCTGTAACTGGAGGAGTTTCCGTCGACGTATCTTCGGTTCGCGTTCTCAATTCGGCTAATTCGTTTCTGAGTTCCCGTAATTCTCGTCGCAACGCGGAATTAATGTCTTGTGAATCACTGGGTTCGTCTTTATTTTCGCGTTTCTCAATTGCAGGATTTGAATTTTTCTCTACGCCGAGAATGGCAAGTTCCCTCTCTTGAATTTCGATGAGTCTTTCTTCGTATTCTATTTCGCGAGCTCTATTAATTTGTTCAATTTCGATTAACTCGCGTTGTTTATTTTGTAATTGAGTTTGCAATTCGTTTAATTCTTCCTTCGTAAGCGCGTTCGAGCTAAGGGCACCGTTTCCGTTATTTTCACTCATTTTATTCATTTTTATCACTTTTTCACTTGAACAGGGTTTTCACTTGAGGATTTCGCCGGTCAATCGACACCAAATCCCACCGCTGTCACCAAAAATGTTACGTCCCGGTATTATTTGTTCTTACCGAGGTCGTAAACGACGCTTCAGTTTCGGTCAGCTAGGAGAGACCGGGGATTGAAGCGATGTCGAGTGACAGACAAATCCTTTTTGGTTAATAATTTGAATAAAACCCACTTACCTTTTCGCTGATGCTTAAGGTATACGTGACGAGTGGTGATATCTGCGACACGGTCAAGCTGGTTTGGAGATCCCTCGTTTTCGGGCCACCCGGTATGTAGCCGATGGCGATTGGAAAGACACGAGTGGAGAATAACGGGTGGAACCGTTGTTCGCGGATATATTCGCGCGGGTGAAATAAAAACGGAACTCCGCGCGATAAATATTTAAAACAATGAAATTATATTCAAAAGTAACGAAATAAATGTTGCGGTACAATTTAGTTGATGAGCTTGGATTTTAGATTGTTTGTCACAGCGACCAAAACCCGAGGAGAACCGATGGGTTTGGCTCGCGAAGAAAGACTAACTGCTCTTTTGCATTTATCTTACTGACTTCGACTGTCTTGTCGGAGTCAGTCGAGAATGCTTAGGCTGAGGTTCCCATTATCTGCGTTTGATGCATTCAGCCTTTTCTCACGGCGAACCGTCTCACGGCGTTCGTCGCTGCTGACTTGTGTTTTCTTATCTCTAGGCGAGACGGACCGCGAGCGGTTCGTCTCTTCGAATAATTATTTTATTAACGTAATTTATTACGTTAATTATTGATTAAATCCCGCATAATTTTATGGGGCAAAGTATCGAAACGAATCTCCAGGACGTAACAATATATATATATATATATATATATATATATATATATATATATATATTGTTACGTCCTGGAGATTCGTATGTATCTTGTATGTATCGTATGTAATTCGGAGATATATATATATTGAGACGTATAGGTCCGTCTCATGGGGATACCCCCGCCCCTCCTCCCCACTACAACTAGAAATAAAACGACCATTGGGAAGTAGGGAAGGGGGAACAAGAAAAGTCAAGTGGGCAGATACGACCTTCAAGGTCACAAAGCAACAAGCAGACGGAAAAAGTTCGAGAGAAAACGAAAAACAGAAAATAAACAAAAACAGTAGAAAAAGTTAACGACGAGGAAAGAGTCGAGGGAAAGAAAACAGAGAAAGTAACAAAAAAAAACAAAGGAAGCATAAATTTATTTAAAACATGAAAAAAGTTAACAATAAAGGGAATGATGGGTAATCAGTAATGGAAGGGGAATAATAAACAAGAAAATGTGGTATAAAAGAGGAGGACATTTGGAGGAAAGGCACTTCTTCTTCTACTTTTTGTGTGGATCAACTAGTACCGCTCAGCGGAGTACCACCTTTTAAGGAGGGAAAAACTGATGAGAGGAACCTTGAAAAAACAATAAAACGAAAGAAGTCATTAGCATAGAGTAGGAGGTTGTTTTTATCAAGCAGTACCGCTCAGCGGAGTACCACCTTTTAAGGAGGGAAAAACTGATGAGAGGAACCTTGAAAAAACAATAAAAAAGAAAGAAGTCATTAGCATAGAGTAAGAGGTTGTTTTTATCAAGCAGTACCGCTCAGCGGAGTACCACCTTTTTAGGAGGGAAAAACTGACGAGAGGAACCTAGAAAAAAAAACAATCAAAAGAAAGAAGTCAATAGATACCGGAACAAAAACCGGGAAAAGAATAAAAGAAAAACATTAAAGATTAATCAAAGGAGGAATAAATTATAGAGGAGAGATAGAAAATTAGGATCAGGCGAATAGAAAGTGCGAGGAGGTAGCAGAAATACCCGGCGGCAATACACACACACACACACATACAACTAAAAACCGCGAAATATCTGCAAGGGCTCCCGAAATTAGCAGGAGAACCTGAAGGTCAGAGAGGTATCAGAAGTTCAAACACCACACCGACACAAGACACGTAACAAGCGGTAAAATAAGCAAAAGCGGGCACGTGGCGCCATCCGACGGCGTCAGCCAACGTTAGCATAATCGATTACCGACGCGCGATAATTGATTACACTCACGGGGCGTGATTACGAGAGAACGCGCCGTAGCGCGTAAGTCGAAGGCGCGCCGCGATCCACCGCGTCGGGACTCAATAGAGTGGGGGGACACAGGGACGGCAGATAGCACGAGAGCGCGCTCGCGTACCGCACGCAACGAGCGACAGTAGGAAGAGAGGGGATAACGCGCCGCCTTCAGATCGAGCGTGCCACGATCGACACCACTAGGAAACGTGAACCGCGACAGATGACGCCACACGCAACGTAGAGAAATTTACCATCCGAGCGAATCCACTACTCGAGTATTTTACCGACCGAGACGCGATACATTAAAAACACACAAAAAACACTTTAGCGACACAAACAACATACCACACTTGTACACAGGAATCTTTAAACAGTATATCGAGTCAAAAACACTGAATAAGTGTCATTTTATTACCAAATACCTCCAAAACAAAGAGTTTAAATTAATTTCTTCCCTGATCGAGTCCCGAACAAATAAAAATTATTGTAACCAATTCCGACCCGTTACAATATATATATATATATATATATATATATATATATATATATATATATATATATATATATATATATATATATATATATATATATATATATATATATATATATATATATATATATATATATATATATATATATATAAATGAATATCTATATCGGAATCGAAGCCGATTCCTCAACAATATGAATATCTATATACACTTATTGTTAAAGAACGCACCGACGTGCACTAATTACCTTCTGCAATACTTGCCGCTGAGACGTCGTAGCTCCTTACACTTTTTGTTTGCATGCTAGAGTAACGTAATACCGCTAATCGCTGTTTTTCTTTACCTGACGGCAACTTCCATTGCGCTAGAACTTAGCAACTATTGGTTTGACAAAAAAAAGTTTTATATAAAAATTGTAGAAATTTTCATGCTCTACAACTTTGCGTACTACATTCTTTTGCGTATTTCCAAAAATTATCGAGATATTTTCCCAAAACAAAAAGTTGGTTTTTTAATCGACTATATCTCGGCAAATATCAACAATAGAAAAGAGTTTTAAATTAAACAGATGGGAAATTTTATCCTCTACAAAAAAGGTCCACACGATTTTTAACGTAAAACTCACCGTTTCCGGGATATTTGCAAAAAGGCGTTTTTCAAGATGGCGGCTAACGCTCGCGGTTTCGAACGACACACACTTGGTTTTATACTTAGGGGACACACTCTGACATAATCACATACGGATCACTCAGGGCAAGGAGTGTGAAGAGAAAAAGGGAGGGGGGAATAACTAGGGGTTGGGCAGGGAGGGCTGCTACCGGGCTCCGGGTGCAGGAACGATGTGACTCCCACGGTGGATGCTCGACGGCCAGGCTTAAGGGGGGGGAGGGGTTTGCACTTTTGAAAAATCGTTTTTTTTTGTCTTTTCTTATAGTTAAACATTTCAAGAATGTAATCCCAAAATTTCAAGTCAATCAGAGCAAAACTCTCGAAGTTATTGACTCTTTAGTCCCGCTTCTCTAACACTGCAGCTCCAACAGCTGCAGGCGGTCGGAAAGGCAGCGCGCAGCTGACGAGCAGGTATGCAGTTTATTCACTTGGTGATCGTTCTTCCCATTATTCTGTTTCGAAAAGGTTTTATTGAGTAAAAAGAGGTAACAAAAGCCGTATACATATATTATAGGTGTATAATATTTTCTAAAGAGAAGCGAGTTGATTTTGTTTTATTGTCAAGTCAATTGATTTGTCAATATTGTCAATCATTGATTTTATAATTTTGTCAAGAAATTGTCTGATTAAAAATGTCGAGATTGTCTAAAGTTTCAAGAGGTGACCAAACAGATACGAGAACGTATTTGTGCAGATCGAAAAAAGGCCTAATGCATGTAAAAAAAAATAAGGATGGAGCTACTACGAAGAGGGCATCATCGAAAAAGATAAAATTAAATACCAGTACGAGCTCGCCGGAAGACGTTGAAAATCATTATAGATTCATCGATTTTTTGCTTGTTTTCTCAACAATTGCAAGTTTAGTGAAATGTGCTCAGTGTGATGATTCAGTTGCGTTAATAAGTCGTAAAAAAGAAGTTCTTGGCTTTCAAATCCAGGTAAAATGTGCCAATTGTGATCTACGCTATAAACCGTCGAGTGAGAAAACTGGTCATCGCTACGAAACCAATACTCGATTTGTTTTCGTAATGCGTATTTTTTAGCCACATCGTCTTATTTGGATATTATGAAATCGATTTGCTCTTACGTCGAAACGACTGCTGAAAAATTTCTCCTTTTCGCTGCAGACGAAGAAAAAAGAAAACAACGGCAAATTCGGAGTCTGATACTTTGTCCGCTTCTGGCGACGGCACGTGGCAGAAGCAAGGCTTTAGCTCCTTGTTTGGCGTCACTTCATTGATTGGTTATTGGACTGGAAAAGTTATTGATATTTTCGTTAGTAGTTTGTATTGTCAATCTTGCAAATTGTGGGAAAAGAAATTGAATACAACTGAATTTGAAGAGTGATACGAAGAACACGTTGATCATAATAAATGTCAAGCCAATCACACCGGATCATCAGGTAACATGGAAGTAGGCGCAGTAATTACGATGTTTCGCCGCCCAGAGGAAAAGTATGGAGCAAAGATCAGCAACTATGTTGGAGACGGCGATAGTAAAACTTATGGCAATTTAGTGAAAGCGAAACCTTACGGTGAAAATTTCACTATAAATAAAAAAAACGTGTAGGTGACGTGCAAAAGAGAATGGGAAAACATCTACGGGATCTGGCAAAAAATACTGTTGAAGATAAAGTCGTGAAAACAGGAAAAAATTTAGGTAAAAACGGCGAAGTAAAGTACTCGGCGGCAAAGGAAAACTCACCGGAAAAGTAATCGATAATTGGAGTCAATACTCCGGAGCAGCAATAGGACATAATTGTGATTCGGTAGAGAAAATGAAAACTGCCATCTGGGCAATGTACTACCACCAGCAGTCGACGGACGATAACCCTCAACACGATAAGTGCCTGAGCGGCGAGGACTCGTGGTGTCCTTATCAAAAAGCTCTCGGCACAACAGGAGTGGAAAATTTTGAACACAATTACACTCCACTTCCAGAAGATGTCTTACAAGCAATCAAACTGATTTACGAAGATCTGAGCAAGAATAAAATTCTTGAAAGGTGTCTTGGTGGTTTTACTCAAAATGCCAACGAAAGTCTGAACCAGCTAATTTGGAGGATTGCACCGAAAAAATTGCCTGGCAGCAAACAAATCGTTGAACTTGCATCCTACGTGGCTGCATGCACTTTAAATGAAGGTGCTGGTGCTTTTCTCACCTTTCTGTCGGATATGAACGTCAGAATTGGGCCGATCGCTCACGAATACGTAAGATTGGGGGATAACTGTCACATGAACAGGGCCGAGATACAAGCTGACAAGCAGAGCAAAGAAGCCAGGATAAGGCAAAGGCTTGAAAAAAAGAGGCTCTAGATATCGAAGCTGCTGTAGGGAGTCTACTCTATGGAGCTGGGATTGATGATTCAGTGAAAGTTGAAAAAAAAATTTCACTTTTTAGCTTCTAAAACTTTAAACGCGTTTTTCTCGAAACCACTTTTTCGAAGTCCGTGTTCACTGCCATTTGAAAACTACATGACCGATTTATTTAAAACTTGGTACACACTTTCTACACATAAAATACCTCCACCCAACGGTTAGTTTGAGATCTTTTTTTACATTGAGGGGGTTTTCCACCCCCTAAATGGCGTAATTTTTCGTGAAAAATAGCACTTTTCACTTTACATGACTACCAAAAATTTAGAAATGAAAAAAAAATCAAATACCGTTGGGGGGAGGATTTGGTGATACTTTGACTAAATTTTAATGGTACTTGATTTCAGATTATTTCTAGCTGAGATATAGTGAACACCGCAAATCGTGTTTTTCCAAAGGCGTTCTTGGAAAAGCTTTGTCACCGGCTTGTTTGTGGATATTTTCGCGTACAAATTTCACGGAATGTTCTTGAAATGACAATTCACAATGTACAAAAGGTTTCAATAAATTTACTCTATTTATATAGATGAAAAAATTCGCAAAAAAGTGTTTTTTTGACGCTAAAACCCCTACCCTCCCCTTAACGCACGGCGCTCTTACGCCCTAGGCGGTACTTGGCTAGAGACGCAGGAATGGAGGAATGCAGTACGCGAGGCACCAATAAAAGGGATAATTATATATATATATATATATATATATATATATATATATATATATATATATATATATATATATATATATATATATATATTGTGACGTGAATCTTTTACACGTCCTCTTGAAGAGGGATGTCTGGATGTGAATCCTGCTCGGGGCAGATGCCGCGACCACGACGGGATTCCGTAGGGTCCTCCGACTGACAAGATTCCCATTTTCTAATCCCCCCTCCTTTGTTTTCTTTCTTTTATTTTACTACCACGTCCACGGGCGTGAGAGGGAGGGTCGAAAGGCCAGGAGATGGCCGCGCTACGGGAAGCGAGAGCAGCAAAAGCGTCAAGTCCCGACGGGAAGAGAACCCTAGTATCACGGGATAGTAGCGTCGGATGTGCCGCGAGCGCGCCGTAATTCAACGAGACGAGAACGGCGGCGAGCTACCTCCCGCTTCTCCCGCCCTTTCTGTTCGTTCGTCGCTTTGCTCGTTACCAATTTCCGAGCATTCCGAGCGGTTAATATTTGTACGGCTTTCACCCGTTGTCGCCAAGTCCCGGTTTCAATCGCGCGCGCGATGGTCGGGCGGCGCTGTGCCGAAAAAGCGCGCGCCTGCCCCCTCGATTGGGCCACCATACCCGCGCGGGAGAGTGGGTCACGGGGCTGGCACCTCCTATCCCTTACCGTATATAAAAATGTTACGCTTTTTGACCGCTTTGTTTAGTTCTACCTTTCCCCGTGGCGCAAGTAGGTCACTTCTTATTGCCCAGGCGCGAGGCCCACACGGTGTACTTAACCACACCAACGCTGAATACGACTATTTTGACGTTTGGAGTTCAAGCCGCGGTAAAATTACTTATACTCGTGTGCTTATGCCGTGTGTTGTGCACGGTTGTGCCTCAGGGTACCCGCGTAATCCTGAAAAGGTGCATTTTTCACCGTACTAGCCGATCCTCGCATTCGAAGCTATGGAAAGTCTTCGGATTATATGTGTGAGTGTGCATATATGCATAGCCCCTACGCGCGCATCAGGATTGCTCGAGAACAACTAGCACTACGAGTGGCAGAGTAGGACACTACAAACAGAGGATATTTTAAATGGTGCCAGCCCCCTGGAGTGGGCACGTTCTCGCGTGTGCCGAGGATCGGGAGCATGGAGACTAGAGTAAAGGAGCCCAAACGCATGTGGCGGAATCGTCGAAAGTGGATCGTGAAAGTGATAAGAGATCTTGTAGTTCGAAAAATATCCGCAAGCGATACTAACACCTGGTACGGAATAGGATAGGTGGTGGATAGAATAGGTGCGTGAGGACCGGCTTAGCAGTGTTTGTGACATACATACAGTGACATGTTACTGTCAGTTACTGTATATGTGAGTATTCCATATATGTCAGTTACATACAGTTTACGCAGTTTACGCTGTTACGCATCGTTGAGCGATATTTCGGTATTAAAAGTCTTTATAAAATCAAAACAGAAAAAGATCATCCAATAAAGGTAAGAACTCCCTAGTGCAAATTTTTCTACAATTTTTTCATAATTTCTCATATTTTAGTCACATTTGAGATTTTCGGAGAAAAAATGATTTAAAACAGATTCAAGTACTGGTCTATTTCCCAAAAACACATTTTTTTCTGAAGATTCATTATTCCTCATTTTTTTCCCGGAAATTTCTCTTTTTCTTATGACCTGAGTGAACGGCTGCGGAGATATTCGGAGAAAAGTTAAAGATGAAAAGAAATGAGATTTTCGTAAAAAAACTTATTATTATTGTTATTTTTTTCCGGAAATTTCCCTATTTCCTATGTATTGAGTGAACAGCTGCAGAGATATTCGGAGAAAATTTAAAGATGAAAAAAATGAGATTTTCTTAAAACAGAACTTGTTATTATTTTTTTCCCGAACCTTTTCTTTTTCCTATTGAGTGAACGGCTGCGGAGATATTCGGAGAAAAGTTATAGATTTAAAAAAAAGAGATTTTCGTAAAAAAACTTATTACATTTTTTTATCCCTCATAATTTTGAGAAATAATGAATTTCCGAAATGTTTGCAAACATTATTTTCCTTAGGGGGTAACACCACTGTAACGGCCTGCCACCAAGCGTTTTAGACAAGTAATACTTGGGGTAATTATTAAGCATATATTGAAGTATTTGGCAAAACAATTTTATGGGAAAATATTACAAAATGGCGACACTGCAGCAAATTCTTCCGAGGCATGTTGAACTTAAGGTGCTCTGCGGCACGCAGTATAACTTGTGCCAATTTTAATCTGGACAAGATACATTTTTTTAAATTAAATCTAGATGAGTGTAGCTAGTGAACCACGTAGGGGATTTTATAAATATTGATTTTTGAGTAATTGCCGAGTATTTGACTAAAAATGTTCAATTTTTTTTAAGACAGTTATTTGTTAATAAATATTGTTAAAATTAACTTATCGAAAATCCCCTACGTGGTTCAGTAGCTAAACTCATGTCGACTTAATAAAACAAAATTCTTTTTTTTAGATTAAAATTGGCACAGTTATACTGCGTGCCGCAGAGGTTCGACATGCTTCGGAAGAATTGCTGCAATGTCGTCATTTTGTAATATTTTCGGATAAAAATTTATAGCAATATACTTAAATATATGCTCAATAAATACCGCAAGTATTAGTTGTTTATCACTTTTTTTTACAATGAAACCAAGAAGAAAGAACCAATTGAAAAGAAAACCGAGAAAAAAGAACCATTTTTTGAAAAATGAAACCAATAAAGAACCAATTTTTTAAAAGTTAAACCAAGAAGAAAGAATAATTTATTATTTAAGTAAGAATCAACAAGCAAAAAACGCATTTTCGGTAAAAACAAAGTATTTTTCTATACAAGAACAAAGAATCAAAGTATTTTTTATGAAAGAAACAATAAGTAAGAATAGCAAAAGATTTTATTTAATAATTAAAATATTGTACTTTTTCTATTAATAAACATAACTGATGAACAGGTGATCATGCATTTTCATTTTGTTAGTTTGCGTTATTTGATAACCGGAGGAAGTATAATTTGAGCAAACAAAAAGTAAGAATTCATTTTTTATCTATATTTTTTATTTCATATAATTTCCGAGATTTGCCCGTGAGCGTAATTAAAATGATGAAATATTCGGAAAAATTCGGAGAAATTCGGAGAAACTCGGATGTTTGCGTAAAAATAATTGTCCGCAAAACTCCGAAGTCTTCATATTTGTTCCAATTCATAGAAAAATTCGGAAAAATTTTCCGGAAAAATCAAAGTTTTTTGGTAAAAAAATTGCCCTAGGGCTGAACCTTAATATTATGTTTATGCAATTAATTCGCGAATTAGCGAAAATATTGACATCGGCATGTGCAACCACATGTTGATTCATTTTGTCAAATCGTTTGTATTTTTTTTATTGCATGCTATCATCGCCGAATTTAATTATAATTGCCATTAATTTTAATGCTGTTAGAGATTTCTTTGATACAGCAAAAATGTAATGCATGATGCTTGGACAAAAAAACGTTTTTTAGGTTAAATATGCAAATCCTTTAATATAAATACCCCACGCTCCCATTTCGTTATTATGTATTACCTATAATATTTAATTGGATTTATCTTTTGTTTTCAGCTCCGCCATGGGTAAATATTGCGCTTACACCGCATGTCCCTTCCATTACTAGAATATGTAGTTTTCTAATATTTAAGTTGTTGCCCCGCCTGGGGTTTAGATTCGGTTTGGTTTGTTAGTTGGTTTGAGGTTTGATGTAAATTGTATATTCTTTTATTTCTTTTTGTAGTGACAAAAAAATAATTTTCTTGGAAATCCAGTATGCAATATTCACATTGCGGCTGTTTAATCGTACATGTCACTGTATAAAAATAAAACATTTACAGTATAGATCATCTCCAAGTCAAACAATTACTGAAATATTATCATTTGATAATTTAAACAAAAGCATATCAATATTACTCTTCAGTATTACAAGGTGCCCTAATACGAAACAAATATACGACATATTGCGGATTGATTATTTAAAATCACCGCGCGGACGGAGCCCGCAGTGGTAGCGCCGCCAGGCGGGTACAATCCGCGGATTGTTCATCACTTTCACGAGCATTTCGCCAGCATTGCGTTCGGGCTCCTTTACTCTAGTCTCCATGATCGGGAGCATGGAGGTATGGGAAAAGTGACCACAAAATCGAGGAACCGAAGGGTTCCCGAAACCGCTACTTCGTGGTGCTAATGGTTATGAGCGATGGCTTGAAATTAGCTATGCGTGAGAGAGATCGAATAATGAAGCTTCATCAATCGATCGGCCATATTGAATTGTTGAACTGCTGTCGCCGAGTGCGTTGTTATTTTGTGTCGAGTGAGCGTTTTTATTATTGAACAATTGTGGTTTGAACATGGTTTCGGGAACCCTTCGTTTCCTCGATTTTATGTTTTCTTTCCCAATACACAGTTCGGACTCCTTTATGTAGTCTCCATGATCGGGAACTCCCTGCGAGGTATCGAGCCGGACGGACGAGGATGATTCGAGGCACGCGGTCCAATAAGATTTCCCGGCGAGCCAAGCCGCGCTTTCTCGCAACAATCCGGTAACTGTCGACCGTAAGATCAAATCGTCGTCTCGGTGCCATCGCGGCCACGGTCTTTCTCGCGCTTTTAATCCCGTCAATTAAAAGAATCCCCGGGGGGGGGGGGGGGGGTCGAGCAAGCGCGTCCCGCCGAAGGGATGCTTGCCGTGGTCGCGCGCGAGAAGACTCGCCGTTTCGCGTCGGGAAATTTCCGGAGAATTATCATCATTTCGTGTTTATGTGAAATTGTTGTGTGAGAGGGTGATCGCCGTCGTCGATCCCCCGGCTTTGCGGTGGAGTATAAGTGGGACCGGAGAGTAACATCCTTTTTCTTACGAGGACCGGAAAATTCCTAGCGGAGAGCTGGCCTTCCCCCTTACAACAGGACGAAAGCTCGAATCCGTGCAGAGTCCCAACAACTCCGCCCGGTATAGCGGGTGACCCCCCGTCCTACAAAGGATTTTACCGGCTCTGCCTCGAGAGGATGATCGTCGACCGGTGATTTTGGTGTGAGTGGTGATTGGGAGGTTTTTGTATCGCTTCCGCGTACTAAAAAGCTTGGCCGGGTAACCATATAGCGGGGGCCCGGTTTTCAAAATCATAACGAGGCCGGAAGGGGAGAGAGAGGAGAGGCCAAGACGAGCTCGACGTAAATTGTGGGTGTGCGCAGGTGTCGGTCGCAAGTGCGTGTAGATGCGTCCTGTAAAATTTCGTCCCTGAGGGTAACGAGAGAGAATATTGTTCTTCGCGTTGTCCCGTTCCGGAAATGAGTTATTTTTCGTGTATTCCGTTACGGTAAGTATATGATAGAATCGCAAGACTGAGATTTCTTCATTCGAGTCAGATTTTTTTTTATATGTTCCGTTATTTTTGTGTCGTGTGCGGATCCCCCCCTTCTTCCATTTCCTACGACAGCTGCGGCCAAGCCGGGTGTTCTCGTCCTCCCTCCGTCCCGCCGGGCCGATTCTCGGCTGGCGCCTTATACAAATCGTCCGACAGGACAAGGACGGGGTTTTGTGGCCTCACGAATTTCCTTATTCCTTTTCCCTCGTTTTTTCGGTCACAATATACAGGGTGGACCATTCAACGTGGCCACGCTAAATATCTCCGTTGCCCTTAGCGTGACGGAAAAAATGTCAGGAAGTAATTTGATTGATTTCAAAGGGCTCATACAGTGATGAAAATTTCATTTTTTAAAGGTCATAATTCTTTCGTTATCAAGGCTATCAATGGTTTTTCAAATGGGAGCATGTTGTCTTTAATTAACACGGTGTAGCGAATATTCAGACAAATCCAACGCCCTATGATATCATGACCTTGAACAGTTGTTACAATAAATTTTCTGCACAAAAAATCAATCACATCATACGGATATTCTTATTGTCAATGCCATCGCGATTTTCCGTTTTATACGTGTATTTCGGTGAAAAATCATTTCAAGGCCATGATATCATAGGTCGTTGGATTCGTCTGATTATCAGCTATAACGTCTAAATAAAAACAAAAACATGTTCCTATTCGAAAAACCATTGATGACCTTGAGAATGCAAAAAACTACGACGTTGACAAAAATGAATTTTTCACCACTTTATCAGCCCTTCGAAATCAATCGAATTACCACCTGATATTTTTTCGTCACTCTAAAGGTAACGGAGATATTTGGGGTGGTCACGTTAAATGGTCTACCCTATATATATATATATATATATATATATATATATATATATATATATATATACGAGAATATAAAAATAAAGGTAATTAGAACGACGCATTAAAAAAAAAAAGAAAAGAGTACGTCTGGGCCGTGCGAGGGTGGCATGCCGGGAACACCGATCGCGAAGGGCTCGACTCGCACACTTTATTAACAACGCGAACAAGGGGCATTGGGGGCGGGTGGGTGACTCTATATAATATTTTATTTTATTCGCAACGGGGTTTGTTGGACGCTAGCTCCGAAAAGCAGTTTCTCAAATCAATTGGCAACGGGGATCTCAGGGACGCGGGGTTTCTCGTACTCGATGTACTCGTTAAAGGAGGGGCGGGTGGGAAGGGGCACGGCTCGAATAATTCTTTAGTCCAAAATAATATTTTGGACTCTATGATAAAATTTTCCGGCTTTTATTGCGAGCAGCTTTGCTACGGAACCGTAATTTGTTATGATGCGCGGGGTCGCTCGCTGGCCGGCCGAACCGAGAGAGACAGATATAGGCGCGCGCCCCTTAGCGGGCCGGCGAGTACCCGGCTCGAGCTACAAACTCACTTTACAGTGAAATGGGGGGGGGAGCAGTAGTAGATGTACTAGGGGGGTTCTGACCCAAGGGGAGGTGGTGTGTCAAGAGTGGTGAAGCCAAGGAGGCGCCACCGTTGAGGGGAGGTCGCCGGGCGCGTGTGACGTCACAGAGAGGCCTATGTGGTGGGGGGTCATGTGGTCCGCGGAGCGACTGGCGGCGGGGGGGGGGGGGAATCCGCCGTCGATCTGTGTGTGTGTGTGTGTGTGTGTGTGTGTGTGTGTGTGTGTGTGTGTGTGTGTGTGTGTGTGTGTGTGTGTGTGTGTGTGTGCATGCGCGCGTGCGTGCGTGCGTACATGCGTGCGTACGTGCATGTGCATACGTGCATGTGCGTGCGTGTGTGTGTGTGTGTGTGTGTGTGTGTGTGTGTGCGTGCGTGCGTGCGTGCATGCGTGCGTGCGTGCGTGCGTGCGTGCGTGCGTGCGTGCGTGCGTACGTAGAGGGCTAAGAAAAGGTGCATGAATTTATCCAGATGTTCTTTTTTTCTTACGTTGAGCGCCAGGGACCGTCATACCCTATCGTTTCGCATGTGTAACTCGAGCCTCATCATTCCATAGGATCACACTTGAAGACCCATAAAATTGTACGACAGCATGCGACGAAGACAGTGATCCGGGGAAAAAAATGCATTTCCATTTTACAGGGCTTTAGTATTTCATCTCTAAATGATAATATATATAGAGAGTGCAACGTCGCCCGATCATTTTCGGTGAGATATTCGTAGTTCACACAGCCCATGACGCCCCGGTTCAATCGATTTATTCGCTGCTGGTCCACTATGATTTCACGCACATAATGGACTCCCTTATCTGAGGCATCACCCAATCCACTATCAAATGATTCCGTATCACTGTCCATCTCGGCCAGTTCCATGTCATCATGTGCAAGCACTTCAATGTCCGCGCACTCATCATCGTCATCATCGGCGATATCAATAACGTCTTCGTCTACCCCAACTTCCACTTCGTCGTCATGGGCGATATTCACGACAACCTCCATCTCATCATCGACGAGATCGATCACTTCAATTTGGTTCGACATTTTTCTTAACTGATTTTCCGTTTTCCGACTCTTCCACAAGGACACCTCGGAGGTTGAAGACTGGAATGGCGAAAACTGCTGTTCCGATCCTTCTTCGGATTTCGATTTTTGGATCCTCATAGGCTTATAGTAGGGTGGGGGCTTATTGTAGAAAAAAACCTTGCAAGATAGTGCATCCTGGCCAGGGGATAAACGAAAAGTTTTTTTTTCTTTAACTATCCCTGTAGGGGTAGGCATCTGCTGTCCAGAAAAGTGTGCACTCATAGAGGTGAAAGCTGGCCAGGCTCGCCAATCATTGACTTTCGCGATCTCTACAGAACCGCGTCTAGGTCATGGAGACGGAACTGGCGTATTATAAAGAGCATCTTAGAGTTTTTAATATATATTGCCACGTGTTCCAGTATGTATGAAGTCCAGCCTGTCACGAATCATAGCGCTCTTCGGAGAGCAACATCAAACCTATTCAAGTGACACTTGAGGCTATACAGTTTTTACCAAATCAGCCATATTCTAAAGACAATTTTTTTTGTTCGTCGACGTTCAATGCCAGCCTCCGAGCATAGGGAACATTTTGAAAAAATAACATTCCGCTCAAGTAACGTCTTGGCTATCTAAAACACGTACGAAAACGAGGTATTTATTACAAAACGATCAACTTTGTGGATCTATGGCCGGAGAATTTTTTTTTTAGGCTTCGACCACTGATCCCACTGCCTGCACCATTTGAGCATAGATGCACTCGCGGTCTGGAATACTCACAAAAATACTTTTCTTTTTTGCTCCCGTTGAACCCCGATCGGCTCGTTCTGCGTGTGTATTTATTTTTCATGTTTTCCACGTTAAAAGATATCAGCGTGATATGGAAAAACTCTGGTGGAGGTGATTCTATTACATTTTCCGAGCTCGAAGGGAACGACAAAAATATTTTCTGATGGGAGACCATTTTTAATCGTCGGCAGCGCTCAAAAGTGGCCACACTTTGAATGAAGCAGTGAGTTCACATATCTCTCTGGCAAGACTTTTCAACTCGTTAATATGGAGAACAACAATGAACCATCAGAAGAAATCTTGCACAACCAAGCCACGCTCTTAAGTTCGATCGACGACTTAGCTGTGTGGGAGATACAGATCGTCGAGTTCATCGAAGTACTGAAATCGCAAAGCCGAATTAAGCGCCAACGATTATCAACCAAACATCAATAGTCATTGATAGGCCAAATACCGAATCTGGAAGGATTGAAGTATTTCATGTATAGGCATTCTATATGCATGGGTGCAGGACACAGCGGTGATGGGTTAATGTGGCGAGAACTCGACTTGAACGCGTGATGGTCTATACTTTAACTTCTGCTCGATGAATTTCAACAACGTGGAAGTGGTTGAGCTTTACAAAAGATACGTAATCTTACAATAAATGTAAATAAGTATAAATCAATACGCCTTAAATGTTTTATCTCATTGCCACGGGAAATAATGATTATGAGGGCTGCGATTAATGTGCAATCAAGAGATAATGCACGTTTCGCATGGGTGGCAGTCACAGCTTTATACCCAGCTGAACGAAACAGTGGCCACGGATCTTCTTACATGCATTATTCAACGGTATTGAATCTATCGAATATTAGATTCCCAATAACTATAGGTCAAATTAAAAAAAAATTGTGCTTCAAAACAATTTATCCATTAATGTGTGTACCACCGAAGAAGACATTGCTCCGATACGCATGGCTCAACATAAAAAGAAGAAAAGCATATCAATTTGCTATACATACAAGATACCGAAGATAACAATGTATGACATATCACATGGATAAAGAACCTGTCAAGCCTCGTGAGCGCAGAACAGAGACAACCATTAAAAAATATATGTATTCCATCGGTGTATGAAGTTAAAACAATTACTATATCGTCATATGTGCTAGACGAATTAAACAACAATCTATTATTTCGCCGGTGTCGGCATTACTTTAGATCAACGGATAAACTGCAATCACATGAGATCGATTATGGAGCAATAAAGCACTGCGCCATCCGACTATCAAATGATACTAATAAGTGGCTTCAAATCATCAACTCCAATTGGAATGCAACACATCCATTCACTGTAAATGCCTACTTGGAGTGTTTTCTTAAACTAATTATAGAGAGAAGATGAGAGTGTGCAAAGACTGATGCGAAGAACGTAGCAGAGGATATGTATCAATATCATGAAGTATTTACTATTGATTACCACATGTGTTTTTCATATGATGAATCACTATCATAGTATCGATCACATCACAGCGCCGATTTCATATCATAGTTTGTGACAGAACTGGAAAAACTAGTGCTGCACATAAAATATATTTTCTACGAAAATTAATGCTAGTCATGAGTTACTTCTAATACCTTCACGCTATGGCAATAATTGTCCATTCAGTCATCATCAACTACTAGAGGTAGAAGTTGAATTACTCAAGATACAATGGCGTATGCCCCACATAATATTAGATGAGATCAATAAATTATCATTACATCGACCATTGGAAAGTGGGCGATACTTGAATGTGGGTTTTCGCTCTTGGGATCTATACGACTGTCCATCGCTTCAAAGCACAACGAAACATTCATGGACCGTAAAAGCAGCCTCCCAACTAGAGAAACCAAAATATGTAATTGGTGCGGTGCAGACTGGTAAAAGAGATAATGTATGGCAAAGGACATTATATTATTCACCGACTGCAAACTCACAAGTGCTAAACTTTATGTCAATTCAGGATTCTTTTCTCAAGATGACTCGAATAATGACTTCAAAAAAGTTTCGACATTTTGTTCAATAGGTACTCTCGATTTTGTAAATACCATTATGACTGCAATAGTGATTGTTCTTTACTAACCATCGCTGAGTCTTAATGTAACGACCCTCTCACGGTTGATGATTGATCGCATCAGAAATATGTAATTGGTGGCTGAATCATAAAGATTCATGCAAATAAAATAAATGTAACATTATGTACTTTTTATTCTCCTCACCCCGTACTTAGTTATGTCAGCATCACCAGCTATCGGATTGTGCAACTGAAAACAATATTACTTTCGAATGTGAAACTCATTTTTTTTGTATGGAATTTGATTGAAAATAAATTAATATAATCGCCCAATGATAATCGAAGACATGCATCGGTATACGTTCGTTAGACGTTCATGAGCCGTTTGTTGGAAGTTTGCGAGGCATTCGAAGATTTTCGATAATCGTTCATGAAACGTTCCAGAGACTTCCGAAGACATTCATACGATGTTCGAAGCCATTTAAGAGACGTTCGAAAACATTCATAAGGCGTTTGAAGACACGCATGAGGGGTTCAAAAAGTTTCAAGAGCCTTTCTACGACGTTCATGAGACGTTTGAAGATGTTCGTGAGACATTCAAGAGACTCTCGAAAACGTTCATAAGACGTTTGAAGACATTCATGAGAGGTGCGAAGACCTTCGGAGACATTCGAAGACGTTCAAGAGATCTGTGACGATATTTATAATACGTTTAAAGACATTGGTGAGGGGTTCGAAGTCGTTTAAGAGACTTTAAAAGACATTTACAAGGGGTTTGAAGACATTCAAGAAACTTTCGAATACGTTTAAGACACTTTCGACGACATTCATAATACGTTTGAAGACATTCATGAGGGGTTCGAAGACGCTTAAGAGAGGCTTTCAAAGACATTCACGAGGGCTTTGTCCAAAGACATTCATAATCCGTTTGAAGACATTCAAGAGACTTTCGACGACATTCATAAGACGTTTGAAGAGGTGCATGAGGCCTTCAAAGAGTTTCAAGAGTCTTTCTACGACGATCATGAGACGTTTGAAGATGGTCGTGAGTTATTCAAAAATCTTTCGAAAACGTTCATAAGAAGTTTGAAGACATTCTTGAGAGGTGCGAAGACCTTCAGTGACGTTCGAAGACATTCAATAGATCTTTAACGATATTCATAATACGTTAGAGACATCGATGAGGGGGTTCGACGACGTTTTAGAGACTTTCAAAGACATTCACGAGGGGTTTGAAGACGTTCAAGAAACTTTCGAATACGTTCAAGAGACTTTCGACGACATTCATAATACGTTTGATTACATTCATGAGGGATTCGAAGACGCTTGAGAGACTTTCAAAGACGTTCACGAGGGGTTCGAAGACGTTTAAGAGACTTTCGACGGCGTACATAATATGTTTGAAGACATTCATGTGGGGTTCGAAGATGCTTAAGAGACTTTCAAAGACATTCACGAGAGGTGCGAAGACATTCAGAAACTTTCGAAGACATTCAAGAGATCTTTAACGATATTCATAATACGTTTGAGACATCGATGAGCGGGTTCGACGACGTTTTAGAGACTTTCAAAGACATTCACGAGGGGTTTGACGACGTTCAAGAAACTTTCGAATACGTTCAAGAGACTTTCGACGACATTCATAATACGTTTGATTACATTCATGAGGGATTCGAAGACGCTTGAGAGACTTTCAAAGACGTTCACGAGGGGTTCGAAGACGTTTAAGAGACTTTCGACGGCGTACATAATATGTTTGAAGACATTCATGTGGGGTTAGAAGATGCTTAAGAGACTTTCAAAGACATTCACGAGAGGTGCGAAGACATTCAGAAACTTTCGAAGACATTCAAGAGTTCTTTGACAATATTCATAATACGTTTGAAGACATCGATGAGAGGATCGACGATGTTTTAGAGACTTTCAAAGACATTCACGGAGGGTTTGAACACGTTCAAGAAACTTTCGAATACGTTCAAGAGACTTTCGACGACATTCATAATACGTTTGATTACATTCATGAGGGATTCGAAGACGCTTGAGAGACTTTCAAAGACGTTCACGAGGGGTTCGAAGACGTTTAAGAGACTTTCGACGGCGTACATAATATGTTTGAAGACATTCATGTGGGGTTCGAAGACGCTTAAGAGACTTTTAAAGACATTCACGAGAGGTGCGAAGACATTCAGAAACTTTCGAAGACATTCAAGAGTTCTTTGACAATATTCATAATACGTTTGAAGACATCGATGAGAGGATCGACGATGTTTTAGAGACTTTCAAAGACATTCACGAAGGGTTTGAAGGCGTTCGAGAAACTTTCGAATACGTTCGTGAGACTTTCGGCCACATTCATAATACGTTTGAAGACATTCATGAGGGGTTCGAAGACGCTTGAGAGACTTTCAAAGACCTTTACGAGAGGTTCGAAGACGTTCAAGAGACTTTCGACGACATTCATGATACGTTTGAAGACATTCATGTTGGGTTCGAAGACGTTTAAGTGACTTTCAAATACATTCACGGGAGGTTTGAAGACATTCAAGAGGCTTTCGAAGACGTTCAGAAATCTTCGACGACATGCATAATACGATCTTCGACGACATCCATAAATCGAAGACATTCATGACGTTTGAGTTTCGCTGTCATACATTCCCAACAATTCGCTGTCATACATTACAAACTCAAACGTCATGAATGTCTTCGGTTTTGCTAGACGAAAGTTTAGCACTTGTGAGTTTGCAGTCGGTGAATAATATAATGTCCTTTGCCATACATTATCTTTTTTACCAATCTGCACCGCACCATTTACATATTTTGGTTTCTCTAGTTGGGAGGCAGCTTTTACGGTCCATGAATGTTTCGTTGTGCTTTGAAGCGATGGACAGTCGTATAGATCCCAAGAGCGAAAACCCACATTCAAGTATCGCCCACTTTCCAATGGTCGATGTAATGATAATTTATTGATCTCATTTAATATTATGTGGGGCATACGCCATTGTATCTTGAGTAATTCAACTTCTACCTTTAGTAGTCGATGATGACTGAATGGACAATTATTGCCATAGCGTGAAGGTATTAGAAGTGACTCATGACGAGCATTAATTTTCGTAGAAAATATATTTTATGTGCAGCACTAGTTTTTCCAGTTCTGTCACAAACTATGATATGAAATCGGCGCTGTGATGTGATCGATACTATGATAGTGATTCATCATATGAAAAACACATGTGGTAATCAATAGTAAATACTTCATGATATTGATACATATCCTTTGCTACGTTCTTCGCATCAGTCTTTGCACACTCTCATCTTCTCTCTATAATTAGTTTAAAAAAACACTCCAAGTAGGCATTTACAGTGAATGGATGTGTTGCTTTCCAATTGGAGTTGATGATTTGAAGCCACTCATTAGTATCATTTGATAGTCGGATGGCGCAGTGCTTTATTGCTCCATAATCGATCTCATGTGATTGCAGTTTATCCGTTGATCTGAAGTAATGCCGACACCGGCGAAATAATAGATTGTTGTTTAATTCGTCTAGCACGTATGACGATATAGTAATTGTGTTAACTTCATACACCGATGGAATACATATAGTTTTTAATGGTTTTCTCTGTTCTGCGGTCACGAGGCTTGACAGGTTCTTTATCTATGTGATATGTCATACATTGTTATCTTCGGTATCTTGTATGTATAGCAAATTGATATGCTTTTCTTCTTTTTATGTTGAGCCATGCGTATCGGAGCAATGTCTTCTTCGGTGGTACACACATTAATGGATAAATTGTTTTGAAGCACAATTTTTTTTTAAATTTGGCCTATATTTATTGGGAATCTAATATTCGATAGATTCAATACCGTTGAATAATGCATGTAAGAAGATCCGTGGTCACTGTTTCGTTCAGCTGGGTATAAAGCTGTGACTGCCACCCATGCGAAACGTGCATTATCTCTTGATTGCACATTAATCGCAGCCCTCATAATCATTATTTCCCGTGGCAATGAGATATAACATTTAACGCGTATTGATTTATACTTATTTACATTTATTGTAAGATTACGTATCTTTTGTAAAGCTCAACCACTTCCACGTTATTGAAATTCATCGAGCAGAAGTTTAAGTATAGACCATCACGCGTTCAAGTCGAGTTCTCGCCACATTCACCCATCACCGCTGTGTCCTGCACCCATGCATATAGAATGCCTGTACATGAAATACTTCAATCCTTCCAGATTCGGTATTTGGCCTATCAATGACTATTGATGTTTGGTTGATAATCGATGGCGCTTAATTCGGCTTTGCGATTTCAGTACTTCGATGAACTCGACGATCTGTATCTCCCACACAGCAAAGTCGTCGATCGAACTTAAGAGCGTGGCTTGGTTGTGCAAGATTTCTTCTGATGGTTCATTGTTGTTCTCCATATTAACGAGTTGAAAAGTCTTGCCAGAGAGATATGTGAACTCACTGCTTCATTCAAAGTGTGGCCACTTTTGAGCGCTGCCGACGATTAAAAATGGTCTCCCATCAGAAAATATTTTTGTCGTTTCCTTCTAGCTCGGAAAATGTAATAGAATCACCTCCACCAGAGTTTTTCCATATCATGCTGATATCTTTTAACGTGGAAAACATGAAAAATAAATACACACGCAGAACGAGCCGATCGGGGTTCAACGGGAGCAAAAAAGAAAAGTATTTTTGTGAGTATTCCAGACCGCGAGTGCATCTATGCTCAAATGGTGCATGCAGTGGGATCAGTGGTCGAAGCCTAAAAAAAACTTCTCCGGCCATAGATCCACGAAGTTGATCGTTTTGTAATAAATACCTCGTTTTCGTATGTGTTTTGGATAGCCAAGACGTTACTTGAGCGGAATGTTATTTTTTCAAATTGTTCCCTATGCTCGGAGGCTGGCATTGAATGTCGACGAACAAAAAAAATTGTCTTTAGAATATGGCTGATTTGGTAAAAACTGTATAGCCTCAAGTGTCACTTGAATAGGTTTGATGTTGCTCTGCGAAGAGCGCTATGATTCGTGACAGGCTGGACTTCATACATACTGGAACACGTGGCAATATATATTAAAAACTCTAAGATGCTCTTTATAATACGCCAGTTCAGTCTCCATGACCTAGACGCGGTTCTGTAGAGATCGCGAAAGTCAATGATTGGCGAGCCTGGCCAGCTTTCACCTCTATGAGTGCACACTTTTCTGGACAGCAGATGCCTACCCCTACAGGGATAGTTAAAGAAAAAAAAACTTTTCGTTTATCCCCTGGCCAGGATGCACTATCTTGCAAGGTTTTTTTCTACAATAAGCCCCCACCCTACTATAAGCCTATGAGGATCCAAAAATCGAAATCCGAAGAAGGATCGGAATAGCAGTTTTCGCCATTCCAGTCTTCAACCTCCGAGGTGTCCTTGTGGAAGAGTCGGAAAACGGAAAATCAGTTAAGAAAAATGTCGAACCAAATTGAAGTGATCGATCTCGTCGATGATGAGATGGAGGTTGTCGTGAATATCGCCCATGACGACGAAGTGGAAGTTGGGGTAGACGAAGGCGTTATTGATATCGCCGATGATGACGATGATGAGTGCGCGGACATTGAAGTGCTTGCACATGATGACATGGAACTGGCCGAGATGGACAGTGATACGGAATCATTTGATAGTGGATTGGGTGATGCCTCAGATAAGGGAGTACATTATGTGCGTGAAATCATAGTGGACCAGCAGCGAATAAATCGATTGAACCGGGGCGTCACACAGTAGGAGAAAAGCCCAAAAACCTGGCCAAAACCCCAAAAAATATATTTTCGAAATAGGGTCAGTTGAGTAGTCATTCAGGTAGAGGACTAGTAACTGCATTCTATTGTGGAAGGGAAAGCCCTTTAAGTGTATACCTCCGCCGCAGCGTCAGTTGGCAGTGAGTGTTCGTGAAGAGTGTACGTGTCACGCGCCGAACAGACGAAAATAACGCTGACTTCAAAAACCCATAACTTTAAAGTGACGGGTTTAATTTCAATTCTGCAACATGGATACGACTTCTGGAGGTATGTAGAACATGTTTTTACATCGGTTGAATCGAAAGTTTATGTATAAATGATTGAAATGTAGTATAGCCTTCGGCATAAATATAATTGAATAATTTTGAAAACTTATATTTTCAACGGTCCGAAAAGTTATATATTTTGTCACATTTTGCAAAGCTCCTAGTCTCGGCCTTTAGTTTAATGTATAAGCTTTCGAAATTTACAAGAGTTACCTGCGGAAAACGTGCGTCTTGTCCGTTATGATTTTTTTCGCATCGTGCGGTAGCCGAGCGTGCACGCGGCACTATTGAGCAGCCGCTGCGCCTCTACCTGAGAATGGGTGAAGTAGCATCATAACGGACAAGACGGCTGTTATACGCTTGAAATAAATTATTTTAATATATATGTATGTGTATATATATATATATATAAATTTTCTGTGATTTAATTATGATATATACGTATGCATATATATATATATACATATTAAAATCAACCACATAAAAATTTCTTAAATATGAATGAAATGTTATAACATTCGAATAAAATATTTGAATATATATATATTATATAGTAAGCAAAGCTTTCTTTTAACCAAATCCATGTCAATATTTTCTGTCTAATTTTCTTAAAATTATTTCAATTATTGCGGTTATTTATTTGGTAAAATAATGTACATTGTTCAAGTTTTTGTATTAATTGAAAATTTTATCTTTTCCTTTAACACCAATTTTCTACAATTTTATGTCTTTATTACAGGATCCGGTTACAAAGAATTGGTGCTGACAAGGAAAGAAGTATTTCTGATAATCAGCGAGCATTTATCCGATAAATTCGCTTCCTTGATCGAATTTATGGTAGAAAAAATTTCCAAGGACACCGGACGTACAGTTGTAGTGCCTGAGGACTCGAAACAGACTTTTTCGATACTCTTCAATCAAATGAGAACGAGGTGGCAACAAGCTCACAGAAAATCCTGTGTATTTTTCAAGAATAACGGTGAATGGCTTAGCAAGCAGGTATGTTTTGCCGCACCTACAGACACTGTAGTAACAAGCCCGGGTAATACGGGCGGCCGCCCGTCCCTTGAGTTTACAATGTCCAGTGAAAGATCTAAACGAAGGAAGACCCAAGATATTCGTACATCGTTCAACTCGGTCGAGTTAGCATACGCTACTCAGATGAGCCTTCGCTCTTCAGGACAATCCGACGCCGCAAAAGTTATTAAGGACGTAACAATGACGAGTCCTTTAAGAGCTTCCAAGTATCGTAAAGCTTACTCAGCAACGGATGAAATTACTTTATCCGAAGAGGCTGCACTTTCCGCTATGATTGAATATAAATTCTCCAAGAGTACTTACCAGGGAATGAGAAGATTAGGGAAGGAAAATAACTGTAAGCTATATCCGTCTTACGAAAAAGTGATGAAAGCAAAAACGCGTTGTTATCCACCACGTGATGCAATCAGGATTACAGAGAGTAGTGCAGAAGTCCAACTACAGGCACTATTAGATCATACAGTTGAACGTATTTTACTCGTCCAAAATGTACTCATTCAAAGATTGACTCCGGATAATGTTCGTAAAATGGACTTGATTTGCAAGTGGGGTTGCGATGGAAGTTCTGGGCAAAGTGAATATAAGCAGACGTTCAGTGATGACAGCAAATCTGATGCGCATGTATTCTTTACTTCAGTCGTGCCATTACAACTCGTGTGTTATGATCAACAATCGAAGGAAGAAATAGTTGTTTGGAAGAACCCCAGACCCTCGTCTCCACGATTTTGTAGACCGCTTAGACTACTGTTTCTACGCGAAGACACAGAGTCAACACTTAATGAAGTCCAAATTGTTGAAGAACAAATAAAGTCACTTCGTCCATTCGAAAGTGTAATAGATGGAAAAGAAATCTCCGTAATGTACAAGTTGTTGTTCACCATGATAGATGGTAAAGTTTGCAACGCTGTATCATTGACGAAATCTGCTCAACGGTGCTATTTGTGTGGAGCAACCAGCAAAGATTTTAATGCCATCGACACTGTATTGCAAAGGGAAATCAATGAAACAAATTTGAAGTTCGGATTGTCGACGCTGCATGCGTGGATACGGTGCTTCGAGTATTGCTTACACGTGTCTTACAAACTCGGCATTAAAAAATGGCAAGCTCGAAGTGCCGAAGAAAAAAAAATTACCCAGGAACGCAAGAGGGCCATTCAAGAAGGATTCAAGAAGCAATTGGGTCTAAATATCGATCGCCCAAAGCCTGGATACGGCAGCAGCAATGATGGCAACACAGCTCGGCGATTCTTTGAAAATTCGACGGTTTCCGCTGCGATAACGGGGGTCAACGAAGAAGTTATTAAACGCTTGTACGTAATCCTACAAGTTATATCGTGTGGCCACGAGATAAACTGTGAAAGATTTGAACAGTATGCTATTGAAACGGCAAGAAAGACCGTTGCATTATACCCTTGGTACTCCATGCCTACTTCGGTGCACAAACTATTAATTCATGGTCCAGTGATAATAACTCATGCTCTATTACCAATCGGCCAATTATCCGAAGATGCTTAGGAAGCTCGAAACAAAGACATCAAACGATATCGAGAAGATTTTGCGCGAAAAAGTTCCAGGGTTAAAACTATGGAAGATGTTTTTCATCGGCTCTTAGTTACTTCTGATCCGTACATTTCAAGTGTCAGAAGACTACCACAGAAGAAGCTGAAGAGTTTGTCGCCGGAAGCTGTAGCGATGTTGATCGCTCCTAAAGTGACTGCTGCAGCAGACGAATTTTGCGCCGAGATTGAAGCCGTGCCGGGAGTTGTAATAGATACAAACTCGGATAATGATTCTGACTCCGACTCCGACTCCGATTACGATTTTGATTAAGAATAAAATTTTCTATTTTTGAAACGTTCCGTATGTATTTTGGAAATAAAAATAATAATTGCGTAGAATACACTGTTCACGTTTATTTTATTATGATGATTTTTTTAAATATATTAATTTATCTATTTAGCAGGATACTCGGCCATTTTGTTTATAACAATTTGCTGTAAGCTCTTTGTTGCAAGTTATAAACAATAGATATCGGATTGGTAATCAGCGACCTTGAAAACCCGTATATACCAATTTTTGTCAACATCTGGTAACTTTTTAACGTTCATGTCGGCCATATTGGATCGGCCATTTTTTTTACGATAATTTGGCTTGCGGATTGCTTAATCAGCGACCTTGAAAACCCGTAAATACCAATTTTTGTCGACATCTGGCAACTTTTTAACATTCATGTCAGCCATATTGGATCGGCCATTTTGTTTACGATAATTTGGCTTTCAGATTCGTAATCAGCGACCTTGAAAACCCCTGTAAGCCAATTTTCATTCCCGTCAAAGGTCATTTGAGGTTTTGGCCAGGTTTTTGGGCTTTTCTCCTACTGTGCGTCATGGGCTGTGTGAACTACGAATATCTCACCGAAAATGATCGGGCGACGTTGCACTCTCTATATATATTATCATTCAGAGATGAAATACTAAAGCCCTGTAAAATGGAAATGCATTTTTTTCCCCGGATCACTGTCTTCGTCGCATGCTGTCGTAAAATTTTATGGGTTTTCAAGTGTGAACCTATGGAATGATGAGGCTCGAGTTACACATGCGAAGCGATAGGGTATGACGGTCCCTGGCGCTCAACGTAAGAAAAAAAGAACATGTGAATAAATTCATGCACCTTTTCTTAGCCCTCTACGTAACACACACACACACACGCACGCACGCACGCACGCACGCACGCACGCACGCACGCATGCACACACACACACACACACACGCACACGCACATGCACGTATGCACATGCACGTACGCACGCATGCACACACACACGCACGCACGCACGCACACACACACACACACACACACACACACACACACACGTATATATATACATATATATTGTGACGGGTATCGCGTGTTAACGTAGGCGGAGGAAGGGGAAGGGGGGATCACTGGTTCAACACGAAATAAAATTCAAATATAATTTAATCAATGTAAAACACTAGGCTCAATGCAAAAAAAGTTGAGTGATAAATTACAAAAAGAAATAATAAAGGGAGACTCGATATAATTTAAAGATTTCGCAATAAAGATAATAATTTGGACTCGAATTATTTGACGGGTTACTGGACACGCGAAGTCCCAACGTTATTTCTCGACCCGTTTAAATATTTTCTATTCTACAAATTCAATCAATTGGGCGCTAGCCCTTCTCGGGCAACGCTCTTAATGCGTACTCAATATAAAAATAAACAGAAGAAAAAAACCAAAACAAACGCGGCCTTCGGCCGGCAAGCGCGAGACTCGATACGAATGGAAATGGAGATGTCTCCGGGTATCTGGGGACGGAAGGGGTTCTCGAACACGATGGCCACTTAACGTGGACCACGACTATTTTAAAATTAACTTTACAATACTCGAATTAATAATGCACAAAGACCAAAAATATCCGAATAACTAATACTAATACTAAATCGCGTCGCGATTTCCTCTCGCGGGAATTGTTACCCGAGCCGGCCGACGGTCGTGCTACACGAGGCCGCCGCGGCTACGTGCGCGCGAGGGAAATTCCGCGAGGGACACCGGCGATCCGCCATGGACACCTTTTTACACTTTCTTCGCAAATAATTAATGCACTAATTCTCGGCCAATGGCTCGAATCGCTCGCACTGATTTTTAAGTTCGTAAATCTAATTTACACTTTATTAAAGCGACGCGCACGGAAACGGGACGACGATCGGGAATGACGGGGGAGGGGTGAAGGGAACGAATTTTAACGGTCGCCCGTGCGACCAAATTTCCCGAACTGATTTCAGCGGCTTTTGTTAGCCGCTCTTGTGAAAGAGAAAAGGGAAAAACTTACAGTTTCGCTGGGAAGTCCTTCTCAATCAATTTGCAATTCATCCGTTTTTCCTCGTCTATATCCGCTTCTCCGTCTACTCGGTTCGGGTTTTCGCTTCGTTTGCTTTTCGCTCTATTGGCTATCTCGCTTGACCACGCTCGAGGACTAAGTGCCGGACCACATCGGCCGGCTTCCTCGTCTCGCCCAATCACGTACTAGACGACGGACCT
Source organism: Ophion ellenae (assembly GCA_963210295.1). Classification (NCBI taxonomy): domain Eukaryota; kingdom Metazoa; phylum Arthropoda; class Insecta; order Hymenoptera; family Ichneumonidae; genus Ophion; species Ophion ellenae. The sequence continues at coordinate 15,086,256 of OY723385.1, read as the reverse complement.
CCTATCGATTTTTCTTATCGCCCCAGTCATACTGCGCGAGAGCTGCAGTCTCTCCTGACGCGCGGTAGGCCGGAGACTCGGGAGATGGTAGCGGGATGCCCTCGGGCGGCCAGTCCACTGTCCGCGTCGTCGGGAGATGGCATTGCTGGTTCTCGGGGTCGACGGCCGGGCCGACGTGGCCTCAGTCGACAGTCTGCGTGGTCGTGTCGCGATCGCGATAGAGGGGTGCGGGAAGGACGGGGGGGGGGGTAGTGTCGCGGCTTCTATACAAAGAAATCCTTAAAACTACCTTAAAATTAACATGTAAACTTTTCCGAATAAAGGTGCGTGGCGGAGACTAAGCCCGAGCGTGGTCACGCGGGCTTTTTCTCTATTTCCCTTGTGACGCAACGTCACAATATATATATATATATATATATTGCGATGAACAGCATTACTCCACGGACCGAAACTATCGACGATTGAAACCACAGAGTGTGAGTTTATGCGTAGGCCGATAATGGAGAGGGGAAACGGCTGATTTTCCGGTAAGGTTGGGTAAAAAACTCTTCGTTGGTTTTTTTTTGGGCTTTAGCCCTTAAAACTGCTGTTTAGGGTTTGTGAGGCGGTAAAGAGAGGTCCGGTTATGGATCCGGTTATGGAGCCAGGGTTGTCAACGGGTAAGCCGAGTCGAGGGGTTTTTTACTGTGAACCTGAGGCGGGGGGACTTTCTGCGAAAATTTCTCTAGGGTACGAAGGAGGAGACGGGGATCGTCCGAGGATAGAAGGAGGCGGGGAAAGAGGTGGAGGATCGTGGAGGTAGGTGGCGACCTTATTGAAAAGGGCGTCGAAGCCCTCTTTGCCGAGCTTGGCCGTGTCCTGCGGGAGGGGTGGAGAGCGAGGGGTTGATGGAAGGAGGGAACGTGGGAGTGGCGGAGGAAGAGGCACCTTAAATTCAAGGACTGGTGGGTGTTCTCCGTCTCGGCTGGTAGAGAGCCGCCGTTCCTTCCCCAAGGGGGTAAGGGCATCCGCCGTCGCGGATCTCTAGCGCGACGGGCAACGCGTTCCCCCAACCTTGGATCCGTGGCCGCTGCGGCTCGCCTAGCACGCCGACGCTGCAACGCCGGGTCGTGAGGTTTTGGCATAGGAAGAAGGAAAACAAAACAAAACAAAAAAAATTAATTAAAAAAAATACAAAAAGTACAAAATAAAAAAAATTAAAACGGAAAAAAACTTTATGAATTAATAGAGGTAGCGACGAGGGAAATAAAAATGGAGAAGATATGTACAGCTTTAAAAAATGGTTAACAACGAATGCAGAGAAAAAACGACATATAAATATACAAGAGGGAAAGAAAAACGCTAGATATATATGGGGTGGGGCACGACTACGCCGTCTACGATGCTGTGGTTAACCCGGTTGCCGGGGTCCGATACGCGGAGGACGTCGTGGTCACCTCTCGGTGGCCGGCACCTTCCGGTGGCTCGGACGAGTCCCCATTCGGTGGCGGGGTTTGTCACCTTGCGGTGGCAGTCACTTCTCAGTGGCTAGTGGGCACCTTTCTGTGGCAGTCACCTTGCAGTGGCTAGGAGGGGGCACCTGTCGGTGGCAGTCACCTTTCAGTGGCTTAGGAGAGTTCTGTATCACCTTTCGGTGATGAAGAACTGAGAGCGAGGGGCCTCGCGCTCCGCCTTATATACCCGCTGGAGCGACGAGTTCGCCGCCGAACTCCAGGCACGGGTATCGCAGCGCAAGAACCGGAGCGCATGTTTAATTTTTTCGCGAGACGCGGTGAGCCTGCAATTTGTCCGGAGACGCGGGGCTAGTGTCCCGGCGTTGGACAAGACGAATAGTACGCGGGTCGCAAAACGCTAGCGCCGCGCGCTCTGCGACCCGCGTACTATTGTCGCGTCGTGGTACGAGCGTTATGAAAATCGCGGGTCGAGCAGACGACGCTAGAGACCGTAGTCTAATTTCGCAACGCGTGTTTATTTTTTGACAGGCCGGTATACGAGATGTGTAGTGATTGTTTGCATTTGGTGAGTAGCAATTATGCAGTGCAGTCATTAGTAATGTCGTGGTCACGTGTAATATTGATATTATTCCTTTTCATGATTTTTTACTTCAATTTGCGCATGTGAAGTTTGTTTGTCCGCTCCATTTGTGAGGTGTCGGCGGCGGATTACATATATCCGAATATTGTTTCAGATGCATTGCGTTTTATATCGTATAGAGATTCAATTTCGTGAGCTCGCGAGTATTTTGTAGTGTTTAATTAACGGGTTCGGATTTTTACAGTGGCTCGGAAGCTCGTTGGGACCCAGGGCTCCGGTACGCCGACTGTCGAAATAAGCGGTGAATATCACCGTATACATTTAATTATTTTCTAAGTAATTAGTCTTGTTAAGTTAATCTTGAATTGTTAATGCATTTTTTCTTTCTTTCAACAGGTAGGAGCCGGAAGCCCGATGGAGACCAGACCCCTAGGACGACGACGAAACGAGGGCAAGGACTCGACGCGACTCGCCTTTGCTCTGGTAAGTATTTCTTAGGCATAACGATTTTGGATTATACTATCGATTTAATAAGTTTGGTACACGCATGGATAAACCAATAATTTGACTTCGAATTTCACAGGTGCGCGCCGAGAGACATGCGTAGGGAATCTTCATCGCTAAGGTAAAGACAGGGAACGCTACCGTTCCCTCGTTGTAATGTTCAGTACATTTGTAGTGGTGAAATTGACATAATAATAAATGTTGTGCTGTCTGTTTTTTGTTACAGGATTTCGAAGGTGCGAGGACGAAAACGACACCTAAAAGGTTGTGCGCCAATGTGGCGTACGACAAAACGAGCGCTAAGACAACCACATATCAAATGCGAGACCCGGGGAGCCAGAAAGAAGTAGGGAGGGATGGCGAGACGATCGAGACTGAGGTCAGGCGGCTAAATAAAGGGAAAGCCACCCTACTGCTCGCCACGATCCAACAATTTGCGAAAAGCATGTGAAAGAGCTGCACCAGTCAATCGGAAGGGGACCTCGCGAGATCCGTGCGGTAATCGGCGCGTACAGAGCACGCGCTACGCTTCCCGAACTCACGGGAATAAGAAAGTGTTAATTATTGGAGAAAAATGTCCCCATCCGGAGCGATTCAAATAAATGAGAGGAAAAGAAGCTACTATTGGAGAAGCGAACGTGGCGGTTGCATGGAAACTCGGTATATAACGGCGAGCAAAGAGAGCAAAGCTCTCTTCGAATGAGCATCCTCCTTCCTATAACCCTTCCTGAAGAAGCTGGTAGGCAGAGCCAGACTATCTGGAGAAAGCCGTGGCGGATTTCTCCTTCACCACCACATGACCACGGTTGGAAGGCAGAGCCAGATTCATCTGGGGAATGCTGTGGCCAGGTCGTGCATCCTAATCATTGAATTCATAGACGAAAGTGGGAGAAACGAGCGAAGTAAAGCGAGGGAGCTAGGAGCGACCGAGCGTAAGAAGCGAAGAACGTGCCAGGAGTAGGGATCTCCGACAAGAGATGAATACTACTATCCAACGGTCGGTACTGAGAGCGCGGCGGCACCCACAGTGGGGACGCCGTGATCGACCGAGAGATCCCGGTTCAAAGAAAGGAGAGCGAAGACGGTGGCGGTGCCCGAACGCGAGCGAGCGATAGCGCGACAAGCGAGACGCGGTGTCGGCGTGTGCACACTGCGCGCGATGAGCCATGATCGATATCCAATGGAAGCTTTACTTTCCCAGTGGGTTTCTGGAATACCTGAGCTCCCATTGAATATCGCTCATCGCTCATCGCGCGCAGTGTGCAGAGGCCATTAGAGGTGGGGGAGCCATCCACCGCGAGCGATCGAAGAGGCGTTCATGAACAGTAGGTACATTGTACCTACTGTTCAGGTACTGTTGTACCGTTGGAGCAGAGGAGGAAAAATGTCCAGCACAAATATTTGATCCGAGGGAACAGAAATGAGGAGATAAGCGCGGTTACCGAAGGCCAGCCATTGATTAACATATTGTTGCGTTACTTGGGACGCACCTAAGTTACGGTGGCTTATAGATGGCGGGAGGAGTAATTGGAAGGAGCTTTTCTGTTTAACGATATTCTTAAATTAAGCGTTATTGTAAATATATTCTTTTGACATTTTAAGTTAATAAATTGTGTTCAACGTATTTCCGAGTACCTACTTTATTTCTAGACCCCGTTCGAGTTCAGCGACCTGATCCTCTGGGAAATAAGATCAGCGAGTTGAAATAGTCGCGGGAAAAGGTTGAAATGAATGCAATACCGTCGCAATAATTATATACACATACATATACATATATATATAAATATATCTAATGTCGTGCTACAAAAATTGGCCGAGATATTGACAAGTCAAGTCCAACGGTGAGTAAACAATGGCACAGTAGTTTTGGCGTCGAAGCGAGCGCGGGCGCAGGTTCGAATCCATATTCGGGCAAGTGGATTTGAACTTTGAATTGTGAATTTTGAGTATTTAACGTTATCGGGTTGCTCAAATAAGGTATTAAATTATGTTCAAAAAATCTTAAACAATGTTATGCATTGGTTACTGTTTAAATAGAACATCTTTAGATATTTCGAGTAAACAATGGACAATATGGTCTAACACTTTTTATTTATTATTTATCACTTTATTTGGGCGACCGAATAAGGTTAAAAATTCAAATTTCAACATTCGAAATTGAGACTTTCAATTCCAATTTGAACTTAACAAAAATCAATGGATTTGAATCCACTTGCGCAAACGTGGATTCAAACCCGGGTCCACTCTCGCTTGGACGCCGAAACTACTGTGCCATTGTTTACTCACCGTTATACTTTACTTCTGAATATTTTGGCCAATTTTTGTCGCACGACGGTTTAAAAAAAGCGTTTTGCTTGGAAAGGGACCCCCTATATGCTCACCAACGGAAAACTAGGAGTTAAGATACACCCTGTATATACAGGGTGTCGCTCTTATCTCTGCCACCCGAAATAACTTGATAATTATCGACTCACAAAAAAATGTTCCAGACAAAAGTTGTACGGTGTGAAGAGGGCCATCAAAGGCGACATTTTTTTATTTCGGTGGAGGCGCTGATGCACAGTGAAGGTCCTCCGCCGCATGAAAACATTAGGGGTCAAAGTCGTTCAAGGTCATTCCAAGTCAGTGTCGATGATACACATCTAAATATCTCGGATCACTGCCAAATATTTGGTAGTGATCCGAGATATTTAGATTTGTATTTCATTTTAATAGGTGACCTTCACTGTACATCAGCGCCTCCACCGAAAAAAAAATGATAGCCCCCTTCACACTGTACAACTTTTGTCTAGAACATTTTTTCGTGACGTCGATAATTACTGCATTACTTCGGATGGCAGAGATAAGAGGGACACCCTGTATATATATACATACAGGGTGTCACAAAAGTAACGAGACGGCTGAATATTTCCGCAGGTAAGACAATGTCCCAAAATGTTAGGGTCGTTCTTGAAGTAACTTTTCTCAAGGAATTCAATAGTGACCTTCATTTCGACCTTGGCCATGTCCTTCCAGGTTAGTTCAAGGTCAACTTTTTTTCAAATAGGAACCCCCTTTTTTGACATTGGCAATCAATAGAGCGGGAAATTTTACGTACAGATATGTACTTAAGGTACCGGTCTCCTTCGACCTTGAAAGTCACTGCAGGGTTACTTAAACTTAAACACAGTATGGATACCTTGGACAAGCATAGAAGCTTCTTAAATTCTATCGTTGAGGCCAAAGTATCAATTTCAACAAGGCGCATTTAGTGGTAGCCTCGACCATAACCTTGACCATGACCTTCAATGTGATTTCAAGGTCAACCTTTTGTTGTAATAAAAACTCCCTTTTTGACATCTGCAATGGATAGAACGAGAAATTCGACGTACAGCACCCCAATCAAGCACCCCAAAGGGAACAGAATTTACTACGTCCACGTCGTTGTTCCTGGGTCATGCTAAAAGTAAATCAAATTATGACCTTCAATGTCAAATTCGACCGATGACTTGAGTACATATCTGTACGTCGAATTTCTCGTTCTATCGACTCGCGATCGGAACGATCGCTCGCGCGTCCATATTACCCCGAAGTAACGCATTGGCGATACCCGAGATGCCCCGGCTTCCGGTTTCGCGCTCCGCAGAATCTCGCGCGGGTTGGTCCAAGGGGACACACACGCGCCTTCGGTCAGAGGCAGGCGAGCGATGGACAACCGTGCTCGCGGATTGGATGCCGGAGAAGACGCCGGAATAAGGCCAAGGCCCTCTCGACTCAGCAACCCGGAGTTGCACCATCCCTACTGTCCCCTCGGGCCTCATGGACCGCGTAAGACCGGCGCCCTGTCGAAGGTGGTCGGGGCGGTAGATCGGCGACCGGCGGTGTAGTTCACCTGGTGGTATATCGCGTGGGCCCACCGCTATTCCCAGGACGCTGGGAAAATGCGAGGGAGGCCTTCCCTCGCGTTCAAGGTCCCGACTCGGTTCCTAGGGGAAGAGGTCCGAGGGGCAGTTCAATATTCGCTGCGAGGACAGTCGCGTACGCGCGGGGTAGCGCGGTAGAGCGGGGCCGTGGTCGTGGCATAGGAGGAAATAAGGGAAAATCTCCGAGACGGAGAATACCGCGATTACACGTGAGCGCGTGAAAAAAGGGGAGGAGCGCGTGAGTGGGGAACGCGAGAGCCGGGAGCACCGCGAGAGCGCGGCGAATTAGGCAGTCACGATTTCGGAGTTCACGAGCCCAGCCGCGTCACCCCGAAGAATTACCATCGATCGACGCGAGAAAAGATCCTCTCGACCAAACCGGCGAGCGTCTCCGTGTTGCAAACTCTTCAGGATGAGCCCGATCTCTCTCGCTCTCTACGTCCCTAAGGTACGACCTCTAGAGCCTGTTTTTTTTTTCATTTTCTTTATTAATTGCGCCATGTGGCGACGGGTTACCCCATGGAGGGAATTTCGTGTCCCCAGAGGAGCGGAAGCCGGCGGGAGTGTTTCCGCGATAAAGTCGCGTTCGTTCCCGGGTTTCCGCCTCTGAGGAAGTTCCGGTTCAGTCATATTTTTTTTGTGGAGCTCGTATCTTGTTCTCCGTCGTTCCGTCAAGTTCCAGTCAATTTTATTGCGTATCGCGTCAATTAGCGAGTTGTCTTTTTTTATTACCGATCATTAATTAACATGCTCGTTCGTTAGGCCTAAGGCATTCAATTAAAAGTGTTCGCTGAGGTCCCGCGAAACTTGGCCCAACAAAAAGCACAAATTTCCGCGAGATTGTGTAATGTAGAGGAACATTTTATTTCGAGTCGGAAAATGTTATACGACATACTTCGTGCGCTTGGTCTCGCGTTTGTTTACCTTTGAGATTCTGTCTTTGTTTCCATTGTCCATCACGCATTTTGTTTACGAGTTGCCGAAATCCACCTCACTCGAGAATTATACTCGCGCGAAACCCTTGGTAATAGTCATTCGATTATTCTCGACCTCGCTATAATTGTGTTTCGAGCGAATACACCGGGTGTCCGGAAAGTCAGTCGATATCATTCGGACCGCCGGTAACCCACTATCATACCTTGTATTTCGAGCGAATATACAGGGTGTCCGGAAAGTCAGTCGATATTATTTGGGCTTCCGGTCAACCACCATAATACATTGTATTTCGAGCGAATATACGGGGTATCCGGAAAGTCAGTCGACATTATTCGCACTTTCGGTCACCTAGGTCATTATTTGGAAAATCGAAGCGGATATATCGGGTGTCCGAGCTGGCGACCATACATAATCGAGTTTCGTTGTCTGGGTCTATACATATTTTATCGACACGCACACCTACACGATTACCTACACAATTGCCTACACTCTTCTGAGTTGGTACACGATTACCTACACAATTGCCTTCACTCTTCTGAGTTAGTACACGATTACCTACACGATTGCCTACACTCTTCTGCGTTAGTACACGATTACCTGCACAATTGCCAACACTCTTTTGCGTTAGTGCACGGTTACCTACACAAATGCCTATACTCTTCTGAGTTAGTACACGATTACCTACACAATTGCCTACAGTCTTCTGAGTTAGTACACGATTACCTACACAATCGCCTACACTCTTCTGAGTTAGTACACGATTACCTACACAATTGCCTACACTCTTCTGGGTTAGTACACGATTACCTACACAATTGCCTACACTCTTCTGAGTTAGTACCCCATTACCTACAAAATTGCCTATCCTCTTTTGCGTTAATACACGATTACCTACACAAATGCCTACATCCTTCTGAGTTCGTACACGATTACCTACACAAATGCCTACAGTCTTGTGAGTTCATACACGCTTACCTACACAAATGCCCACACTCTTTTGAGTTCGTACACGCTTACCTACACAAATGCCTACACTCTTTTGAGTTAGTACACGACTGCCTACACACTGGCCTACGCTCTTCGGAGTCAGTTACACGATTGCCTACACCGTTATCTACACAATTACATACGCCCTTCGGACAGAATCCTACTACCAACGTCACCCGGGATAGTAGTGCGGACGTACGGTTCCCGGTCCCAGGCGCTGAGAACGTCGCGCCCTCGGCCGTATTCCCCTCGAAACAGGGGGTTGTCGGGATTGTCGCCGGATCGTCGCAGGTTCGTCAGTAGATTACCTACGCGTGGGTAGAACTTGGAGATTTATATAAAGCGACCCATGAATTGTACCCCGTGTTGTCCGGCCCTCGGGCCCAATAAACGACCATCAATCGTACTGTTAAACCCGTGTTCATTAAGTTGGCGGACGCCTTATATCGTGGCTGATCTGAGGAGGCATCCTTAACACTTGTCCTGCGACCCTGCCTATCCTCTACCATATCCTGCGGTGAGCAGAACTAGTTGGACCAGCTGGGTCGTGCCGTTCCACACCAGGTGTCCCAACATCATGGGACCGCGCTCGGGTGGGCAAAATAAAAAGTCGACCCTCGGTCGGCGGTACTGCGATACCTGGCGCCTGCGTTCACCCGGCGGGTTCTCGGACACCTGGTAGGTTTCGGGAGCAGTACGAGCCCAGAAGTGTGCAGACCAGAAAACCCGTTACAATATATATATATATATTTATTTATAGTGACGGCCCCGGGGATTCACTGCCACCTTGGGCGATCGGGGGAAGGGGGAGACGCAAGAAAATAAATGACACCAAAAATAAGAGTACAAAGTACAATGTTTACTGAGTACAAAAATAAATGGTAACTAAAAAATAAGAAAGGGGAAAAGGTACTCGGGCCGTGCGAGAGTGGCACTCTAATCGTGGACCCCAATCGCGAGGGGCTCAACTCGCTCTATTAACTCTATTAACAAACGCTTAAGGGGGGCGGGGCTCTATGGTATAGTTTATTGGAATAATTCGCACTGGGTTTGGTGGGCACCAGCTCTAAAGAGTAGTTTTTCGCTATCCGCAAGTCGCAAAAGGGGATCTCAGAGATACGGGGATTCTCGTATTCGATGTACTCGCAAAGAGAGGGGGGGGGGAATTGCTCGAATAATTCTGGAGAGTCCGAAATAATATTCCGGACTCTATGATAAGATTTTCGGACTTTTACTACAAGCGTCCTTGCTCCGAAATCGTAGCAAGATTTGTTGTGATGCGCGGGGTCGCTCGCATGCCGACCGAACCGAGAAAGACAGATGTAGGCTCGCGCACCTTTGCGGGCCAGTGAATATCCGGCTCGAGCTAAGGATTCACTTGACAGCGGATGGAGCGGGCGAGGGTGGGCGTTCGGGAAAAATCACGCTATTATTCGGTAAAAATTATTTAAGGGGGACGGAGGACCACGGAAAGATCGCAATTTGAAAGAGCGCAAATAAAGAAGGGAAGGTAAGCGCGGGATATCAGGCAAAAATCGCAATTGCTGACGCGGGGAGGGGGCACGCACTGCACGCAGAGAACGCGATAGAACGTATGATGCGACGCAACAATTATCTTACGTACGGGATTTGTGAGGACGGATTTTTAGCGGCGGGCAACGCAAACGGCGAGGGACTTACCCGGGAGCGGTAACTAGGGACGGGGCAGGGAGGGCTGCCAATGTGCCTCGGCGGCATGAATGGTACGGCTTGCACGGTCGATATTCAAAGGCCGGGCTTAAGGCTATTTTTACATAAAAAATATGCCTCGCGGGCCCTTACATTTTCGCGGTGCTTTTACATTATAAGGGGTACTCGACTAGGGGATCAGGGACAGGGGAGTACAGTGCGCGAAGAACTACGGGGGGAGGAAAGAGGAGAAGAGTTACATCAGCGTTTCGAGCGAGAAAAAATAAAATTGTGAAGCTCCGTCACAATATATTGTGACGCTCCGTCACAATATATTGTGACGGGGATTATTTTTCCTTACCATGAGATCGAGAACGTGAAGACGAGAGCTAAGGTGCGAGGACCGTCACCTTCGGCCGTCCACCCCGCGCAAGTGCATCCGCAAACCCGGGGCGCCAGAGAAGTTTGTTTCACCGGATTTCTCAACCGGTATGCCCTGGGGCCAGGGGGATCCGCCCTGCCCTACCATCGGAGCTGGAGGACTCCGCGATTTTTATTTCATCGAAATCCTAACCGGTATGACCTGGGAGTCGGGAGACCTCCCTGATTTTTGTCTCGCCGGAATCATAACCGGACTATCTGGATGCACTTACCCGGGGGGGACGGTTGCGGTAGAGCACGGCCGCTCAGGCTGTGAGTCGTGGTAGAGGGGTCGGGATTCGCCTGGAGTAGCGTACGAAACGTCGGATACGCGGGTACGATAAACCAGTAACCCAAAAAAAAATGAATTATTTTATTATTATTTTGCGGGAACTGGTCCTTTTCAAACCACGGGAACTTATCTCCGCCCGGAAGGACCCGCCTTCCGGGCACGAGATCGCGAACAGGACCCGTGGAGAAACACGTCTCACACGGCGTCGGGAGCTAAACTCACCGACGGACCCCATCCGAGAGCAAAATCGGTCGTCAACTATACCTCGCGCGGCGAAGGCCAGCGAGCGAGATCATTGTCGAGCGCGATTATCGAAAAAAATGTAAATACGCTCGCGCGCGCTCATCTCATGCGAGAAAGCTGCTCCGATCGAGAACATTTTCTGATAATATTCGTGAGCTGAAATATTATTCCGGGAGCTAGAATATTCTCGAAGAATATTCCTTTCGGAATCTATATTTCCTGCCCGAGTACCCCGCAAGCGGAACGGTAACAGACCGGGACCTTTCCTCCTAGGTAACATGGAGGCTCTCAGGGATCGCATCCCCGGGTCACCATGCGAGAGCGGGCAAAGCTTCCCTCTAGAAGCGTGGCGCGGAGGTCTCCCGCCTCCACCCGTAACCCACGGCCCGCTCTTCAGCACGATGCACCACTGCGGTGGGGCGCCGGCATGTCAGCCGGGCGTGCACCGATTCCCCGAAAGCCTCGTTGGGTGCGTCTCTCGGTCGGGATTGCTCGGTACCTTGAGCGACACGCCGCTCGACCGAGTTTCGCACGCCAACCTCACCCGAAACAACAACAAAACCCAAACCTAAAACGTTACAAAACAAACATACTGGAGGAAAGGCCCGTAACATACACGGAGGGGGTCGTAACCCGGGCATCGAGAGCACGACTAAATCGTCGGTAGCCTTTCTGTGACGTGACTTAAAAAATCACGTCACAATATATATATATATATATATATATATATATATATATATATATATATATATATATATACAGGATGGATCAATACCTATTTGCACCTTGGATATCTTTGAAACTATAAGGTTCACAGAAATATTTGCTGAAATGAAATTGCACAGTACGAAAGGGGCCATCCGACAGTGATAATAGTTTTTTTGCAGGTGGAGGTACTTTGGAAACTTGAAGGTAAACTCCATTTTTTCAAATGGATCGGCATGTTTTATCTGTATCATGAAAGAGGAGCTTAAAACGATTTCAACGACCTATAACATAAGGTTATTGAAGGTCATAGAAAGTACAGAAAGGCGATAATACTTATAGTTTCGGTACTTAATAAAATCACTACGTTTATAGTAAGTGTTCAAAATGACGACCATCAGTATCAATACAACATTGGATTCTTTTTTCGATTGATTGACTTGCGAGTTTTACGGCGTCAGAACTTATTGATGCACAGGCTATAATAATTCTTTGTTGCATGTCGTCAAGTGTAGTTTGAATGAAAATAATTTTTATTCGGTGTTTCTCTGTTACATTTTACAGTGTGCCAATTTGGCTTTCATTAATCAAACATGTGTGATGAGATCCTGGTAATTGTGTTAGGTTATTCTTGCGACAGTGAGGTGTTATTTATAGTTTCTGATAACTAGCCTTATTGGTGCGGTATTTCGCGACTTGGAGTAGTGGTGGTGATGGTATGAGGTGAAATTTTATTTACAAATGGTCTGATGGGTGGTACTAGCGTATCACAGCAAGTACGGAGTTTCGCGGTCGTGGGGCCACGTTGTCAATTCCTGTTAGGCTATTATTTAATGTTTTTACTCTTTCTAAGTGTGACTTGAAGTTGGCTATAGTTCTTTCTCTGAAGGTTATTTCGTCGAGCATTTCATAGAGGTCAGCGGTTGAGAAGCTTCGTGGTAAGTTTCCTGCTATTTTAATTACTTTTTTATAGGCTATTTCTAACTTATTTAGGTTGTTTTCGCTGTACAGTGGATAGAGGCAGCCTAAGCCGTAATCTAATATTGGCAATATACATGCCCTGATGAGTTTGTATTTGATGTGCTCGTCTATCTTACTGTTCCAGCTTAGGATTCCAGGAAGCATATATATTGTTTTGCGTGCCTTTTCTATGATTGTTTTAGTGTGGCGTGCCATATTCAGCGTACAACGAAGGTCGATGCCTAGGTATCGGATACTATCGCTTAGCGGAATTTGTTCGCCGCCTATTTTTATTGTTCGTTGGTTTTGTTTGCGTCCTACTATCATCGCTCGTGTTTTGCTGGCGTTACACTGAAGTCCCCAGGTTTCATAGTATTTTGTGTGTTCTTGTCGCTCTTTCGGCATCAGATTTCGCTAGTCTCGCGTTCGTGGACTCTGATATTACGCAGGCGTCGTCGGCGTACTGCGCTAGCATACTGTATTCTCCGGTAATATCTGATATGTACGCGTTAAAGATTACGGGACCTAAGACTGAGCCTTGAGGCACACCGCATTTTTGTGTCTTTGGATCACTGAGCTCATTTAAATATTTGCCACGGATTGTTCTGCCTTGGAGATAACTTTGTAGTATTTTAATGAGTCCGGAATCTATTTCTTTCCTCATTAATTTTGTGTTTAGAGCAAGATGGTCTATGCTGTCAAACGCTTTAGACAGATCTAGCGACACAACACAAGCGGTTCTGCCTCGCGACTTTACATTTTGTAGGAAGTTGACTGTTCGGGTTAGTTGGGTTGCCGTGCCCAGTTTTTCGCGAAAACCGTGCTGGGAGTTTGGCGTTAGGGATTTCATTGCATACATTCTATTGAGAATGATGCGCTCGAGTGTTTTGCCCAGCAGGTTGATTAATGTTATTGGCCTGTAGGATGATGGGTTTTCGGGTGGTTTCCCATGCTTATGCAAGAATATGCATGTCCCCTTTTTTCATTCGTGTGGGAAGTAATTTGTTTCGAGGCAGAAATTATAGATATTTTTTACTGTTATATAAACGGTGGAGTGTACATTTTTTAGTGGTTTGGCTGTGATGCCGTCCGGGCCTGGAGCTTTGCCATTCTTGAGTTTAGATATTGCCTTCCTTATTTCGATTGTGTTCGTTTGTTGCAAGGGCTTGCTGGGCCAGAATTTGGTGTCGGTTTTCGACTCGTCCTTGACACTTGTGCGCGTTATCATGGAGGTAACGAGGAGTTTTGTTGCTACGTCTTTTTAGGAGTTGCAGTCCGGGAAAATCGGGGCTATTGTCGGTGTTCTCTTCATGGCTCTTTGGATTCGCCAGAGTTTTTTATGGTGATCTTCTTTTGACTCTATGATATTTGACCATTTATTGTTGTTGTGTTCTGTCAGTCTCGTCAAGCATTTTATCCTAAGCTGGTGGTAGGTATTGCGAGCTATGAGGAAGTCTTCGTGGTTTTCGTATTGAATTTTCATGGCTGGTCTGGCTCTATTTCTGGCGCGGATAATATCTTTAATTCCCGGGGGCAGGGGTTTGCTCTTGTCTGCTGTTATTTTTTCGCTCATTTCTGTGAGTGTTCTTTGGATTTTTTCTGTGATTCTGTCAATGGCAAAGCTCAGCTCCGTGTTGTTGTTAACTTCTAGTGGGGTTATTTTTGTTTTTTCGCGAAATTCTGTCCAGTTTACATTTTTATGTGATCGTCTCACTGGCTGAGTTCGTCGAGTCGCAATGTTGATGGTTGAAAGGGTTGGCCGGTGGTCGCTGCCAATGTCTGTCAGTATTTCGAAGTCGCCCTCGCCATCCGTATACAGGTCTGTGAGTGTTAGTCGAGTATTGTGTTGTGAGTCTGGATATCTGGTCTACTGCCGTCTAAGGGGCCTAGATAGTAAAATCCGCTGTTGTTGATAGCGTTTAATACTATCCTCCCTCTGTTTGTGTCTGTTGTGTGGCCAAAGTATCTGTGTCTGGCGTTCCAGTCTCCGCCTATGACTATTTCCGTTTTTCCTAGAAGGGTTTCTTTGGTTATGTTATTGTGTAGCTCCGAGGTGGATGGTTTATATGGGGCAGTATACATTCCTACTGCAGTTATTTTTCTATTATTTTCAAGTTCCAGTAGGATAATACATGACTCAAGATATTGAATCGACGCCGTTTGGGTCCAGTGCAGTGATTCGTGTATATACATATTTTTGCCCCAGTTTTTATCTTTTTTATCTGAGATTTTGCAGTAGTTCGGGATGTTTGCTTTAATTTTGGTGCACTGTTTTACCTCGTTTATTATTATTATGTCAGGTGTATGCTTGTTTGTTAGGTCTTTGATTTCGTGCATTTTATTGCTGAGACCTCTTACGTTTATTTGCAGTATCTTGAGTTTTTTTTACCATACTTTGGCTATTGCGGGTACAATTGTTGTGATCGTGCTTCGAGCACCGCTTGTTTGAATGTTTTTTAATGCTAGGGTTATAATGTCCATTACTTTTAGCACTATCGAAATGTTGTCGTTAATGATTTCTGTCGTTTCCAGTAGGCGGAAAGTTGCTGCAATGATTTGGTCCACGTTTTTTTTCCAGCTGTCTATTTGTGCCCGTTAGGCCGGATCAGTTCTCGATCGTCTTGTTGTGGGATTCGACTGCTGTTGCAATTTTGTTTGTTGTTGATCCTGTGTTTTTAGTGTCGGTGTTTCGTGCTCTGCTTGTTGTGTGTGAGACTCGCTCTGCTCTGTCGATTGGAAGACTCGCGCTGGGTTTTGTGTGCCTTGGTGTTGTTGTTTGTTTTTGCTGATGCTGGTCTTAGGTTTTTGTTTCCTCGGTTTAGTAATGGCTTTCGCAGCATCGGCGTAGGACTTATCAGGATCGTTTGACATACCTGCTTTTTCGATTATCCTCTTTTGAAGTACTTTGCATTGTGTTGAATGTGCTGCATGCCCGGCTTTGTTGCATGCCGTGCATGTTAGCCCATCTTGCGTTGTTTCGGATGTTTTGACTTGTTCGTATTTGCAGTAGGCAGCTCGATGGCCGATGCGGAGACACTTACTGCACACCAGAGGTCGTCTTTTGTCTCCTTGTTCTTTGTATTTTTCGATATGTACCTTGCATGCTTCTAGGTATTTATGGTCGTAAATGTTTTTCAGGTCAATTTCTTTTGGCACGATGACGAGTGTTGACATGCCAGAGGTGAACTTTATGACTTTAATTGGTTGTATTTGCCAGTGTTCTGCGATTATCGTTTTGAGCTCTTCTTCGTTATAGTCCTCGTTGGGAAATCCCTTAATAATTACTTTTTTGGTACGATCTTCTTTCTGACCGTATGAGTAGTGTCCGATGTTCTCTGCATCGAGCCAGTGAAATCCATTGGCGCTGCGTTTCGCAGTCAATTCGCCAGTTGCCCTTTCCATCGGTGCGAAATTTGGCGTTTATCTTCTTCACTTGCTCGTGGAGAGCATTACGTTTGATATTATCTTTTTGCAAGTCAGGTTTTTGAATTATGATTGGGGGTGGTCGTCCCTTGTGCTTTTTGTTGTTGGCTACGTTGCGTTTTTTCGCCGGAATCGGGTCCGGGTCTTCTAATTGTGTCGATGCAAATGAGGTTTGGGACCCGAAATCATCGAAAACCATTGTGTTTGCGTTGGGTTCTGCGCCCTTTCTTTTTCTCAGAATTGAGTTCGTTTTGGTGCTTATTCTGATTGGGCTAATTGCGTGGTTTGCTATTTGATTTTGTGTTGGTGGAGGGGCTGCACTTGAGGAATCCATAGCGGATCCTATGTCAGTCCCTTCCCATTTTTGTTTGTCACTGCCGCTTGCCACGCTAATGCTTGTTTTGATACCGTTATGTTTACTAATAATTTAGCCTTTGCTGTTCGAGTGTGTCGTACTGCGAGATATAGGCTTACTCAACCGAATCGCTGGCGAGATACGTCCGCTCTCGCTCGCTGTTCGATCAAGACTCCAAGTGTAGTTACTACTACGTTTATAGTAAGTGTTCGAAATGACGACCATCAATATCAATGCGTACGTTGTTATGTACGTTTACACATTTCTTAGACAGGTACAGAAAGTACAGAAAGGCGATAATACTTACGGTTTACTTCACTGAAAATAAACACTGTTTCAAGGACCTTTTAATAAGTTTGCAGGAAAAGATAAACATGATAAGATTAGTATCAATAAATCGGTCAATCGAATGCACTGTATCCGTTTAAGAAGCAAGTCGATATGCTTCTTATTTATGGCGAATGCCAACAAAATTCTGTAAGCGCAAAAACCTTGTATGGTGAACGATATCCACATCGGTCTCAGCCTTCGCGTCAAACGTTTGAAAATGTGTATGATAAACTTAGGCAAACCCGTAGTTTAAGTGTCCTTAGTAATGATGTAAGTCAGTAATGCCAGAAACGCGTAACGAATAAAGAAATGGAAATCGTTGTGCTCGCAAGTGTGTCTCGAGATCCTCACATTAGTTCGCGACAAATTGAATATGAATCTGGCATTAGCAGGAGCAGCGTACTTCGCATTTTGCACTGTCACAAATTTCACTCGTATCATGTTAGTCTTCACCAAGAATTGCAGGGAACGACTTCATGAATCGCATAGAGTTTTGTCGAATGTTTCGACGTCAGATAAAAAACAATGAGTCATTTCTCAATACCGTTATATTTACTAATGAGGCAACATTCACAAATAATGGAAACGTTAATTTGCATAACATGCATTTATGGGCAACGGAAAATCCACATTGGCTGCGGCAGGTTGAACACCAGAGACAATGGTCTGTGAATGTATAGTGTGGAATCATAGGTGCTGAAATTATTGGTCCTTTTTTCATCAATGGAAATTTGAATGGCAACATCTACAGTAATTTTATCAAAGATTCGTTGGGTCTTTTGCTTGAAGAGTTACCTTTACTTACACGACGAACCATGTAGGATCAACATGACGGATGTCCAGAACATTATTCATTGATTACACGAAGGCAACTCGACGAAATCTTTCGATATCGTCGAATTGGATGCGGCGGTCCAATATCATGGCCAGCTCGTTCCCCAGACCTTACACCTTTAGACTTCTTTCTATGGGGAACATTGAAAGATAAAGTGTACAAAGAAGTACCAACTACACTTAAAGACATGCAACCAAGAATTGTTATAGCCTGTGCATCAATAAGTTTTGGCGCTGTAAAAATTGCAAGTCAATCAATCGAAAAAAGAATCCAATGTTGCATTGATGCTGATGGTCGTCATTTTGAACACTTACTATAAACGCAGTAATTTTATTGAATATCGAAACTGTAAGTATTATCGCCTTTCTGTACTTTCTATGACGTTCAATGACCTTATGTTATAGGTCGTTGAACTCGTTTTAAGCGCCTCTTTTATGATACAGAAAAAAAACATACCGATCCATTGAAAAAAATAGAGTTGACCTTCAAATGTCCGAAGTACCTTCACCTACAAAAAAAACTATTACCGCTATCGGATGGCCCCTTTCGTACCGTCCAATTTCATTTCAGCAAATATTTCTGCGAACCTTATAGTTTCGAAGATCTTCAAGGTGCTAATAGTTATTGATCCACCCAACCTTAGAGTGGAATAAAAAGGTATAGCTCTATATATATATATATATATATATATATATATATATATATATATATATATACCTTTTTATTTCACTTTAAGGTGTATACGTGCGCATTTTCTTCTCATTCTTTTTCCGTATCGAGACGGAGAAATCCGTCTCATGCGCGCGCTTTAACCGACTCGGCGAAGGCCAATAATTTTGTCAAGCGCGATGACTGCCATCTCACTCTCTCATTGGGAAATTAGCAGAAAGAGAACAAGTGGTGCCATATCTCAATAGACACACGGAGTACAGTATAAATTTCGAAAAGGGAAAAAGAATAAAGATAATATTAAAGTAACATTTATTGCAGAAAAGCGCTATGGACGGAGAAGGAATTAGCAGGAAACGAGAAGTTTAAAAGGGCCTACCTGAGGGCAGGCCGGCACTTCTTGTTCAAAGTCTAACTCTGACGCAAGTCCAAAAAACAACAAAGGTCCAAGCTGAAGAAGCAAGGATAGTGTCCGGAGTAAGGAGAGCCTAAGGATGGAAAACGAATGAAAAAGAATCAAGCCCTGAGTCTCGGACTAGGGAACCGAGTGTCCGGAGTAATGAATATACGTCCAAGCTATAGAAGTAAGGAAAGTATTCGCAAAAGGATAGGATCGGTACCGGAAAGAGAAAAAGGCGAATAAGAGTAAAGAATTAAAACGAGGATCGGTGGCTGGAGTACCGAAAAGGCATAAGTCCAGGTGGAAGAAGCCTGGAGTGTGCCCTAATAAGGAAAGGCAAATATTACAAGAAGGATTGGAGAAAGAAGATATTGAGGAATTGAAATTAAAATATAGAATTCCCAGCCGATCAAGCGTCTCGGAACAAATCATCAATCTTTAAATTCTAACGTTCAAGGAGAGGAAAAAGAAGCGGCAATATCGCAACGAGAGAAAGAGAGAAGGAAGGAAAACAAAAGGGGCGGTGGCAGAGCAAGGCCAAAACAGGAAAGATCCGAAACTCACGAATTTACACACACACTTAGACCCTACATCGAATTATACATAACACGAAATTGGAGCGAGTGGAGAAGCGACACACACGTACACTTTCGACGTGAAGTGTAACGTCGCGAGCAAAGCGCATAAAAATATTGCGTTTTCTTTCTCCTACTTTGTTGAAATCCCCCGAGAACGCTGGCCTGAGCGATTTCCCATGGAAATCGAGAATAACCATTAAACGAATATGGCATTCACATTTTTCGACACATTCTTGTATCTTCTTAAGCTTAGACATACCACAACTGCAATGTAACCTATCGACAATAAGCGAGCGTCGGGCGTACTTTCGTACAACCCTCCTTACCCACTCGAATCCAACGAGAACATAGTTTTAGGCACGCTTTCTCGGAAAAGTCGTAAAACAAAAATTATCATACTGCAAGCCAGATGACCCAGAGTTCACCCGCCGGCGAAGGCATAGCTGAGCTCCGATTCTTAAATCCGTGGGGGAATCAAGGATAGACCAAGACCGCCGGAAAAGTCCACTCGACTCGGTCATAAAACCGGGCCGCGACGAAAAACAAAATGCACATGGAAGGGCTATGAGGCGCATAGCAGCTGCACTATCGCGGAGCGACTCGGCGCCGGGCCCTATACTTTAGATAAACAAACACGATCTCATGCGCTTTTTCCACGAAAACTCGCTCGGAATAGCTTCATTCCGATTGGTCGCCTTGTAATTAATTTCATGCGCCTAGACTCCCAGATACAAAGAACTGACTCCCACGTCGACCGCTCCGATTGGTTAAAAGAGTCAAAAACGAAAACCCCCTTTTTTTCTCCTACTCCACCCAAGAAGGGAAATCTGGAGCAGGAAGGTCCAGAGGATTAAAAGAAAAATCAGTTCAGCATCATCATCCGAACCAGAAAGATCTGTTCTATCGACTCCAACCCTGTATCGCGATTCGTAACTCTATTCCGCGTTTAACAATCCAACTCTGCTTTTCGATCATCCATTTGCATATCTATATACTTCGAAAAGTATTGTGAATCTTCTCCGCGCTCTTCACACTCGCGCAGTGACCCTCTGACCCATCTGCGGCACCATTGTAAACACAGCGTGTGTGCGGCCCGTCGACCGACATTGTACAAGCGAGCGTAACAGGCCGAGAGCGAAGGCCCTTTCACCGAAGCCCGAAGGACCGTCATCCAGCGAACGTAAGCTAACTGCACCATTTTTTGTATCATTTTCTTAATCCGCCGAACTGTACTCTTCCCATGTTTCCGACCGGCCAAGTGGACGGCACTTGGTAATAAACGAAAATTTGTAAACGGTAGCTACATCTTTCGCAATCGCTCATATAACTCTTGACCATCTAGGCACTCGAGACCTAGAACACCCGTTCCACACATTCTCCTTTTACCCTCATCCCGTGCTATTGCGCTTGGCGTAGGCAAGAAAGAGGGAAACGAAAGTTTTATGCTCTCATCCCTTCCGGATGTGACATATTAATTTTTGGGGGCTCGTCCGGGATTGTAAAAAGGAAATGTGTTAATTAACCCAATGTCTGACGACGAATCAACTAGCTCATTAAATCTAAATATTACTGAAGACCCAGCTGAGCAATCAGGATATTCACTGAGAAGTTCCAACGTAGAATTATTGTCTGGTCTCGAATCTATTCCAAAAAGATCAATAAAAACATTAAACTTACCTCGTAAAACCGAAATAAAAAACACAGTAACAATGACGACGTTAGGAACAAATCAGTTAATCTCCCTTAAAGATGCAATAAGTTGCGTTCCCGAATTCGATGGAAAAATATCCCTTTGTCAGAATTTATCACGGGATGCGAAGACGCAAAATATATGCTTCCTCCCGAAGCTGAAAAATACTTAGCCAAATTAGCTAGAAACAAATTAAAAGATCAAGCTAGAGAAGCGATACATGGGACAAAATTCGAAACGATAGAAGAACTCACAAAATTCCTTAAAAAAATATATACACCAAACAAATCCAAAATGCAATTGTTAGGAGAACTCGGTACAATTTTCCAGACGGACAACGATAGTGTCGTAGATTTCATTTCAAAAATTAAGAAAAAGGCAAGAGAGATACTTGAGGCGCGAAAATTAGTTAACAATGGCACAGACGACCCCATTTTCAAGACCATGGTGAGCGATTATTGCCTAACGTGTTTTAAACTGGGTTTAAAAGGGGAAATTGAACAACGACTCCCTCAGTGCGACCTAATTGAAGACGCGATCGAACACGCGATAAAAATCGAACGCGAGGTTAATGCGCGGAAAGAATTGCAAACAAACACCGCTAAACTCGAAAAACCCGTTCCAACAGAAGCAGTTAAATTATGCAGTATTTGCAAAAAGGACAATCATTCAACTGAAGCTTGTCGATTCGGATCCCTCACTTGCCAAATCTGTAAAAATCAAGGCCACAGTGCTAATGAATGCCGAAAAGTATCAAATGAGCAAAGCTCTGTCTCTTGTCAAATCTGTAAAAAAACCCGGTCACACGGCAGATCGGTGTTATGCCAATCAGAACTCCCGCTCCATAAATTGCCAATTGTGCAAAAATCCAGGACACACGGCCGATAAATGCAATTCGCAAGGCCGGTTCACAAACTTCGCAACAGACTGGCGACGTCAGTCGGCCGGTCCTCAATGCCAAATTTGCAAAAAAATCGGGCATACCGCTGATAAATGTTTCCAAGCAAAAACCGAGCCGCCTAACCCCAACTCGAACGTTTGTCGGTACTGCAAAAGGGTAGGGCACGTTATCGAAAATTGTCGTACCCGCGAATTTAATAACTCGCGAAATCAGCCGGGAAACGGCTTGAATACCCCTCGGGCGGACGCGCCGAGAGGTTCTCCGATCCCAAAGCGTCCGGTTACCACGGTCGTAACGACCCCACCGAACGAACGCATCCTACCTACACAGTAAATGCAGAAAATTTCGACAAATTACCCTCGGTGTGTATCGGAGCACTACCGGAAGTGGGTAAAATATCGGTACTGTTAGACAGTGGCGCTCTCCCAAATTTGATTAAAAAGAAATATATAAAAAATTTGGCTGGTATCGACGAACAAGATATCATTAGATTAAAGGGAATATCCGAGGTACCAGTTTTTGTATTGGGAAGTGTAATTCTGCGTGTATTCGGATTCGAGGCCTTATTCCATATCATACCCGATGAGGTAGGAATCCCTCACCCCGGTTTATTGGGGACCCGTTACTTTTATCAAACCAAATCCAAAATAAATTTTGAGACAGAGTGTTTCGAATGTGGAAACAAGACATTGCCTTTCGAAAAAACGAACGAACCCGACGAGGTGATCGAAATCCCCGCGCGTTCGGAAACGACCTTCCATGTGAAAGTCGAAAACCGCACGTTAAAGGAAGGATATATCCCGCCTTTAAAAATCCGCCAGGGTGTTTACGCCGGCGATTGCCTGGTAACAAACACCCACGGAAAGGCCCATTTGAAGGTTTTTAATACCACAAATGACGCCGTAAGACTGCGCGTGCCAGTCATAAAACTACAGGAATTCGACATTGTCGAAGACCTGACGAAAATCGAATCAAATCCAGATTGCATGACAATCTCCAGTTCCAATCCTATTTCTCGCGATGCTATTCCAATTTCTCGCGATTCTGATCCTAATTCGGACGTAGATTGCATGACAACTACGCCGGTCCAGAGCCCAGTAGTGGCCAATCCAAAAACATCGACAAAAAACGTCGAAATAGAACTTTGTCAACGCTCCAGCGAGAGCGAAGACGAAGAAAAACCTAATAAAAACCAAAAATCAAAAACAAACCAAAACGAAAACAAAACAAAATCCGGTTGCACGACAACCTTCAGTTCTAGTTCCATCCCTCGTGATCCTTCTATTCCAGGCGTAGATTGCAAGACAATCACGTCAATCAAGAGCCCAATAGAGGCCAATCCAAAAGTTTCGGCGAAAAACGTCGAAATAAAACCTTGCCTTCGCCCTAATGAAAGCGATGACCAAAGAAAACCAAATAAAAATTTCTGTAGCGAGGAAAGAGCAAGAACAAAATCCAATAAAAAATCAAAATCAAGCAAAGACGAAAACGCGAAAAGCAAAAAACCAACATCAATCAAAAAATTAAACAATGAGAAAAACGAAAAATCGACAACGAATCAAAATAAAAATCAAACCCAAAATAAAAACCTAAGTGTAAAAACAATTTTAGAAACAAACGTAAATTGCGTCCCCACCTCTGAGTCAACATCGCGTATAATCGAAAAAAATCCAGAGCGTCCAGAAATAATCAAGAATCTCTTACGTCTAGATCACTTGGGAGACGAAGAATTAAAACATGTCGAAGAAATTATCGAAACGTATTCAGATCGGTTCCATTTAAAAAACGAAGTACTGGGAGCTACCCACGTACTCAAACATAAAATTCCTACAGTCGACGACCTCCCAATCAACACCAAACAGTATCGGTTCCCACAAGCCCTTAAAGGCGAAGTCCAGCGTCAGGTAGATGAGCTGCTAGAATAAAATATCATAAACCACTCGGAATCCCCAAATAACAGTCCTGTTTGGATAGTACCGAAAAAACCGGACTCCAACGGCAATAAACGTTGGCGGATGGTAATAGACTTCCGAGCCCTTAACGAGAAAACAATCGGCGATTCTTACCCTTTACCGAATATCACTGACATTCTGGACCAATTAGGACACGCAACCTATTTCTCCGTATTCGATTTAGCATCCGGTTTTCATCAAATCGAGATGAACCTCGAAGATAAACCAAAGACAGCCTTCTCCACGCCATACGGGCATTATGAATCCACTCGAATGCCTTTCGGGCTCAAAAATGCTCCGGCGACCTTCCAACGCTTAATGGATGTTGTGCTCAGCGGACTCCAAGGAGTATCCCTCTTTGTTTATCTTGACGATATCGTAGTTTACGCAAAAGACTTAGAAGAACACGGTGACAAAATTCACAAATTAATGGAACGATTGCGTAAGGCTAACCTCAAATTACAACCGGATAAATGCGAATTTCTCAGACCAGAAGTAAATTACCTCGGCCACATAATTGGAAAAGATGGATTAAAACCAGACCCAAACAAATTGTCAACAGTAAAGGAATTTCCTATCCCAAAAAACGTTAAAAATGTTCGCCAATTCTTGGGCTTAACAGGATATTATCGCAGGTTCATTAAAGACTTCTCAAAAATTGCAAAACCTCTAACCCATCTCTTAGAAGACAAAACCGACTTTGAATGGACGAACGAAACGCAAACAGCATTCGAAATTCTTAAAAATAAATTATGCGAAGCCCCTATCCTCCAGTACCCCGATTTCGATAAACCATTTATTATTACGACAGACGCTTCCGGGTACGCCCTGGGCGCAGTCCTGTCACAGGGAGAAATAGGAAAAGACAAACCCATAGCGTACACATCGTGCGTATTACGCGGCGCAGCCCTTCGGTACGATACGTACGAGAAGGAAGCCATGGCGATCGTTCACGGCGTGAAGACCTTCCGTCCTTATATCTATGGTAGAAGGTTCACGCTCGTTACGGATCATAAGCCCTTGGTTTGGTTCAGAACCGCTAAAGACGCTAACGCGCGTGTACTCAAATGGCGACTCAAACTTTCCGAATACGACTACGAAGTCGTCTACAAACCCGGCCCACTTAACTCGAACGCTGACGCCTTATCCCGAAACCCGATAGAAAAATTGGAAGATGTCAAAACCATACCCAATTGTTAACAGGAACAAATCGAAAATTCAAAAATCACGTTACAAGATTTAGCGCGCCAATTAGAAGAGACTAGTGATAGCGATGAGGAAAACGAAAATCCCACAACTTTCACAACTCAAGCTGAAGTCCATCCCATTCCCTGTGAAGAAAATATAAACGTTGTCACTCGCTCACGAGCAAAAAACGATGCATCCCCGAAATTAGGAGAACCGTCACAACGAGAAAACGAAACATCTGGCGACAACGCTATGACCAGGGTCGATGCACCTACCACCAAACGGGTAGACGTGCACTCCGAACCCCGACACCTTGCGCGCCGCACTTGTAAACCCATAAACTACGAGGAGAGTAGCGACGAGGAAACAGAGGCCGAGATATTCGAGCCTACGCGTGCCCGACGACCCAGAGAGGCCGTTCACCCCAAAACAGCTGAGGGCCCTAGCCAGCACAAAGCACGTCCTATCCCTTATTCCAAAAAATCCGCCAATCCTAACTCCGATGATTCGACAGATTCAGATACCAGTTCTCATGATCCATTAACTTCCGAAGACGAGGATCCTCCTGCAGAGGAACCAACAATGTCCAAATTTAAATTCGCCAATTGCATTGATACGAAAGAATTATTCCATTTCCGTAATGACAATTTAGTCTATTTTATCGACTCACAAAGAAAACCATGTGACACTGGAGCACAAAAATTATCAGAATCAAACAAGCTTCCGCTCTGGAAAGATTTATCAGTAGGCCAAGCCTACAGTAAAAAGGTCGGAAAAAAATATCATGTTGCCGTAGTCATCAAAGACGAATATTCTGGATCATTATCCTTCGTATCAGAAAATGTTAAGGGAAGCATAAGAGAATTAAAAGACCTTTGCGAAGATCTCAAACTCCAATCGCTGAGTATTTGCCACAGTAATCACGTCGAGCACCTAATATGGGCCGACGTCCTCAACATAATTAAAGAAACGTTCAAAGCCAGTCCAGTAAAAATATTGATTTGTTTGGGAACATTACAGTACGTGCCGATCGAAAAACGCGATTCCATTTTTTATGAGATGCACAAGTCCCCGATAGGAGGACGCAAAGCTGTCTCAAAAACGTACAACAGAATTAAACATGAATATTTCTGGGAAGATCTCAAAACCGACATTCAAAGGAGAGTGCAACAATGTCTCGAATGTCAATTAAAGAAATTAGTCAGAGTCAAAACCAAGCAGCCGATGATAATTACCGACACACCAGGTACAGTTTTCGAAAAAATATCGATGGATATAGTAGGTCCAATGCAACGTACTTCCAATCAAAATGAGTACATTCTCACAATTCAAGACCATTTATCAAAGTATTGTGTTGCTATCCCGCTATCAAATGCACTTGCGACAACAGTCGCTGATGCATTCATAAAAAGATTCATATGTGTTTTCGGCGCACCCAAGGCATTACTGACAGATCAGGGGAGTAACTTCCTAAGCGGTCTAATGAAAAGAATCGCGAAACGCTTCCGCATAAAGCGATACCGAACTACAGCGTTTCACCCCCAGTCCAATGGATCCCTTGAAAGATCTCACCACGTGCTAGCCGAATTCTTGAAACAGTATACCGATAAGGATAACGAATGGGATCAATGGTTGGAACTAGCTATGCTTTCATACAACACCAGTGTTCACGAAAGCACAAGACATACTCCTTATGAGGTGGTCTTTGGAAAACTAGCAAGAGTCCTGTCGAGTGAACCTCTTCGCGAATCAGACCAACTACCCACTTATCGTGGATACTTAATCGAATTGATAACACGAATAAACGGAATCAGAAACCTTGCTTACGAAAATTTAATCTCATCCAAACATCGGTCAAAAAAATATTATGATAAAAATGCGAATCCTAAAAGTTTTAAGGTAGGAGACTACGTCTACCTCCAAAAGGGACCGAGACCTGGTAAACTCGGAGACCATTATACTGGACCACATAAGGTTCTAGAAAAACTGGACAAGGGTAACGTAAAAATCCAATATAATAACAAAACACGAATAGTGCATGAAAACAGATTGCGATACTCACACATTAACACTGAAACCAAAACCAAAAAGAAGAAGAAACCACCAAGAGTCGACGAATCCGATTTTAATCATAATTAAATAAATAACCACAACAATTACATTGTTTTTTTCAGATGGCTGTTATCGAACTATTCAGAAACATCAAGGGGTATAACTTTTATGAAATCCCAAAAACCACTTCGAAATTCCAAAAACAAATTTAAATTTCCAAAAACAACAACGCTGTCTATTAAGAATTATCTAACACTAATTCGAAAGATATCCGCCCAATGTTAACACTACAGTTATATCCGATGAGCGACACATCCAGAAAGAAATTTAAACGCTATACTACGATATTCTTATTCAATAATGTAACCGAGAATGTTAAATTCTTCAAAATAGTTTATCTCCTGCGATACAAGCACTGGACGAATTTACACATAGTTTAATGAAAGCTCCAAGCCATATGGCGGTACTAGGTAGCGAAGTATTACATGTTATTAAATGTATACCAATAGAAGTAAACCTGATCAGGTTAAAAGAATGTTAAAAGAATGTTAAAAGAAGTTTAAAATAATGCTAAAAGAATGTTAAAAGTATGTTAAAAGAAGGCTTAAAGAGTTTGAAAGAATATTAAAAGAATGTTAAATGAATATTACGATCAACCTGTTACTCGTGGGAACGAAAAATATGGCCTTACTCCTCGAACTCATATATTACCAAAACAAGGACTCAAACAACCTGTAATTCCTTCCTCGATATTACGTTTACGGAGACATCGAGTACAGATTCATACCTGCTCCTATCAAAGCCATACTACCTGCAAACATGAAGCCGTCGACGAAGTCTACTTGGCGATACACCAACCCAGAACCATATGGGATCTATTCCACAGAAAACATCGACAACGTACGAAAACACATCATGTTTCCTGTAGGGCAGCCCACTGCCATAAACAACATGGCACGGGGCATCAGTGGTCAAAACACTGTCAACCAAGCGGACTCAATCTAGAATCGCACCTGGGGAAAATTTTTTGAATTCGGTACAGCAAACGCTGGTGTCACCCGAATGTTACCCATCGTTCGATCGAGTACGCTTCTCACAGATACGGTGATCTATACGTACAGCCTATACACTGTCTACGGTTGGTCGGTCTACCTCATCGGTGCAGTATGGCACTCGGTTATGCACCTCCTGATGCACCTGGCTAAGTGACCTAAGAAGAAAACGTCAACCGTGGAACTGGTCTAGAACTCTAAACTCGTCACATCTCCTTCTGTCGAACCAACGGATCAAGTCAAGACCAACGCTGCAACACATGATCTCTACATTAACATCTCCGATCGTTCAAGGTACGATCAACGTCCTAAAACACGTCCCTTTCCTTTGAGTTCGCACGAGAAGACATTCGAGTATCAAAACGATCATTTTAGTCATGCCTAATATTCCGTTTCTCTCTGTCCTCATTACTATTGTTTTTTTAACCTTGTCAAGTAAGATAAATTGGAATGAGTTAATAAGTATCTATTCGTAAAGAAAAAGAAAGAAAAAAACGCGTAAATATACATCTTACAGTGATGTAAAAAAAGGGAAAAAAAACATATATACATAATTTAAAAAAGGGAAACCAAAAATCTCGTAGAAAAATCTTTTTAAAAGAAACACATACGCTTTCTTATAAGTCGATAATGAAATTCATGCGTACCTCCTAAGCGCAAGATAACTATAAGTTACACCGTCATAATAGATACCAACCTTCGAATATATTTAAGTCAAATTGTAAGTCGATCAATGACAATGCCAATGCATACTATCGTGCCACTATATTTTTGATCACCACCCTCAATGACTGATCGAGCGAGACGCTCAATCCTAAAGGGGGGAGGTGTAACGTCGCGAGCAAAGCGCATAAAAATATTGCGTTTTCTTTCTCCTACTTTGTTGAAATCCCCCGAGAACGCTGGCCTGAGCGATTTCCCATGGAAATCGAGAATAACCATTAAACGAATATGGCATTCACATTTTTCGACACATTCTTGTATCTTCTTAAGCTTAGACATACCACAACTGCAATGTAACCTATCGATAATAAGCGAGCGTCGGGCGTACTTTCGTACAACCCTCCTTACCCACTCGAATCCAACGAGAACATAGTTTTACGCACGCTTTCTCGGAAAAGTCGTAAAACAAAAATTATCATACTGCAAGCCAGATGACCCAGAGTTCACCCGCCGGCGAAGGCATAGCTGAGCTCCGATTCTTAAATCCGTGTGGGAATCAAGGATAGACCAAGACCGCCGGAAAAGTCCACTCGACTCGGTCATAAAACCGGGCCGCGACGAAAAACAAAATGCACATGGAAGGGCTATGAGGCGCATAGCAGCTGCACTATCGCGGAGCGACTCGGCGCCGGGCCCTATACTTTAGATAAACAAACACGATCTCATGCGCTTTTTCCACGAAAACTCGCTCGGAATAGCTTCATTCCGATTGGTCGCCTTGTAATTAATTTCATGCGCCTAGACTCCCAGATACAAAGAACTGACTCCCACGTCGACCGCTCCGATTGGTTAAAAGAGTCAAAAACGAAAACCCCCTTTTTTTCTCCTACTCCACCCAAGAAGGGAAATCTGGAGCAGGAAGGTCCAGAGGATTAAAAGAAAAATCAGTTCCGCATCATCATCCGAACCAGAAAGATCTCTTCTATCGACTCCAACCCTGTATCGCGATTCGTAACTCTATTCCGCGTTTAACAATCCAACTCTGCTTTTCGATCATCCATTTGCATATATATATACTTCGAAAAGTATTGTGAATCTTCTCCGCGCTCTTCACACTCGCGCAGTGACCCTCTGACCCATCTGCGGCACCATTGTAAACACAGCGTGTGTGCGGCCCATCGACCGACATTGTACAAGCGAGCGTAACAGGCCGAGAGCGAAGGCCCTTTCACCGAAGCCCGAAGGACCGTCATCCAGCGAACGTAAGCTAACTGCACCATTTTTTGTATCATTTTCTTAATCCGCCGAACTGTACTCTTCCCATGTTTCCGACCGGCCAAGTGGACGGCACTTGGTAATAAACGACAATTTGTAAACGGTAGCTACATCTGTCGCAATCGCTCATATAACTCTTGACCATCTAGGCACTCGAGACCTAGAACACCCGTTCCACACATTCTCCTTTTACCCTCATCCCGTGCTATTGCGCTTGGCGTAGGCAAGAAAGAGGGAAACGAAAGTTTTATGCTCTCATCCCTTCCGGATGTGACAGAAGTGTTCGACAACGCAACACACCTCCACATGCGAAGGCTGAGCGCGGCCATTATAAAAGAGGATGGTCAAAATTCGGAGAAAACGATAATATAGATGCCGGCAATGTAAGAGGTCCCGACCTCGCGAAGAATCGCGTAGGCCCGCCCAAGAATAACGTCTCTGTGACAGACATCAGGCGACAAAACAAAAACACGCAACCGCGGTAAATCGGAATATACAGGAGGACTCACATTTAATGTACACTATATTGGGAAGGAATGGACAATAAAAATACGATTTCTTGTGCGAGATAAAAAACGTCTTATTTACTTTGCTCTCTAGTCGAGTCCCGAATCCCAATAAACGTAATGTAATAAGGGGTAACCCGTTACAGTGTGCATACATACATTTTTACTATTTTTACCCGGTTTTACTTCACAAGGTTAAAAGAAGAATAGTAATGAGTATAGAGAAAGTGGTTATTAAGTATGATCAGAATTGTCGTTTTTATACTTGAATGTGCATTCTCATCCGAAATCAAGGGAGAGGAACGTGGCTTAGGAGGTTGATCGTACGCTGCACGAGCGGAGATATTAGGGTACAGATCATGTGTTGTAGCGTTGGGCTTGGCATGGCCCTCTGGTTCGGCTGGATAGGCCGTTACGAGTTCATGGAGTTCTCAACCAACCTCTATATCCGTTGACGTTTTCTTCTTGGTAGCCGAGGTAGACCGATCAGCCGTACACACTGTGTATGCTGTATGAATGGTTTCCCGTATTTTTACGGAGCCTGATCGGTCGCACGATGAGTAACACCCGAGTGACACCAGAGCTTGCTGTACCGAATCGATTGAATTGCTTCCAGGTGTGATTCCAGATAGAGTCCGCTTGGTGTTATAGGTTGCTGTTGTCCAGGAGGTTTAATAACTTCTCCCCTTGATTGGCAGTGTTTTGAGCACTCATGTTACGTGCCATATTGTTGAGGACAGCGGGTTCCTCTACGGGAACCATTATGAATTCTCTTAGGTTGTCTTTGGAGTAAATCCCAGCGGATGCTGGTAATGCTGGGTTGATGTGTCGCCAAGTAGACTTCGTCGTCGGCTTCGTGCTCCAGGTGGTATGGCTTCGACAGGAACAGGCATGAACTTGTACCAGGTGTCCCCACGAAGATAATATGGGGGGAGTAGGAAGTTGCAAGTCGTTTGCGTTCCGCTTTTTCATAATATGTGCGTTCGAGGAGTAAGGATATATGGTTCGTTTACACGTGTGACACGCAATTAATCGTAACATTATTTTAATCTGATCAGATTCACTTCTATTGGTATACATTGAATAACGTGTACTACTTCGCCACCAAGTACCGGTATATAGCTCAGCTCCGTCATTAAATTGTATGCAATTCGTCCGAGGCTTGGATCCCTAAAGACAAACTATTTTGGAGCATTTGGCGCTCGTTGTTACCCTGTTCCGTAGGCATATCGTAATATAATGATTTTCTAATGTAATATAATGACTACTTATATGAATTTCGAATTGCCGCAAGCGAATATATCTAGGATCGCGACTGAAAATCTCTCTCGAATTGTGAAAGAGGACGGCGAGTTTCGAATATAAACAACTTCGCGTGATCTGTACTGAGGATACGGTATCATAAATTTGATCTGTTTCTCTGGTTGCAAGTACAAAGGTGATATCGTTAGATGATACGAAGTAGATTGATAACGGCTATCTGAAAAACAGTGTAGTTGTTATGATTAGTTATTTAGTTGTTAGGATTAAAATTGGATTCGTCAACTCTAGTTAGTTTCTGTTTCTCTTTCTTTTTCATTTCAGTGTTAATGCGCGAGTATTGACATCTATTTCCTTGCACTATTCGTGTCTTGTTATTGTATTCGATTTTCACGTTACCCTTGTCCAGTTTTTCTAAGACTTTATGCAGCCCTGTATAACGATTTGCGAGCTCACCAGGTCGCGGCCCCTTTTGGAGTTAGACATAATGCCCTACCTCCAAACTTTGAGGATTAGCATTTTTGTCGTAATATTTTTTCGAGCAATGTTTAGATGAGAATAAGTTCTCGTGCGCGAGTTTTCTGATTCCATTTATTCGCGTTATGAGGCCGATCAGGTAGCCGCGATGAGTGGGTAATTGATCGGATTCGCGGAGGGGTTCCATAGACGGTTACTCTTACTAATTTCCCAACGACTACCTCGTAAGGTGTATGTCTTGTGCTATCGTGAACAGTGGTGTTGTATGACAGGATAGCTAATTCCAACCATTGATCCTATTCGTTATCTTTACTTGTATACTATCTCAACGATTTTGCTAGTACGTCGTGGGTCTGCTCGAGGGATCCATTGGACTGGGGGTAGAAGCCGTCATTCGGTACCATTTTATGCAGAATTGTTCTGCAACTCATCTCCTAACCCGCTCAGGAAGTTACTTTCCTGAGTGATGATCTTCGATCGTGAGGATGAATTCGTTTTGGTTGGAGGTGCGTTGCATATGGCCTACTATATCCATTGATACTTTCTCAAAAACTTTACCCGCAGTATCGGTTATTGTCATTGGTTGATTGGTTTTGCCTATGATTAGTTTGTTTTTAGTTAGCACTCTAGGCATTATTCCCTAGATCATACAATATTCCATTAAATATTGTATGATCCTTGGAGCGTCGTAAAAAAATCTGCGTATACGGTGCCCACAGGCGTTTCTTGAAAAATCATCTGAAAAAAAAACCCAAAAGATTATTCAATTAGATACTATAATGTAGTACTTGTCATAGCCGATTTTGAAAAAATCGATTGATGACAAAATGGCGGACGTTTCAACATCAATAGTGATTTTTGGTCCAAAAATTAGTTATTATTTTGCCTATAAAACAAGAACTAAGTAACGGAAAAAAAATCCTATAACAAGTACTATATAATGGTGTATAGGATAACCACAAAAAACCTCGAGGCAATCGGTTCACTGGTTTTCGAGACATTTTGGGTACCGATTTGAAAAATGTGGTTTTGAGAAAAACGCGTTTGAAAATTTGGGAATGAATAAATCATGAAATTTGTCAACTTACATGGAATCATCGATGCCAGGCCCATAGTGTAGGTCTTCTACGGTCGACGGAATATTCTTAGCTTCTAAATCCTCGATCTCGACCATCTAGGTGTATATCTCTCCTTAAGAGTTTGCGAGTATTTATTGGCACAATTACATAAACATGGAATGCAGTTTACGCACATTCATGTTATTTCACTTAAATAATAATATAATGCACTTAATCTCATTACATATATAGTACGCTTAAATTAAGGGGCCAGTCCACTTTGAAAATTTCAAAAAAACCGATTGTTTTAACTGTTTTCGAAAGTACATACATTCAGAAATATTGGGTCAAAATTTTATGGGAATCCGAGCTCTCTAAGTATTTTTTTTTACCTGAACGTCAGGACCTCATTTCGTCTACCTGAGCGTATAGCGCGCTCGGCCGACCCATCGGCCTTTTAAATCTCTTTCTCCGCTATTGTTCATTATTAAACAGCTGCTTCTCATTATAAATCGTATAATCCAGCTATATTTTAGTCCTTCCTGAAATATAACCGCAGTTTTAAGTAATTTTTAGGAGCATAAATGAACAATGAAACACCGCTGCCGTTATTTCAACATGAGCATTCGCTTAGACTGCGCAGGAGTAACATCGGGTTGTGCATCATGGGTAAAAAGAGCGAAGCTCATCCAGGGAGAACCGGGAAGCGGAAGTTTTCAGGGAATCAACACTCGAATAATACTCCAGATTTTGCAAGAAAATCAGCTGAAAAACTGGCAACTTCGAAGGATCAGTTTCGACGAACACACGGATCCAGCTACCGGTTACAGCATTATAAGCTTTCGTCTCGTGTTTTCAACGTTGTCAAACTACGTGAAGTGTAAAGTCTGCAATAGAGAAATTTCATTTTCTAAATATGGAGAGCAAGGCTTGTATTTCAAAGTGTGTTTGAGTTTTGCGTGTGGCGAAAAGTACATTAACTCATGCCCGATGATCAGAAGTGGTTAGGAAGTGGATCATCGCCTCGTGTTTGTGATGCGTTTAAGGGGGGATTGTCTTTTTTTTCGCAAAATTTACCGCGTTTTGGGAATTTTTTTGTGAAGAAAGTATACAACGGAAAACTTGTGAAACTTGGCATATAGTTTTATTGATCTGTTTACTACATACAAAAAAATTTTAAACAATTTCATCAAAAAATCCGCCTCCCACCCCCCTCGACGCGCGATGGTCCTTTTTTTATGGTGTGCACGATTACAGCCTTCACGTTCATCCTGCAACAAAAACCCAAAAAGCATTTTACTTTAGACACATATAGCTATCGTTCGATGAAGGGGAAAAAAAATTGACGATTTGGTGACGTTTTGAACTTGAAGTATCGATTTTTCGAAAAAAATTGATCGATTTTTTGTTATAAATAAAAAACTATTAAACGTATTGCTTTTTTGCTTCATCAAACGATAAAAGGATGTCAGCTGAGCATTCTGTCCAAATTTGAAGGCAATCGGTTGAATAGTTTTTGAGAAATCGTGCACACCAGTTGTGAAAAAGCTGTTTCGAGAAAAACGCGTTCAAAGTTGTGAGTACAGTTTATGGGACATATCGAGTACTTACAGTATTTTTAATCTAATCTGCTATGCCAGGGCCATACAGGATGCCTTCCTCGGCTTCGAACAACTCATTCAGTGAAGCAGTTTCGCTTCTGCGTCTTGTTCGAGCCTCTTTCGTTGCTTCGAGGCTGCGTCTCGTTGACCTCTCTATCCGCTGCTTATCTCGCGCATCGACGAATATTAATGCTTCCTGGCCAACGACGATTCCAATCGTCGTCATTGATTTAAGGACTGCTGTAAAGCCTTCGTTAAAAATCCCTGCGGCCAAATAAGCCGCGATGTCGATCGTTTTCGCGCCACAATGAAGGTGTTTAGGCGCGAATCGCCAAACGGTTGCGTTGAAGCTTTCGTTGTTGTTTTGAGTATCGCCACCTAAACACCTTTCCAGCAAGTCTCTCGATGACAAATCAATGTAAATCGGCTTAATAGCATTCGCGACGTCTTCATGCAGTGGAGCTTCGTGATCAAATTCGTCCAGAGTTTTTTCGGCTTCGGCAATGCGCCATTTGCACCAGCTTTGTGACCCCGCGGGACAGTACATATGCTGAGGATTTTCATTCTTCGAGATCTTGTGGTAGAACGTTGCCCACACAGCATTGTACATCTCATCAACAGAGTCTGGATGTCTTCTGATAGCCAAACCGTAGAAAATTGTT
Source organism: Ophion ellenae (assembly GCA_963210295.1). Lineage (NCBI taxonomy): Eukaryota > Metazoa > Arthropoda > Insecta > Hymenoptera > Ichneumonidae > Ophion > Ophion ellenae. Next base: position 15,050,678 of record OY723385.1, on the reverse strand, counting down.
AATTCTTTTATCAATTTATCGGTTAATTTTCCTTTTCCTCCAAGTTTTTTTCATTTTTTTTTCACATTTCTCAGTCGCGAGCCCATACGCTTCTCAACGTGCCCGACGCATTCCTTTTTCTTCACGATCAAATCATCGCCGTAAGATTTGTCTTCCAACAAGGCTTTGAATGTTTTCGTGTCGCCATCGCCGATGTATTTCGCGTACCGTACTTCATGCATTTCCCAAGATCGTCGGAACATGTCTTTGATGGCGTCAACTTCCATCTTTCCAGCTGACCCATCGTGATTTGCCGTACATTCACTGCTGTGTTCTTCGAACCAATCGTCGTATTCTTCGGTACCGGATTTTGATTGCCACTATTTACAAACGTGACAGTGAGACGATTTCACGACAAGGTCAACCACTTTGCTTGAATATTTGCCGATGAGTGTCGTGATTCCAAACAAGGAACTATATCCTCGCTTTTTCCATGTTCCGTCTCCCGACACAGAAATATCTGTCTCTGGATTTCCGTCCTCAGCATTCTTCGCTTTCTTTTCTTTCACTGCCTTTTTCGCACACAGCTCCCATACAGCTTTGGCTCCACTGTAAATGTTCTCCAAGAAGGCATAGTACAAGGTTGTGCTGAAACCTTGGGATATATCCATCAAGCCACAAAATAAATTTATACCCTCTCTGCCTACTCCCAATAGTCTCATCACAAAAACCATTCTCCGGTTTATCTCACACGATTTGTCATCGACGAGAGGACAGGAATTAATATATTGCAGACGACACTTGCACTGCACAACTATTTTAAAACCTAAGCCGCGAGAACTGGATTCGCCAAATTTGATCGGTCCTTTGCATTCCTGACATATTACGAGTTGCGAGATTGCAGAGAAAACCGATAGAAACGCGATAATGCGATATCCATGACCCGGGTCCGTAATTATTTCTTTGTCTTCCGCTGTCGACAGTTTCTGGGCCGACGTACTTGCAAACGTCGTTTCCGTTTCTCGGGTGTGAATATTCCCAACAAATTTCCTTTTTTTCGGTCTAGCAGCACGACTATGAGTATCACTTCCCTGTTTTCGATCCATGATATATACGTCTGTTACCAGTAAACTCTCGTTCGAGACTGAGCGACTCTCCACCGAATATTTCGATCTCGCACGACCGTTAGGACTCGTCCTTCATTGAATTAAATGCCTATTGTATGCTGTCCCGTTATTTTTATGGTCCGCCGAGCAACAGATTCGGGCAGCTGCCGGGCGCGCCGACCCCTGCCGTGTGACAACGAGCGCGCGGCCACCGCGAGTCGACACGCAGGTATAAAATCGCTTATAACTTTGCCATTTTTGAGAATTTTAATTTGAAATTTTACATACATATTCTCAACACTTTGAAGAATATGAAACAGCGGTCAGCGAAAAATCGATTTTTTTGTCGAACAAAAAGAAAATCCCCCCTTATTGGGCATTGGATTAGCTGGAATCAACTTATTTTGTGGTCTAATAGACTTAGGCTACGCATTACACAAGAATATTTACTATCAAATCGTTGACGGCATTGCCATAGCAGTAAAAACCGTTTTCGATTCAGTGACGCGCAAGGCTGTTAAAGAAGAAAAAAAATGCAGAAGGAAAAAGGACTTTCGAATATGTATAGCTTCCCTTATTTTTCAATTTACTGGCAAAATCGCTGACGTTGAAATACGATCGAGTCTCTGTAAAGGATGTGAAAAATGGAACGGTAAAAAAGACACATTAGACTTCATCACCTCATTATACAGCAAATCACTCAGGAAGGGCTGGCAAAATGGAAGTAGATAGCATAGTAGAAATGTTTTTACGATCGGTAGAAAGATTTGCTGTGCGATATGGATTCTACATGGGTGATGGCAACTCAAAGACTTCCGGAATGCTGCTTAATTGTTTTTCCTATGGTAAAGAGTTCGTTGTCAAAAAATTGGAGTGTGTTTTACATGTGGCAAAACGCGTTTTCAAATGTGCAAATAAAAGAAGAAAATCTTTGATCCAGAAGAAAAAAGCTCTAAAGGAAGCAGGAGAGAAAAAGATCGCATGAAAAAACGTTACACCGAAAAAAGCCGCATCGAAAAAAGGGCAGCGAAAAAAAAACTGTAATCGTGAAGAAAAAAACGGGTACCGTAAAAAAAGTGTCTCAAGCAAAAACACAAACTTTGACGATCAAGTTGATGAAACAGCTGTCTGAAAATTACGGCTTAGCTAACCGAAGGAATTTGAATTCTATTGGAGGTATGCGCAGAGAAATATGTGCAGGGAATTACCACAAAATTTCGACCGATGTCAAGCCGCAATATCACAACTGCTAGATAGAAAGGTGCAAGTACCTTAAACCTAAGCAGAGATGGGCGACAATGTAATCGAAAAAAATCCAATTATAGATTATCCCAGTAATATGTAATTAAACCTCACATTAATTACTCATTGAACGGGTAATGGATAATTGAAACAAGATTTGATTACACATTACACGTTTAATGGGTAATTAGACTCTGTTAAATTAAGAATTACATTGAGCATTAAATAGCAATCGTAATTCAATTACATTTGTAATTGAATGACAATTGTAATTTAATTACAATTATACTGTAATTACATTTGTAATTTAATTACAATGTAAATACAAATGTAATTGAATTACATTTGTAATTAGATTACAAATGTAATTGAAGTACAATTGTAATTCAATTACATTTGTAATTTAATTTCAGTTTCTATTTAATTATATTCGCAATTGAGATACATTCATATGATTCGGATGGGAGTAAATGTTAAAGACACTATGCGAGGGTGCGGACCACCCTATCTGTACCCAAGTGCGTGTCTTTGAGTGAAGATATGTGACTGTGTGCTTACCTAGGTGAGTGCCTGCCTAACATTACGAGTGCGTGTATGTGTGTTCGCAAGCATGTGTGCATGTGTGTGTATGCGTACGTGCGCGTGTATGTCGAAAATCAAAATGGCGGATCAAAAAAACAATATTTTATTTTTTTGTAATAAAAGCTGATACTCGGGGTTTTCAGGGTCTCTGAATCCGTACCTGAACTCAGATTTTTAAAATTCAAAATAGCGGATCCAACATGTCCATCCAATACACTAACATTTTCACCCGCTCGGTTCCAACTATTATTCTAATTCAATCAAAAATCTTCAAAGCCTAGTTCGTCCAGTCAAGCTTCCTTTCCACAATTCATTGAAAAAATATTTCAAGAATTTCCATTTACTTACTTCTTTGGGCAAAAAACGGGCAGCTGTCACGTCGAGAGGCACATTGAACTCCGACGTAACCAAGGACTCCCACGGTCCCTTACGAAACCACGTGCACCAAAATAAGCACGATAAGAATATTTTCATTCCTCGACATATTTCCAAAGGCACTCTACAGTTAAGATGCCGCTCATTAATAGAACCCGAGCGTCGCGCACTCTCTCCATGCGGCCTCCCCTTTTGTCTATTCGACGACCGTATTGGACACTGGGCGCAACTTCTCGGAAAAGCCATGAAACCAAAACACGTAACCTGCCTTTAGGGCAACGTCAGTCAGGCCCGGGAAGATTTCCATCAATCCGGTCGTAAAATTAAGAAGTACCAAAAAGGGATATGAATATGGAAGGATCACGTAGGGCCTAACCGCTACGCTCTCCCCGATAGAAACCCGGTCACAAGAATAGACTCGTATGACCTCTGCATAAGAATATATGAATGCGTTCCTACGTTCTCTTTAAATACATACGAACAACATACAAATGAATTTCATTAAGGCCCCGAAAACTCGCAACGGCCCGATCGTAAAATTAAGTAGCACAGGAAAAGAATTCGTATGCGGAGAATGCAGATGCGCCCTCCTCCATAAAAACCTCCCGTCAGAACCAGGTTCATGCGTTCGTTACGTATGATACTTCTATTTCCAAACTAAGTGAGGTCAATACTCTATCTCTCCCACTCGATGAATTCGGGAGACCAAGAAATCATATATAAAAGGAGCGACCCGGCAGTTCTAGTTAGTTCAAGTAGTCTTCAAGCACTTCAGACACATCAGAGCAGTTCGTTCATTCCAAAAGTCTACCGCGCAGTCTATCGTTGTCGTCTGTTAAAGAAAAAATATCTCGAACCAGTATAATATCCAAAACATCAATTGTTTTCTAACTATCTCCAATCCTTGAAAATTGTACGTGGAATAGAATCAGTGTACTCGATAATTGTACGCCTGCCACCGATACCATCTGCGACCGCCGCTGGCCGACTAGCGAAAGCCCTAAATTTTACGACCGACACCCGCTACCTGAACGACAGGGTCGACACCGAACGAAACCATCAATGTAAGCGAACCACATTTTTACACTCTTTGTACTCGAGTGTGAATAGAATTAGCCAAATTGGATGATTTAAATAAATCAACAGTTAATTAGAAACGAGTCATTTCCGAATAATCGGATTATTTCCATAAATTCCTTAAAAATCCTTCCTTCCTCCAGCACATCCTCTTTTTACCCTCATTCCGTGCTATTGCGCTAGGCGTAGGCAAGAAAGAGGGAACCACACGTTATATGCCTACGTCCCCTCCGGACGTGACACAGCAGATCAAATGCTGGGGCAAGCGTCGTAAATTTTCACGACAACATTGTTGCCATATTAAAATAATTTATATGTTCACGTTTGAATTTCAAGCTATCCCGGCATTCGTAGCTGAATCTAGCATGGATTGATGGAACTGTGAAGTAGCTTGTCCGCTATAGCGTCCTTACGCTTTTACCGACGGGGTCAAAGTGATATACCACTGCCATTGTAGCATATTTGCTACAATGGTAGTTAAAGGGTTAAACTAATGATTTTTTTTTGGTTTTTTGATTTCAGATGATCCACTAAAATTTTATGATGGTCACCGCAAAGCACTACACGTCGAAGGGGGTCCGACAAAGATGGTGATATTTTTATAAATGATCAATATTTTTCTTTGAAAATTTGTACAATTCAAGTTGAAATATAACATAAAAAATCGGTGTACCACTTTTTTAAACAAACTGAATTACTATAAACGCCTCTGACTGCATCGCAACCCTTAATAGAGAATGTGCATTAAATTGGGCTATTCTTAATTTGTTTGAATCAAGTGACTATAATTTGTATTCTGTTTGAGAAGTTAAGAGTGAGCTCCGAACGTGACGTGTGATAGGAGACGCCGTTAGCCAGACTTCGTCTGAGGGAAGGTCAGCCAGGTTTTGAATAATAATAGGAGGCTTGCTGTCGGCTTTCCTGGCATATATAACTCCGTTTTTAGTCCAGACACATTTGAAGCCTATCCGTGCAGCTTTTTTCTTGATCAGTCGATACAATTTATAAGTAGCCGACGCGAGTAGCTCAGTTAGATAAATCTTAATTCGCGGCATCACAGTTTGGAAATATGTCCGACCATTTCAAATCTTTTTTGTCTATTTTCTTATTCAGGACCACGTTCCTAACTGAGTTTGACGTGAGTGCAATAACGTACGAGACTTTCAATTTTGTTCCAGTCGCAGCTGCTCCTGCATTCTCATCCCGGTTTATTCGTCTCACCGATAGGACATGAGCAGATAGTTATTTAATGCCTTACACATCAAAGATATCATTCACCACTACCTTCGCCGAGATGGAAGAAATAATTGGTACTCCACTGATGATTACGTTACTCAAATGAATAGTTTGCTGGAGGTTGATCACTACAGCTTTCAAAGAGTTTACTTCCCTTGAGTGTCTAAGATTCTCATTTTGAAGAGCAGCAATCTGTGCAGAATGATCGTTTAGCTTGGCGTCATTCGCGGGAATCGTTCGAGCAATGTCCGGAATTCATTGTTGGTATCTTCTTGACGTTCTCGAAAAGAAGAAATCTCCGTGAAAATTTTAGTCAACATGATATCTTGAGTCGAGGTTGAAGTTTGACTCGACATTTCTGGAGAAGGGATCGCAGCACGATCCTATGATGGGACATTAAGTGCGTGTTGCATCATTTCGACGGGCACGCTCATTGTTTTTTTTTCCAAAAAGATGGATAAAGCTTTCTATGCATCAAGTGGATGCAGCTTTCGAATTAAGATGGCTTCTTGCACAACTGGGATGAAATTCTGTATCGCAAACCTAGCATTTTAATCCCACATTTGCAATGGTATTTTTATATTTATGACACAGTCGTAATATCAACCGTATACTAACTAGCTGAATAATTGAAAGTAGTAGAGCTAGGCCGATTCTAACTCAGGGATCTCAGGGGGGAGCGGGGCGGGGGAGTCGAGCGCGGGGAAGCCGGGGTATGCATGGCGGAGGGGGGGGGGATCCTGCATGCGGCAGCCGTGTGCGGGGTTCCGGCGGAGGGAAAGGGGAGGGGGTGGTGCTAGAGAGTGGGGAGGCTAGTTTTTGGTGACGATGTCTTCCTCGCGATAGCTGGACCCGCGGGCGAGAGGGGGAAGCCGCTGTCGACTCTATGGGGGAGGGGGCATCATAGAGTCGCGGGTCCTTGAAAACCCATAAAATCTGATAATTTATTATCAACATTATAGATGTAAGCGGAGCATTTTTGTCTAGACTATTCACAGGAGTTTATATATATTAAAAAAAACAACTTAGACAAATGTGTGCGTGTGTGTGTGTGTGTGTGTGTGCGCGTGCGTGTGTGTGTGTGTATGTGTGTGACGGAGGCTCATGTCCGAGACACTGTTATACACTGCAACGTTTCAACCACCTCGTCCGAAAGTCTCAAATTTTACGACTCTTTTTTTCCCCGGATCACTGCCTTCGTCGCATGCTGTCGTAAAATTTTATGGGTTTTCAAGTGTGGACCTATGGAATGATGAGGCTCGAGTTGCACATGCGAAGCGATAGGGTATGACGGTCCCTGGCGCTCGACGTAAGAAAAAAAGAGTCGTAAAATTTGAGACGTTCGGGCGAGGTCGTTGAAACGTTGTAGTGTATAACAGTGTCTCGGACATGAGCCTACATCACACACACACACACACACACACACACACACACACACACACACACACACACACACACACACACACACGCACGCACGCACGCACGCACGCACGCACGCACGCACGCACGCACGCACGCACGCACGCACGCACGCACGCACGCACGCACGCACGCACGCACGCACGCACGCACGCACGCACGCACGCACGCACGCACGCACGCACACACCCACCCAGTGACTGCCACCCATGCGAAACGTGCATTATCTCTTGATTGCACATTAATCGCAGCCCTCATAATCATTATTTCCCGTGGCAATGAGATATAACATTTAACGCGTATTGATTTATACTTATTTACATTTATTGTAAGATTACGTATCTTTTGTAAAGCTCAACCACTTCCACGTTGTTGAAATTCATCGAGCAGAAGTTAAAGTATAGACCATCACGCGTTCAAGTCGAGTTCGCGCCACATTAACCCATCACCGCTGTGTCCTGCACCCATGCATATAGAATGCCTGTACATGGAATACTTCAATCCGTCCAGATTTGGTATTTGGCCTATCAATGACTATTGATGTTTAGTTGATAATCGTTGGCGCTAAACTCGGCTTTGCGTTTTCAGTACTTCGATGAACTCGACGATCTGTATCTCCCACACAGCAAAGTCGTCGATCGAACTTGAGAGCGTGGCTTGGTTGTGCAAGATTTCTTCTGATGGTTCATTGTTGTTCTCCATATTAACGAGTTGAAAAGTCTTGCCAGAGAGATATGTGAACTCACTGCTTCATTCAAAGTGTGGCCACTTTTGAGCGCTGCCGACGATTAAAAATGGTCTCCCATCGGAAAATATTTTTGTCGTTCCCTTCTAGCTCGGAGAATGTAATAGAATCACCTCCACCAGAGTTTGTTAATAGCACGCTAATATCTTTGAACGTGGAAAGCATGAAAAATAAATACACACGCAGAACGAGCCGATCGGGGTTCAACGGGAGCAAAAAAGAAAAGTATTTTTGTGAGTATTCCAGACCGCGAGTGCATCTATGCTCAAATGGTGCATGCAGTGAGATCAGCGGTCTAAGCCTAAAAAAAATGCACCGGCCATAGATCCACAAAGTTGATCGTTTTGTCATAAATACCTCGTTTTCGTATGTGTTTTGGATAGCCAAGACATTATTTGAGCGGAATGTTATTTTTTCAAAATGTTCCCTATGCTCGGAGGCTGGCTTCGAACGTCGACGAACAAAAAAATAGTCTTTAGAATATGGCTGATTTGGTAATAAGTGTATAGCCTCAAGTGCCACTTGAATAGGTTTGATGTTGCTCTGCGAAGAGCGCTATGATTCATGACAGGCTGGACTTCATACATACTGGAACACGTGGCAATATATATTAAAAACTCTAAGATGCTCTTTATAAAACACCAGTTCAGTCTCCATGACCTAGACGCTGTTCTGTAGAGATCGCGAAAGTCAATGATTGGCGAGCCTGGCCAGCTTTCACCTCTATGAGTGCACATTTTTCTGGACAGCAGATGCCTACCCCCACAGGGATAGTTAAAGAAAGAAAAAACTTTTCGTTTATCCCCTGGCCAGGATGCACTATCTTGCAAGGTTTTTTTCTACAATAAGCCCCCACCCTATATAAGCCTATGAGGATCTAAAAATCGAAATCCGAAGAAGGATCGGAACAGCAGTTTTCGCCATTGCAGTCTTCAACCTCCGAGGTGTCCTTGTGGAAGAGTTGGAAAACGGAAAATCAGTTAAGAAAAATGTCGAACCAATTTGAAGTGATCGATCTCGTCGATGACGAGATGGAGGTTGTCGTGAATATCGCCCTTGACGACGAAGTGGAAGTTGGGGTAGACGAAGACGTTATTGATATCGCCGATGATGACGATGATGAGTGCGCGGACATTGAAGTGCTTGCACATGATGACATGGAACTGGCCGAGATGGACAGTGATACGGAATCATTTGATAGTGAATTGGGTGATGCCTCCGATAAGGGAGTCCATTATGTGCGTGAAATCATAGTGGACCAGCAGCAAATAAATCGATTGAACCGGGGCGGCATGGGCTGTGTGAACTACGAATACCTCATCGAAAATGATCGGGCGAAATTTTGCGTGCTGTGATACTTTGATATGCGGGGCACGGTTGATCGACTAATTGAAAGATGTGGCCGCTTCAGCAAATGGTTTAACAACATCCAGCGGTTTTTTTTCTAACAACAGCGGCGGGCTGACTCACAAAATTTCAATGCGCAACACGTGCCCCACCTGCCAGAACTTATACTTGGTCGATGGTTCGTATTATCTTTAGTATATTTCAAAATATGATTATGTTTTATATGTCAATAAGATTCATGATTTGTTATGTTCCAGGATAACGTATCCGCTGCGGATATTTAAAATAAAATAATTTCAAACAATGAAAACCAGGCAAACGCACACACACACACACACACACCAAAGATTTTATGTATAATATTTATTATGCAAGGCCATTGTTCAATTTAATTATTAATAAACTATTGTTTTATTGTCATTTCATTCGAAGCATTTTTTTTACCACCCCCCCCCCTCTTTCCACACACACACACACACACACACAAACACGCAAAATACTCATCGCCGCCGGCTTCTCCCTCCCGCCAGTCTCTTCACGGATCACATGGCCCCCCTCCACAGAGGCCTGAGATCCCACACATTTGTCTAAGTTGTTTTATTTTATATATATATAAACTCATGTGAATAGTCTAGACCAAAATGCTCCGCTTACATCTATAATGTTGATAATAAATTATCAGATTTTATGGGTTTTCAAGGACCCGCGACTCTATGATGCCCCCTCCCCCACAGAGTCGACAGCGGCTTCCCCCTCTCGCGCGGGTCCAGCTATCGCCAGGAAGACATCGTCACCAAAAACTAGCCTCCACACTCTCTAGCACCACCCCCTCCCCTTTCCCTCCGCCGGAACCGCGCACTCGGCTGCCGCATGCAGGATCCCCCCCCCGCCATGCATACCCCGGCTTCCCCGCGCTCGACTCCCCCGCCCCGCTCCCTCCTGAGATCCCGGTGTTAGAATCGGCCTAGCTCTACTACTCATCACATTTTTTGAGGCTCATAGGATGTTTCAGGTGCAATTATTTATAACATTCGATGGATAGCAATTTAGTGCATGCTATGGGCCTGGAACAAAAACGTCTGCGGGCAAAACCGACCAGAACCAGAACAAAACTGAGGAGCCGGACATATGTATGTCAGAGAGACTCACCGCAGAGAGAAGAGAGCGAAAGGGAGAAAGAATAAAATGCTCATGGAATTAGGCACTGGAAAGCGACAAATATGTAGTTGTCTTACATTAGGTACAAAAAATCAACATTTTTGTAGTTAATCAAGAATTCCTTCTACCCTGAAGAAATTCAATCGGAGTCTTTGTTTTGTCTTTCCAGTCTTTGAAGATACGAATTGTTGATTGCTTCCAGTTAAAAGGTAAAAATATGTATGTGCCTTGAAGTAACTAAATACAATCAACATTGAATTCGACAGTAATTGTTTAATTTAATTGTTGTCTAATTCAATAGTGCACTTACAGTTATTGAAAACAATCAACAGTGAATTGGAAATTCACTTCTCTTTGGACAGAAGTTAAAGGAAATAACGATCCTTTCCCTTCCAAAAAGATACGAAAACCCTTTGATAACTTCAAAAAAAGTTAAAATGAACGCCAAGTAAAAAAAATCATCTCAAAAACATTATCGCTTATTTTGACTTATAATAACTGCTGTGCAGCGACTTGGCGTGCATTGTTAAGGTGTATGCGTAACCTTGAAATTAAAAAAAATCGACTTCTAGATTATTTAATTTTCTTATTGCGTAGAGTCTAACGGGTGTCCTTCCGAAAAGCTCAAACCTTCGAATAATTTAGACCTTCGTTTACTTATGTATTTTGACTCGCTTATCACGAATATGGTTATGAAAATACCCGTAAATTTTATTTTCAAGGTCAAATGGTTTTTTTGTAGTTTTTCTATTTTATTGTAAGAAATATTTATCTTAGAGATAAATGTCTCGTACAAAAGTTTTAGCCTATTCAAAGACAGATATTTTATGCCTCATACAGGTTTCGTCTAAATCCATTACTTTCGAAGAAAAATAAGATAATACTCCAAAAGTATATTTTCCAGTTTAGTCTTGAAAGTACATATATTTTTTCTTTTCCGTATTCCATTCTATTTTTTGTATTGTAATCTGTTTTTTGTACTTTATTCTCCTTTCTGCTTTTTTTGTATTTTTTATTTTGGTATTTTTTGTATGTTATGTTGTTTTCTGTTATTTTTTTCGATTTTAGTGTTATAAAGGAAAATATTGAAGGTTAAGCAACATAAAAACGAAAAACTTTTATGGCTTTGCCGGGAAAGCAAATTTTAAGATCGGCGGTAAATTGTGTAGAAGGATCTATGTTTAATTGTTTTACACGGTGGCGCCACGAAAATTCGCAAGGATGGTCGGCGAGATTATTTTTACGAACTCCTCCTCGCGTTAGAGAGCGACGCATCCAACGCCACGACGATTCGATGTTCTGTGCGTGTGTGATCCGGTGTCTGAATTTACAAATTCTTCTGAATGATTCACAGTTTTATGGACCATGAACATTCAAATTTAGATAGCCTTTCCAGCAATCCGTTTGGATTTCTGTGCCAATCGCAACGTGTTTCCGGCTTAAAGAGAGTGAAGTACTTTCATCTATTTTATTATCTGGGCAAATTTCAAGGCGGTAACTTTCAGAATGCCCCCCTGTGAATTATTCCCAAACTCCACGCACCTTCTACTACTCGTCCTCGGGGATCGTACATTAATCACGTGAGGTTTTTTGGCCACTTTTTGAGGCCCCCCTCCCCCATGGTGATATGTGGTGAGGCTTCTGTTATCCGAATCCTCTCTCCCCCAACTATTTGAGCCACACGTTAATTATGGACGACCCCCCATCACCATGGGGTGGGGGGGGGGGGGGGGCTCACAAAGTGGCCAACCAACCTCACGTGATTAATGGACGATCCCTCGCTCGTACTTTCGACGGCCTATCGTACATTCGTCGATTTCTACAATCTCACCAACTCCTCCTATTTTACCTTCGTCTTCAAATTGTTGGTTGAGAGCCACCATACAAACTTCTCGACAAAACGAAAAGCGATCGGCAACCGTTTCTGTAGATACGTGTTGACCTTCCACGATACTACTCTCGCGAATAGTTTGTTCGAACGTTAAATTAGCGGTGAAGCTATATGTGACGAGCATACAAGCTGCTGCAGATACGCGACATCTCTCAAACCAAGTATTTTCAGCCACGGTCAGTGGCGTAGCTATCATAGGGCCAGGTGGTGCCGTGCACCAGGGCCCTCGAGCTCAGGGGGCCCTCTAGCCTCAGCTTTGAAAAAAATGAAAAATTTAAAAAATTCAAAAAACTGAAAAAAAAAAAATTCTTGTGAGCAGGCTCGAGACTCGAGGCTCGAGCCTGCTCACAAGAATTTTTTTTTTCAAATTCAATTTTTTATTTTTTTTAAATTTAAATCAACACCACCAATGATTAAACTCCTTGTTTAACATTTTCAACACATGCGCCAAGCGTCCTCGATAAGCATGTGCTGTTTGTTTGTTATCGTTATTTCAGTTATATGGTAGTTTGGATGAGTCCGCCCGTAGCACATTGGATCAGCTCACGTGCTTGACGGTCGTGAGATCAATTCACAAATTCCGCCCATCAACTTTTTAATGAAGTTTTCATTCGCTCTTGCCTTGCATCAGTTCTTATTTATGATATTTCCGGCGATTTTTTCAACTTTCTGGGGTCTGGGACGTACTACAGTAGTTGATGCTAGGTGTGTCGCTGACTGTTACTGTTGTACTTCGTAATTCCCTACTACCAGCCTTATTTCATCAAGTATCACCACTAATGTTATGATTTCTATTCCGTACATCCATCCATCCGGCACCAAATTCTGGTAAAACTCATTTTCGCAAAAAAAAATTCCGATGACAAGATATGTACGATACAGGTTGCAGCACAACGCTAACCGTATAATGTATGATAGCTCTCAACCTGATCGGCAATAAAAAATAACCAACGTTTTCCTAAACTCAAGTCCAAATTGACAAACGAGCTACTATAGAAACGATAATATCTTCTTATGAATTAACATTGATTTTACCACATTATTACCAAACAAGCTGTTTTATGGTTCTTTTCTGTTGAGCTTGCTGTAATCTATACTAAACATTAACAAGCAATATAGGAAAATCTCAGTGAGTACTCCGGATTTCTAAAATTTCGATAGTTACCAATTAAAAATTATGGAACGAAAAAAGGAATGTAGCGGTGCCGCAAAGCGGAAACAACGACAAGAAAGAGAAGAAAGTAAAAAAAAATTGCCCAAGCTAGATAGCTTTTTTACGAAACCGCTTTCTGCTACAGTTCCTTCAACAGCCGAAACATCGTTCAAAAGTGCCGAAGTCATCGTTCAAAATACTACCATCAATGCCCCTGCTGAAAATGACTACCTCGACGCTTCCGTGCAACCTACGTTAGAGGAATCATCAATTTCTACATCTTCAAAAGTTCTCGAAATTTCAAATGACTTGGGAAATTACATCAACAAGAAACTGAGTGATACCGAAAAACGTCTGATTCTTGACAAGGGACCTTTGAAACCTCCGGGACCTTTTCCGAAGGACCCCCACCAAGACAACAGGAGCTTTTCAGAAACGTATTACGTTTCTACGTCACAATACGGTCCAGTTGATCGTTTTTGGATATGTTACTCCAAAATGCTGGATGCTGCCTACTGCCAACCGTGTTGGTTGTTCGCTTCGCAAATAAATGCATGGTGCACTGGATTTCGGGACTGGAGGCATTTATCAGACAGAATCAAGCAACATGGTTCCTCGAAAGCACACACGGAGGCGTGCGCTGTATATGAAGCGTGGCAAAAAAGTTCCACCATCGACAGAGAACTTGAAGATGAAATTCGCAAAGAAGCATCATTTTGGAGACAAGTTCTTCGCAGATTATTTGATATTATAATTACTCTTGCGAAGAGTTCTTTGGCTTTGAGAGGACATCGAGAGGATCTGAGTGAGGGAGGAAACCACGGAAATTTTCTCTCAATTGTCCAACTCGTCGCTAGATACGACCACATCTTGCGTCAAGTTTTGGATATGCCCAAAGGTAAGAAATTATCTCGTTTACTGTGTTTATAATTTATGTTATCATAATCTGATGTTTTCTAATATCCCCATGTTTTTAGGATCAACAAGATACCTGAGTGCAACGATTCAAAATGAAATGATCGAGTGTTTGGGCACCAAACTCGAGAATCATTTGTTGGATCGAATTAGGGCGTCACCGTTTTTTGCCATCATCATGGATACCACGCAGGACATATCAAAAGTGGATCAACTGAGCATTGTCGTAAGATATGCAGTGATATCAAGATCGGAAAATGGACAACCAATCGACATTGAAGTAAGAGAGGTATTTCTAGGTTTCCACGCAGTCACTAAACACAGCGCCGCGGATTTGGTAAATCAAGTTACTACGTTGTTCTCCGAAAAGGGTCTTGATTTTAAAAAGTGTGTTGGGCAAGGTTACGATGGGGCCAGTGTAATGAGTGGTGCGTATAATGGTGTGCAAAAACAAGTTAAAGATATTCAGCCAAACGCAGAGTACGTACATTGCGCCAGTCATAATTTGAATTTGGTCGTAAATGATGCCGTTCGAGGTTCCGTCGAAATTCAGAAGTTTTTTGCAACAATTCAAGACTTATTTAACTTCTTTGGAAACAGCATTAAGCGCTGGGACCTTTTATCGAAATTCACCGGTGAATCAGAAATTACTTTGAAAAAATTGAATCCAACAAGATGGTCCAGCAGGGTTAATTCAATAACTGCAGTCAAACTTCGTTTTTTCGATATCATCAAAGCATTGTCCGAAATAACGCTGAAGAGTTCCAGTAAAGACGAACGCAGTGAAGCAGAGATTATAAAATCAAAAATGCTGAATTTTGAGTTTGTATTTCTTTGTGAATTCATGCACAGCGTATTGAACAATATCAATTATGTTTCCAAAGTTTTGCAAAAACGTGATATCGTTTTGGACGAAGCGAGTAAGGCTTTGGACGAAACAACGGATAAATTGAAAAAGTATAGAAATGACTTCGAGTCCTTCAAGTCCAAGGCCACCGAAACCGCGAGAAAATACGACATCGATCCTACCTTCCCAGAAAAGCGACGAAGAAAAACTAAAAAGCATTTCGATGAATTGGCTTCTGATCACCGATTCGAAAACCAGGAAGAAGTCTTTAGAGTAACTATTTTCAACAGTGTACTCGACATAATAATCAATCAGTTAGATGCGCGTTTTATTGGTATGAGTGCAATTTGTAAATCGTTCGACTTCCTGATTCCAAAAAATCTGCTCAGCTGGAATGAAACGATTTTACTCAAAAAATGTGATCAATTTCAGAAGAAATATTGTGATATAATTGGACCCACTTTTTCGCTCCAATTTCTTAATGTATATCATCTGATCCTCCCTCAATTGATGGAGACGTGGTCTATTCGCCAGCTTTGCAAAGAAATTATAACGAAATTTGGCGTGCTCGAATGTGACCTTACGGAAGTGTATACAGCGATGCTACTGTTTCACACAATTCCTGTTACTTCCGCGGCAGCAGAAAGATCTTTCAGTAAACTGAAGATTATAAAAAATTATTTAAGAAACAGCATTGGCCAAGATCGCCTCCGACATTTATCGTTGATTGCAATAGAAAATGAGGCGGCATCAAACTTGGAATTGAGTGAAATTATAGACGAATTCGCAAACATTAAAGCGCGCAAGAGATTGTAAATCGGGCGGGGAATTCTCTTAAAAATCGTTTTTTCTTTTAATTAATAAATATTCTATACTGTTATGTGCGTCGTTGTTTATTTACTCCCTTTTTCTTCCATTGAACACATGAAGATTTTGATAGAGACGACGTATGGATTTAGCCTACTAGGGATGATTCAACCCACTGTTTCCTATTCTTATTCCCTATCAATCATTTTCATATCAATAAGTTCAAACTGCGCGGAAAGAGGGGAGGAGAGCCCGATTCTCTCCCTATGCACCAGGGCCCTTGCCCCCCTAGCTACGCCACTGGCCACGGTCGCAGAGTGATTGTGCTTGCCATTTTTGTGACAAATAAATTCTCCGCATATCAATCGCGAGCAATGAAGAGATGAAGAGTCATTTTTTTTTGTGTGTTCTACAATATCTCATACTTGGAATTAGTTCGATGTCACGTAACCACTGAAAGGTTTTTTCACGATCTTGCAAAATTGAGCTCAAGGTGAAGATACTGTAAATTTGATTCATTGTGCAGCAATGCAATTTACAATAATGTTTGCGGACAACTTAACTGAGATGAAGTGTTTAGGGGAACGTCGTGCGCAGCAGTGAAATTGAATACTTCGAATGTGAATCATTAGAATTCAAGATTCAGTTATTTCTGGCCGCAACAAACAAAGGCAGCACTTTCGAATAGCGGGTGTATGTGCTGTTTGGGCATGTGCATTTTACGTTGTATAGGTATACGTATGTGTGCATTGTTTGGAGGCTGAAGTTCCGAAAAGCACATAACACCGATTAATTTGGAATTTTGTGGACCATATCCAAAGAGCCCAACAAAAAAAAATATTTATGACATTCAATTTACGAAAAATTTAAACTTGGCGAAAGAGAAAATAATGGAAAACGTGGTCTGCAACCACCCCAGTGTTGTACGCACCCCAAGATTCCACACACCCATCCAAGGTGTCCAACAAACCCACCCCAGTGTTCTACGTACCCCACGATTCCGCACACCCATCCCAGGTGTCCGCCGTCCACCTCAGTGTTCTACGAACCCCACAATTCCACGCACCCATCCGAGGTACCCCCCGCCCACCCCAGTGTTTTACGCACCCCACAAGTCCACACACCCATCCGAGGTGTCCTGCGCCCACCCCAGTGAACTACATACCCCACGATTCAACATACCCGAGTGTGTTTGGGTTTGTTTTGATTGCTGTTTGTGTTTGTTTTATTTGGGTTTATTTGGGCTCATATGCAGTAAAGTGCGTGAGTAGACAATATCGTAACTAATGGAGTTTAGCAAAATATACTTATTGGAGTATTGTCCCATTTTTCTTGGAAAATAATGATTTTAGACCAAATTTGTATAGAACATACATTATCAGTTTTTTGATGGGCTACAACTTTCGTGCAAGACATTTTCCTCTACGATCAACATTAGTTAAAATAAAATAGAAAAACTTTTTAAAAAACCGTTCTTTTCAGTTTTGACTTTGAAAATCAAAATTGCGGGTATTTTCACTATGATATTCGTGACCAGCGAGTCAAAGTACATAAGTACACGAAGTCCTAAATTATTCGGTGGTGTGGTCTTTTCGGAAGTTTATCCACAGGTCAGAACGTCCCGTTGCGTTACGGCTCTAGCGCTGCGCGGTGCATTATTTCTAAGGGCATTGATATGACTTTGTCCAACCAGGCTGTATGATATATAAGCGACGAAAATTAATCGCATCACCTGTCACATATCGTTTCGAACCTTTCACTCATCGTTCCGTCTCTTTCATAAAAGTGTTCCTTATTCATATCGCCATTACTAATGGAGCTAGCAAAAAAATGTAAGAGACGATTTTTATTGTCAATGTACTTTTTCGCCACAATCGTCATTATAACAATTAAATTGTTTATAACGAAAAAAAACGATTCCAGAACAAAATAAATGTCTTATTCGTATTGCCCGTACCCGAAACCATAAAGAACCACCGAAGATAATGAGCAGACCCAAATATTTATACGAAAATTGTATATGGAAAAAGTGGATTTAGTACCTTTTCTTCTCGTGCGTTTATCTCGAAAGTATACTTTGCAGTTTGGCGTACGTCATATCTCAAAATCTAATGGTCCGGTTTTAAAATTTGGACTGAACATATTTTATAACATATTCAATCGACAGACCGGCTGATTGTTTCATATGATCCTCCGTTTGTTATTAACAACCGTTTTAAGTCGTATTTTGGAACAGCTTTGGAACAATGAATCGAGCCACTCTGAAAAAATAGGTGTTACTGTACAAACTTCAGAGTATTTTCTGGAATTTTTTGAGAAAAATCAAAAGTGAAATACCGACAGAAAAAAAATATTTTTGTATCATTTTGGTGAAAATGGGAATTTTTTAAACTCAAAAAATTCAAAACAATTTTTTTTTCACAAAGTTCATGGAAAATTGCAACTTGTTTTTCTTAAACATTTTTCTGTTAAATAAAATGCTTACGAGATATAACAGAATTTTGAAATTTTGAACAACTCGAGAAAATGTGGTCTAAAAATTCTGAAAAAATTTACACTTTTTTTTCATATTATTCAATAATTTGACAAAATTTCAATTTTTTGAGAGTGGACATCTTTTTGACCGTTCGAAATGGTATGGAACGGCTCATATACTGTCGCAATAGTCACTTTTCCAGGCGGTAGGAACGAAAAATGTTACGTCTTCCCGAGCTATTTTTCTTAACCATGCGCGCTAAGTTGTTGCACAGCATGCCCAATGTACTTGTCTGGTACATACGTTGTACTGTTATATAATAGTGATATCAATTTTATGTTATAATAGTTATATTTTTTTTACTGGGAATAAGACATTTGGATAAATATTATTCCTAAGGTTCAACAATTTTGTGTACAACATTTTTAGTAAACTGGCTTGGCTAGTTTAAAAAAATATTATTTCACTTTTTTTATACATTTGATACATTTTGAAACTAGATCAAAACTATTGCTTGAATAAAAATAAAAAATAATTATAAGGTAAATCAGAATGTTTTTTTAAGTCAAAATAAGTGACATTGTTTTTGAGCGATTTTTTCTATTACTTGGCCTTCATTTTTTACTTTTTTAAAGTGTATTATTACTCTAGCATGCAAAACATTTGAAAACTTTTTTGCACGTTACTGGTCAGATTCCCTCAGCGATCAGAGTTAGCGCTGCTATCATATACTCAATTTTTTTCGGCGACAAGAAATATTCACACCATCACTGTGTTGAACATTTGCACAATCCATTCGCAGGTTATTCTTCCCATTTCCTCAGCGATGTTAGTCATCGCTGGATTTAATTCCCTGAATTAATTCTCCGAAAAGTAACATTTACACCGCTATCATGTTAAGAGCTCGTGTACAGGAAATAGTCATACGCGACATTATGCATACAATTTTGAAACAGGAAGGGTAGAGCACACGGTTACGGATCTAAATTTTATGTGTTATTACTACTCGGGCATGCAAAACAAATTTAAACCCATTCGCAGGTTACTGGTCATTTTTTCTCAATAATCGAAGTCAGCGCTGCAGATGCTTCCATGAATTCTGTCACCCACAAAAAATATTCACACTATCCCTGGGATAAACATAAAAAAAAAACCATTTGCCGGTCTTGGTTTGGCATCGTCAGCGATGACAGTCAACACTGGATTTAATTTCCTGCATTCCTTCTCCGACAAATCACATTCACAACGCTACTGTGTTGAAGAACTGTTGTACGGGAGAAACTCATCCGCGACACTATACATGAAATCTTGGCACGAAAAGAGACGAGCAGACGATCTTGAATCTAAATTTTCTGTATTACTACTCTGGCATGCAAAACATTTGTACACTTATTTGCAGGTTACTGATCAGTTTCCCTCAGCGATCAGATTTAGCGCTGCAAATACTTCCTTTAATTGTTTCATCGACAAGAAATATTCACACTATCACTGTGTTGAACATTTGTAAAACCTAATCGATGGTTATTCTTCCCATTCCCTCAGCGATGACAGTCAACGCTAAACTTAATTCCGCGAAATCCTTCCCCAACAAGTAACATTCACACTGCTAATGTGTTGAGGAACTGTCGTACAGGAAATACTGATATGCGGCACTAAGTATGAAAGCTTGTCACAAAAGTAGTAGAGCACTTGATCATAAACTGAAACTTTTTGTATTATTATCACTAAGGCATACAAAACATTCAAAAACTTGTTTGTAGGTTACTAATGTGTTTCCCCCAGCGATCAAACTCAGGACTGTGGAACCTTCCTCGAATCCCTTCTGCTCTTCTCTTCTGCCATTGTAAATCCTTCCCTTTCGTTTGTCTACCGGGCTTCTATACTCCTTTCGATGCAAGAGAATAATATTCTTACCCTCCGTGCGACATGAAAAATCCGGCGAAAATCTCAGCAAAGCTCGACGAAAAATAACTCGACTATCTCACACAACTATTACACATTGCATGAAATATATTTCAAACGAAAGTACGAGGTTATAGCTCCCATGTCGAAATTCCAATACTCAGCCGATGGTGGGCAGTCTGCCGAGACTTGTCCCAGTAATGGCAGCCAAGCTTCGATATTCTAGACTCTCCCAAACGTTGGCACATCGATGGCACAGAACAAACCCAGCTGTTGTTTGAAGGTTCTAATAACCAACATTACTGATGCTGCACCAGTTAACGGGCCATCGCAGGCCAGGCATAATTCGACGATAGATTCGACTTCGGCTATATCATTACAGAAAACATGCGGCAATAGTTGGCCTAGGCTCGACCGAACGTTAGGACGATCGTCGACACCCAACCTTTTTTCCGTCAATTAGGAATGTCAATTAGACCATGGGCCGCAATAACGCCGACGATAAAGTTGTGTTTCTCATTAACAGAAAACAGGTTGGGTGTCGACAATCGTGTTAACGTTCGGCCGAGCCTAGGTCAACGGTTGGCGCATGTTTTCTGTAATGATATAGCCAACGCTAAATCTATAGTCGAATTATGCCCGGGCTGCGTTGGCCTGTTAATGCAGCGTCAGTAATGTTGGTTCTTAGAACCTTCAAACAACAGTTGGGTCTGTTCTGTGCCATGCACGTGCCAACGTTTGGGCAGGTCTAGTAAATCGAAGCTTCCACTACTGGGCCAAGTCTCAGCCGATAGTCCACTCTCGGCCGAGTATTGGATTTTCTACATGCGCGGTTGAGACTTGGCCCAGTAATGGAAGCCAAGCTTCGATATTATAGACTTTCCCAAACGTGGGCACATCGATGGCATAGAACAGACCCAACTGTTGTTTGAAGGTTCTAAGAAACAACATTACTGGTGCTGCACCGATAATGGGTCAACGCAGCCCAGGCATAATTCGACTATAGATTCACCTTCGGCTATATCATGACAGAAAACATGCGCCAATCATTGGCCTAGGCTCGGCCGAGGGTTAGGACGATCGTCGACACCCAACCTTTTTTCCGTCAATTACGAATGTTAATAAGACCATGGGCCAGAATAAGGCCGACGATAAAGTTGTGTTTCTCATTAACGGAAAAAAGGTTGGGTGTCGACAATCGTCCTAACGTTCGGCCGAGCCTAGGTCAACGGTTAGCGCATGTTTTCTGTAATGATATAGCCGAAGCTGAATCTATAGTCGAATTATGCCCGGGCTTCGTTGGCCTGTTAAATGGTGCAGCATCAGTAATGTTGGTTCTTAGAACCTTCAAACAACAGTTGGGTCTGTTCTGTGCCATCGACGTGCCAACGTTTGGGCAGGTCTAGTAAATCGAAGCTTCCACTACTAGACCAAGTCTCAGCCGATAGTCCACTCTCGGCCGAGTATTGGATTTTCTACATGGGCGGCTGAGACTTTGCCCAGTACCCTAGTAGAAATTGACCATCGGCCCAGCGCTGGCTGAGTACCGAACTTGCTTGGCCGACGCTCGGCAAAAATGCTTGGCCCAGGCCTGGAAATGTGACGCCTGGCTGACACTCGGCAGCCAAGTGTTGGCTACGATGCCTGGACCGCGACTGGGCCCATGTCAAAATTGAACATCAAACCAGCGCTGGTTGAGCATCGAGCTTGCTTCGCCAACACTCGGCAAAAATGCTTGGCCCAGGCATAGAAATGCGACACCTGGCTGACACTCGTCAGCTCAGCGTTGGCTAGGATGGCTGGACCATAACTGGACCCATCTATATAAGAATGTTTACATTAGGCATACCATGAAAGTGTCTTCGATTATATTGGGGTTCGGCGGAGCACTGGGATAGAGCTAGCATGCTATTTGGGACACGATATATAACCTTCCGGCATTACCGAATAACAGCCCATACATGATCGAATGGTGACATTCAAAATGGAAGTATCTATGTAAAATTGTTCCGTCGACATTCTATCCAGCTTAGGCTATACATTAGGCCAATCGTAGCACATCACATCACTGTGATATAGGTTTATTATGCGTGTACCCAGATCTGGAGCAGCATTAATCCTCGAAGATTGTAGCGGCGATTTTCTTGCTAGGAAACTTGATTGGCCTTTTTATAAAAAGTAATTTTAATTATTTTGTTCGTTTAAATGGAGAAAGTAATAGTATAAAAAACCATGGTTTGAAATAAAACAAAAAATATATCTAAGTGAGGAAGAATTTTATATATAGTGAAGGAGCCAATAATGTTCCGACGGGTCTTTTTTTATTACTTGGCGTTTTTCTTGTTTGTTAAAGTTTCTAGGGTTCCACTTTACTCTGAGTGCGGTCGTACAGTTGCGGAAAGGAAAGCATGGTTCTCAAGGATCAGTACAATATTGAATGAACTCAAATTTGTATTTTTTTATTCTAATAAGAAAGGAATCCGTATCTGTTCATACAACGCCAACCAACTTTATTATAACTATGAACATTCATTGATCAGTCTTTGTTATCATAGTTACAGTCATTTTTATTATAAATGTGTAGTAACGAGTATGGCATAAACGAAACTACAAAATATGGCGCGACAAAAAAATTAGTTTTTCTTTAATAACCCATATCAAATTATTGCTTATATCCGCTTATTCGACCTAAATCTCTACATTTTTGCAACAATAAAATTATGTGATGCTGATACAAAATGGCAAATATTTTAAGGTTATGGTCTTGCCAGATGTCCAACCTTACGATATGACGTTTTACATCTGACAATTTCAACCATAACCTCCTGGTGGGGCCATCTTTTGTCAAACGGCGGAGACTTATTTGTTCTCTCAATAGTTAATGGTGACACCAGTAGATGTACTAGAGCGGTTCTAACGCAGGGATCTCAGGGGGGAGCGGGGCGGCGGGGTCCAGCGCGGGGAAGCCAAGTGCCTAGTGGTGGGGGGGTCCAGCGCGGGGAAGCCAAGTGCCTAGTGGTGGGGGGGTCCAGCGCGGGGACGTGACGTCAGGGGTCTCTGTGGAGGGGGTAGCCATGTGGTCCGAAGAGCGACTGTCGAGAGGGGGAAGTAGCTGTCGGCGAGTGTCTTGTGGGGGCGGGGGTCAGGTAGTGGTGAGTGACCGTTGAAAACCCATAAATCTCCTAATTTAATATGGACATAAAAAAGATTAGCATCGATGCAGTGTTTTTCTTTCTACACTATTTAGTCCGTGTGAAAATAAAACTCACACACACACACACGATGTGCGCATGCAATGGTTATATATGGGTAGGAAAATTTTCTTTAATTTGAAGCGATACATGAAGCGGACGGCTTTTCAAAGCTGTTTATTTATGTGATGCAGGTGTGATGCGCTTGGTTTCATTTCCGAAATCTTCAAAATGATTGTATGCGTGTTCACTCCTGTACCGCGAGGTCTTCGTTCCCATTCCGAAAGATCATGTTAAGATGTTGCATGTAAGTCCGCCGAATCTCGCTGACTCTTGACACAGGTCTTAACAAGTCAGGGTTGGAGCTTTTTTTTTTACATTCACAGCCACTCACGATGGGAATTTTTTTATAGCTCGAATATTCATAACATAGATGAAAACAACGTATTTTTGGACAAACTATCAACTTTAGGGATCTATCGTCTTTTAGCCTCGATGGACCACTTGAGCAGAGCTGCAGGACCCCATAAAATAAATCTTTTCACTCGATGCATCCCAACTTGTTATTTTTGTCTCGTTTCCCTCGGTCAATATATACCAGCGCGTTATCGGAAAATCTGTAGGGGTCTGCTGTCCAGAAAAGGGGTACTCCATGGTCGAGGTGAAATCAAGCCAGACTCATCAAGCATTGATTTTTATGATCTCCACACTTTTTCGGGTTACCATGTATGCGCAACTTGCCTCCAAAACATAGATGAATTCGACGTATTTTCGTGGAAAAAAACGATTAACTTCAGGGGTCTATCGTCGAAAGCCTTTGAGGCCAATGGACCACTTGATCACAGCTGCAGGATCCATAAAATACATCTTTTAACCCGATGCATCCCGACTTGTTTTCTATGTCGTTTCTTCCTCAGACGATCTTTACCAACACGATATCGGAAAAAAGTCCGGTTTTTCCCCCGAGATATAGGGAAAGCCGAAATTTTTCTTCCGAACGCGGAGGCATTTTTTTATTATCTGCTGCGCTCCAAACTGGCCACACTTTGAACGAAGCAGTCAGTCAGCTAACATCGCGGAAGTCGTCTCCAACTTATTACTATGGATAACAATATTGAACAAAGCTTGCATGATCAAGCCGCGCTTTTAAGTTCGTTCGAAGATTTTACTGCGTGGGAGCAACGGTGCGTCGAGTTCATCGAAGTGCTAGAAACGCAAAGCCGAACTAAGCGCCCGCGCTTGGTAATTGGACATGAACAGTCACTGATAGCCCAAATAGCGCGTCTGGAAGGATTGAAGAATTCTGTATGCAGCCGTTTTATACACACGGGTGCAGGGCATGGTGATCACGGATTAATCTGGCGTGAGATTGACACATCATTCAAGAGTCGAATATCGACTGGTTCTGTAATCAATCGCAGTCACATCGAACCGAAACAATTTCTGAATGATGCTCGGGACCTAGTGCTTCAACATGTACAAAATATTATCTGCAAGCACAACAGTAGTAAAAGTTAATACGGTGTTAAACATGCTAATAAAAGTGTCAACACGCGAAACTGTGAACTCTTTAACACGAGCGATTTAAATGAGTGGTATGAACAGCGTGTTATTGAGCCCACTTTAACCTCACTCGACGAATTTCAAGAACGAGACAGTGGCTGGGCTCTACGGAAAATACTTAACCTCACGATAAATGTGAATAAGTATAATCCGAAGCGTGCTGGGTGCTCCATATCATTGCCGCGGGAAATAATGTTGCAGAGGGCTGTGGTTAACATCAAATCCAACGATAACGCATGTTTCGCGTGGGCGTTTGTTGCTGCTCTATACCCAGCCGAACGAGACAGTGCCCGTCCATCTTCTTATCCGCATTATTCGACTGTACTGAATCTCCAGGATATCGAATTCCCGGTGACGATACATCAAATTAAAAAATTTGAATTTAATAACAATGTATCGATCAACGTACGTGTATATACCACGACCACAAAAAAGGACATCGTTCCAATACGCGTGACTCAAAATAAGAAGGAAAAGCACATCAATTTGCTGTACATGCAAGATACTGAGGACAACAATGTGGGGCACTTCGTGTTTGGCAAAACGATGGAGAATGTACGCAATCATGTAGATGTAAAGCTTTTGACAAAATGGGAGGGCAGGTATGGCGCGGAGGCAATGATTGCGAAGCCAAACTTCCACAGCCGAAGCGTTTTCTCCGAAAACCTCGTTGCCGTAGAATTGCGCAATCTCGAGGTGAAGTTCAACAAGCCGATATATGTGGGTATGTGCATACTCAACATATCCAAAACGTGCTTGTATGGATTTCATCACGAGTATATGGTACCATTGTATCGGAATAAATGTAAAGTCATGTATACCGATACAGATAGCCTCATATATGCCATTGAGAGCGAAGATGTATATGCAGACATGAAGTGTGACATTGAAAAATTTGATACGAGCGACTATTCAGCGGACAATAGGTATGATATGCCGCTTGTCAATAAGAAGGTACCCGGTCTCATGAAAGACGAATGCAATGGTGCAATTATGACCGAGTTCATTGGACTTCGATCGAAAATGTATGCGACACGTGTCGAGGGTAAGAAGGATACTAAAAAAGTTAAAGGTGTCAAGAGCAATGTTGTGGCTAGGACAATCACGTTTGACGATTATGCCCGATGCTTGAAGGAAGACATTGAAATGATGCGTAGTCAAACGTGTATTCGATCGAAGTTGCACAAGGTCTACACCATTCGTGAGACGAAAATCGCTCTAAGTCCTCATGATGATAGGCGTTATATCATACCTGGGACCTCTGATACCCTACCATGGGGGCATTACAGAATACCGTCGTGAAAAGTTTTGTAATTTTTTTCCCCCACAACCTTGATGTAAAATTGTGTATACTTTGTGAATATTGATGTATAAAACTCGTGAAAAGTATGTATATACTTTGTTCACTCGATGTTAAAATTATGTTTGTTGTATATATTGTGCAAGAATGGATTTGTTATTTTCCGTAAATAAAGAAGCGGACTTTTTATAATCACATGTGTTTATTCACTCTATCCATCTCCTCACGTTCCACGAAAAAGGGTGGCGGCGAGAAGGGGGGAAGCCTGCTGTGGAGTCGGTCGGAGGCCTTGGAGGGATGCGGGGACGACCAAGTCAAGAGTCATAAAACATGCATATTTTTCCATTTTCTTTATTATCGACTACAAATCGGATTCACTTATCCAACTATTGTGGCTATTGTCGAAACCTAACCACTTTACAAACATTCGATTACCGCGCTTCTTCAATACCGCTTCAATGAGATAGATATCGGGGTGCTTGACCCTGAGAAGCTCTTGTTCGTAGAAACCACCGGCGATCGGTTCATCTTTATGGTCCTTCAAGTGGTACGTCACGGGATGAGTTTTTTTCACACGATAGATTGTAAATATTTTTGTTGTCCAGTTTGGGGTGTAACCCTTTTCGAAAACAGTCTTAAATTTGCTGATTCTCACTTTATCACGAACGGCGAATTTCGGTTGTCATTTTATTGGAGGCTCATTGAAAATCTGCTGCAATTGCTTCTCATTTTCCGCGTTGACATTGCTCGGCTTCATCTTAATGGTGCGATGTACCGAATCGATGTACTCGGCTACTAGATTATCAAGAATATCGATCCACTTATAATTACCACGAAGACTAAATTGCATCCACATCTTGTTCTTCAACGTACGATTGAAACGCTCGCAAATGGATGCCTTCAAGTTGCTATATGTTGAATACATGTGAATATTGTACTTTTTCATGATGGCCTTAAAGTCACAATTGTAGAATTCTTTTCCCCGATCAACGTATAAGTTCTGCGGTATGCGTCCCGTAACGAGGATCGACTTTATTGCTGCTGCTACATCTTTACCACTCTTACTCAGAATTGGCATGGCCCAGGCGAATTTCGAGAAGGTATCGATGACGGTGAGAAGAAATTTGTGTTTGGAGTTTTGACGCGCGTATGATGACATATCGACGAGATCGGCTTGCCAGGTTTCGTCCAAGCCCCGGATGTCCACATGCCGACGCGGATAGTTTCGTCAAGCAGGCTTATGTAGCTCTAGCATGAGGGCGCTCCTTTTCTCGTTCATTTTCCAGTCCACGCAGTCACGCATCCAATTCAGCAATGACGTGTGAATTACGCATCACCAAATCTTGTAGAGTTTTGACATTGGCCTCGAGTGATTTTGCAATGTCTCTTATCGTAGCTTCAAGTCCATTGACCAACAACTGACTACTCTCATTCATTTCTTTGCGTATGTTCTTGATGATAGTTCGGGATCTTTTTTGTAACGCACTTAGAGTTATGGCGTCATCTTCTCCTTCTGGATTTACAATGTTACACAATCGTTTCTGCCCCAAGTCATAATGACCATCTGCGGTAATTCTAAAGCCAATCCCAGGTCGACCTGGAGGACCTTGCTTACTGTGGAGTACACTCCTACTTAAATGACGTCCAAACACATCGACACTCATGATGAGAATGTGTAAATTCTCCGATGTCGACTTAATAAATGATTTCAGCTTCTCGCAATTCCTCGATAATCGATATAATTTCATTCGCATGGGCCGAATTTCCGGCTGCTTGTGATGCCAAGAGTAAACGAAGACAATCTACTAGCTCATTTGGATTGTCCCAATAAATATAGTCCGATTGTGTGGTTTTTCTAGCTAGCTTATACTTTGGCATACCCTGTCCCACATGATGATCAACTATATTTGCAATATATATGTTAAATTTGTGGCTGGTGTTACGTCGTATAGCCTCACTAGGCTTATAAAATTTTTTGTGCGCATTCGTCGAGATTACAATCTTTTCATAGTTTTTCAAATCGTCCGGTGTGAGAGTTTCAACATTAGGCACTTTTTTAAACAACAGCTCTGTTAATCCAACAGTTTTCGCATAAATCGCATCTCCCAGACGACTATGTTCAGAGTCGAAAATTATCGGAGAATTGCCAATCATTAATTTGTTGCTTGCGAGATTCCGTACACCATATAATACATCCAAATTTGCTTTTCTATTTGTTTGTAATAGCAGGATATATTCACGGATCAATTCCTCGACATTTTGCGAGTCATCATCATCATTCTTGTATATTAATTTAAACGAATCTTGGGTTTCACTCTTGAAGGAATCTTGTGCCTCGTTCTTCAATTGATGTTTCGCACTATTTAATGCATCTCCTTCTTCAACAGCATCACTCGCTTGTTCATCCTTAATTTCCTCCTTCACCACCTCACCGTTTTTATATGACACCAATTTCTCCAATGGTCTCACGATAGGCTTAAAGACATCTTGCATTCTCTGCTCATCGCTATCTTTTCCAATTTTGATCATCCGATGCTTTCGTCTCATTGCATCGCTCGCTTTGGCAATTTCATGCAATACATCTTTTTCTCGCAACAGTTGTTCGCTCTTCATTTTGTCACTGCCACGGCATGCACAATACTGTCTCTTCAACTACCAGCGATGAGTCATTTATCAATGGTTAGAAAACAATTAAAACCCTTTCTATATTGACCTTCGTTAATATCGCTATCCTTATCAATTGTGACAAATGCATACTTGTCGGAATTCCAGCATTTCACGCACATGTTTTTAAAGCACGTATAAGTCATATCCGTATTAACATGATCGTTGTAGACGTGTTTGAGATTCATATCGTCCTGCTTGAAAAGCACCACGAAATTTGCATTATCTCTCACGAGATGTTTGGGGATACGAGTGTACGTCTGACAAAGATAAAAACTGTCAATAATCTCGTGTCTTCCCATGGAAAAGAAGGCCCGAACATTATCCTGCTTTTCGCATGCTATATCATCAAAGATGAATATAGAGTTGGATCGTGCATCACTTGGTGCTATCACTTGTTCATGCGCCTCGAATGGATGATATTCAACTCCACTCACAGGTTCGAGTAATTGTTCGAGCAACTTATACTTTGGCTGCTTCAACGATTTGGAATACAAGTAAATGTTCTCAAATCTCAAACCATTCGGATGGATGATGAGAGTGAGCAAAGCGTTGGTTTTCCCACAATTCGATGGACAGCAAAACAGTGCACGTATGCTATCCGGCAATAAATTCCCAGGACGTTTTTGTTTCTTCTTCCTCCCTCCGTCTTCGACAAACTCGTCGAAATTTATCACGGGGAGTCCACCTCCGATAGTTTGCTTCTTGGACGTCATCTCACACACGACTAACGATGAAATCATATAAATAGGATTCTTATAGGGATCATCAATCAGTCGCATATTGTCTTTAGACATGATCGTGCATGGCAAGAGCGGTAAAGGTTTAGTCAACCGCCTAATCAACAAACACCCCGTTGAACTACATCTGCCTGGGTATCAGTATTGTGGGCCAGGCACAAAGTTGGTCAAGCGCCTTGCTCGTGGTGATCCGGGCATTAACCCATTGGATACGGCTTGCAAACAACACGATATTGCGTATTCGAAAAATCCAGATAATCTTGAGGCGAAACATTTGGCGGATAACGTGTTGGCTGAACAGGCTGGACAACGTGTTACCGCGAGAGACGCTAGTATCGGTGAAAAAGCTAGTGCTTGGGGTGTGGCAAATATTATGAAGACAAAGAGAAAATTTGGTATGGCAATGATGGCCCGTAAGGGTGGCGTTTGTTTGAAAAAGATAATTGGCGCTGCAAAGAAGACAATGATTCAAAGTAATGATCCGCGTAAGATTATTAAATCAGCTCTAAAGGGTGCTCGTGTAGCTGTAAAGATGGAAGGTGGTAAAGTACGTACACCTCGGGTTCTACCTGTACCCCATAAAATTGGTGGTTTATTGCCCTTCCTCGTGCCCATTTTTGCTGGTCTTAGCGCTGCGGGTGCTTTGTCGGGTGGTGCGGCTAGTATAGCTAAAGCCGTCAATGCTGCTCAAGCAGCTAAACGTGAATTCGATGAAAGTAAGCGTCATAATCGGACAATTGAAGCAATTGCATTAGGTCGGGGTCTACATCTGAAAACATATAAGCAGGGATTGGGCCTTCATATCAAGCCAAAAAACTAGAAGTTACGCTACCACACCGACCCCTCACCGACCGCGACCTACTGAAATATGCAAAAATCCTAAAGATTCCACATTTTCGCGGGGTTTACATGCGCGACACATTGCCAGCGAGCGGACCTCTCAAATGTGAAGCAGCAATTGTAAATTTGGATGCAAATGCCGGTCCTGGAACGCACTGGGTCGCTTACAAAAAGACTGGATTGAAAGTCATGTACTTTGATAGTTTCGGCAATCTTCCACCACCATCTGAACTCATGAGGTATTTTCGTGTTGGTAGCGTAAATTATAATTATAAGGGATATCAGGAATATGATAGGATTGAATGTGGGCATTTGTGTCTCAAGTTTCTTTGTCGACAATTGCAGCACAAAGACAAGTATACACTATATATAGGGGGAAAATGATGTGGGGAATTCAGTTGTTAATTTACCAGCATCATGGACGAAAGTTTAACATTGACCATATCTGGCTCATCGTCCATACTCGAGGCGCAATACTTTCCCCCCATCGAACTCTCGCCACACAAAAATTATACTCTCAGTCTCGTGGAATTGTTAACCTTCAACTCTATTCCCAATATCGACGTTGACCACGATAAACTTTACGTGGGAGATGAAGTGTTGACGATACCTACGGGCAGTTATGAAATAGAGGATATTGAGACGTTCGTACAAGCAGAGCTCTCACGTAAAAACATCAAAATCAGCTTTAAACCCAATAATAATACGCTACTCAGTGAGATCAAGTGCGATCGTGATATAAATTTTGAGCCGAAAGATTCTATTGGGCATCTACTAGGCTTCACCGCACGCAAATTGGAAGCCAATAAAAGGCACGAATCGGACCTTCCGGTTGCCATTCTCAAAGTGAACGCATTACGCGTTGAGTGCAACATTACCGCTGGCGCCTATATTAATGGACAAAAAGTACTTATCGTAATTTATCTGCCAATCACGAGCCGAACGATTGACGCGATACAGCTTCGCATAGTGGATCAGGACGGTGATTTGGTAAATTTCCGCGGTGAAGCGATCACCATACGCCTGCATATAAAGTCGTGATGGGTATAGTTTTCAATAGATCTTCCAATAACAATAAACGGCCATGGATAAAAACAATCAGTCGTCGGCCAGCGCCCAAAGTGCTGGCCTCAAAACACCTCAAAACGTGCTACTCTTGAAGAGTTTGGGTCTCAAAGTGCGTGGCGAAAGCGCGTAAAAAATTATTTAGTCTGTGCTCTGTGCATCTGTTGCGTGAAATGGAGGAAGAAATTGTAAACATTCAGGCGCCTGTGGTCTTTGATGAATCAATCATCCATTGTGAGATTCACGCTCATCAGCCATATGCATCTTCAACCTTCAATAACAGCGATGAAATCCGTATTGCCATCCAACATCAAGACCTCTCCATCTTGCCAAGCAAGAGTTCTCTACACATATGTGGGAAATTATCCAAGCGCGATGGGACGCCGACCGCTGCTACAAGTCTCGTCAACAATGCCATTTGTCATTTGTTTGAGGAAGTGCGATATGAATTGAATGCCATAGAAATCGATCGTAATAAGAATGTCGGCATTACGAGTGTAATTAAGGGATATTCATCTCTCTCACCGGCCAAAAGTTCTATGCTCGAGAACACTGGATGGCTCGATGTCGAAGAGACGAAGCAGATTGTAGATGTATCGGGAAACTTTGATGTGTGCATTCCGCTCAGCATGCTCCTCGGGTTTGCCGAAGATTATCGTAAAATTGTCGTAAATGCCAAGCACGAGTTGATCCTCACCAGATCAAAGACCGACGACAATGCGATTTTACAAACAGCGCCCGAAGACTACAAACTCGTATTGCATAAAATAGAATGGCTCGTGCCGTATGTAACAGTCTCCGATCAGCGAAAAATTCAACTATTAAAGTTTCTCGCCGAAGACGCACCAATCTCCATGAGTTTCCGAACATGGGAACTGTATGAATATCCATTGCTGCCTGCGACCTCTAAGCACGTGTGGTCTGTGAAAACCTCGAATCAGCTGGAGAAGCCACGTTATGTCATACTCGCGCTGCAGACGGGACGGAAAAATAAGAAGCAACAAAATGCGAGCCACTTTGATCATTGTAACCTGAGCGATGTTAAACTTTACCTCAACTCTCAATGTTATCCATATGGAAATTTGAATTTGAACATTGATCAAAATCAATATGCTCTACTCTACGAGATGTATGCAAACTTTCAACCGACCTATTACAACAAAGAGGCTGAACCATGGCTGAGCAGGATTGAATTTTTAGAAAAAGCGCCCCTTGTTATCATTGACTGCTCAAAGCAAAACGATTCTCTCAAGTCCGGCCCTGTTGACGTGCGCCTTGAGTTCGAATTGAAAAATAATATTCCGCCACACACTTCAGCATACTGCATGATCCTCCATGATCGTATTGTCGAGTACAATCCAATCAGCGGTGGGGTTACAAAATTGGTATAAAATCATGCCGATAATTCGCGTCCACTTCAGTCAACATGGAGCTTATCGTCGATATACAGGGTTTCAAGAGCCCCATCAACAAATTTGTCCTAAAGGAGATGTCCATCATCAAACTCCACGACAAGAATGCTGAACCGCTGACGCTCGCCTTCGACGCACCATTTGCATGGGACTCTTTACCGGCCAAGTACAAAATGACAAACAAGTGGCGGGAACGAAATTTCCATGGAATACGATGGGATCACAGCGGCATACTATACGAGGCAGCTAGAAAGACAATTCGAGAAATCTTGCAAGGAGCCCCCACCATCTATGCGAAGGGATTCGAGAAATGCGTATGGCTATCAAGATTCACGGATCCCACGACAAACGTCATCGACTTGGAGACTCTGGACTGTCCATCGCTGCAGAAGTTGCCCAAAATCACAAACTCGAAATGCCCCCATCATTCCTTCAACACGAAATACAACTGCGCCCATGATAATGTAAAATCGCTGAAAAGCTGGTTGAGTGTATACGAAGCGTTGTGTGAGCGAGGGATTTTTTTTAAATGAATAAAAAACATTTCGATGAAAATATATACCATTTGTATTGTTCATTTATTTTACGACGAAAATTGTTTTGCATTTCTCCTTCTCATACATTTCGATAAAGTAGTTTTTTACATACATTTCTACATAGTCAAACACTTCAAACGTCGAAACGATGGTGAGACGACTGTGATCTGGACGGCTGTTCCACTCAACGATGCTGCCCCAACGAATTTGCTCTTTTTCACTATACTCCAAGACGATGGAACTTGACGCTGATGTATTTTCCACAACTGCATGTAGAATTGACTCTTACGCGCCAGTTGCAGCATACTCTCGATGATGCAGACAGCCGTTCGACGATGGTGTTCCAACGAATTTCGTATTTTTCCACCATGTGTTCTCAGACTTGGAAAAAGTCTATGCTGTTGTATTTTCCACCTTTGTATGTCATCCAGAGACGATGATCACGTGCCGCTTGCCGCATTCGCTCGAACGTTTCCAAATCTTCATCGAAGGCCTTCACAAGTCGCGCTGGTAAGAAGACAGTGAATTCATCCGCGATGTCCGCGAGGTAGCGTTTCCCAAACTTGGTTTGTACGGCCCTTATGTCGGAGATTCGATGATCCGAGTGAACGCGAAGTTCTGACAGCTTCTTCGTTGGAAGGAATTCCGCCATCACGCTGACTTTGTTGATACTCGAGAGATCCATTTTCCCCGCACTTTCAAAGTTCTTTTTGGAGAGATGTTGATGTCGCGGTGGAATGGTGCAGTCTGAGCTTAGACTATGAAATTATAAGCTCCCTCATAGCCCTCCCAGTTAAATTTTCAAACTTCTCCCCACTTTTTCAATCACGAAAAACAGGTTCAAACACTTTTGAAGAACCTCGTACGTGGAGAATTTCCCCCACGACATTTTTTCACACTCCCAAAAACGGGTTCAAACACGTTTGAAAAACCCCGTACGTGGAGAATTTCCACAGCATTTTTCACATTCCCGACGTTGAGGTGGGGGGCCATCGATGTGATCTTTCATCTGTGGTGTATTATAATGCTCCATACATGGACGATATGATATCACTTCACTATCGTTCCGATGATGTTCTGGCAAACGATCCCACAATAAGCCAACATATTCACCCCAATATTTTAGGAGCAAGACCTTTGGAACCTGTTCGAGCTCGTTTTTGGTCAAGTCCAGGGGGTGCTTGGCCGGATGCACTGCGTACATACTCGCACATCTGAACATCTCGACGTTATATTTCGTAATGAATACGAGTCCTCGATACATCGAAACATTTTTTTCCCAAGTGCAGCTGTGCTCCGGTGCCCCATCTGAGGGTCAAAAACCCTTTGACGATAGGTCTCTAAAGTTTATAGTTTTTCCGAGAAATCCCGACTTGTCAGGACCTGTCTCGGGTGTTGACGAGAGTCGTGACAGGAGTGGACACGCATACAAACATTTTACAGATTTCGGAAACGAAACCAAGCGCATCACACCTGCATTACATAAATAAACAGCTTTGAAAAGCCGTCCCCTTCATGTATCGCTTCAAATTAACGAAATTTTCCTACCCATATATGACCATTACATGCGCATATCATGTGTGTGTGAGTTCTATTTTCACACGGACTAAATAGTGTAGAAAGAAAAACACTGCATCGATGCTAATCTTCTTTATGTCTATAATAAATTAGGAGATTTATGGGTTTTCAACGGTCACTCACCACTACCTGACCCCGGCCCCTACAAGACACTCTCCGACGACGGCTGCCCCCTCCCGACAGTCGCTCTTCGGACCACATGGCTACCCCCTCCACAGAGACCCCTGACGTCACGTCCCCGCGCTGGACCCCCCCCCTCCGCCAGGCACTTGGCTTCCCCGCGCTGGACCCCGCCGCCCCGCTCCCCCCTGAGATCCCTGCGTTAGAACCGCTCTAGTACATCTACTGACACCAATTTCATGTGACAACAGTAAGATGATTTTTCAAAGTAAAAATAAAATAATACGCAAAATATCATCCCTGAGGTTTAACAATTTTGTTTACAACATTTTTAGTAAACTTGCTTGGCGATTTTATGAAAAGTTGTTTCACTTTTTTGTACATTCAAGTTGAAAATGTATAATAAAACCATTGTTCAAATAAAAATAAAAAATATTCTAAGATAAATCAGAATTTAATCATGGTAAACCAAGCGATGTTTTCGAGAGAATGTTGTTGCTCGGCGTTCTTTTTTTACTTTTTCCAATAATCTTCAACATGAGTTAGAAGTAGATGACGCGTTTCAATTTCGGAAGTTCATCCGAACGACGGCAGGTAGATCAGAAAAAAATATAGGATTATTGGGTTCGAATAAAAACTACTCTGTTCTTTGGCAATCATTGTCTTGTCCTCTTTATTAATTTTATTGGCGGATAGAAGATTCAAGCTCGCAGCAGTGAGCGGACGAACCTTGCGAAGAAAAAAGAGGGGGGTGGGAGGGCTCGTTCAAAGAGACGCAACGCACAATCGTCACCGTGTACGCCGATCTAAGGGGTCACACCACTGTAGATTTATTTTTTAATTGACTTTCCTACTTTACTTAAGAGATGTATTGAACCATCTCGAATAAGGGGAAAAAACATTGGTACCTGTAAAAGAAGGTTCACAGGCCTATGTGGGTCTGCGGTGGCAGTGGCTGGCCCGTGTGCGAGACATCGACCGTTTTTCTCGAAACTCATCTTTTTAAAACGGCACGCAGCATAACTCCAACAATTTTCATTATTTTCACTCCAAATTTTGAGTACATCTCTAAAATAACATTGCGAAGAGAAATACGTACGGGATTTTCCATGAGTTAATTATAACATTAGTTGTTAACAAATGATTGTCCTTTTTTCCGTCGAAAATTAAGTTTTTGGTTAAACGCATGAGAATTACACAAAAATTAATATTTTCACAATCCTCTATGTATTTCTCTAGCTATACTTGTGCAAATTAATAGAAATTTGAATTTTTTTTTCTAAAATCAAATTTGCGTCAGCCATACTGCATGCCGCAGAGCATCTTAAACTCGACATGCCTCGCCAGAATGGCCCCAGCGTCACCATTTGGTATAATTTTTTTATATAAATTTCTTTTTGTTCGCTTGAAGATATAACCTATATCATCCTTGAATATTTGTATTCTCTTGTTGGTCCTTCAAACAAACAAAAAATCGCAAAATATCACTCATTTTTTGACGTTTACAGTGGTGTAAGCCCTTAAGGTAATCAAGGGCACGCGCTCGTGTGCCCTTGATTTCTATCGATTTTGTTCAAATTTTAATCAGACATTGTTCATATCATTATACATATTTAAGTAAAGTTTCATAACAGTTGACTATTCAGATTGGGAGATAATCGGTTTTTAAACAGCAACTTTTAGCACTGCAGGGTCTGCATTGACGTAAAGTCAAGTCACATAATGCGTCGTACCATTCTATTGTGTTTATTAATTTGGAAAAAAAATTATGTTTAGATAGAAAACTAGTTAGGGAACGAGTGAAAAAAGTTTCGATTGTCTTTACTATTCAGTTTTACTAAAAACGTTCAGTAACAACAGAATAACCCTCGGTAAAAAATATTTATAATAAGAAGATAAGGTAATAAGAATACATTATGCAACACCGCGGAACAGAATGTTCAATATTTCGAGATCGAAAATAATTATCGTTTTCCTAAAGTTACAAACTTTTATCGTAAAAAAATATTTGCGTTATATACATTAATAATTTGACATTGTTTATGATATTGCCATGTGTCTTCTCATAGGGGACACATATTTTTTACGGACAATTACTCTGTCTAGATTTCAATGCAGACCCTACAGTGTTAAAAGTTGCAATTTTAAAACCTATTATCTCTGAATATAAATAGTCTACTGTTCTGAAATTCCACTGAAACATGCATAATAATACAAACAATGTCTGGTTGAAATTTGAACAAAATCTATAGAAATCAAGTGAACGCGCTCGTTCTACCTTAACGCGTTTCAACCGTTGACCATTCTGTTGGGCCGGAGGTTTGGACCAGTCGACGCTGAGTATGAGATGATGGTAGCAGTAACCATTGAGACGCAAGAAGGCGCTTGCATACTCGGCTTTCGTTTTGAATTGTACATACGTAAAGGAAAGGCCTTGCCCAGATTGGTGGTGCGATCCTTAGTGAGATAGTGTTTCTGAATGAAGCCGAAGGGTTCAGCGAGTTCCTTAAGGTCAGTCTCGCTGGTGCTCTCGGAGAGATTGGAGACAGCAGTGATATCCTCGCGACACTGGGACTGTATACTGGAGCCTCGATGATTGACGCAGCCTCTCATACTCGGTAGTACGTACTTACTGACCTGGATAAATCCGATGGTCCATCTAAATGGTAAATCCGACGCTACATTGGTTCTGGTTCTTACATGACTGCCCAGGTACCGTACCCACCACGTATGTGCGTATGGTATCGGTATCAGTATTAGTATGGTGAGGATACAGTACCGGTATGTTTTACGATGTTGAAGTTTGCATCGTTGGAGTACAACGGAAATTCTTTTCCATTTCTTTATTTCCTTATCTTTATTATCATCCAAAACCCAAAAAAAAATGGGCTGCGAAACTTTCGTATCGTTTCAACGATGCAAGCTTCAATATAATTATGTTTTACTATCGTACATTTGCGTGCAGCGATATACTACCGTACATGTACACCGTAGGGTACAATCTCTGTCCCCTCTACCAATAATACGCTCGGTCATCAGGGTGAAGCTGGTGTTGAACTTTCGTGCCTCATTTTGGTCGCACACTGCTCAGGGAATTGAGGATTTTGAGGGTAATGACAATGGCTACGGATCATTGGAAAATATGCTATCTGCGATTTTTTCACGAATACATACCGAGGTATTCCTGCGAAGAGCAAATAATCTTGAGTTTTTTACATCGGAGCCGTTGACTTTTTGACACATCAGCGAGCGGGAAAGCAATGCGAGGCAAGATCATGGCAAACTACAGAGTACGTAAATTGAGGTTATGGGACAGGCCATATTTTTTATTTTTATGTCAATATAAATTCCACCGATACGATCGTGCTATCAAAATTCGAGGATACACGATAATATCCATATGATCGCGGGTACGGGAAAATTCCATCGATGTCAAAGAATTCGTGAACTTCGCGTGCCGCCGTCGTCGCGTCGACGCGACATTTCGCATCGTCGTCGGTAAGAACAAAACAGAAACACTTTTCGAGTCTCGCTGTCACCGTGAGCAAACTTACTCGTTAATTTTCGTTAATGTTGCTCTTCGGAGACGCCGAGAAACTTCAAGTGTAGAAGAACGATGTAAATTAATCTAACGCGACAAACCGCCGAGGTTCCGATCAACGCAACTGCCCGGTGGTACGAGATAGGGGGGCGCTGCGTATAAAAATTCGCGGCGTGTTCGTAAGTCGGTCAGTGGCGTTGAGATCGGTGGCATCGATCAGTGGCGTCGAATTTTTATATTTTTCATTGCTTGGCGTCGTGACGCTGCCGCTTCTCTTGATAATTAAAAATCTTTCGAGTTTAATTTAATTTTGTAGATAGTGAAACAACCAAATGTTTTCAACTGTTGAACTGTTGAAACGTCGAAAAAAAAATGTTCGACCTTTTTGACCGACTGGTCGAGAATCTCAACGATCGCGAAATTTTGAAAAGCCGAAGCGTCGGTTCGGTCTTAGTGGCGAAGATTCCTTAGTAATGGAAGCCAAGCTTCGATATTGTAGACTTTCCCAAACGTTGGCACATCGATGGCACAGAACAGACCCAACTACTGTTTGAAAGTTCTGAGAACCAACATTACTGATGGTGCACCATTTAACAGTCCAACGCAACCCGGGCATAAATCGACTATAGATTCAGCTTTGGCTATATCATTAGAGTAAACATGCGCCAACCGTTGGCCTAGGCTCGGCCGAGCGTTAGGACGATTGTCGACACCCAACCTTTTTCCTGTTAATGAGAAACACAACTTTATCGTGGGCGTTATTCCGGCCCATGGTCTAATTGACATTCCTAATTCACGGAAAAAAAGGTTGGGTGTCGACGATCGTCCTAACGTTCGGCCGAACCTAGGCCAACGATTGCCGCATGTTTTCTGTAATGATATAGCCGATGCTGAATCTATAGTCGAATTATGCCCGGGCTGCGTTGGCCCGTTAACTGGTGCAGCACCGGTAATGTTGGTTCTTAGAACCTTCAAACTCGAATTATGCCTGGGCTGCGATGGCCCGTTAACTGGTGCAGCATCAGTAATGTTGGTTAGTAGAACCTTCAAACAACAGTTGGGTCTGTTCTGTGCCATCGATGTGTCAACGTTTGGGAAAGTCTAGAATATCGAAGCTTGGCTGCCATTACTGGGCCAAGTCTCCGCAGACTGTCTATCATCGGCTGAGTGTTGGGATTTTTACATGGGCTGCTTGCCACTAAACCTGCGGACCGGGAGGTTCCGGGTTCGATCCCCAGTCGCATACATTTCGTCGTGAAATGATTTTCTTCGGCATTTCGCGCGAAATAAAACTAGTTCCAGAACTGTTGGGCGAACTTGACGACCGGCTATATTGGTATAGGATTTCCGCAGTTTCCCTATACCCATACCGGAATCGTCAGGATGAATATGATGAATATGATACATACAAAGCGAGAGTAATTTCGAAATTTTTAAATATGAATTGAAGAAAAAAATAGTTTTAAAAAAGTCGATTCACCGGGCTCGAACCCGGTCCGCAAGCATCGTTAATCCGTCACGTTGCCAACTCAGCCACGACACTTATTGAAGTTAGAGGAACATTTCTGATATACGCTTATCCATAATGTTTACTGTTAAAAAAACGCCGTAACGACCACGGCAAAGGCTCAAGATTTCTTTTTGAACCTTCCACGGTCGTTTCGGCATTTTATTTTTCAACGCAGTTCGTCGTTAATTTTTTTAACCCGCATTCTCGGCATAAACGGCCAGCCGAGAGAATACAATGATCTCGATACATGTTTTTTCTCTTTGAAATTCATTTAATGCATATACCAATTCGCAGTACGGCCACACATGCACAGTAGAACCTCGATTATCCGAACCTCGATCATCCGAACGTTGTGGCGAAAGATACATTGTTGCTCGCTGCCTCCGTGGTGAGCAACAATGAGCAACTGAACGCAACTTCTCCTTCTCAAACGGCTGCAAGACTTAACCACTCAAAATCGCGTTACAGCCGTTTGTCAATTGAAAATGGACGATTTCATTTAAAAAATATAAAAGAAGGCATTCGACTTTTTCAGGTGTTTAAAATCCACCCCCCCCCCCCCCCGCACACACACACACATACGCACGCACGCACGCACACACACACACACATATATATTTCAACGTTAATATGTATGTCAAATTTTAATATATATGTATGTACTGTTTTTATGTAAAAAGGTGTTGTTTATGATCTCGCCCCAAAAAACCCACGTTTCGATTATCCGAACTTTTGATTATCCGAACTAGTCTCGGTCCCAAATGGTTCGGATAATCGAGGTTTTACTGTATGTCGAACTCGATCGGACGG
Organism: Ophion ellenae; assembly: GCA_963210295.1. NCBI lineage: Eukaryota > Metazoa > Arthropoda > Insecta > Hymenoptera > Ichneumonidae > Ophion > Ophion ellenae. The sequence goes on along the minus strand of OY723385.1, from coordinate 15,009,551 downwards.
AAAACCTCGCTCCGATCACCTGTCGAGTGAGCGAGGGGCAAAGACTCTTCCCCCACCGAGCTACCCATTCGTGTTCACGCTGACTGCGATATCGAGTTGAGCGGTGATCATGACTCGCGCCGCTACAAGGGAATTTGCAACATCGACAGAGGCGATGCTCACAAAATTATATTCCCGAACTCACCGCCGCGATTTAGCGTCGGTGCGAAAAAGGGAGCGTTGTACATCGCTCTACTAATCTCGGCTTCGATGTACGTCGTCTGCAGAATGCATCATGAGCGCCTCGCCGGAATTCGCAGAAACTAGCTATCTCGGACATCGTACGAGATTTTTTCGAAATCTTCAATGAATTTTAGTTGTCACCAATCACGGATGAGATTTTTGAAAATAGAAAATACTGGTCAGCCCTGTTGCACCAGCGGGGCATTCCAGTGATGACTCTTTGGCGCAATAAAAAACTCAACTCAACCATTACGTGGACGCTTGGTAAATCCCCTTATTAGGGGAACATTGGTGCGCCGATTACGCTGCTTGAACGTAGTCACGTATCTCTATACGTTTCTAAGCCTCTGCTTAGAAAAATAAAAAGTAACATTTGCGAACCAAACGTTGAATTGCCCTGCACGTGGTCCGCCGAGCGAGTGAGTCTTCGAGCAAACCCTAGCATGGGCTATTGACCCTTTTTTATGGACTTCAGGTAAGAGAGAATACTCGTGCCTGTCGTGCCTTGGGACGATGTGGATGATTATAATTAGACGGAAAATGTGAACACTAGCTAAATTCTGATTTTGAATATAATTAATAATTAACTGGTCGCTCGTCCGGATGCGTATTTGCATCGTGGGCTATTTGCAATCCAGACAATGAACAACCTTTAGAATTTCTAATCTCCCCAAACGTTTTCCGAACCACACGGTCGAGGCCCTTTAGCTCGCAACATCACCAGCTCTAATGACGCTCTATCCCCATAAGAACTGCATATCACCGGACCTTCCAGGAAGGTTTTGGCGGCAGTTGTCCATTTGTGGAAAGGCCGGCAACTTCAATATTGATTTGAAAAATATGGGTCGTTAATTTTTCGTGGTTCCACATCCATATGCTGAACTTCTACCTAAGAAACATTTGAAAAATTGAAAATTAAGGGGGAAATACCTTTACAAGGCTAACAAATCGCTGTTTCTGTTGAATTTTTTTCGAATGGAAATAAGTACTTCGGATTTTTTAAACTTTGGCATTGATTAGGGTATACTTTGATCTACCAAGGCTCATTTCTAAGTTTCAAAAAAAAATTGGCTGAGTTATCCGACTGGCTTTGGAACAGGTCGACTCGGGACGTCGAAAATGACGGACACTCTGGTGCTTGTTGTTTTCATCTGAAACTAATGCGGTTGAAGTTTTTTATTGAAAACATTCATAGTTCGTCTGTAAGCCTAAAAAAGTAAAAAAAATGGAAGACTTATATAATTTTTAAATAGACATTTTGTTTGTTGATGAAAGTTTTCTTTCATTTTGATATGGAAAAATACTGTTTTGGCCGACGTATTAGAACAATTAGGCTTACAGACAAGGTAGTGATGTTGTTCAGTCATATGCCAAATTTGGTTAAGATTGTTTGAATAGTTTTTACGTGTGGATGTCCGCCTATTTGATGATTGTAGTTGTGAGTTAAACGCGTCTAAAGTTTGGTCAAGGAAAAATTCAATTATAACAATTACCTACCGGCTAACCAGCGATTCCAGGGCCATATCTTAAGCTTTCAGCAACTTCGAGGAATTAATTTTCTTTGGCCATCCGATTTTTCGGTGCTTTTCAAGCTTCTTTGGTCGATAAGGAGCTGCGCCGCTCCTGTGAATGCACCCGGCGAGTGTCGGCGCTGTTGGCGTCATTTTTGCACTGAGTTCCAATTATGATATCCAATGCGAGCATGGTTTTCAAAAGATGTATATCCTTCGTTTAATAGTCCAGCCGCAAGATAAGATGCAATTTTGACGATTTTCAGTCCAGATTTCAAGTACTTCGGAGCCTACATCCAGATCGTTGAGTTGAAACTTTCATTGGCATTTTGAGTATGCCCACCCAAGCATCTCTGGAGTAAATCTTCCTTCGGCAGATCCTCATAAATCGGGAAAATATGCTTCTGGACGTCTAGGTTCAGAGGAGGAGGATGCTCAAAATCATCAAAATTGGCTCCGATAGCTTTAGCTTTCTGCCAACTGCGCCAACTGTCTTCGCCCGGTGGACAGTAATCATATTGGAGATTTTGATTGGCGGAGCACAGATGGTAATAAGTGGCCATTATAGCCTTTTTCATACCGTCCAAGCTATTTAGGTTCATATGAATAGCGAAGCCATAGTACGTCGTGAGTTTTTTTATCAGAGTGTCGGTCAACTGTTCTTTGCCACCGAGATTAAGAATTTTTTTTTACATTTCGCAACCGATTGCCCATTATTTTTTTTTTACGTGAACCACATACTCGTTTTTAAACACTTGACAATCATCGCCAGAAGATTGCACATCCAAAATGGCCTTCAACGTTTTGGAGTCTCTGTCTCCTATATAATTTTTATATCGCACGCCAAACTTCTCCGATCGCGAAAACATTTCGATGATTAAATCCACTTCCATCTTGCCTGCGGAGCCTTCATGATTTTTGAGACTATTTTCCTCGTTGTCTGAAAACCATTCTTCATATTCTGGAGGATTTTACTTCTGTCCCCATGTTGCACAGGCTAAGCAGAAGCTACTTTTGACTATTATGTCAATTTCACTGTACCCGTGTAGTAACCTATGAGCGTTGTTACTCCGTATATCGATTTAAAACCAGGTTATCTCCACGTGCCATCAACAGAAACATTGAAATCGAGGATTTGCCTCCCTTTTTCTTCTTCGTCTGTTTTCTTTAACTTGAATTCAAATGTGGATTTTGTGGCCGACTGGCAATGTATGATGATTTTGTTATATACGGTTTCGCCTAACCCGTTGCAGATGTCCATAAAATTGTAGAAGACATTGATACTTTCGATTCCAATACCGAGAAATTGCATGACAAACACAATCCGGTGGTTCACTTCATGGCCAGTCTCAACTATAAGTCCTGAATGAATGTCTGTTCGACCACAGCGGCATATCAGAACGAGTTAAAATCCGAGGCCTCGACTTCCGAATAGTTCAAACCCCAAACACTTTACTGTTTACATTGGCGACAAATAACCAACTCGGATAAGGCAGTAAACACCTTGAAAAATTATATAAAATGGTAAGCGTGCAGAGGATTCCAATTTACATCGTCATCGCTGACGGAGGAGAGTTTTCTGGCACTCGCACTTGCTCCATTTCCTTCACTTTCATCTTCTTTTCGTGAAACCTGATTTCCCGAGAACTTTCTTTTACGTCTCGTCATTTGTTGTGGTTCGGATTTCGTTCCTTTTGGATAATTCATCATTTTCGAATCGCATAATTTTTTTAGACACTGTAAAATTCAAATCGAAACTGATTACGAAACGGTACCGTAAACTCTAATCTCAAAACTGCACAAACATTTCGTTCGGAAAAAATGCTGTAGATAAAACGCTTCAAGCGCTTAAAAGTAATCGTGGACGCATTTGGAAACAGTAGAATAAAAAAGGTGCCGTAAAATGGAGGTATTTTAAACAGGTTTCGGAAGTTTTTTGTAGGAAACTTACTTTATCGGGTGAGATGCAGTCAGAATTTTTAAAAAATCTATTTTTTTAAACATTTTCTTGAAGTATGATGTTATGAAAATATGCCCTGAAAATTTCAAGTAAATCCGATGAATAGTTTTCGGGATATCCCACAATTAGTGAAGGGGCGTCGGGTCCCCATGGCAGGTAGCGGCTGACAAACGCGCAAACGATAATACCCGGGAAGGCAGAATGCTTCGAAGACAACAACAAATTGATATTTTGGAAGCTTTCACATCGGCAGAAGCCCTATTGTATGGGCCAGGAATTGATGATTCGATGTAAGTAATTTTTTAATTAGTATTTCTACAAATTTGCAAAAAAATGCAATCTTTAGCAAAATTTTATAGAGAATACTTTCGTTTTGAAATAGCCCAAAATATTTAAAAAAAAAAAAAATTCATCCCGAAAAATGTATTATTTGGAAAAATTGTTTTAACAATTGGCTCTAAACAATTGAGTGCTCGACTTTTCGGCAAAAATTGTGATATTCGGATTCAGTGGATCAAATCACATTTTAAAAAGTTTAGTTTCATCCATCGAGCTCAAAATTTTACGAACATATAATACCGTATCCACATCGAAAACTTTAAACGCGTTTTTCTCGAAACTATGTTTTTCAAGTCGGTGACCACTATATTTCAAAAACCACTCGAAGGATTTTGATGAAATTTGGTGTGCTTATTTATAGCATTAAAAACTAGTACTTAATCGAAGGATTTTCATTTTTGTTGAAAATTTATATATTTTTTTTTAAACAAACGAGCCATTTTTTTGTCGAAAATCGAGTTATCTGTCGAAAGCCGCCATTTTGTTAATATTTGAAAGAAAATACTTCGATTTAGGACTAGATTTATTATTAAACATTAACATTTTTGTTTTCTTTTATTTCAGATGGTCCGGTAAAATTTTATGATGGTCACCGCAAAGCACTACATGCCGAAGGGGGTCCGACAAAAATAGTGATATTTTTATAAATAACCAATATTTTACTTTGTAAATTTGTACAAGTCAAGTTGAAATATAACATAAAAGGTCTGTGTGCCCACTTTTGTAAAACAAATTAATTACTATAAAAAAAATTATTGAAAATGCTCGTTTGTTCACGCCTCTGACTGCATCTCCCCCCTTAACATCATAAATTCCAACTTTTTTGCTGCAATAGAACAATGTGTCCTTTGTCTATCAAATGTTTAAGAAAGTCAAGCTCCCGGTTTTTCGGTGCTGCTACATATGTTTCCCTCCTTCAAGGAACTGGCATTTTGTACGCACATGGTAAGAATATCACCCAACATATGAATATTACCCAACCTAGAGGGAAATGATACGGATACGCACGTATATATTATATGCGAACTTTCGCGATGAATGATGGGAAATGATCGGCGGCGGAAGTAGGTATGATAGAATTCGTGAAATTAATACCAATCCGAGGGTCCATTAACTGGAATATTCCCAGAAATTCTCTGTTCATTTGAGAGCATCGACGAATGTACAACCACTTATGGTTGGTAAGGCCTATTCCATACGGATGCGTGTATACATGAATGTGTGCATGAGGGCATTTGAATCCGCGTATGTGAGTGTAAATTAAATGATCGCCGAGGTGATATGACAAAACTGATCTGTCCATCAAAATATAGGTTCATACTTCGATGTATCTGGTACATGGAAATCCACATTGGAATTCAAGTGGATTCCTCGCTATTTCCCGATTTACGTCGTTTAAGAACTTTTTATTTCATATTCTTAACGAGAATTTGTTGGGTCTCCGAAAATAATATCCTTCTGTGTTTCCGTGCACAAATTTGTTGAGGAGTCCCAAGATGCACCCACATCTCTATAGAGATTTGGTAGGGAGACCGTACATAGAGAGTCCTCATTAGGATCTAGTTGGAATCTGCACTGTTCTCCACAGCACGCCGTTTGAGAATTCTTACCAAGTTCGAATGGAATATATTTGAAAAGTCAAGGGAAAGAATTCAGCGTGTTGAAATGTGTGGTTATATTATGTCAACGTGCAGTGTAATAAAACTTTTAAAAAGGTGAAAAAGTACACGAAGCAATAAACGAACCCTGTCAACAAACGATGTTGTTTGTTTTTCATTCTAAACAATTATGGTTTACCTTTAAAATAATAATTATTTGTTGTAACTCAGACAATAGTGTTATTATATTTTTACCATTGATCGATTATACGAAAAAATGAAATGATTTATATAATAGCCAAGGGCGATATGCGTATTATGAAAGTGTGCAAGAAATGTTGTACACTCAATTGTTAGACCTACGAAATCATGTTATTATCAATGTTTTATTTTTATTAAGAAAATCACATTACTATAACAGAGAATTGATAGGATAGATAATATAGGAAAATACACCGTATGACCACACAAGTGCACTAAGAAAAGAAATCATTGATCCAATGTCATTGGTGTTATTGAAGGAAATTTCGTTCATTCAATTGTAAAATTATTGGTGTAAATAATCGGATTTATTGGTCCAAATAAAACGCTATTGACTTCAATAACATGATAATGTTTTAAGTTTTTTTTTTCATCCAAAGTATATATTGTTATTTGAGAACAATGTATCACTGAAACTATCTAAAAAATTATCGCGAACAAATTATATAGTGTTGAATGCAATTTCTGCAACGAACGAAAAAAGCGTTTCAGTTCATAACGTGAATATTGTTGATTCGAGTACACAAGAAAAATTGAATTTCGCTCGTTTGATTCAAATAAAATTTCTATTGAGTAAATATGTTATTTTATTATTTTCACTAATCCGATATTGATTTTAAGTACATTATTCGTTAAAATATAAAAAATTTATTTTGATTGAAAAATATTAAGCAAATGTCTGAATTGGTTAAAAAATTATGCGAAAGTAAAATTTGTTTCTTGCACGTTTGGTTGAAAATATTCAACCAAATCATGGCCGAGCGCCACCGAAATTATAGGCATCAGGAAACCCGTAGTTCTCGAAGTAACCGCTAGAGGCCGCACGCGCGCACGTTTCTCGTAAGCGTAGCGCGAACCGAAAATCTACTTAAACGTTGAAGAAATTATAAAGCGTATCGCTTCTTGGCCTGTAGCTAAGATGAAATTGTAGTATCTGTTCTAATCAGTTGAATATCTGATATTCCCTCCATGGATATTCCATTGGATATCTGATATTCTCTCCACTATTATCGTGGATTATCATTCTAATGCTCACTTTTTATTTAAGATTTAAAACAAATTGAAAAACTTACGTCCCATGGCATATTCGTATTGATATAGTGAAGAAATAATTAATTCTGTTGATTATATTTTTGTACGAAATAAAAAAATGTTGTAGCAACCGCTTAACTATTTCATCCATACATCTACGGATTGTAGATAGCTGCGGAACCTAATATTTAAGGGGTGAAACGCACCCTTGAAAATAGGGATGGTTTTCGTTTTTCGTCCATAACTCTTTAACGATACGAGATATGAAAAAAATTCAAATTGCAACATTTCTTTTTCCGTATACTATACATTGGAAATAAGATGCAGATAACAACAAATATCATATTGTTTATTGTAGAAATGCAATTTTTTCATACCTATCTCCGAGAATTTTTAACCGATTGGGATGTAAATTTGCATACGTATATGGCCGAACAAGGAGGGGCTACGGATTTTTTGGTTTTCCGATATCTCTCAATCAAGGGGTTGAAACTGCCCTTTAATTTTTTTAGACAAAAGCATCGAATAATCAGCTACCCTTTTGCCATTCCGGGTAAAATCCACGTCAATATAAGTTTGCTCTATGATGCAATTGCATATTCGTAAATTCCACTCCCCTCCCCCTCCACCCAACCGTCCCGCTCTCGAAAGGAAAACGTTCAAAATTTCTTACGGTGCGGCATGGACGAAGATTCGTAGAAATAAAAATGGGTTACAATGAAAGTTCAATCAGTAAAAATAGTCGAAACAAATTTTTTCGATTTGGTGGAATGCCTTCTTAAGGGGTCAACGCACCATTAAAAACTTTGTGATTTCCATAACTTTTGAACCGGCCGAGATACAAAAAAGTTTAAAGGGAAGAAATGTTGTATTTTTCGACTACTAGCCGTTTATGATGATAATGGCGAATATAACAACAAATGATAATTGTTAATTGCAATAGTTCGTCACTAACTAATGAAAATCACTCTTCTGTTTTCCGCTGATACGGGCACAGAAATGGGTGAGGCTGTTGCAATTATTGATCAACTTTGTGCTTCGGAAAGCGACTGAATTACAATTGTATATTAAAAAAAAATCCACTCCTCTCACCGTATCGGGAACACTATCTGCAGATATTACGGCGTCTTTGGATTTCCGCTGCAACTCGTGAACGGAGCGATGCCAAACATTTTAATCGGCTTAAAACGCTGCCTCTTGTTTGCAAATGCCAAACCAATGAACGAAAGTAATACTTGGGGTAAAGAGAGACTACGGTGCAAAGAGCGGCTACCCTGAGATAACCTTGAGATCACCTTATTATGGATTGATAAAACGGTTAATAAGACCGCGTTTTGTTATCTTTTTCGCTATACGAATGTACGTGTGCTAATAAATTGCGTATATAAATTCAGCAACGCTCATTATCGCGGCATTTTACGATGAAGAAGCCAGTTGTACTTTTTGAGTTAATCCCGTCAACAGTATTAAACTTTTATCCATAGCGATAAGTGCTATGAATTTGTCTCCGACTCCAGTCACCGATCGGGAAAAACAGTTCAGTTAGGACCTAGAAAGCATAATCATAGAAGCGATGGATCAACCTATGGAAATGGAATTCGCAACCGGCTTGGATTTTCTGTCACCAAACGACATTCATGAAACTGCCACAATAGAAGATAACAGTGAAGAAGATTGGCACGTACAACGATACTTGGATCCCGAAGTTGATGAAAATATATGTACGAAAGATGTAGAAGAATTAAGTTACGAATACAAGACAAGAGCTGTGGATTACTGGAGACCGGGACAGACGGGAATAGAAAAATATCAGCTGTTCAAACGAAATACAGAAAGGTGAAATCAGTGCGGCAGTTACGCTGATGGGCCCATAACATAAACAAGGGTGGCACCCACAAAGAAAAATTAAAAAAAATAGCTCACTACGCGTTAAAAAATTTCATCGACGCTTTGGACAAAAAGCTGCCCGTGCATGATATAGATCTTCGACGATGGGCTTTACGTGCACGAGAATTTGTAGAATTGCCAGCCGTAGATTTTAAGGCATCTGCTTCTTGGGTGAAAAAATTTAAAAAACAACATCGAATTGTTCCAAGGAAGATTACTAAATATGTTACAAAACAACAGTTATTAACCCTATGAAGCATACATTTTTTCTTACGTGCAATCAGCTCCAAACTTTGTACTCGGGGGTTTTCGGGGTCGCTGATTACAAATCAGCACTCAAAATTTAGAAATTCAAGATGGCGGATCCAATATGGCGGACCATAAATGCAAAAATTGTTTGTTTGGGTCATAATAATATATGAAATTATTTATATATCATAATTAATATATAAATATATTTTTATAATATATTGTAATAAGATATAATATAAAAAAAATATAAAATAAAAAAGCAAAAAAATAAAAAGTAAAAAATAAATTAAAAAAAACATGGAGCTAGAAACTCGCTACGTTCTCACCGTTATCTCCGGGTAATGCTGAAAGCGTAATTCTATTAGAAATTCAGTATAACAGAATCAACATATTGAGCAACTCCGATGATCTAGTAATTCCGGTAAAATCTCCGGTTTTGGTCCGCCATTTTTTATTTCTGGATTTTGAGCTCGAATTCGTAATCAGCGACCCAAAAAACGTCTCTGAAGTCATTTTTTGTGTATGGCTTATCTGCTAGATTAAGCACAATTGAATTTATTGTCTAAAAAACATGTTTTTTTGTACTGTAGTGATGATCAACATCCACCAAGTGCAACGTAAGCCCTTAATAGTGATATAGTAGTAACAATTGATCTCCTAACCTCCTAAATATACATTTACATTCGTCGTTATGAGCTAAAAAAATTGTATTCAAGCAAAACAGAGTGGAAGTAGGTGACATACCAGTGTGTCACTATGCTTCAAAGGGTTAAATGCAGATACACTTCAAGACAAAGCTAACCAATTCATAGAAATGGTGAATGTCAACATGGCCAACGTTGGCACTGAAAACACATTTAATTCGGATCAAATTGGATTCAATTGAGAGCTACATACTGGCCGCACATTAGCGATAGAAGAGTGGAAATCCGTTGAGACAGTAGTGCAATCGAAAACATCAACAAAACACAGTTATACGATACAGCCTTTGACTTCTGCGAATGGCAAGCTTTTGGCACCGATGTTGATCGTTTTAAACGAACCTACTGGCAAATTTGGTCCTCGAGTGGAACAAAGTATATTCAGAGCCGAAAATATATTTCTATTGGCTTCGAAATCTGGAAAATTAACGACTAATCACTTCAAGCGTTGGTTTCAAGAAATATATATTCCTAATACGGGTCCAAAATCAATAATACTTCTGGATTCACGGAGCGGTCAATGTCCAGCATTTTATATTACTCCACCTTTTGTCCGTTGAATACTGGAGTATCACTGCCCGTCGGATGTTCGAAGGTTCCGCAGACTAGGGAAATGGAGGGAGAACTCGGCGGTTACGAAAAGGAGCAGGTAGTTTTAAATAAGTACTCCCTTCATTAATAATAGGTAACAATGTATTTAAAAGTTTGTATACTGAATGATCGCAATTATCAGGCGCGTACGGTGGGCTCTCGCGCGCGTGGCCCCTCCGTAACGCTATTCATTTACTTTTTTCTATTCGCAGTTTTCGTAGGGCTAGTTTTCTCTCACGTCTATCTCGCTCGACGTCGCAGGAAAGAAGGACGCGGCTTATCGCTCCGGCCTTGCGGCCGCCGGCTCCTCACCCTACTCCCGGCATCCTTATCCTCCCTCTCCTCTCGCATCCTGACGGTTGGTGCGGCTATGTTCTCACACTCGACCATCCTGATGTTACGCTCGTCCTCGAGCGTTAGGGTTGGGTGTCGTAGTCTCGTAGGCGTTCGGAAACGCGCCTTTCGCGTCGCGGACGCTCTGTGCGGTGGCTGCTCCCGGCTGTATTCGGTCCAGAGGTTTCCGTGTCTTCGTCTGAACCCTCGGCGTCGATCGTCGCTGGGTTCCCTTCGTCGTTGGCATCATGATGCGACTGCCACCCACATAATTGACACGCGTGCGCGGTGGTAGCATATCGGTGACCCTCGCGGCTTTCCAGTTCGGCCACGCGGTAGGTGTCCCCCGGAAGGCGTTGATTCATTGTGAGCGGCCCCGATACCGTCGCTGCAGCTTGCGACTGTCTCCTGTGTTGACGGGAGATGCGCTCAAATACACGAGATCTTCTATGGCGAATTCGGGGTGTTGAACGCGCCCGTGGTCGTATCTGCGCTTCGCCTCCTGCTGTGCAGACGTCATGAGTGGTCCCATGTGATCCACGTGAATCAACGCAAACGGTCGGTTTCCTGGGGCTATCGGGTAGATCTCGCCCGCCGGTCTCCCACGTCTGGACTTTGAGACTGCGCACACTATGCATGCGTTGATGTGGGCCCTCGCGTGGCGCCGCATCCCCGGGAAGTAGAAGCCTTTCCTCAATAGCGCATTCGTTCGATCTACGCCCGGGTGACTCCGCAGGTCATGGTACCGTACCAGGAGACCTTTTCCCATCGTCCTCGGTGCCACGAAAAGTTCTCGGCCGCTTCTCCGCTTATAGAGCAGGCCATCCCTAAGCAGGTAATCGCGTACCCGTCCCGTTCCGCTGGTGGTTCGTGTTGATTCCGGTTTCAGCAGGATCTCCTTCCGCGTTCGCATCTCGCTGTCGGCGTACTGGTGGTGAAGCACCTCCCCCGCCTCCGACACTAGTGCGTATTGCCCGGCTACGTGCGCGTGTCCCTCGCTTGCCGCCGCTTCCGTAACCGGGGCTCTAGTCAGAGCATCGGCATCGGCTAACCGCTCGCCCGGCCGGTGCTCGATGCTGAAGTCAAATTCCGTTAATGCGCTGACGCATCGGACCACTTGCGGGTTCGTCGTCCGTGTCGTACTTAAATGTACGAGCGCTTGACAATCTGTAACAACTTTAAATTCGATATTGAACAGCAGTGACCTCAATCGGCTGACTGCCCACACGACCGCGAGAAGCTCCAGCTTGCTCGAATGATAATTTTTCTCCGGATCGCTCGTCCGACGGCTGATGGCGTACAGCTGCCACGGGCTGGAGTCGCGCTGGAGCAATAACGCTCCAAGACCCTCCGCGCTCGCGTCCGTGTGCAGCTGGGTCTCTTTAGTTGGATCGAACGGCCGTAAGGTCGGCTTACTCGACAGGGCGTCCTTCAGCCGTTGAAAAGACCGTCGAGCTGCCTCGCTCTAGATGTACGATGTGTTGGGCCTGAGCAGAGCATGCAACGGCGTTGCCACCTGCGCGAACCGCGGAACGAATTTCCGAAAGAATCCGGCCCCCCAAGGAACTGCCGCAGCTCTGTCGCGTTCCTGGGTTCCGGGTACTCGGTCATCGCTTGCACCTTTGACGCTCTTGGTTCGATGCCTCTCTCGTTTATCTCGTACCCCAGGTACGTGACTTCCTTCTTAAGAAACTGACATTTGGCTAATTTGATGGTAAATCCAGCTTCTCGCAGCGCTGTTAATGTTTTAATGAAACGCTCCCGCAGGTCTGGCCAATCTCGACCGGGAATGAAAATATCGTCCAAATAGTATAACACTATACTATTGCGCAAGGGACCAAGCGCGCGATGCATGGCCTTCGAGAAGTAGGTCGGCCCATTCACGAGGCCGAAGACCATCCGCGTAAACTCTGCGGTCTCGTCCGGCGTGATGATTGCTGTCTTGTATCGCGCTTCCTTCGCCAAGGGGATCTGTAGGTATCCGTGGGCAAGATCTAACGTAATAAATAGACGGCTGTCTCTGATCAGTGCTAGGTGATCATTCAATGTTGGTAGCGGAAAATGGACTCGCTCGGTTTGGTTATTTAACCGCCGGAAGTCCACCACAAGTCGCGAGGAACCGTTTTTCTTCTTAACTAGAAGCACCGGGCTCGCGTACAGTGACTCCGTGTCGTGGATGATCCTAGCCTGACGCCACTTGCTCAAGATCCTTGGCATCTCCGCACGCTCAGCCTCGCTGGCACGGTACGGCTTCGCACTCACCGGACGTGCGCCGGGATGTTGGTTAATATTCATTTCAATTTCCTTCGGCCGTCCCAATTCCGCAAAGTCGAGGGCTACGCAGTGTCGATACTGGTTTATAACATTTACTAAATCTGTCTTTACCTCAGGCGGCTGACCCTCGCCGATGTCAAGGTCCGACTCGTCTACTGGCTTCCTCGTTTCGCGTTTCGCGGCCCAAGGTACGTGGCTTACCACGCCTCGCAGCAAACCCTGCCCCGTAGGCAGCGAACGGTGGGCCGCTCCGGTGTTGAGGACCGCCACGCAGTGCTCCAACGACCCGTTCTCGACGCTGATCAGGTGGATCTCCGCTGGGGGCACGTGTACTTCGTCGACTGCTCGCAGGGTCGACTCAGGATCTGGCGCACCCGTGCGAATAGCCGCGCGCTCTCCGTTTTCGCATCGCCGGAAGCACAGCTCGTTGCCACTCTTGTTATATTCGATGTACGGCTGTTCCGTGTGCAACCTGCCGATGATCGCATCGTACTGCTGCGTGTCGTCCTGGACTACGCGCAGCAAAATGTTCGGCACTAGCATACCGTCAACGGACACATCCGCTCGCACCATCCCTGGCGATGTCGCACGGTAATGCGGGCGGGCCAAACTGTTTGAGCGTACTCACAGTCGGTATCAGTTCCAGTCCGTCTACAAGGACGCGCCTCGATTTCAGTGTACACTCGGAACTACCGGGGTCTATTAGCGCTCACACTTCACTTGACCCGATTGTTACTGTTTTTAAATATTTGTTCACTGAGTTCACTTCTGCGTCTAAACTTAATGAGCCCATTTGCGCCTTGTGGGGCTTGGTGCCGCAATGTTTGCGGGTATGACCCATCGCTCTGCACTTTGTACACTGTTTGAATTTTCGGGTTTCCGGGCAGGCCCACGCGATATGTCCGTGCCCGTCGCAATTGAAACACCGGGGCTCACCGTCCGCGTTACGCGACGGAGGGTGGCCACTCGGATTGTCCCAGTCGCGCTCACTGCTCGCGGAGCACCTTTATTCACTGTTTGTGATGATCCGCTGTCACCGCGTTCGTGGGCACTCACTGGTCTTTGCGGACGGGGCTTCTCCCGCGGCGGGGGCTCCCGTTGGGCTCGCAACCGCTCTGACCGCATCGACAGAGCACGACTGTTCGCTAAAAGGTCAGTTCGTCGATGGAATAGTGAGGCCGTGACAGAAGGGACACATACAACTCGCGCGACCATAGACCGTCGAGTATTTGCTCTTTGATGTATCTCAGGTCTAACCCGACTTCAATGCACAATCGCGACTTTGCGTGAAAATATTCACTTAATTGTTCATCACGATTTTGCACACGACGCACCATTTTTTGCTATTTGGCAACGGTGCTTTCGGCTACGCAGAATGTCTGCCGAAATGCCGTGTTCGATACTGGCCAGGAACGTAGCGAGCTCGCTCGCGCCCTGTACCACTCGCGCGCGCCGCCCGCGAGATGCACACGCGCTGTTTCGAGGGCATAGGGGTCTGGCCAGTTGTGCGTCCTTCGCATTGCCTCGACATTTTCGATCCACTCCGTTGCTGCCGATTCACGGACATCGCCACGCAATTCTCCAATATTTTTCGACAGTTCTGGAATCACGAGGTGGGTTGGGGTTTCCGCGCGCGGATGCGTGTTTAACGCCATCCGCGCCATCAGGCGGCGGAGAAGATCTTCCGTCGCTTCCGCATCGTGTAACACGTCGCGGAAGGTGTCGTCGAGAGTCGGCCGCCGCTCGGGAGTATTCGGGTCACGTGGTTGGCCATCTCCGTCCGAGACGCGTGCTACTCCCGAGTCACTGGTGCGCGACGCTCCGATTCGCGCGACGCCATCTTGTGCGACCATGCGTTCGAGGGACTCGCGTAGCCATTGACCGTTTCCCTCGATTTCTGGCTCGCGCATGTCAAGTCGCATGCGCGCTATTTCGCGATCCACCAGGTCCTCGCCATCTTGACCCGCGCGGTGGTCATCAGTGGCGGCCATGACGGATTTTACCACTTGTTCGAAAAACCGTTCGAACTCGCGCGTACTGGGCATGCGCAGTCCCTTTGATTCTCACTGTTTCTTTTTCGCGTACCGAGTCTACCGCCACTTTTTTTTAAATCCCACTTCTGAATTTTTATATTACTCTACCTTTTGTCCGTTGAATACTGGAGTATCACTGCGCGACGGAGCACGTAGTTTCAAATAAGTACTCACTTCATTAATAATAGGTAACAATGTATTTAAAAGTTCGCATACTGAATGATCGCAATTATCGGGCGCGTACGGTGGGCTCCCGCGCGCGTGGCCCCTCCGTAACGCTATTAATTTACTTTTTTCTTTTCGCAGTTTCCGCAGTGCTAGTTTTCTCTCACGTCTATCTCGCTCGACGTCGCAGGAAAGAAGGACGCGGCTTATCGCTCCGACCTTGCGGCTGGCGGCCCCTCACCCTACTCCCGGCATCCTTATCCTCCCTCTCCTCTCGCATCCTGACGGTTGGTGCGGCTGTGTTCTCACAATCAGGTCTGTAGACAATTAGTTCACATCATAATTAGCAATTTTTGCAGGTACAACGGGAATGATCCAACTCCTTGCTGTTTATGGCTTTCGTATATGGAAAATACACGTTTGACTTCGTCAAACACTTTTCTGACATAGTAATATTATACAATTATGATGTGAATCTGGACTTGAGAGACAATATTATTAAGTTACAATCTCTTACACACAATCAGTTTTCTTCTCCCCGGTTTATAAACGTCTTTAAATATGCGTGGTACAAAAGCGGATACGAACAAGAGAGACCACTGAACTTCGAAAATCCCGTAGAATTTTGCTTTTGACAAAATGCAGTGGTATGCGATATGTGCAACGAAGCAGCTATCATCACTTGTGCGTGATGCAAAACATCTCTTTGTTTCAAACACTTTTACCATGACTATCATTATTGTAACACGTATAATCCATAAAAAAGTACAGTTGAAACGGATATAAAATAAGTAAGCGCAAATAAATGTCCGATTAAACTGAAATCTCGAAACAGCAATAATACAATAATGTACAATAATAATACAGTATTATACAATTGTCATACAGTTGCTTCGCGAAACATGAAACTAGTCCGTGATTGCGAGCCTTACGTGTGCCCGTATTAGCGGAAAACGGAAAAGTGATTTTCATTAGGTAGTGACGACTTATTGCAATTAACAATTAACATTTGTTGTTATATTCGCCATTATGTCACGCTTCATGTCTGCATATACTTCTTCGCGCTCAAGGTCATATATGAGGCTATCATATATGAGCATAATATTTTCGTTTCCCTCTTTGTTGCCTACACCTAGCGCAATAGCACGGGATGAGGGTAAAGAGGGGTATTGCGTGGAAAAGAATAGAATTAAGGAATTGATGCGAGTTTTGGGTACTGAGGAATAATTCGACAGATTTGTGTACGATTGACACTATGTTATTTATTATGAGATTACTAGCCGGGTTAAAACGATCAGGGCTACGGTGAAAGATACAAAAAAGAACGAGGTATAGTTAGCTTACATTGGTGGTGGTTGACACACGGTCGCTCGCTCGCTCGCTCGCTCACGTGAGTGGTTTGTTGTCGCTCGGGTTACAAGGGCCTTCGCTCTTGAGCCGGAGTTCTCGCTGGTGTAATCGATGGTAAGACGCTCGCAGGATTTTACGCTGGTCGTGTGTATACTCGATCTGTTTACTACGACGGCACTACGCGTAGATAGAAATACGAACTAGGCGCGAGGTCGATGAGTTGACTATTCTTTACGGACCGATGATAGAGATTATACAATCGTGCAATAACTTCGGTGACCCGAGTAATGAAGACTGTTGGTATATCAATCCATAGAAGACCGATTCGCATGAGAGTTAATTGGAGGTATTCTTAATGCTGCTGAATTAAGACTCGTTAAAATAACTCGATTGAATGGTAGTTGACGGGAGACTGAGCTCTGAATACAATGGACGTTGTCGGGAGACTGCTTCGACTTTTTGCACACGGGCCCTTCTTGGTTCGCATGCGAATTTCTGAATGAGTGGGAGGTAATCTTCCGTTCCTCTTCTTCGCAAACAATGGTGCTGATGGAAGGGGCCAATTCGCTTTGTTAACGGAACGCGCATGAGGTGTGTAGCCGAAATTCGCGTTAAGTCGTTCGCGATAGCGCGGCGACCGTTTGATTCAGACGGCCCGGATGTCTTGATGCTCCGCTCTGGTGACCGGGTCGAATTATGCGGCTTCTTTTCGTCTCTATGCGGATAGCCAGCGTAACGTTTTAGAGTCAGTTCCTGTTTGATTTTTCGAGCTGCGGCATTTCCTAGAATTTTTTCTCTGGCCCATGTTCTTGTTGAAAGCTGAGAGCGTCGGTGGATCTCGACCTCTGTGTTACTCGAGTGGGTACTTGGATTGTTTGGACGCCTCCTCGAAGCGTATGCGCCTAATCTCGTTCTTCGTAAAACCTCACCAAGACAAATGTCTTTGGCCATAGGGTGTCGCACACGTTCTCTGGCGACGTGACACCTCCCCCCTTTTGGGTTGAGCGTCTCGCTCAATCGGAGTAGATTGTGGTGGGGTGAAAGGTATTTAAACGACGGTGGTGAGAATTTTTTATTTATTCTGTCCGTTTTGCTTGACGTCGTTGCTAAACCGTCGCTCTGGTGCATCAAATACGGATTTTGAAACGGTAAGTCTTGGTTGTCGTCCTCATATGGTGACCCTTTGGTCCCCGCTTATTATTAATTCCGGGGTGTTTTCCTTGCAGCTGCTGGTGCAGATGTTCGGGAAGATGGCACAATCTCGTCGTGCGAAGAGGTCGGAGCACCGGAGGACACTCCGGTTGTTGGACCAGGAGGCTGGGTTCGACGTATACTCCATCCGATGGATGTTCGAGGAGCGCTGGGGACAGGTTTATTCGGAGGATGATTGGGACCACCCAGCGTGGTCGACATAGGTCAAAATTCCATCATTCATTTATATTCAACCGATTGTTGTCCCAAAATAACAATGACTGTTTGGGCACCTCTTTTTTCTGTGGTTTGACATTTTTTTGTTCTTTTGTACGTATAAAATTAAAGTAAAATAATAATTTAAAAAAAAAACCGTATCGACGAGGAGCTTGACCGCACGTACAATGATCAGTACACCGATGAAACCGGCACTCGCCGTTCCAAATTGGACGAATCTTCCCCAGGCGCGATTCCAGATCGATTCTGTGAGGTGTTGGAGGCCATTGCTATCAAGGAGATTCATTAATTTCACTTCTTGATTCGCAGTACTTTGACCGCTGATCCCCCGTGCCACGTGATTTGAGACAGCGGGATTTTCTACATGGAGCATTATTCGTTCTCGTAGATTCGCGATGTCCTCCTTCGAGTAGATTCCACTTGATGCCAGCGATGTAGGATTGTACTTCCAAGTGGGTTTCGTCATGGGTTTCATACTCGCAGGCGGAATGGCTTCGACCGGAGCGGGCATGAATTTGTACCACGTGTCTCCAAAGAGGTAGTATGGACGGAGCAGGGAGTTGCAGGTCATTTGAGTTCCTTTCTTTGTTAGCATATGGGTTTAAGGAGTGAGGAAATACGTTTCGTTCGCACGGGTGACAGGCAATTATTCGTAACATTCTTCGAACCTGATCGACCTCACCTCGACCGGTATACATTTAACGATGTGCACTACTTCGCCAGCAAGCACCGCCATATAAGCGAGCCCTTTCATTCCATTGTACGCAAATTCGTCTGAAGCTGGCGTCGCCTAAGACAAGCTGTTTTGAAGCATCTGACGCTCTTTGTTACATTGTTGCATGAGCATGTCGTAATACAAGGATTTTATTTGCTGGCGGATATGCTGCTCCACATATATGAATTTGGAATTAACGTAGGCGAATATATCGAGGTTTGAAACTGGGAGCTTTCCCCGGACGGTAAAGGAGACACCTTGCGTGGTTTCGAAGATAAACAGTTTGGGGTGTTCCGTACTAAAGATGCTACAGCCGCAAATATGGTCGGTTTCTTTGGCCGCGAGCGCAAATGTTATATCGTTGGATGTTAGGGAGTATACTGTATTTTGGTACTTTGATTCGATCTCGACAATTTTTACGGACATTCCTTCGTAAAAAATGCCGTACTTATCGAACCCACAATTTTCGCGCGGCCTTGGACTCCAAAAGGTGTATCCGCTATCGGGGTCGATACACGAAGATGAGAGCAATGCGCAGGTAGTGCCGGAACGCAAATGGATTTGATTCGAGTTTAACGTGACTTGAGCTGAGTGACGTCGAAGAGTTATCTTTACTGTTCCTTGGACAACAACGTTGTCCCAAGTACCATAAGGGTCTGAGTACGAAGCGCCATTATACTCGCCGTTGTCTTTAACATGACCTGCAAGGGTGATACTGCTCATAGTTGTTTAATTAACCTTTAATCCTGTTATTATTGTATGACCGACCCTAGTCGTTCCGTAATTATGCGTGTCCTGACACGAGTTTCGATAGGTATTTTCTAAATATTCTGTTTGTCCATTACTGACTATAGACACGTGAGATGACATGCCGCAGTAATAAATTATTCTGAGTATCTCGATTTTACTTTGTATTACCAGTGTCTCTGCACAATCGTTGAGTTATAACAGTTGTATATATTGGTTCGTGGTTAGAGTTTTAGGGGCGGCTCTGTCGCAAGATTGAACATCCAACAAGGATAACGTTGTTATGTTGGACGCGCTCGGCCCGCAATCATAGCGGTGACGGGGTTGAGCAACAACACTATCCAAATAAGGTTGGTAGCTGCCACCTGCTAAATAACCAGCGTAACCATTGCAGTTATTTACTAATTATTGGGATTGTAATCGGATTTGTCAGCTCTGGTCGATTTATGGTTTCTTTTGAGTTTGGATTTCGGAATTGATATGTGAATATCGCAATCTGTTTTCGTGGACTACGCGTATTTATTGTATTGAATTTTTATGTCATTCTTGTCTAGCTTTTCTAAAACCTTATGCGGTCCTGTATAGTGATGTCCGAGTTTACCCGGTTTTGGACCTTTTGCAACTAGACGTAATCTACTGTTTTGAACCCTTCAGGGTTGGAATTTTTGTCGTAGTACTTTTTTGAACGGTGCTTCGATGAGACCAAATTTCCGTATGCGCGGTTACAGATTCTGTTTATTCGCGTTATTAGTTCGATTAGATACCCGCGATAGTTGAATAGCATGGATAGAGAAAGCATGGCTAGTTCCGACCATTGGTCCCACTCGTTATCTTTATCTGTGTATTGTTTTAAGAACTCGGTTGACACGTGGTGAGACCTCTCGAGCGACCCGTTGGATCGCGGATGGAACGCCGTCGTTCGGAACCGTTCGATTCGGAATCGTTTCGCAATTCTTTTCATCGACCCGCTGAGGAAGTTACTCCCCTGATCTGTTAATAATGCCTTGAGTGCGCCGAATACGCATATGAATCGTTTTATAAATGCATCAGTGACAGTCGTCGCCAGTGCATTTGGAAGCGGAATTGCGACTCAATATTTTGACAGATGGCCTTGGATCGTGAGAATGTATTGATTTTGATTTGAAGTGCGTTGCATAGGACCTCAAATGTCATTGGTTGTTTAGTTTTGACTCTGACTAGTTTTTTCAATTGGCATTCGAGGCATTGTTGGACTCTTCTTTGGATATCTGATTCCAAATCCTCCCAGAAATATTCGTGTTTGATTCTATTATAGGTTTTTGATACACCCTTGTGTCCTCCGATTGGAGCTTTGTCCATTTCGTAGAAAATTGAGTCTCGCTCTTCAACCGGTACGTAACGTAACGTTCCCAAACAAATTAATATTCTAATGACGGAGAAGAAACATTTTGAAATTTTCACATACATGTAGCAAAAATATACCAATAAAGCTCAAAATATCAGGTACTGGAGCGAGCATTCAGTTCATCCGTTTTCTCACCGGCGGCGTACAGCTCACTTCGTCCTGTTTTTACCGACCCCTTCGTACGTGCTATAACCTCATAACCTCAATGTTAACGTCCTTTGTCATTTGCCATGATCTTCCCTCGCATTGCTATCCCGCTCGCCGATGTGTCAAATAGCCAACGGCTCCGATGCAAGAAACTCAAGTTTATTTGCTCTTTGCAGAAATACCTCAGTATTTATTCGTGAAAAAATCGCAGATAGCATATTTTCGATTTCCCGAGCAGTGTGCGACCAAAATGAGGCACGAAAGTTCAACACCCTTTGCCTACGAACGATAAACTGTCACGTCTCAAACACGGATGATTAGTGGACCTGTGGAGATTCCTTGATCGCTTCACCCTGATGACCGAGCGTACTATTGGTTTGGCGTACAGAGATAGTACCCTATGGTATACCTGTACGGTAGTACACCACTACACGCAAATGTACGTGTTACTAGTATGGTACCGGTATACTGTGCAATAGTAAAATATAACGGTTTTGTATCCTCACCATACTAATACTGGTACCGATACCGTACGCACACACGTGGTAGGTACGGTACCTGGGCTATCTTGTAGGAACCAAAACTAATGTAGCGTCAGATTTACCATCCAGATAGACCATCGGATTTATCCAGGGCAGCAAGTACCTACTGCCGAGGATGAGAAACTGCGTCAATCGTCGCGGCCACAATATACAGTCCCAGTATCACGAGGATATAACCGCTGTCTCCAATCTCTCCGACAGTACCAGCGAGGCTGACTTCGAGAAACAATATCTCGCCATGGATCACACCACCAATCTGTGCAAGGCCTTTCGCTTACGTATGTACGATTCAAAACAAAGGGCAAGGACGCTAGGGCCTTCTTGCATCTCAATGGTTACGGCTACTATCATCTCATACTCAGAGTCGACGGGTCCAAGCCTCCAGCCCGTCAGAATTGAATGGTCAACGGTTGAACACGTTAAGGTAGAACAAGCGTGCGCTCTTGATTTTTCTAGATTTTTTTTCATATTTTAACCAGACATTGTTCGTATAATTATGCATGTTTCAGTGAAATTTAAGAACAGTCGACTTATTAGACTCAGAGTCGACGGGTCCAAGCCTCGAGCCCGTCAGAATTGAATGATCAACGGTTGAACACGTTAAGGTAAAACAAGCGTGCGCTCTTGATTTTTCTAGATTTTTTTTTTCAAATTTTAACCAGACATTGTTCGTATAATTATGCATGTTTTAGTGAAATTTCAGAACAGTCAACTATTTAGATTCAGAGATAATGGGTTTTAAACTTGCAATTTTCAACACTGTAGGGTCTGCATTGAAATTTAGACAGAGTAACTTTCTGTAACAAATATTTGTCCTCTATAAAAAACACATAAAAAACGCTCGTTTTACCATAAGGGCTTACACCACTGTAAACGTCCAAAATTGAGTGATATTTCGCGATTTTTTTTGTAGAAGGACAAATAAGAGAATATTAATATTTAAGGATGTTATTAGTCATATCTTCGAGTAAACGAAATAAAATTTATATTAAAAAATTATGCCAAAAGGTGACGCTGGAGCCATTCTGGCGAGGCATGGTCAATTTGAGACGCTCTGCGGCACGCAGTATAGCTGACGCAAATTTGATTTTAGAATAAAATTTAAAAATTTCTATTAAGGCAGAACACCACTATGACCCCCTGTTTTTTTGCCATTTTTCAAGAATTTTTTTTTGGGGGGAAAAAAAGAGATATCCGAAGAAATTTTTTTTTTTGTTCGTTGTTTATTGAAGGTACATAAAATTTTTTTTTTAATTTTTCACGCCCCATGGTAACGCTGGGGAAGCTCCCGCGTCAGGTACTGTTGCCTCTGCAGTGGTTCGCAGCACGCAGCAGAACTCTCTTCAAAGTCGATCTGAAAAAAAATACCGAGTGTTTTCGTTAGTAATATGATATTTTGAAGAGAAGTACACAGGGATTTGAAAAAATATTGATTTGTAAAAAATAGGCACGCTTTTGAAATTAAAGGACGATTTTCGAGCAAAATTTCTCGTTGAAAATAGGCTATAACTTTTTTTATTATTGAGATGTCGAAAAAATCCTATGTACTTCTTTAGATAATCTAGTTTTATTGATGCAGTCCAAATTTGAAGTCGATCGGATAAAAATTGCTCGAGTTCTGCTGCGTGCCGCACTCAAAAAAGTGGTTTTGAGAAAAACGCGCTTAAAGTTTTAGGTTTGTTAATTTATGCGATAAATTGGGGAAAAAATGTTTACCTTTAATCAGCGATGCCGGCACCATATAGTTGGCCTTCAAGAAGCAAATCATTGTCCCTAGCATCTTTTCTCGAACTTGTAGAGGCTCTTCTTGCCTCTTTTGCAGCGTCTGTGAGCGAGCGCTCCGCCAGCTCGATCCGCGCTGCGTCGGTTTCAACGCAAAAATTGAAACAATTTGGGCCGATAGTTATCCCCAACGTCTCCAAAACTTTCATGAGGCTTCTCAGGCCATCATTGAATAATAATACCGCAATATCAGCTGCAATATCGACGATTTTTTTGCTCCCGGACTGACACTTGGGGGCTATTGCCCAAACTGATTTGTTGTAGCTTTCGTTGTTGTTTTGCGTGAAGCCGCCCAAACAACGCCGCAGCAAATCGTCTCTGCTTGGGAAAGGCCCGGTATACCTGCCGACCCTGAGGCGCGCAGCTGCGCGGGACCCCGAGCGTCACGGAGCGCTGCACCGCTCCACAAAATATTCAATATCTCCGAAAATAATTATTTTTTCGACCTGGATCCAACGGCATCTTAATCTTAAATGTATTTTAGATTTTTCTATATGGTTTTCAAAAAATCGATTTTTTGAAGCCGTCACAGTGGTGTTGTCCCTTAATTTACATGAGTATAGCTAGAGAAATACGTAGAGGATTGTGAAAATATTAATTTTTGTGTAATTGGGAAGCATTAAACCAAAAACTTAATTTTCGATAGAAAAAAAGAAGACAATAATTTGGTAATAACTAATGTTATAACTAACTCATAGAAAATCCCGTACCTGTTTCTCTTTGGAATGTTATTTTAAACATGTACTCAACATTTGGAGTGAAAATAATGAAAATTGTTGGAGTTATGCTGCGTGCCGTTTTGAAAAATTGTGCTTTTAGAGAATCCAGCGTAACGCAGAGTTTGTTCTCCGTTCCCTGGTGGACTATGGACAAAATATTTCCGATGAAACTTTTCGAGGAGAATGAGCCATTGTCCCGGCTGAATCTCCGTCGCCTGATGCATCAGCACCGTACCCATGCCTTCGTGAAGCGAGCGGTGGACAAAGTGTATGTGAATAGTGGTCGAGGTATTTGTTTAAATTTTTTTGTGAGCTGCAGTTATCGCGCAATTATAAGAATAGCGGAAGAAAAAAATTGCCAATTTTTTTTTTTAAGGGTTCACGGGCTAGTTCATTTTTTTTTCCACGTATATGTCAGTTCAATGTATAGGTCAGTTAGCTTGTTGCTTCAGCTCTAATTTGGTTTTTTGTCTCTCTACGTCAATTTTTTGCTGAGATATCCGGCTTTAAATGAAAAAAGATTCTTTTGTCTTTGGTCATCGATATCTCAACAACCAATGATTGCAACGGGAATTAAAGGGCAGCTTTGAAAACTTTAATAAATTTCCGACCAGACCCTTTCGTTGATCTTTCAGAAAATAAATTTTTCACCCTTAACATTAATTTGAAAAAAGGACAAAAAGTAACTCTTTATAGTTTGCCAGTAAATCTACTACTACTTTACAAGTATTGATGGAAACACTAATGTTGCCGCGTTTTTTTTTCCAAGCGTAATGTAGCCCCGATAGCCCTGTTAATTTTCAAATTGATCCATCGAACCGTTTTTCCGGACTGATTGATCAATGGTTTACAGAACAATGAAAGGCACAAGTGTATTGTTTCTAAACATCGTGTAATCATCATCAAAATGGAAAGACCAATTTTCTTCGACTTTTTTCACAACTTTGCACTAGTTTCTTGTTGAATTTAAGCATAAAAATTCAAAAAATTTCAATTTTTTAAAAATATGTTTGTAAAACATTTCAGGAAACAATACTGACTCATTCTTTACCCGATTCGGCCTTTGCCCACTATAGTTTCACTCATGTTTGATTGCATTAATTAAAAGTTGATAACCCCAAGCTGTATTCAATAGTCGATCTGAGAACATTTATGCGATTAACTTTTGATATTTTCCTACGATGGTTATTAGGGTTCCAGAAAACAGTTTTTTTTCAAACTAGGCATGAACAAAAATTGAAAAAACTTAAACTCTACAACTATAGATTAATTTTTTTTACCAAAACGTAGAAAAAAATTAACAGAAAAAAATTAGTTTAAAAAAAATAGTATTGGTTTTTTCTTTAAAAACAAGATCAGTTTTGAAAGAAAGTTTTTTTTGTAACCCTAATAACCTTCGCAGAAAATATCGAGAATTAATCTCATACAAGTTCTCAGATCGACTAGTGAATACAGCGTGGGGGTATCAACTCTTAATTAATTAAATTAAAGATCAGTGAAATTATGGTGCGCAAAGGTCGATCGTGTAAAAAATAAGCCAGTATTGTTTCCTGCAATGTTTGAAAAATTTGAAGAAAAAAAATTTGAAATTTTTCGAACATTTTTTTTCTTGACTTTAACAAGCAACTAGTGCATAGTTATGAAAAAAGTCGAAGAAAATTGTTTTTTCGTTCATTCTGGTGATGATTACACGATGTTTAGGCACAATACACTTCTTCCTTTGTTTTGTAAACTTTGATGAATCGGTCCAAAAAAACGGTTCAATGGATCAAATTGAAAATTTACAGGGCTATTGGGCGTACATTAAGCAGAAAAACAATCGGGCAACATCAGTCATTCCATCAATATTTAAAGTATTGTACTGTAAGGTGTCTTAATTCGTTACAAATAAATGTATAGGTTCGGTCCTCGAACAGGGAAGGAATTAATATAAACTCGGGGGTTTATTGGTATTCTTTAACAAAAACGATTATTCAGTTTTTTATGGCTCGATATAATCTAAAAATAACGCTAGGTATAAGTGTAGCGTGTTGTTTGTGTTGTTTTTGTACTTTTCCGCAATGTTTTTCTCCGTCGGTAAATGTTCACTTCGCGTAATTACTGGGATGGTAAACCCTTCCGGGCGCGACCCGCATTGCTTATCATTGGCCGATAATTTTTCCCCCTCCCTTACTCGCCCTATCGATCGCGGCGCGGTGAACCGTGACGCGCTGGCTCGCTCAATATTTACGTTGTATCGGTGGAGGTGTGTGTATGTTTGTTGTGTTTTCGCATGAGTATTGTGATGCTCGCAGATTGAAAATAACTCTTCGCCCTTTATGCTCTCCTAATATAATTTTTCTACTTAGTTTGCGTTAACTGATTTCCGCGCATTATTTATCGACTTTCCGTATCTCTCTTTTTATTTTTATTTGATTTTCCAAGATTTTCTCACTTTAGACTGAAAAAAGATTATACAAATTCTTCTTCTTTTTGTTCCTTAACGTTCCGTTGTCACATCCTAGCGAATGTGTCTTCTCTCGGTTATTCCCAATATCCTCATTTGCCGTCATAAGCGTATTAAATGTATAAATCTAAGAATAAGACGCGTAACAGCATTAATTGGAACTTGCGTACGTTCCGCGAGCATATTCAAATCACAGCGATATATACACGATAGCCGCACCGCCACAGTCATCGACTTTTCCTATCCCATTGGCTGTCAACAAGAACACGATCTCAGGCGCATATTCCAAGAAGAGCTGTCGAACGAAAAATCAACCATCAGCTCGATCGACAGACTCCAAAAATCCTACGCCGGCCTATCCGCATGGACACCAAGAGAATCCTCGGCCCTAGATTATTTAAATATAACATAGACTAGACGGCTCCAACGAACTTATAACTCCGACTAAATAATAAGACATCCGGTCTCGCAGCGTAGTCCAATATACAAACCTCTCGATATGAGAAGTCACCATCGTCATAAATCGACATAACACAAACCATGCGAATGCTTAGGTCTCAGATACCGAACTCTATATCCCATGCGCTTTTTCGCCGAAACACGGCACAAAGGTCCCCTACCTTCCACGCGTGCAAATTCTATATAAGGAATGATCGAGATCAATTCTGCGAATCATGAATATCGCGACCAATCACGCTAAACCTTAAGGTTCCTTCTCCCACAATTTATTCCCTCCTAATTTTCATATCAAGAAAGACTTCCTTCCTGAAGTCAGTGTTCCAACAATTTCCATCGCGTTGGGATCAAGTCTTCCAACAATTTCCATCGCGTTCAGATCAAGTCTTCCAACAATTTCCATCGCGTTCAGATCAAGTCTTCCAACAATTTCCATCGCGTTCAGATCAAGGCTTCCAACAATTTCCATCGCGTTCAGATAAAGTCTTCCAACAATTTCCATCGCGTTCACATCAAGTCTTCCAACAATTTCCATCGCATTCAGATCTCAGTCTCGCAAAATCTTTCATCAAATTAACTTCACTTCTTAATGTTGTTCTGACAGAATTCGAAGTGTAGCACAAATATCATTGAGTTTCGAATATTATACATTTTCGGGTTTTGACCGAAGTATCGTATAATCTTTTAGTCGACTCTCGCGGCCTCGAGTCCGTAAAATAGTTCAAGTGCTGTTTACGACGCGTATATACATAAATACTCTCAGCGCCCCAAGAGTATGGTGCTGGTGACCGCTTTCCGAACGCTAAGCGTGGCGTCCCACAGTAGGAGAAAAGCCCAAAAACCTGGCCAAAACCCCAAAAAATAAATTTTCGAAATAGGGTCAGTTGAGTAGTCATTCAGGTAGAGGACTAGTAACTGCATTCTATTGTGGAAGGGAAAGCCCTTTAAGTGTATACCTGCGCCGCAGCGTCAGTTGGCAGTGAGTGTTCGTGAAGAGTGTACGTGTCACGCGCCGAACAGACGAAAATAACGCTGACTTCAAAAACCCATAACTTTAAAGTGACGGGTTTAATTTCAATTCTGCACCATGGATACGACTTCTGGAGGTATGTAGAACATGTTTTTACATCGGTTGAATCGAAAGTTTATGTATAAATGATTGAAATGTAGTATAGCCTTTGGCATAAATATAATTGAATAATTTTGAAAACTTATATTTTCAACGGTCCGAAAAGTTATATATTTTGTCATATTTTGCAAAGCTCCTAGTCTCGGCCTTTAGTTTAATGTATAAGCTTTCGAAATTTACAAGAGTTACCTGCGGAAAACGTGCGTCTTGTCCGTTATGATTTTTTTCGCATCGTGCGGTAGCCGAGCGTGCACGCGGCACTATTGAGCAGCCGCTGCGCCTCTACCTGAGAATGGGTGAAGTAGCATCATAACGGACAAGACGGCTGTTATACGCTTGAAATAAATTATTTTAATATATATGTATGTGTATATATATATATATAAATTTTCTGTGATTTAATTATGATATATACGTATGCATATATATATATATACATATTAAAATCAACCACATAAAAATTTCTTAAATATGAATGAAATGTTATAACATTCGAATAAAATATTTGAATATATATATATTATATAGTAAGCAAAGCTTTCTTTTAACCAAATCCATGTCAATATTTTCTGTCTAATTTTCTTAAAATTATTTCAATTATTGCGGTTATTTATTTGGTAAAATAATGTACATTGTTCAAGTTTTTGTATTAATTGAAAATTTTATCTTTTCCTTTAACACCAATTTTCTACAATTTTATGTCTTTATTACAGGATCCGGTTACAAAGAATTGGTGCTGACAAGGAAAGAAGTATTTCTGATAATCAGCGAGCATTTATCCGATAAATTCGCTTCCTTGATCGAATTTATGGTAGAAAAAATTTCCAAGGACACCGGACGTACAGTTGTAGTGCCTGAGGACTCGAAACAGACTTTTTCGATACTCTTCAATCAAATGAGAACGAGGTGGCAACAAGCTCACAGAAAATCCTGTGTATTTTTCAAGAATAACGGTGAATGGCTTAGCAAGCAGGTATGTTTTGCCGCACCTACAGACACTGTAGTAACAAGCCCGGGTAATACGGGCGGCCGCCCGTCCCTTGAGTTTACAATGTCCAGTGAAAGATCTAAACGAAGGAAGACCCAAGATATTCGTACATCGTTCAACTCGGTCGAGTTAGCATACGCTACTCAGATGAGCCTTCGCTCTTCAGGACAATCCGACGCCGCAAAAGTTATTAAGGACGTAACAATGACGAGTCCTTTAAGAGCTTCCAAGTATCGTAAAGCTTACTCAGCAACGGATGAAATTACTTTATCCGAAGAGGCTGCACTTTCCGCTATGATTGAATATAAATTCTCCAAGAGTACTTACCAGGGAATGAGAAGATTAGGGAAGGAAAATAACTGTAAGCTATATCCGTCTTACGAAAAAGTGATGAAAGCAAAAACGCGTTGTTATCCACCACGTGATGCAATCAGGATTACAGAGAGTAGTGCAGAAGTCCAACTACAGGCACTATTAGATCATACAGTTGAACGTATTTTACTCGTCCAAAATGTACTCATTCAAAGATTGACTCCGGATAATGTTCGTAAAATGGACTTGATTTGCAAGTGGGGTTGCGATGGAAGTTCTGGGCAAAGTGAATATAAGCAGACGTTCAGTGATGACAGCAAATCTGATGCGCATGTATTCTTTACTTCAGTCGTGCCATTACAACTCGTGTGTTATGATCAACAATCGAAGGAAGAAATAGTTGTTTGGAAGAACCCCAGACCCTCGTCTCCACGATTTTGTAGACCGCTTAGACTACTGTTTCTACGCGAAGACACAGAGTCAACACTTAATGAAGTCCAAATTGTTGAAGAACAAATAAAGTCACTTCGTCCATTCGAAAGTGTAATAGATGGAAAAGAAATCTCCGTAATGTACAAGTTGTTGTTCACCATGATAGATGGTAAAGTTTGCAACGCTGTATCATTGACGAAATCTGCTCAACGGTGCTATTTGTGTGGAGCAACCAGCAAAGATTTTAATGCCATCGACACTGTATTGCAAAGGGAAATCAATGAAACAAATTTGAAGTTCGGATTGTCGACGCTGCATGCGTGGATACGGTGCTTCGAGTATTGCTTACACGTGTCTTACAAACTCGGCATTAAAAAATGGCAAGCTCGAAGTGCCGAAGAAAAAAAAATTACCCAGGAACGCAAGAGGGCCATTCAAGAAGGATTCAAGAAGCAATTGGGTCTAAATATCGATCGCCCAATGCCTGGATACGGCAGCAGCAATGATGGCAACACAGCTCGGCGATTCTTTGAAAATTCGACGGTTTCCGCTGCGATAACGGGGGTCAACGAAGAAGTTATTAAACGCTTGTACGTAATCCTACAAGTTATATCGTGTGGCCACGAGATAAACTGTGAAAGATTTGAACAGTATGCTATTGAAACGGCAAGAAAGACCGTTGCATTATACCCTTCGTACTCCATGCCTACTTCGGTGCACAAACTATTAATTCATGGTCCAGTGATAATAACTCATGCTCTATTACCAATCGGCCAATTATCCGAAGATGCTTAGGAAGCTCGAAACAAAGACATCAAACGATATCGAGAAGATTTTGCGCGAAAAAGTTCCAGGGTTAAAACTATGGAAGATGTTTTTCATCGGCTCTTAGTTACTTCTGATCCGTACATTTCAAGTGTCAGAAGACTACCACAGAAGAAGCTGAAGAGTTTGTCGCCGGAAGCTGTAGCGATGTTGATCGCTCCTAAAGTGACTGCTGCAGCAGACGAATTTTGCGCCGAGATTGAAGCCGTGCCGGGAGTTGTAATAGATACAAACTCGGATAATGATTCTGACTCCGACTCCGACTCCGATTACGATTTTGATTAAGAATAAAATTTTCTATTTTTGAAACGTTCCGTATGTATTTTGGAAATAAAAATAATAATTGCGTAGAATACACTGTTCACGTTTATTTTATTATGATGATTTTTTTAAATATATTAATTTATCTATTTAGCAGGATACTCGGCCATTTTGTTTATAACAATTTGCTGTAAGCTCTTTGTTGCAAGTTATAAACAATAGATATCGGATTGGTAATCAGCGACCTTGAAAACCCGTATATACCAATTTTTGTCAACATCTGGTAACTTTTTAACGTTCATGTCGGCCATATTGGATCGGCCATTTTTTTTACGATAATTTGGCTTGCGGATTGCTTAATCAGCGACCTTGAAAACCCGTAAATACCAATTTTTGTCGACATCTGGCAACTTTTTAACATTCATGTCAGCCATATTGGATCGGCCATTTTGTTTACGATAATTTGGCTTTCAGATTCGTAATCAGCGACCTTGAAAACCCCTGTAAGCCAATTTTCATTCCCGTCAAAGGTCATTTGAGGTTTTGGCCAGGTTTTTGGGCTTTTCTCCTACTGTGCGTCCGCCAACGAGGCCCTTCTCTGCGAGCGTCAACCGATATCCTTGCGAGCGAGCGTACCTACACACTGATACACTCACAAACACAGCGACCAATGTAAGCGACAAATTTAATTCTATGTTAATCCGATTATTCCCCCGGCTTCATAGTCATTTTCATTGTCAATTTTTCTGTATAAGCAACTTTATTCATCCGATCACTCATTTGTAATAAACCTTTAGTTAAGTTTGTACCAATTCGTCGGATTATTTCTAAATACCAATCACTGCGTGACTTGGTAATTTCTAATTCATTCCAAGCACTACCCCTTTTTACCCTCATTCCGCGCTTGTCGTAGGCAAAAAAGGAGGGAATCCAAAAATATATGCCCACGTCCCTTCCAGACGTGACATATTAATTTTTGGGGGCTCGTCCGGGATATTAAAAAGGGAATGTGCCGATTGATTCAATGTCCGGGGACGAATCAACAGCTAGTTCATTGAATTTAAATATCACTGACGACTTAGGTGAATCATCGGGTTATTCTTTCAGGAGTTCTGACGCTCAATTGCTACCCGGTCTCGAATGTAAGAAACAACCAGTGAAAAAAATTAGAATTACCCCGAAAAATCGACAACGAAAACACAATAGACATGGCGCTAGGTACAAATCAGTCACTCGCTTACGTATCTTTAAGGGAAGCTATCGAAATGGTCCCGGATTTTGACGGGAAAGGTAGCTCCTTCTCAGATTTTGTAGCCGGATGCGAAGACGCATTGGCGTCGCTTCCGCCCGGATCCGAAGCACGGTTTGTGAGAGTAATTCGAAACTAACTAAATGGTCAGGCTATGGAGGTGATCCGGTCGTCAACGGTCGAAACAGTAGAATCTCTTCTGCAATTCTTAAAGAAACTATATGCTCCAAACAAAACTGAGGTGCAACTGTTGGGAGAACTCAGTCACATTTTTCAAGGAAGCGGTGAAACCGTGATAGATTTTTCCACTGCAATTAGGGATAAAGCTAGGGAAATACTCGACGCTTAACCAGCATCCCAAAACGGCACGGAAAGTGCCGCTCACAGAAAAACCTTAGACGGCTATTTCCTCTCGTGTTTCAAATGCGGGCTAACACTGGAGATAGAACAGCGTCTCCCTCGGTGCGACGATATCTCGACCGCTATAGATCATGCGATCGAAATCGAAAGCGACCTCGAAGCCCGTAAGGAACTTCTTTCGTTCTCTATTAGATTTGTTCTGAACAAATCGGTAAAAACATGTAACATCTGTAAGAAGAACGATCATTCGAGCGAAGCTTGCCGATTTGCGGCAATCACATGCCAAAAATGCAACAGTAAAGGTCACAAAGCCGATCAATGTGGAAATAATCAAATCGCTCAAAAATCGATCATGTGTCAAATTTGCGATAAACCTGGTCACATCGCGAAAAACTGCTACCTTAATAAAAAAATCTTCGAATTTTTCTGGCAATCAATCACACCGCTCGCCCGGTCCTCAATGCCCACTCTGTCATAATCAGGGTCATACCGCGGATCGATGTTTTAAATTTCGAAACAATTCCCCGAATTCTAATCCGCCAACCTGTCGGTATTGCAAAAAGGTCGGGCACACTATCGAAAACTGTCGTGCTTGCGATTATAATAATTCACGTAATCAGTCAGAAAACGGGCCGAGTACCCCTCAAACGCGTCAAGCGAACGCCGTCTCTGTCGGGGAGCCGAACGAAACTATCCGACCTACGCAATAAAGTCGGAAAATTTCAACACATTGCCCTCGGTGTGTATCGGAGTATTACCGGAAAAAGGGGCAATTTCGATGCTGTTAGATAGCGGTGCCATCCCCAATTTAATAAAGAAGGCATATACAAAAAATATGGTAGACATCAACGAAGAAGATGTCATTAAATTAACAGGCATATCCGAATTACCGGTCTTTGGACTAGGGAGCGTGCTACTTCGCGTATTCGACTTCGAATCGCTATTTCACATTATATCCGACAATGTGCCACTTCCCTACCCCGGTCTGCTGGGGTCTACATATTTTTATGAAACCAAGTCCAATATCAATTACCGAACGGAATGTCTCGAGTGTGGGGATAAATTATGGCCTTTCGAAAAAAGAACCAAACCCGACGAGGTGATAGAAATCCCCGCGTGTTCGGAAACTCCCTTCTTCGTGAAGGTAAAAGACAGCATAATAAAAGACAGATACCTCTCGCCTTTGAAAATCCGTCAAGGTGTATACGCCGGCGATTGCCTGGTGACAAGCATCGACGGAAAGGCTCATTTGAAGGTTTATAATACCACAAATGACGCTGTCAAACTGATCGTTCCAGTTGTGGAGCTGCAGGAATTCGACGCTATCGAAGACCTGTCAGAAAATACTCCCAGTTCAGACTGTACGACAGTTTCAAATTCTCGTTCAATCCCTCGTGACCCTCCTAATCCAAGCGCAAACTGCACGATGATTGCGCCGATCCAGAGCCCGAATGTGGCCAATTCCAAAATTTCGATGACAAATCTCGAATCAAACAACAAGTCTTGTAGCGAGGAAAGAACGAGAATCAACATCAATCAAAATGAAAATTTCAGTCAAATTCCGGGCCAAAAATCAAAAGCAGACAGAAATAAAAACGAAAAAAAAGAAAAACCAAAACAAACTCAGATTGCACGACAATCTGCGTTTCCAATCCAGTTTCTCGCGATGCTAACCCAATTTCTCGCGATCACTCTAATCCAAAGTCAGATTGCATGTCAATCTTAAATTCAAGGCCAATTCCTCGTGATCCTTCTATTCCAATTGTAGATTGCATGACAACTACGCTAATCCAGAGCCCGAAAGTGGCCAATAAAAAAACTTCGACACAAAACGTCGAAACAAAACCTTGCCATCACTTCGACGAGAGCGACGAGCAAGGAAAATCAAACAAAAAAATCCAGTCGCGAAGAAGAATAAAAAACAAAAACAAACGAAAAAGAAAAAATTGAACAACAACCCAAACAAAACCAAAACGACAAAATTAAATCAAAACCAAATCAAAATCGATACAAAGAAGAAAAAGCAAAATCAAACATGAAGAAAACACAAAACGAAAAAGAAAAATCCCAAACAATTCAAAATAAAAACGAAAAAGAAAAACTCAAAAATGAAATCGATTGAAAATTCAAAAATCGAGGTGAATCGTAACGAACAGTTAAAAAATGGAATAAATCGAAATAAAAGCCAAAAATCGAGTTAAAACGTGATCTTCGTTCCTGCCTCTGAATCAACATCGTGTGTAAAGAAAAATAATTCAGAGCGCTCAAAAATAATAAAAAGCCTCTTGCGACTCGACCACCTTGCAAAAATCGAATTAGAACATGTCGAAAAAACAATCGAACAATATTCAGACAGATTCCATGTAAAGGGCGAACCTCTAGAAGCCACACATGTGCTTAACATGTGCGGCTTCTTATGTCTTATGTGCGACATAAGATCCCAACGGTCGACAACCTGCCGATAAACACTAAACAGTATCTATCGGTTCCCCCAAGCGCTCAAGGGCGAAGTCCAGCGTAAAGTGGACGAGCTACTAGAAACAAGAGTCATAACCCACTGGGAATCTCCAAAAAGTAGTCCCGTATGGATAGTCCTGAAAAAACCAGACTCCAACGGTAACAAACGTTGGCAAATGGTAATTGACTTTCGTGCTTTGAACGAAAAAACAATCGGTGACTCATATCCGCTACCCAACATCACAGATATTCTAGATCAGTTGGGACGCGCAAATTATTTTTCAGTGTTTGATTTAGCATCCGGTTTCCACCAGATCGAAATGCATCATGAAGATAAATCGAAAACCGCTTTCTCTACCCCACATGGGCACTACGAATTTTCAAGAATGCCATTCAGGCTTAAAAATGCTCCGGCAACCTTCCAGCGCTTAATGGATATCGTATTGAGTGGACTCCAACGATTATCCCTCTGTGTTTGTCTCGACGATATCGTAGTGTATGCCAGGGACCTAGATGAGCACGATAAAAAGATTCACGAACTTAACCCAGATCCGAGCAAACTCTCAGCCGTCAAAGATTTCCCTGTACCCAAAAATGGCAAAAATATTCGCAAATTTTTAGGCCCAATCGGTTACTATCGTAGGTTTATCAAAGACTTCTGCAAAATCGCGAAACCGCTAATTCGTCTTTTAGAGGACAAGGTTGACTTCAAATGGACTGACCAAGAGCAAAAAGCTTTCGATATCCTAAGGGATAAATTATGTGAAGCTCCTATTGTCCAATACCCCGATTTCGAAAAACCGTTTATTATAACAACGGATGCTTCTGGCTACGCCTTAGGCGGAGTCTTATCACAAGGAGAAATAGGAAAAGACAAACCGATAGCTTATACGTCGTGCCTACTGCGAGGAGCGTCCCTTCGGTACGACACGTACGAAAAAGAAGCAATGGCCATCATTCATAGTGTAAAAGCCTTCCGACCGTACATCTATGGTAGGAAATTCGCGCTTGCAACGGATCACAAACCTTTGGTTTGGTTCAAGACCGCCAAAGACGCGAACGCACGCGTTCTCAAATGGCGAGTTAAGCTGTCCGAATACGATTACGATGTCGTATTCAAACCGGGTACACTAAATTCAAACGCTGACGCATTGTCGCGTAATCCAATCGAACAACCAGAAGAATCCAAAATGGCCGCCCATTGCAATCACAAAGAAAAAAAAAAATTAAAAACGCGCCACAGGAGATATCTCGTTCAAAAACGAAATCCAGTAGTAGTGAAGAAGAAGGTGCTACTCCCTTTCAAATCACGACACGGGTCGAAATCCATCCATTTCCGGAATCCAAAAAAATAAATGTGGTCACCCGTGCTCAGGCAAGGGAGACTACTATCCGATCCGGATACAATAAATCAAGCAAACGAAACGCTCGATGACGTTAGTGTGTCAAGTGCCGATGCGCCTGCTCTCGAGAAGGCCGACGCACGCCCCGCGTCTCAGCATCGTACACGATGATCAAGCAAGGCCGTGAACCACGAGGAGAGTAGTGACGACGAGACGGAGGCCGAGGTAATAAGACCCGCACGCATCACCCGACCTAAGGAGGCCGTCGGCCCAAAAACATTCAATGGCCCGAACGAGCGCAAAGCACCTCCTATCTCTCACTCCAAAACTTCCACCGATTCCAATTCCGATCATTCGAAAAATTCAGATTTCAGCGCTCTCCATTCAGAACTTTCTGAACACGAGATCCCTCCCACGGAGGAAAGAAAAATATTAGAATTTCAAATTGCTAATTGCATTACGACTAAGGAATTGTTCCATTTTCGAAACGATCACCTAGTCTATTTTGTCGATTCAGCTGGCAAACCATGTGACTCTGGAGCACAACAGTTGTTAGAATTGAATAAACTTCCCCTCTGGAAGAATTTGGCGGTTGGCCAAGCTTACAGAAAAAAGGTTGGAGAAAAATATCACATCGCCCTCGTTATCAAAGGCGAGTATTCAGGATCATTATCGTTCGTATCAGAGAACATTAAAGAAAGCGTGAAGGAATTACGAGATCTTTGCGAAATCCTCAAACTTGAATCATGGCGTATTTGCCAAACGAATCATGTCGAACACATAGTACGGAACGACATTATGAACAGCATAAAAGAATCCTTTAAGAATAGTCGAGTAAAGATAATGATTTGCCTGGGAACTCTACAGTACGTGCCAATCGAAAAACGAGATTCGATTTTTTATGAAATGCATAAGTCCCCAATCGGAGGACACAAGGGTGTTTTAAAAACGTACAATAGAATCAAGCGCGAATATTTCTGGGAAGATTTAAAGTCAGACATCCAAAGAAGAGTGCAGCAATGCTTAGAATATCAATTAAAGAAATTGGTCCGAGTCAAAACCAAACAACCGATGATAATAACGGATACTCCCGGAACCGTTTTTGACAAAATATCAATGGATATTGTTGGACCTATGCAACGCACGTCAAATCAAAACGAGTATATTCTCACGATCCAAGACCACATCTCAAAATATTGTGTTGCAATTCCGCTTCCAAATGCACTGGCGACTACGGTCGCTGATGCACTCATAAAAAGATTCATTTGCGTTTTCGTTGCGCCAAAAGCGCTATTAACAGACCAAGGAAGCAATTTTTTGAGCGGTCTGATGAGAAGGGTCGCAAAACGTTTCCGAATTAAGCGATGTAGGGCAACGGCGTTCCACCCGCATTCCAATGGTGCCCTCGAAAGATCTCACCACGTATTAGCCGAATTTTTGAAGCAATACACAGATAAGGATAACGAGTGGGATCAATGGCTAGAATTGGCAATGCTCTCGTACAATACTAGCGTTCACGAAAGCATGAAGTACACTCCCTATGAGGTAGTCTTCGGCAAAGTTGCAAGAGTCCCGTCAAGCGAACCGCTTCGGGAATCAGATCAGCTACCAACATATCGCGGTTATTCAATTGAATTGATCACACGCATAAACGGAATCAGAAACATCACTTACGAAAATTTGGTCTCGTCCAAAAATCGTTCAAAAAAGTATTATGACAGAAATGCGAATCCAAAAAATTTTAAAGTAGGAGACCTTGTCTACCTACAAAAGAGTCCTAAACCCGGTAAACTCGGAGATCAATACACTGGACCGCATAAGGTCTTAGAAAAATTTGCAAAGGGCAACGTACAAATTCAATACAACAATAAAACGCGAGTAGTTCATGAAAATCGTCTGCGACATTCTCACATTAACGTTGAAGCCAAACCCAATAGGAAACCCAAGTCGACTCGTGTCGATGAATCCGACTGTAATCCTAATTAAATAAGTAATAATAATAATTATCCTGTTTTTCAGATGGCTGTTATCAATCATTATCGTCTAACGATATCACCTTTGCACTTGCAACCAGAAAACTAGATCAACATTTCTAGTTACAGTATCCTCAGTTAAGAACATCCGAACTTGTTTATGTTCAAAACTCACCGAATTAACTGTTTCGCAATTCAACAAAATTTTGCAGTCGCGAACCTAGATATAATCACCTACATGAATTCGCAAATCATACAAGTAGTTATCATATTACATTAGAAAATCATTATATTACGATATGCATACGCAACAGTGTAGCAAAGAGCGCCAAATGCTCCAAAACAATTTGTTATTAGCGATCCAAGCCTCGGACGTATTGTATACAATATAAGGAAAGTGCCGAGTTACAACTCGGCTATATATAGCCGCACTTGCTGGCGAAAGAGTACACATTATTCATCGTATAACAAAACAAGAAAATCTGATCAGGTTAAAAGAATTTTACGATTAATTTCCTGTCACTCGTGGGAACGAAAAATATCTCCTTACTCCTCGAACTCACATATAACCAATTACCAAAAGAAAAACTCAAAAAACCTGCAATTCCTTACTTCCCCCATATTACTTTTTCGGAGACACTTGGTACAAGTTCATCCCTGTTCTGGTCAAAGCCACACCACTTCCAATCACGAAATCGACAACGAAGTCTACTCGGCGATACATCAACCCAACAGCATCAGCATCCTTTGGGATGTACTCCAAAGAAGATATCGACAACTTACGAGATCGCGTAATGTTTCCCGTGGAGAAACCCGCTGTCGTAAACAACATGACACGGGGCATCAGTGGTGAGAACACTACCAATCCGGAGGACAAGTTGTTAAATCTCCTGGATAACAACCATCTATAACACCAATCGGGCTCCATCTGGAATCGCACTTGAAAAATTCATTCAATTCGGTACAGTAAGTGCTGGTTTCACCCGAATCTCACTCGTCGTGCGAGCAATCAAGGTCCTCGTAGATACGGCGATCCATGCATATAGCCT
This sequence comes from Ophion ellenae, assembly GCA_963210295.1. NCBI lineage: Eukaryota > Metazoa > Arthropoda > Insecta > Hymenoptera > Ichneumonidae > Ophion > Ophion ellenae. Next base: position 14,970,298 of record OY723385.1, on the reverse strand, counting down.
ACACCATGTGGAGGGCTGGTCAAGTTATCTCGTCGGTGCAGTATGCAACTCGGTTACGTACCTCCTGATGCACCTCACTAAACAACCCAAGAAGAAAACGTCAACGGATGCAGTGACTGGTCAAAAACTTCATCAACTCGTGTCGGCCCCTCCAGTTGAACCAGAGGGCCAATATCAACACTGCAACACCTGATCTGTACTCTGTCCTCTTCGATCATCCAGAAAATAACCAATCCTCCAAACCTCGGTCCTTCTCTTAAATTCGCACGAGGAGACTTACGATAATTCTGATTATGCTAATAATTTTCTTTTTGTCATCGTTCTTTTAGCCTTGTCAAGTAAGAGAGAGGGTAAAACAAGTAAATAAGCATCTTTGCATGAGAAAAACGAAAAAGGAGAAAACTCGTACACATACTTTCCTTTTATATAGTCTACATAATACTCGAATCCAAAAATTGGATCTATCGATACCGCAACCACTCAAGAATAGGCTGATGACGGTATTGAGATAACCTCCGGAACATTCATAATAATTGAGCGAGACGCTCAATCTTAAACCGGGGTGGTGTCACATCCTAGCGAATGTGCCTTCTCTCGGTTATTCCTAATATCCTCATTTGCCGTCATAGGCGTATTAAATGTATAAATCTAAGAATAAGCCGCGTAACAGCATGAAACGGAACTTGCGGACGTTCCGCGAGCATATTCGAATCACAGCGATATATACACGATAGCCGCACCGCCACAGTCATCGACTTTTCCTATCCCATTGGCTGTCAACAAGAACACGATCTCAGGCGCATATTCCAAGAAGAGCTGTCGAACGAAAAATCAACCATCAGCTCGATCGACAGACTCCAAAAATCCTACGCCGGCCTATCCGCATGGTAACGAAGAGAAGCCTCGGCCCTAGATTATTTAAATATAACATAGACTAGACGGCTCCAACGAACTTATAACTCCGACTAAATAATAAGACATCCGGTCTCGCAGCGTAGTCCGATATACAAACCTCTCGATATGAGAAGTCACCATCGTCATAAATCGATATAACACAAACCATGCGAATGCTTAGGTCTCAGATACCGAACTCTATATCCCATGCGCTTTTCGCCGAAACACGGGACAAAGGTCCCCTACCGTCCACGCGTGCAAATTCTATATAAGAAATGATCGAGATCAATTCTGCGAATCATGAATATCGCGACCAATCACGCTAAACCTTAAGGTTCCTTCTCCCCCAATTTATCCCCTCCTAATTTTCATATCAAGAAAGACTTCCTTCCTGAAGTCAGTCTTCCAACAATTTCCATCGCGTTCAGATCTCAGACTCGCAAAATCTTTCATCAAATTAACTTCACTTCTTTATGTTGTTCTGACAGAATTCGAAGTGTAGCACAAATATCATAGAGTTTCGAATATTATACATTTTCGGGTTTTGACCGAAGTAACGTATAATTTTTTAGTCGACTCTCGCGGCCTTGAGTCCGTAAAATAGTTCAAGTGCTGTTTACTACGCGTATATACATAAATACTCTGAGCGCCCCAAGAGTCTGGTGCTGGTGACCGCTTTCCGAACGCTAAGCGTGGCGTCCGTCAACGAGGCCCTTATCTGCGAGCGTCAACCGATATGCTTGCGAGCGAGCGTACCTACACACTGATACACTCACAAACACAGCGACCAATGTAAGCAACAAAAATTTCATTCTATGTTAATCCGATTGTTCCCCCGGCTTCATAGTCATTTTCATTGTCAATTTTTCTGTATAATCAAATTTATTCATCCGATCACTTATTTGTAATGAACCTTTAGTTAAGTTTGTACAAACTCGTCGGATTATTTCTAAATACCAATCACTGTATGACTTGATAATTTCTAACTCATTCCAAGCACTACCCCTTTTTACCCTCATCCCGTTCTATTGCGCTTGTCGTAGGCAAAAAAGAAGGGAATCAAAAAATATATGCCCACGTCCCTTCCGGACGTGACACCGTGTTCCAGGCGTTTCCGATCCACTAGGGACGTACTAGGCCCAGCAGTACTAGTTAATTTTCCAGAAAAGAAAAAAAAGATCTAATGCTTTTTAGGCGCGACTCCTTGTTTCTCTTGTTTCTCAACGTCCCGTGTCCTCAGCGTTTCCTGTCCACTAGGGATGTACTTTACCAAGCAGTACTAGTCGATCCACGAGGGATTCAAGAAGTGCCATTTCTCCAAAATTCCCGTCCTTTTATACCCTTATTTGACCGCTTTTTCTTTCCCCTTCTTTTCCGTCTTCCCTTAATTAGATTAGTGGGTTTTTAGGCCCACGTCCTGCCAGCGACGTTCTGCCTCGCCATCGTCGTCGTCGTTGCCGTTCCCCATGTCCTTGCCGCCTGCCAAGCGCACATCGTGCCGGAACCGTTCTGCTACGCCGACGTCGTTGGCGTTGCCGTCCCCCGTGTTTTTGCCGTCTGCCCAGCCCGTATCGTGCCGGAACCGCTGTGCTACGCCGACGTCGTTCGGTGTTTCTATTGGTCGGGGTCCGATCGCTGACAGTCGCCCGATATTTCGACGATCCCTTTGACGGGCCTCCTCTAACAATCCATCCGCTGTAGTTGATTCCCAATGAAAGGAGTTTTGGGCGCGTTGAGGAGGGCGCGTCCCGCCTTGGTTATCACGGGTCGATAATTTTTCCCCCTCCCTTACTCGCCCTATCGGTCGCGGCGCGGTGAATCGTGACGCGCTGGCTCGCTCAATGTTTACGTTGTATCGGTGGAGGTGTGCGTATGTTTGTTGTGTTTCTGCATGAGTATCGTGATGCTCGCAGATTGAAAATACCTCTTCGCCCTTTATGCTCTCGTAATATAATTTTTCTACTTAGTTTGCGATAACTGATTTCCGCGCTTTATTTATCGACTTTCCGTATCTCTCTTTTTATTTTTATTTGATTTTCCAAGATTTTCTCACTTGAGACTAAAAAAAGATTATTCCAATTCTTCTTCTTTTTTTGTTCCTTAACGTTCCGTGTTCCAGGCGTTTCCGATCCACTAGGGATGTACTAGGCCCAGCAGTACTAGTTAATTTTCCAGAAAAGAAAAAAAGATCTAATGCTTTATAGGCGCGACTCCTTGTTTCCCTTGTTTCTCAACGTTCCGTGTTCTCAGCGTTTTCTGTCCACTAGGGATGTACTTCGTCAAGCAGTACTAGTCGATCCACGAGGGATTCAAGAAGTGCCATTCCTCCAAAATTTCCGTCCTTTTATACCCTAATTTGACCGCTTTTTCTTTCCCCTTCTTTTCCGTCTTCCCTTAATTAGGTTAGTGGGTTATCCTGATTTTACCGCTTCTTCTTCCCCTTCTCTTCTGTATTCCTCTAATTCAATTAGTGTGCTTATCCTGAATTTTCCGGTTTTTCTTTCCCCTTCTCTTCTGTCTCCTGAAATCGGTGAACTCTTTGAAAATGTGTTGGGGTTATTCGTTGATGAGACGGACCTGTACGTCTCAGTACATTTACTATAATATCTTAAGTAGTAGTGCAATACTAAAAAAACCATAAAAACTCATTTTTTGACCTTTTTCAAATTAATATTAATGGTGAAAAAAATGTTTTTTTTTTCTAAAAAATCAACGAAAGGGTCGTGTAGGAAATATATTTAAGTGTTCAAAGCTGCCCGTGCAATCATTGGTTGCTGAGATATTGATGATCGAAGACAAAAGGATCGTTTTACATTCAAAGTCGGATATCTCAGCAAAAATTGATGTAGGGAGACGAAAAACCAAATTAAAGCTGAATAAACAAGCTAACCTACCTATACAAGTATTTAATTGAAATAACATTCTCGAGCGCGTGGACCCTTGAAAAAAAACCCAAAAAATTGGAAACAAATTTTCTCTCGCTATTTTTTATTATTGCGCGATAACAGTAGCTCACAAATTTGTTTTGGCGACAGATTTCGAAACTAGAAACTTGAAGCTTTATAATGTTTTTTTTTCATCTCGATGCGACCATTTGTCACAGTGATACGGTGCTTCAAAAAACACTTTGAAAAATTGAAGAAATTGGATTGGTTGATTGGACGAAAATTGTTCGAGTTTTGCTGCGTCTTGATTTCGAAAACGTGGTTTGAAGAAAAACGTGTGTGAAGTCAACGGTTAGACGATAAAGCTGAAGAAGTCTTGTTTCCGTAATCTAAGGCCACCTTTTGGTCGGAAATAAAATTATTTTTAGTCAGTGAATTTGTCCCCATAGATAATATGCTGACATGAGTTGAGAATTGCGACTACCGGCATGGCATCGCCGAAGACGCTTTTTAGCGTCGGAGACTCCCCTATAAAAATAGCTCGAAAACCACTTTCAAACTGTTTTTTTTTTTCTATAAACGAATATTCATCATATTTTTGGAGGTTATAAGGATTTTTTAAAAGTGTTTCCAAAAAAATTATTTTTCGGAAATTTTCCACCGGTGTCCTCCTTTAAACATATCGCGATCGTAAAATTTCACCGCTCTTCTGTAGAGCGAGACTTCTGCGATCGTTATTGCTAGAAAATTCGATCCTTGAAGGAACCTGCCGAAGATAAATCCTGGCAGAGAGAAAAAATGCTAAACGTATTTATTTTAGCAATAATTATACACTTTCACCACTTTTTCGCACAGTGAGACTCGGTCGATCTCGTTCGCCCGCGAATTTGGTCGGCCGCAGACAACGTCCCGAAAAAAAGTCATGCCAGAAAGAAAAAATCCGCACGCATTTGTTTAAACAATGAGCATTGTAAAATTCGACAACTCTTTTGTAGAGTAAGTCTCGAGCGATCTCGCTCGCTCGAGATTTTGGCAGAGATCGGACTTGTCGACGATAAGCAGCATCGAGATTCAAAATAGTCCTCGAGCTTATTTGTTTAAATTAAAGGATGGGAGGATGTCAGCACCCTTCCACAATACGAGTCTCTAGCAAACACCCCGTTTGCTAGAAAGTTCAACCGTAATGGAATTTACACCGATGACCATCGTCGACAAAAGTAATCGATTTGAGGCCATTTGTTTAAACAATTGGCGATCGCACAATTTCACCGCTTTTCCATAGAGCGAGGCTAGCAATCTTCATTGCTCGAGAAGTTGATCCTCCGAGAACCTGCCGAAGATGAACTTTGGCAGAGATAAAATTCCGAACGCATTTGTTGAAACAATGAGCGTTGTAAAATGTTACCACTCTTTTGTGGAGTGGGTTTCGAGCAATATCGTTCTCTCGAGATTTCGGCAACGATAGAATTCGTCGACGATAAGCGGCATCGAGATTCCAAATAGCCCTCGAGCTTATTTGTTTTAATTGTTAAAAAAAAGATGGAAAAATGTCAGCACCCTTCCACAATACGAGTCTCTAGCAAACACCCCGTTAGTAGTAGAACTAGGGGGGTTCTGGACAAAGTGGGGGCGAGGGGGGTGCGGGGACGGGGGAGTCCGGGACGGGGGGTAAGGGGAGGGGTTTGATCATGTGGTGGGGGAAGTGTGTGGCGCGGAGTATGCGGCGAGGGGGAGGGGGTGAGGAGCCTATAGCAAGGGGAGGGAGGTGTCTGGCTGTCGCGCGAAGGTCTAGGGCCCGTTTGGGGAATTGGGGGAGGGGGATTTGCGGCTCGCGGAGAGAGGTTGGCGAGTGACGTCACGCGAGGGAAGAGGATGCCCAAAACCATGGGTCAATGCCCAAAAGCACGAGAGGATAACAGTTGTAGGCGCGGGTCAAGGGGGCACCGGCAGCCAGGGGACGTTGTAGATGATGCGACAATTTTCTAGGGGGCGTTATTGATACAGGTGAATCGTTTCCAGACAATGGAGGAAAATTTCTCTCAAACATGTGGATATGCATGTGAAAGCCAGCGTCTATGATACACTCTCGGCAACTTAATGCAATTTTACTGCTAGATGTCAAATGGGACTTTACCGATAAACTTTTTATGCAGTTATAGTAATGGAGGCCCTTATAAAATTACATTGCATTAGGTCTTGTATTCATTCCGAAAGATAACGTCGAGATGTTTGCATGTGCGAGTATGTATGCAGTGCACCCAGCCAAGAACCCGTGGGACTTGACGAAGAATGAGCTCGAACACGTTCCAAAGACCTTGCTCATAAAATATTGGAGTCGACACATTGGTATGCTGTGGGATCATTTGCCGGAACATCATCGAAACGACAGTGAAATATTATTATATCTTCCATGCATGAAGCATTACAATACACCTGAGATGTTGGATCATATTAATGGCCCCCCACCACCGCAACGGAATTGTGAAAAGTGTTGTGAGGGAGACAATACTATTCGTGAGAAAAAATAAACGTTCCTCGAAACATTTGAAGTTGTTGCGTCGATGAAAAATGGATTTCTCATTGTCAGCAAAACGGCGGAATTCTTCCCAACCAAGAAGCTGTCTCAAGGTTCCATCGTGTTATCCAATCTCCGACATGAGGGCTGCCCATAGCAAATTAGCAAAGCGTTACGTAGTGGACATCATGGACGAGTTCGCCGTCTTCTTACCAGCACGGCTCATGAAGGCCTTCAGTCACGGTCCAAAGATGTTCGAGAATATATTGGAAATGGCTCGCAATGACGAACTATACATGAACTATTATGGCGGACAATACAGCAGCATCGTGTTCAATAAACAGTGAGCACACCATTCTGCTGGTGGGAAATGATGAGTTCAATGGGATCATCGGTCGCTAATATCGTTGAGTTTTCAACATGCTCACAACAATGTATAAAGGATAGCTTTCATTGAATATAAAAATGTTCCACGTTGCTGTTGGATGGAAGAATAAATACGATCGAAAAAGATATATATCAAAATTGTTTTTTATTTAAAAATGTTTTTTTTAATCCTCCGCTTTCGCAGAGCTTCATATACACTCAGCCAGATTTTCAGCGATTTTACATTCGCATTGGCGCAATTGTATTTCATATTGAAAAAATGATGGGGACATTCAAAGTCGGAGATGTTTGACAATTTCTGCAGCGAGGGACAGTCCAGGGTCTTCAAGTCAACAATTTTGGTTGCAGGATCCGTGAATCTTGAAATCCATGAGCATTTTTCGAATCCCTTCACGTAGATGGTAGGAGCTCCTTGCAAGATGGTTCGAATTATCGTTCTAGCTGCCTCGTATGGTATATCACCGTGATCCCATCGTAATCCATGAAAATTGCGTTCCAACCATTTATTTGTCTTTTTGTATTTGTCTGGTAACGAGTCCCATGCAGATGGTGCGTTGAAGAAAAACGTCAGCGGTTCAGCCTTCTTGTCGTGGAGTCTGACGATGGAAATCTCCTTCAAGACAAAATCGTTGATGGGTCTCTTGAACCCCTGCACATCGACGACGAGCTCCATATTGACTGAAGAGTCCGCAGACAGTTGACAAGATTTATACCAATTTTTTAACCGCACCACTAATCGGATTGTATTCGACAATACGATCATGGAGGATTAAACAGAATGCAGCAGTTTTCGGCGGAATATTCGTTTTCAATTCAAATTCGAGACGCACATCCACGGGGCCGGCCTTAAGAGAATCATTTTGCTTTGAGCAGTCAATGATGGCGAGGGGGGCTTTTTCTAAGAATTCCGTCTTATTTAGCCATGGTTCAGCTTCTTTGTTGTGATAGGTGAATTGAAAGTTTGTATACATCTCGTAGAGTAAAGCATACTGATTTTGATTGATATTTAGGTTTAGATTTCCATATGGATAGCATTGGGAGTTTAGGTATAGCTTGACATCGCTGATGTTGCAATGATCAAAGTGGCTCGCATTCCTCTCTTTCATATTTTTTCGCCCCGTCTGCAGCGCGAGAATGACATATCGTGGTTTCTCCAACTGATTGGAAGTCTTGACAGACCACACATGCTTAGAGGTGACGGGGAGTAGTGGATATTCATACAATTCCCACGTTCGAAAACTCATGGAAATTGGCGCATCTTTGGCGAGAAATTTCAATAGCTGAATTTTTCGTTGATCTGAGACTGTTACATACGGTACAAGCCATTCGATTTTATGCAATATGAGTTTGTAGTCTTCGGGAGCTGTTTGCATGATGGCATTATCATCAGTCTTCGATCTCGTAAGAATTAGCTCATGCTTGGCATTTACCACAATTTTCCGATAATCTTCGGCAAATCCAAGCAGCATGCTCAGTGGTATACACACATCAAAATTTCCCGATACATCAACAATCTGCTTCGTCTCTTCAACATCGAGCCATCCCGTGTTCTCGAGCATAGAGCTCTTAGCTGGACTAAGAGACGAATATCCTTTAATTACACTCGTAATACCGACATTCTTATTACGATCGATTTCTATGGCATTCAACTCATATCGCACTTCTTCAAACAAATGGCAGATGGCATTGTTGACGAGACTTGTGGCAGAGGTTGGCATCCCATCACGCTTAGATAATTTTCCACAGATGTGCAAGGAACTTTTGCTTGGCAGGATGGATAGATCTTGATTTTGAATGGCAATACGTATTTCATCGCTGTTATTAAAGGTCGAAGATGCATATGGTTGATGAGAGTGAATTTCACAATGTATTATGGATTCGTCGAAGACTACGGGCTCCTGAATGTTTACGATTTCTTCTTCCATTGCACGCAGCAGATGCACAAAGCATAAAATAGATAATGTTTTACACGCTGTCCCCACGCACTTTCAGACCCAAATTCTTCAAGAGTAGCACGTTTTGAGGTGTGAGCACTTTGGGTGCAGGCCGACGACTGATTGTTTTTACCCATGGTTGTTTAGTGTTATTAGTGACTCTATTGAAGAGTATACCCATTATGATTTTATATGCAGCCGTATTGTGATTACTTCACCCCGGAAATTCACCAAGTCACCGTCCTGATCCACTATTCGAAGTTGTATTGTGTCTATCGTTCGGCTTGTGATTGGTAGATAAATAACATGTGATGGAACCTCAATGATTTTATATCCTGGAGGGACCGATGGGAAAAATTCATGAATAGTGTGCACTTTTTGTCCGTTAATATAGGCACCAGCGGTTATATTGCACTCAACCCGTAGGGCGTTCACTTTGAGAATGGCTACTGGAAGATCAGATTCGTGTATTTTATTCGCGTCCAATTTACGTGCTGTGAAGCCCAGTAGATGTCCGATCGAATCTTCAGGCTCAAAATTTACACCATGATCACACTCGATTTCACTGCGCAAAGTATTATTATTAGGTTTGATGTTGATTTTGATGTTTTTTCGTGACAGCTCGGCTTGCGCAAATGTATCAATATCCTCTATTTCATAGCTACCCGTAGGTATTGTCAACACCTCATCTCCCACGTAAAGTTTGTTGTGGTTAATGTCTATATTGGGAATAGAGTTGAATGTTAGTAGTTCCACGAGACCGAGAGTATAATTTTTGTTTGGCGAGAGTTCTATAGGGGGAAAGTATTGCGCCTCGAGTATGGATGACGATCCAGATATGGTCAATGTTAAACTATCATCCATGACGCTGGTACTTTGACAACTAAACTCTCAGCCTTATACTCCACGTATATATAACATGTATTTGTCTTTGTATCGTAATTGTTGACAAAGAAACTTGAGACATAGATGTCCGCATTCAATCGTATCATATTCTTGATATCTCTTATAATTATAGCTCACGCTACCTACACCAAAATATCTCATGAGTTCAGATGGTGGTGGAAGATCGCCGAAACTATCAAAGTACATGACTTTCCATCCAGTCTTTTTGTAGGCAACCCAGTGTGTACCAGGGCCAACATTTTCATCCAAGTTCACAATCGCTGATTCATATTTGACTGGCCCACTCATTGGTAATGTATCCCGCATGTACACGCCACGGAAATGTGGAACCTTCACGACTCTTGCATATTTGAGTAGGTCGATGTCGGTCAACGGTCGGTGTGGTAGCGTTACTTTACGTTTTTTGGCTTGATATGAAGACCCAATCCTTGCTTATACGGTTTCAGATGTAACCCTCTACCTAAAGCAATCGCTTCCATTGTTCGATTATGTCGTTTACTTTCATTCAATTCACGTTTAGCCGCTTGAGCAGCATTTACAGCTTTGGCTATACCAGCCGCACCACCCGACAAAGCCCCAGCAGCGCTGAGACCCGCAAATATAGGTATCAGAAACGGCAATAAACCACCAATTTTATGAGGTATAGGTAGAACCCGCGGTGCGCGCACTTTACCACCTTCAGTCTTTACCGCTACACGAGCACCCTTTAGAGCCGATTTAATAACCGTATGCGGATCATTACTTTGAATCATCGTTTTCTTCGCAGCACGAATAATTTTTTTCAAACAAACGCCGCCCTTACGTGCTCCCTTCATCCCCATGCCAAATTTTCTCTTTGTCTGCATAATATTTGACACACTCCAAGCACTTGCTTTCTCGCCGATGCTAGCGTCTTTAGCGGTAACGCGGTGCCAAGCTTGTTCGGCCAACACTTTATCTGCTGAATGTCTCGCTTCAAGGTTATCTGGATTTTTTGAATATGCAATGTCGTGTTGTTTGCAAGCCGTGTCTAACGGATTAATTCCCTGATCACCACGAGCAAGGCGCTTAGCCAGCTTTGTACCCGGCCCACAATACTGGTACCCAGGCAAATGTAGTTCAACAGGGAGTTTGTTGATTAGTTGGTTGACAAAACCTTTACCGCTCTTGCCATGAACGATCATGACTAAGGACAATACTCGACTGATGGACAATCCCTATAAAATGCCTTTTTATATTTATTTTCCATTAGTCGTGTGTGAGATGGCGTCCAAGAAACAAACTTTCGGAGGCGAGCTTCCCGTAATAAATTTTGATAAATTTGTCGACGATGGAAGAATGAAGAGGCAAAAACGTCATGGAAATATATTGCCGGATAGCATACGCGCCGTTTTTTGTGGTCCATCGAATTGTGGGAAAACGAATGCACTGCTCACTCTCATAATACACCCAAATGGTTTGAGATTTGAGAATATTTATCTGTATTCCAAGTCTCTGAAACAGCCAAAATATAAGTTGCTCGAACGATTACTCGAACCTGTGAGTGGCGTTGAGTATTATCCATTCAATGAGCATGAACAAGTTATAGCACCAAGTGACGCACAACCCAACTCTATATTCATTTTTGATGATATAGCGTGTGAAAAACAGGATAATGTGAGAGCCTTCTTTTCCATGGGAAGACATGAGATTGTTGACAGTTTCTATCTTGGTCAGACATACACTCGTATCCCCAAACATCTCGTGAGAGATAATGCGAATTTTGTGGTGCTTTTCAAGCAGGATGATACGAATCTCAAGCACGTGTACAATGATCATGTTAATACGGATATGTCTTATACATGCTTTAAAAACATGTGCATGAAATGTTGGAATTCCGACAAGTATGCATTCATCACAATCGATAAGGATACCAATATTAACGAGGGTCGATATAGGCAAGGTTTTGATTATTTCCTGACGCTTGATAAATGACCCGTCCTTGATTGCGAAAAGACAGTATCATGTACACACCGATAGCGACAACATAAAGAGCGAACAGCTGTTGAGGGAAAAAGATGTATTGCGTGAAATCTCCAAGGCGAGCGATGCAATCAGACAAAAGCATCGAATACTCAAGATCGGAAGAGACATCGATGAGCAGAGAATTCAAAAGGTCTTTAAACCTATAGTGAGACCATTGGAACAATTAGTGTCAAACAAAAACAACGAGGTGGTAAAGATGGAAGTTAAAGATGAAAAAGTAATGGATAATGATGTGGAATATTTGATGAATGGTGTCGAGCCCCAATTCAAGAATGAAACACAAGATTCTTTCAAGAGTGAAACACAAGACTCTTTTAAGCTGGTATATGACGATGATGATGACTCACCAACCCAAAATGTTGATGATTTAATCAGTGAATATCTTCTGTTATTACGTACAAATAGAAAGACAAGCTTAGATGTCTCATATGGTGTACGGAACCTCGCGAACAACAAATTAATGATTGGTGATTCTCCTATATTCTTCGATTCTCAAAATATTCGTGTGCGAGATTCAACCTATCCGAAAACTGTTGGATTAGCAGAGCTATTGTTTCAAAAAGTTCCCAACGTCGAAGCTCTGACACCGGATGACTTGAAAAACTATGAAAAAATCATTATCTCTACGAATGCTCACAAAAAATATTACAAGCCTGGTGAGGCTATACGACATAGTGTTGGTCACAAATTCGATACTTATATCGCAAATATAGTTGATCATCACAAGCACATGGGAAAGGGTATGCCAAAGTATAAGGTGGCGAGAAAAAATACCCAATTGGATTACATTTATTGGGATAGTCCCAATGAGCTAGTGGATCGTCTTCGCTTACTTCTAGCATCACACGCAGCTGGAAATTCGTCACATTCAAATGAAATTGTATCGATTGTTGAGGAATTGCGCGAAGCCAAAATTATTTATTAACCCAACATTTGAAATTTCACGCATTATCAACATGAGTGTCGATGTGTTCGGACGCCAACTGAAAAAGAATATCGTCCTCAATAAGCAAGGTCCTCCAGGCAGACCGGGGATTGGGTTTAGAACTACCGCAGATGGTCATTATGACTTGGGGCAAAAACGATTGTGTAATATCGCCAATCCGGAAGAACAAGATGATGCTATCAATCTAAGTGCTTTACATAAAAGATCTCGAACAATCATTAAGAACATACGTAAAGAAATAAATGAGAGTAACCTGTTGTTGGTGAATGGATTAGAAGCTACGATGAGAGATATTGCGAGGACGCTCGATGCAGATCTCAAAACTCTACAAGACTTGGTGATTCGCAATTCACACATCATTGCTGAACTGGATGCACGACTAAAAAGACTGGAAAATGAATGAGAAAAAGAACGCTCTCGTGCGGGAGCTGCACAAACCTGCTCGCCGAAACTATCCGCGTCGGCATGTGGACATCCGTGGTTTGGATGAGACCTGGCAAGCTGATCTCGTCGATATGTCGTCGTACGCACATCATAACTCCAAACATAAATTTCTCCTAACCGTCATCGATACTTTCTCAAAATTCGCCTGGGCCGTACCGATGCGGAGTAAGAATGGTAAAGATGCAGCAACCGCACTGAAGTCGATACTCGTAAAGGGACGCATACCGCAGAAATTACACGTGGATCAAGGAAAAGAGTTTTATAATCGTGACTTTAAAACCCTAATGAAAAAGTACAATATCCACATGTATTCAACATATAGCAATTTAAAAGCTTCTATTTGCGAGCGTTTCAATCGTACATTAAAAAATAAGATGTGGGTACAATTTAGTATTCGTGGTAATTATATGTGGATCGATATAGTTGATAAATTAGTAGCCGAGTATAATGATTCCGTGCACCGCACGATTAAGATGAAACCGAGAAATGTCAACGCTGAAAATGAGAAACAGCTACTACAACATGTTTATCATAAGACTCCATTGAAAAAGTCATCGACATCAAAATTCAAAATTGGCGATAAAGTAAGAATCAGTAAATTCAAGAGTGTTTTCGAAAAGGGTTACACACCGAACTGGACAACGGAAATATTTACCATATATAGAGTGAAAAACACGAAACCTGTAACATTTCATCTCAAGGACTATGACGATGAACCCATTGCAGGTGGTTTCTACGATCAGGAGCTACTGAAAGTTCAACATCCTGATATTTATCTCATTGAAAAAGTATTGAAGAAGCGTGGTAATCGAATGTTTGTAAAATGGTTGGGCTTCGATAGTACCCACAATAGTTGGATAAGCAAATCTGATTTGTAGCAAACAATAAAGAATGTTTTATATTTGATGATTCTCCTCTCTCTCTACTCATTTCAGATGATGAGGCCTTTGTCTTCCAAAGGGTTGACCATTCTCTTCAGCGTGGCATGTCTTTTCCCACTCAGCAAGCTTTCTCCTGCTGGCTCTTTCAAACATGTCTTTCTCACAAACGTGTGTCGGGAAAGTGTAGTGAAAAATGTGACATAGCAAATTATAATGGTGTTTTTCTTTATTTTTCAGTTGAAAAAATTGATAAACCAATTTATTATTTACAACACAATTATTTATAGAGTCGATTATTCATAAAACATTACAAAATACATGCTACGACTGTATCCTAAAATGCCCCCACGGTAACGTTTTCGTGGTTCCGGGTATGATATACCGTTTGTCATCGTGCGGGCTTAGAGCAATTTTTGTCTCGTTCATGGTGTACACTTCATGTAACTTCGATCTAATGCACGATTGTTGGCGAGTCATTTCGATCTGTTCGTTTAAGCATTTCGTGTAATCCTCGAACGAGATCGTTCTTGCAACGATGTTACTCTTAACACCTTTTACTTTCTTTGTATCGTCTTTGCCATCGACTCGCACCGCATACATTTTTGCTCTAAGCCCCACGAATTCCGTCATTATCCGACCATTATTTTCGTCTTTCATTAGTCCAGGGACTTTTTTGTTGACAAGCGGTATACCATACCCATTATCCGCGGGATAGTCGCTAGTATCGAAACGATGAATGTTGCGCTTTATATCATCATACACATCCTCACACTCAATGTTGTATATGAGGCTGTCCGTATCGGTGTACAACACCGTACATTTGTCTTTATACAGCGGTACCATATACTCATGATGAAAGTCATATAAACATGTCTTCGATATGTCGAGTATGCACATACCCACATATATCGGCTTATTGAATTTCACCTCCAGTTTGCGTAATTCGACAGCAATAAGGTTTTCTGAAAAAACGCTCCGGCTATGAAAATTTGGTTTCGCAATCATTGCCTCTGCACCGTACCTGCCCTCCCATCGTGTCAAAAGCTTAACGTCTACATGATTGCGCACATTTTCCATAGTTTTCCCAAACACTGCATTATTCATCAATTTATAAAGATTTTTTTCGAATTCATTCTTTGCTTGGGTTCGGAACTGCGTATTAAGCTCAATATATGTTCGTAGCCAGGGTGATTGCGAAAATTGAAGTATCCTGTGAATTTTGTTGATTTTGAGACCATGGCGTACACTCTGCTGCAGATTGCCATAATGAATAACATACCGTTCCTTGTTGTGCACGGTTGCAAGCAGTTTTTCGTGTTGCTTACCCGGTGGTTTACCATGTGTTGAACAAAACGGCAAATCCGTGTGGGCATCGTGTAGACATTCCGGGTACTCTAAGTCAACCTCAAGAATGTAGCCTTTGGGTGAATCTGGCAAGATCGATGATAAATCGAATGTTGATAAGTCATCAATCCATTGGAAATCAGCATACGGCAATGGTTGACACATTGCCCATCCATACAAATTATTTACATCGAAATACATCAAGTATGATGGAGACTTCGATGGATCGTACGATTCCATGTATTTGTTATTGGCACGCGCGTACCTATTTGAGCACTGACTGAGACCACCTCGTATGCCCCGTTCAACAAATAGTACCATGTCAACGTCGGTAAGCAATTCGAAGTTAATTTTTGTTTGCTTCAACATTGCATCCCAGGTGTATCCGGGGAGAGTGTAGTAATACGCGGGGTCGAGCCTATAACTTTCGATGCAGGTATTACGAAATTTCTCAAAAACGTCGGCCAGTAACAAAACATCGGTCTTCAGGTATAAGTCGCTATATTCACCTAACGTTTGAATAGAAAATCGATCCCATACATCCACAGCATGACCGTATTCGTTCTCACTTACAGTCTCACCGGTCAAATTGCTGTAGAATGCATCTCGTGGTGGTAGGTGGCAGTCATCCAATCTATTTACGCTATCAATATATTCATAAGGAAAGACACCCTTCCGAGTTAATAGCATAAAATTATCTGCCGGTATGTCATGAAATTGTGACCGCAAAATTTTGAGTTTGTCCGTTGTCAAAAATGATGCCAGTTTATCCAAACTTGCATTGAGGAATTTGTATGAATCGATGAAACGTAATTGAATCTGATGTTGTGACTTGTCTGCCGTTTGAACTGTTTTTGTGAAAGAAATGTATTTCTCCTTTGTTATGGGAAGCACATCGGTTTTTCCTTCGAACGCGGTGGCTACCTCCTTGATGATGAAATGTGCGTCATAACCAGACAAATTATGAAAAACTATAGGAATGAAAAACGACTGCTTATAATTCAAATTGCAATTAGAGTGAGCGGGGCCTCTATAACGTCCAGTCAGATGACAATGATCGCGAACACGTATGTCGTCTTCGACAAATGGTTTCTCGCATATATGACACTGAGTGACGCTTCGATATTCTGCCCATTCATCTGGTGTTAGAGGTATCATGGGAACATTATCCGATAAAATATCGTTGATGCGCAGAGCTAAATTTTTAAGGTTCTCAACGAACCATGAAACGCAGTCAGCACTGCGACGTGAGTGGTATCCTGATAATGAATTGTCATACGAACAATGTACATAGTACGCAATGCTAAACACTTCATGATGCTGATATATATTTTTGTCGGCAACCTTTGCCAGAACGCACTCGAGATCGGCGTAAATCACGAATGGAAGTCGCTCTTTTCGTTGAAAGTTTTTGAATGTTAGCCATTTGTCCATTGCATCTGGTAATCGAATTGCGCAATCATTCAATTTTCCACAATCCACCTCATGTGTTCGTAATTTGTTCTCCGTGTAGAAGTAATGCAAACACCTGTAACAAAACGGCGAAATCAATTTTATATTATCAAGTACATAATTACTCATAGGTATATTTTCGAGTGGGGTTTTTACTCACCGATCGCAGATGTGTTTTTTCACTTTTTTTTTGTTCAGCTGCCCGCTCACAAGCCTGGATAAATTTCTTATCCAGACAAAGTGTCCCACGTTGTGGTCCGAGGAATCCTCCACGTACAGCAAATTGATGTGTTTATCCAGCTTTTGGCTGCATACTCGAATCGGGACGATGTTTTTCTTTTCGAATGTATATACGTTGATTGAAACTTTATTTTGTGATTCAAATTTCTTTATTTGGTTTAGAGTCATTGGAAAAACAATGCCTTGAAGCTGCAGTACAGTTGAGTAATGAGGATACGAAGATATCATGTTCACATGTGTTTTCGCTGGATGAAGAGCAGCTACCACTGACCACGCAAAACACGCGTTATCCTTCGACTTTATATTTACCACCGCTTTCTTCATGATTATTTCCTGCGACAAAACAGTTTGACATCCGACACGCATTGGATTGTATTTGTTGATATTTAAAGTTAAATTCAGTATCCGCGACAATGTCCATCCGCTATCACGTCTTTGAAAATCTTCGAGGGATGCTAAGGTAGGCTCGGTAACTCGTTGTGTATACCACTCACGTAAATTGGATGTGGTAAAAAGTTCGAAGTTTTTCGTGTTGATACTTTTATTTGCACGTTTGTCACCTGCCTCAAATTCACCATTGAAAACTGTATTCACTTTTACACTGATGTGTTTGTTGATAATGTTTTGCACATGTGAGAGCATTATATCACATGCGTCTTCGAGAAACTGACGAGGTTCAATATGGTCGTTATTGATGACGCAGCCAGTCAGGATACGATTTTCGAACGCTGTATCAATCTCGCGCCAAATCAAACCGCGATCACTGTGTCCCGCGCCCACATGTAAAAATCGTTTGCGTAGAACATTTTTTAAACCTTCTAAACGAGCAATTTGTGCTACCAATGATTGCTGTTTTCCAAGCGATAATCGCGGTCGCTTAATTCGACTTTGCGTTTCCAACGACTCTACACATTGATCACATTGTTGCTCCCACACTATATACTCATCGACCGAATTTATTAGTGCGGCGTGATCGCGCAGATTTTGTTCTAATTGCGGAACGCTCTCAGCCATTTGCACACGCGTTAAACGAAGGCGCCAAGAAATGATGCGAGCAAAGTGACTGCTCGATTAAAAGTGTGCGGCTTTGGGTGCTAGAAGTCCTTTTCATTCGGAAAATTTATTTTCTGTCTTTCTCCTCTATCTTAGAAGTGTGCCACCTCACCATAGTTTTTATATTACAATGTTATAAGACTAGTGGAAGCATGGGAGCACAATGAATTCAATTGGGTGCATGAGCGCGAAGATCTGGGCCCTTTATCCAAAATTTGTGCTGGAATACCTACTTCTAATGCATTCATTTTTCAAACGAGTCTCCTATACGTGGTCATATGTATATCCGCATGTCTAAGACAAATTTCTCACCTTTGTCTGGAAAAACGTTTCACCTGTATCAATAAGGCCGCCTTTTCCCACCCAGAGAAATGACGCATTGTCTACGATGTCTCCCTAGCTACCAACGTCCCTCCTACCGTGGGTCCCCCGCGCCTACAACTGCTATCCACTCCTCTATGGGCCCCGTGGTTTCGGGCATCCTCTACCCACACGGCTTACTCGCTAGACTCCTCGCACACCTCCGCAACCCGCCACATTGGGTTCTTGGCGGGTGCACTGCATGCACACTCACACATGCAAACATCCTGATGTTATCTTTTGGAATGAATACCAGACCGGATGCAATTAAATTTTGTAAGAGCTAGCTTTTGTTACTACAGCTGCATAAAAAGTTTATTTGTAAAGTCTCATTTGACAACTAGCATTACACTTGCCTTACGTTGCCGAGAGTGTATCATAGACGCTGGTTTTCACATGCATATCCACATGTTTGAGAGAATTTTTCCTCCATTGCCTGGAAGCGATTCACCTGTATCAATAACACCACCTCCCCCAAGAAAATTGTCGCATCATCTACAACGTCCCCTGGCTGCCGGTGCCCCTTGACCCGCGCCTACAACCGTTATCCCCTCTCCATGAACCCCCGTGTTTTTGGGCATTCTCTCCCATCGCGTGACGTCACTCTCCGCACCTCTCTCCGCGAGCCGCAAATCCCCCTCCCCCAATTCCCCAAACGGGCCCTAGACCTTCGCGCGACAGCCAGACACCTCCCTCCCCTTGCTATAGGCTCCTCACCCCCTCCCCCTCGCCGCATACTCCTCGCCACACACTTCCCCCACCACATGATCAAACCCCTCCCCTTACCCCCCGTCCCGGACTCCCCCGTCCCCGCACCCCCCTCGCCCCCACTTTGTCCAGAACCCCCCTAGTTCTACTACTCCCGTTTGCTAGAAAGTTAAACCGTAATGGAATTTACATCGATGACCGTCGTCGACAAAAGAAATCGATTTAATGCCATTTGTTTAAACAGTTGGCGATCGAAAAATTTCACCGCTCTTTCGTAGAGCGCGGCTAGCGAAATTTAGTGCTCGAAAAGTAGACCCTTCGAGAACCTGCTGAAGATGAACCCTGGCAGAGATAAAAATGCCGAACGCATTTATTAAAACATTGAGCATTGTAAAATGTTACCACTCTCTTGTAGAGTGAGTTTCGGGCAATCTCGTTCACTCGAGATTTTGGCAAAGATCGAATTCGTCGACGATAAGCGGCATCGAGATTTCGAATAGTGCTCGAGCTTATTTGTTTAAATTAAGGCCATGTGCCACACGCCAGAAAATTTCGACGCGGCCTCTCGTTACGTCGGTAGCGCAGATCTCGTAGTTTTTAGCTACGAGTCGCTACCGACGGACAGCGCAGCGATCGCGAATTAGGTCTCGATGTTTCGCACTGGGACGAAGCGTCGAAGCCAAATAGACGGCGATCGCTGGCACGCGCGCGTGTGTGTGTGTGTGTATGTTTGCTACACCGACCGCGTGCAAAAAGAACGAATCCATTCTCGCGCGCCGTTCGGTCGTACGCAAGCACCTTACATCTATGTGTGTATCACACAATTCACACAACTATGCGTAGCGACCATGGTACGCTTGTATTGGAAGCATGCGCTCGCTCGGCAGGAGAGCGGTGAAACTTTGTTGCATTTTACATTGTATATGCAGCCATCCAATCGATTTTTTTTCGACGACGGCCACAACTAAAAGACTCAGGCATTTTCCCATACTTTTTTAATTCATTTAAACAAATAAGCTCGAGCACAATTTGTAACATCGATGCTGCTTATCATTAACGATATCGATCCCTGCCAAAATTTCGAGCGACCGAAATTGCTCGAAACTCACTGTACAAAAGAGTGGTAAAATTTTACAATGCTCATTATTTAAACCAATGCGTTCAGAATTTTTATCTCTGCCGGGTTCATATTTGACAGCATTTTTTCGGCGGTCATCGGTGGAAATTTCTTTATGGTTGAATTTTCTAGCAAACGGGGTTTGCTAGAGACTCGTATGCTGGAAGGGTGGTAGCATTTCCCATTCTTTTTTAAGTAATTTAAACAAATAAGCTTGAAGACTATTTGGCATCTCGATGTCGCTCATCGACGACGCATTCGATCTCTGCTAAAATCTCGAGTGACGAGCGAGATCGCTCGAGACTCACTCTATAAAAGAGTTGTAAAATTTTACAATGCTCTTTGTTTAAACAATTGCGATCGGCATTTTTTTCTCTGCCATGGCTTATCTTCGGCAGGTTGTCTGCGGCCGACCAAATTCGCGAGCGAACGAGATCGACCGGGTCTCACTCTGCGAAAGAGTGGTAAAATTTTATTATTACTAAATTATTACTAACTATGCTAAAAAAAAAAATTCGTTTAGCATTTTTTCTCTCTGCCGGAATTCATCTTCGGCAGGTTTCTCCAAGGATCGAATTTTCTTGCAATGACGATCGGAGAAGTCTCGCTCTACAGAAGAGCGGTAAAATTTGACTATCGCGAATTGTTTAGGGGTCATCGGTGAAAATT
The DNA here is from genome assembly GCA_963210295.1 of Ophion ellenae. NCBI lineage: Eukaryota > Metazoa > Arthropoda > Insecta > Hymenoptera > Ichneumonidae > Ophion > Ophion ellenae. Next base: position 14,949,559 of record OY723385.1, on the reverse strand, counting down.
TTTCGAAAAATCGTTTTGTTAAAAGCACTTTTCAAAAATCCTTGGAAACTTAAAAAATGTCACAATGCTCTTTGTTTAAACAATTGCGATTGGCACTTTTTCTCTGCCATGGCTTATCTTCGGCAGGTTGTCTGCGGCTGACCAAATTCGCGAGCGAACGAGATCGACCGGGTCTCACTCTACGAAAGAGTGGTAAAATTTTATTATTACTAAATTATTACTAATTATGCTAAAAAAAAATTCGTTTGGCATTTTTTTCTCTCTGCCGGAGTTCATCTTCGGCAGGTTTCTCCAAAGATCGAATTTTCTCGCAATGACGATCGGAGAAGTCTCGCTCTACAGAAGAGTGGTAAAATTTTACTATCGCGAATTGTTTAGAGATCATCGGTGTAAAATTTTCGAAAAATCGGTTTGTTGGAAGCACTTTTAAAAAATCCTTGGAAACTTAAAATATTTTACAATGCTCTTTGTTTAAACAATTGCGTTCACCATTTTTTTCTCTGCCATGGCTTATCTTCGGCAGGTTGACTGCGGCCGACCAAATTCGCAAGCGAGCGAACGCGATCGACCGAGTCTCACTTTGCGAAAAGTGGTGAAATTTTATAATTATTGCTAAAATAAATACATTTAGAATTTTTTCTCTCTGTCGGGATTTATCTTCGGCAAGTTCCTCCAAGGATCGAATTTTCTAGCAATGACGATCGCAGGAGTCTCGCCCTACAGAACAGCGGTGAAGTTTTACGATCGCGATATGTTTAAAGGAGGACAACTTTCGAAAAAACATTTTTTTTTTAACATTTAAAAAATCCTTATAACCTCCAAAAATATGATGAAAATTCGTTTATAGCTGAGAAAAACAGTTTTAACGTGGTTTTCGAGCTATTTTTATAGGGTCTCCGGCGCTGAAACGCGTCTTCGGCGATGCCATGCCGGTAGTCGCAATTCTCAACTCTTGTACGCCTATTATCTAAGGGGAGAAATTCACCGACTAAAAATAGTTTTATTTTCGACCAAAAGGTGGGATTAGATTATGGAAACAAAAGTTCTTCAGCTCTGTCGTTTAACCGTTGACTTCACACACGTTTTTTTCTCCAAACCACGCTTTCGAAATCGGGACGTAGCAGAACTCGAACAATTTTCGTCCAATCGACTAATCCGATTTCTTCAATTTTTCAAAGTGTTTTTTGAAGCACTGTATCAATGTGAAAAATGGTCGCATCGAGATGAAAAAAAGCACCATGAAGCTTCAAGTTTCTAGTTGCGAGATCTGTCGTCAAAACAAATTTTTGAGCTACTGTAATCGCGCAATAATAAAAAATAGCGAGAGAAAATTTGATTCCAAATTTTTGGTGTTTTTCTTTCAAGGGTCCACGCGCTCGAGAATGTTATTTCAGTTAAATACATGTATAGGTCAGTTAGCTTGTTTATTCAGTTTCAATTTGGTTTTTTTGTCTTTCTACGTCAATTTTTTGCTAAGATATCCGACTTTTAATGTAAAAAGATCCTTTTGTCTTCGATCACCGTTTTCTCGGCAACCAATGATTGCACGGGAAGCTTTGAAAACTTAAATAAATTTCTTACCCGACCCTTTCGTTGATTTTTTAGAAAAAAAAAACATTTTTTCACCATTAATATTAATTTGAAAAAAGACAAAAAATGACTTTTTATGGTTTTTCAGTAAATGTACTACTACTTTATATATTATAGTAAATGTATAATACTTTAAGTATTGATGAAAAGAATAGCGTTGCCCGGTTGTTAAGGTCAAGAAAAAATTCAATTCGAAAAATATCAATTCTTTTTTCTTCATATTTGTCAAACATTTTAGAAAACAATACTGACTCATTTTTACACGATGCGACCTTTGCGCACAATAATGCCACTCATCTTTAATTGCATTAATTAAAAGTTGATACACCCAAGTTGTATTCACTAGTCGATCTGAGAACTTGTATGAGATGAATTCTCGATATTTTCTGCGAAGGTTATTAGGGTTACAAAAAAAACTTTCTTTTAAAACTGATCTTTTTTCAAAGAAAAAACCAATTAACATTTTTTTAAACTACTCTTTTTTTGGTAAATTTTTTCTACGTTTTGGTAAAAAAATTAGTCTAAAGTTTTTGTAAACTTTAACTTTTTTCAATTTTTGTTCATGCCTAGTTTGAAAAAAAACTGTTTTCTGGAACCCTAATAACCTTCGTAAAAAATATCAAGAGTTAATCGCATAAATGGTCTCAGATCGACTATTGAATACAGTTTGGGGTTATCAACTTTTAATTAATGCTATTAAACATGAGTGAAATTATAGTGCGCAAAGGCCGAATCGGGTAAAAAATAAGTCAGTATTGTTTCCTGAAATGTTTTACAAAGTTAAAAGCAATATTTTTTAAGAATTGAGATTTTTTGAATTTTTTTTTCTTACTAGTGCAAATTTGTGAAAAGAGTCGAAGAAAATTGGTCTTTCCATTTTGATGATGATAACACGGTGTTTAGAAACAATACACTTTTGCCTTTGATTGTTCTGTAAAACATTGATCAATGAGTTCGGAAAAACGGTTCGATGGATGAATTTGAAAATTAACAGGGGGCTATATTACGCGTGAAAAAAAACGCGGCAACATTAGTGTTTCCATCAATATTTGTAAGGTAATAGTAGATTTACTGACAAACTATAAAAAGTCACTTTTTGTCCTTTTTTCAAATTAATGTTAAGGGTGAAAAAATGTTTTTCTGAAAGGTCAACGAAAGGGGCTGGTAGGAAATTTATTAAAGTTTTCAAAGTTGCCCTTTAATTTCCGTTGCAATCATTGGTTGCTGAGATATCGATGAACAAAGACAAAAGGATCTTTGTTCATTTAAAGTAGGATATCTCAGCAAAAAATTGACATAGAGAGACCAAAATCCAAATTAAAGCTGAATCAACAAGCTATCGGACCTATACATTGAGTTACGTGGAAAAAAATTAACTAGCCCCTGAAACCTTGAAAAAAAAACAAATAAATTTAGCAATTTTTTTCCTCCGCTATTCTTATGATAGAGAGAAAACCGCAGCTCACAAAAAAAATTGCCAAAAAATCGCGAAACTCGAAACTTGAAGCTTCGAAGTTTTTTTTATCTCGATGCGACCATTTTTCACATAAATACAGCGCTTCAAAAAACACTCCAAAAAATGAAGAAATTTTCTGTTCCTTTAATTATTTGGAGTAGTATATAAAAATTATGGTCGAAAACACGAACTTTTTTTCAAACTCGTTACGATTTTTTTTATGATTATTTTGAAATTTCTTGTATTTGACTTCTAAAACTAACATAATTAACAAAAATATTTCGCTCTTAGTTCCAGGATTAAATTTACGATAGTTCTACTGCGTTCCGCGGAGAGAGTATGAGGTTGAAGTTTGTATCGTTGGAACGCAACGAAAATTAATATTCGTGAATTCCTTTAATTTATTTTTGCAAATCTTGCTCACAAAAATAACAATAAAAATATAAAAAATAAAATGTAAGCAAGAGCTTTCGTTGCGTTCCAACGATGCAAACTTCAACACTATGGAGAGGGTTGACTGAAAACCAGTAGTGCTATAGCAACTCGTACACCGCGATTTTCTATTCTTTTGACAAATAAACTATTTTTACATACTTCAATATATACCTGATAAAGCCTAAAAGTTCTTTTGAACATGTATTTTATTGGTTTCTGTTTTTTTTAATCTAAAAAAACGGTCGAAAATGGGCAGTGACGGTGGTGTTCTTCTTCCTTGACATACTGCGTCATTTTTACCTGAACGAATTTGAAATAAAATGCTGACTTTCCCAAAATAGAAAGTTTTCAATAATTTTTTACAACAATTCAACTTTAGGCTTTCCGAGTTGCTAACGACTTGCCCTGTGGAAAGGTTGTGACATCTTACCGTCCGTTGTAATAAATTTAAACAAATACCTCGACCACGATTCACATACACTTCGTCCACCGCTCGCCTCACGAAGGTAGGGGTAGGGTGCTGATGTCATCAGACGACGGAGATTCAGCCCGGACAGTGCCTTATTCTCCTCGAAAAGTTTCATCGGAAATATTTTGTCCATAGTCTACCAGGGTACGGAGAAGAAACTCTGCGTTACGCTGGTTTATCTCGAAACACAATTTTTCAAAACGGCACGCCGCATGACACCAAAAATTTTCATTATTCTCACTCCAAATTTTGAGTACACGTTTAAAATAATATTCCAAAGAGAAATACGTACGGGACTTTCTATGAGTTAGTTATAACATTAGTAATTTACGAAATGATAATCCTTTTTTTCTGTCGAAAATCAAGTTTTTGGTTTAATGCTCCCCAATTACACAAAAATTATTATTTTCACAATCCTCTACGTATTTCTCTAGCTATACTTGTGTCAATTGATAGAAATTTTTTATTTTATTCTAAAATAAAATTTGCGTCAGCTATACTGCGTGCCACAAAGCGTCTCAAATTCAACATGCCTCACCAGAATGGCTCCAGCGTCACCTTTTGGCATAATTTTTTAATATAAATTTCATTTCGGTCACTCGAAGATTTGACTAATGACATCGTTGAATATTAATAGTCTCTCATTTGTCCTAAAAAAATCGCGAAATATCACTCAATTTTGGCCGTTTCCAGTAGTGTAAGCCCTTATGGTAAAACGAGCGTGCGCTCTTGATTTCTATCGATTTTGTTCAAATTTTAACCAGATATTATTGATATTATTATGCAACTTTGAGTGAAATTTCAGAACAGTTGACTATTTAGATTGGGAGATAATGGATTTTTCAATAGCAACTTTTAATACTGCAGGGTCTGCATTGGCCGAAAGTCAGGTCACATAATTCGGCGTACCATTCTATTGGGTTATTCATTTCTAAAAAAAATTATGATTAGATAGCAAACTAGTTAGGGAACGAGTAAAAAAAGTTTGGATTGTCTTTGCTATTCAGTTTTGCGAAAGACGTTCAGTAACGACAGAATAACTCACGGTAAAAAATATTTGTCCCCTATGATAAGAAGACATTATGCAACACCGTAGATCAGTAATGTTCAATATGTCGAGAAAAAAGATAATTATCGTGTTCCTAAAGTTGAAAACTTTTAACGTAAAAAGAAATATTTGCGTTATAAACATTAATATTTTATATTGATTATGTTATTGCCTTGTGTCTTTTTATAGCGGACAAATATATGTTACAAAAAATTACTCTGTCTAAATTTCAATGCCGACCCTGCAGTGTTAAAAGTTGCAATTTCAAAACCCATTATCTCCGAATCTACATAGTCGACTGTTCTGAAATTTCACTGAAACATGCATAATTATACGAATAATGTCTGCTTAAAATTTGAACAAAATCTATAAAAATCAAGAGCGCATGCTTGTTCTACCTTAACACGTTCAACCGTTGGGCATTCAATTCTGTTGGGCTGAAGGTTTGGACCCATCGACTCTGAGTATGAGATGATGGTAGCCGTAACCATTGCAACGCAAGAAGGCCCTAGCATCCTCGCCCTTTGTTTTGACACGTACATACGTAAGCGAAAGGCCTTGCACAGATTGGTGGTGCGATCCATGGCGAGATATTGTTCCTTGAGGTCAGCCTCGCTCGTGCTCTCAGAGACATTGGAGACAGCGGTGATATCCTCTCGACACTGGGACTATATATTGTAGCTGCGACGATTGACGCGGTTTCTTATCCTCGGCAGTACGTACTTGCTGCACTGGATAAATCCGATGGTCCATCTAGATGGTAAATCCGATGCTATTTGAGTTCTGGTTCCTACATGATAGCCCAGGTACCGTACCTACCACGTGTGTGCGTACCGTATCGGTACTAGCATTAGTATGGTGAGGATACGGAACCGGTATATCTTATTATTGCACAGTGTACCGGTACCATACTAGTAACACGTACATTTGCGTGTAGCATGTACTACCGTACAGGTACACCGTAGGGTACTATCTCTTTCATCGGAGATGAAAGTTTTCTTGCATCGGAGCCCTTGGCTGTTTGACACATCGGCGAGCGGGAAAACTATGCGAGGGAAGATCGTGGCAAATAACAAAGCACGTAAATTGAAGTTATGAGGTTATAGCACGTACGTACCTTGACTTCCGGTGTTTTCTCCTTCGGCTTCTCGCTGTTACTATGTTCCTCGATCTTCTTCGTGAAATCGGCCGCTGCGGTTTTCTCGTCGATTACTTCTTTGTCGGGATTTGTCGTCGGTGGTGTGCCGGCGAGCTGAGGCGACGTCCTCGACCACCGGGCTCGTTTCGTTTTTCACGTCAAAAGAAAACTCACCAAAACGCGACGAAAACAAACTTCACTCTATCACACACTATTACACATCGTTTGAAATATATTTCGAACGAATGTGCGAGGTTATGGCTCAGGCTTTCGACCTGTCAAAAATAAATTGTTCCGGAAGGAGGCGAGCGAGGTCGGTAAAAAAGGGCGAAGCGAGCTGCGCGCCGCTAGTGAGAAAACGGATGAACTGAACGCTCGCTCCGGTAACTGATATTTTGAGCTTAGTCGATACATTTTTGCTACATTTGTGTAAAAATTTCAAAATGCCTTTTCTCCGCCATTTGTTCATGAAAACAGATGAAACAAAGCTTAAAATGTGTGCTTTTCTACAGTCCAGAGGATGACGCTCAGAAAATCACCGAAAATGCGATGCAATGGTTAATAATTCACCATTTTTCGCAGGGTAACCACAAACTGTAATTTTTTTTTGGAAATTTTGGATAACGGAGGGCATCATCCTCTCGGAGCAAGTGTCCTGCATGCACACAACAAATTTCATTCCAATCGGTTGTTCCGTTTGGGAGAATTCTTTTTTCAAAATTTCGAAGCGGTCCGAGGCATGTGGCACATCGCCTTAAAAAGCATGGGTAAATGCCAGCATCCTTCCACAAGACGAGTCTCTAGCGGCCCCCGTTTTCCAGAAAGTTCAATCAAATAATATTTTCACCGATGACCGTCGTCGAAAAAAGAAATCGACCCGAAGCCGTTTGTATATACAATGTAAACTGTAACAAGGTTTCACCGCTCTCCTGCCGAGCGAGCGCATGCTTCCAAGCGTACCATGGTCACTAAGCGTAGTTGTGTGCATACACACACACACACGCGCGCTTAGCGATCCTCGCCTTTGCTCTCTGCACGCGGCCGGCGTAGCGCAGATACACACTCACACACACGCGCGCGCTTAGCGATCGTCGACTACGCGGCCTCGACTCAAGAAGACTAGAGGTAAGGGGTAGGAACGCAGTGTTGAAGAAACGTCCATGGAAATCCAAATGAAAAGCATGGCGCTGCTCTCCTACTTGACGAGTTTATATTATGCGAATTAACCGCTGTCGTAGTCGATAGGCTTTTGATGCAATTCGGCAAGGATATGAAAAAATGAACACTTTAAAGTGTTCTTGATGTTGATATTCGGAGACCATGCAGGGCTTAACGCTATCCTTGGTTACTCTGAATTTTCCAGCAATCATTTTTGTCGGATATAGCGCGGTCGCAAGCACGATTTATTATGAAGTCTCAAACTAGTAGCCAATGCACTAATGTAAACGCCGATCAACTGTAACAAGGACCTCCAAATTAACGATTTTCGAATGACGGGTAAAAAATAAACTGTATTTTTAATGTGATGCCATTATTCTACGTTGTCGAAAATAATGCAGTCAAAATTATGCTCATTGTTGCATACTATTTGCACGTGGAAATGTTATCGTTACATTCGCTGAACAAATACATACAAAGTTTTGATTATATATAGAATACAGAAATAAGCCTGTCCATTCATTAGTGAAAATATGCTGACGAAAAGAAAACTGAAAATGAAGGCAAACGAAATGATGTGTTTCGTAAGAAACTTTGGGTTAAGGTTGATATGGTGTTTAGTCGTCGAGGATGAAGTACGAGGGGAGCGCCCTGTATTTATGCACCGGGCCGATTGACTGTCACGAACTGTCAGCTATAAAATAACCGTCATATTAAACGTACGTTTTCGAACAACCTTTTTACACCTACTAACAAAAATACGCAGTTTTGAACATTTTTAAGCATGACGTGTTTTCATTACTGAGAAGAATTATTTTCTTCTCAGTTTTTTCAGGGAATTTTTTGGAAGAAAAGTACATTCTTCAGGGAATTTTTTGGAAGAAAAGTACTCAATTAAATGTTTCGGAAAATTAAGAATATATTTGGCTATATTTGACATATATAACATAATTTGTTCATAGAAAAATATTGAGATCCAAGCGACTTATGCGCTGCCTTCGGAGGCGCTAAAAAAAAGTTCCTCCGCTGCTGACATGATTCCGGCCGATTGAGTAGCTGAAACAGAAAAAGGAAAAAATGTCCTTAAACTGGAAGGTATTTCCTGTACAATGACGTAGGATTTTCGAAAAATATCAAAATCTAACAAAATGGCGTAGTTATGAAAAGAAGTCTGTTTTCTTGCCTCTAAAATGGTGGTTTTACCAATGCCAAATTGCTCTTTGAGTTACAATGTCAGCAAATTTGAAAAATCTCATTTCATATTCTTGAAAGTATAAACTCCCGAAAAAGGTAACAAAAAATCGATTTCTTTAAAGTGTCACACTGGTATAGCCCCTTAAGGCGAGGCGATTTGGCAACGTTGTACATCGTGGTATATGATAATGTTCAGGTAGGCAGAAGTGTCACGTAGTTAGAGACATGCGTTCATAACCTCAAAATCGGCTCAGGTCGCTGTCAACCATGAACATCGGCCCCGGTAAAAATTCTCACGATGGAAGAGTAAAGTGCCTACTGAAGCGGCCTATAATAAGCGACAGGCTCAAGTGAAAAGTGCACAAAAAACTTCGTACAGACATCGAAGAGCTACAGGTTTCGACTCGGAAAATTGAAGGATGTCGAGTCGTCGATATGAGCACTTTCGTGAGCCACATGAAATGTACACCATATACATAATCATTGTCTTTGGCGAATATAGAAAAGGAATTGGCATGTGTATTCTGCATATTCTGTCAAAATTGCCTTCTTGTGAATCAAGTACCGACCAGCGGCGAACACAACGCTACCAATATCGAGCAAGGGACGTGTGGTACGACGTCAATTCTGAAGCTGTCCTTGGTAAATATTACAAACTTTGTTGTAATACTCACCTGGAAGTGAGATCCGAAAGTGCAATATCGAGAGTCGTATGACACCGGTTAGCACTCTGATATTCGAAAAAATTTAGCGTCGAATCTAAAGTTTCATTTTGATGGGTTCTTAGGGGCTTCGCACAGTGGCATTGGAAATACTCATGTGAATGAACTTTTGGGTTGCCTGAATATCTCAACAATAGATGCGCATATATTCAAATGGTATGAGCAGGAGGTTGGCTGGTGCATTGAAATGGCAGCGAAGCAATCGTGTAAGAGTTCGACAGTTGCAGAAAAAGAGCTGACGATTGAGAATATGACATCGCTTCACAAAATGCTATAAATAATCGGTGATGTAGATCGAAATACTGCGAAACATACATTGAGTTCGAAGTTTGTACTGTGGCTAACGATGCCACAGTTATAACGAAGACTCATATATGTTTGATTTACACATTTACATTATACTATAGTGGTTCGACGCGGACAATATTTTGTGCAAAATTACTTTCAATATTTCCTTCGTATAAAACGATCACACGATAATTAAGCGAAATAAATTTACAATTGAATTATGCCAATATTTGGCTGACTATACTGAAAGTGCAATTAGACGAGAGTGTTTGCAAATATACAATCAAGTTATCGAATGTACAGTCGAATATACAGAAAAACAATTAATACTATGAATCAATACGATTTTAAGACAATTTTTTTTAATAAGGAAAAAATGAATAAATTTGTTTTCCTCACAATTGCTAAAACCCAAACATACAATAAAATATCCACAGTATTTGTAATCAGATATGTATAGTATTGTTAAGGAATTACGGTCCATCCGTGATTCCCGAATTGTTCATAATTGTCTGCGGGAATTAGACGAGGGAGTCACGCCGGGATCCTTTCGTGGCTGTCGGCGATGGCGCCACTTTTCGAGGCATTTCCTCTCATTGATCGCGTGATCGCGCGGCTTTTCCCTCACTCACCCTCATTCTTTCCTCATCGATCACAAAGACCACACGCGTCGTATTACGGGTTGTTCGGTATACGGGAAATTCCTCACCATATATTTCGGGAACACGGTTACTCTTGAATGACAGTACTCGGGACGTTGTTGCAAACGCATAATTCGGGCGATATTACTCCGTAACGGGCGGATCATCGAGATCTCGGTCGATCCGATCCTTCACCGCGAGTCGGGACGCGTCTCACGGCGGCGGCCATTGTCCGCCCTCGTTCGGGAAAGTTCTCACTTATTTAGTAAAATCGGGTTTCCCTCATGGTTTACCGCGCTAATTTTCTCTCGGTGTACTGTAACTTTGTATTATCTATCATATTATACTTTTATATTATTTTTCCGTACATGCGGAATTTGGTACCTTTTCTTTTTCCACCTACACCAGATCTTCCGGGTCTCGCTCAAACAAGTAATATGATAAGAATGATTTCAATAAAATACATACAATTTTTACAATAAGATATGTATAATGTATATTATCAAAAATATATTATCGTTTGAGGGGAGTCTGGCGTGAACCACGGTAAGCACAAGATGCGTTCCGTAAAGCCGGGCGATAGAAAGTATAGAAGCAAGCAGAAACAGAAAAGATAATTGAAAAGTGGGGAGGATAAGGACGGTCAGGGTATGGGGCGCAAGTGAAGAGAGAAAAACACCGTGAAGAAAGCACATTCAAGGAAGTACAGATGAAAATCGCGAGTGGAAAAAAGTAAGGTTACCACCGAAAAGGCGGAAAAGACAAAGACGAGTAAGAGCGAGAGGATGGACGAAAGCGCCACCAGCGGGGAGCGACATAAAGAGGAAGCGCTGAGCGAAAAGGAAGGAGCGGTTGGTAAGACGAAAAGAGGACGACCACCGGGTGCGGTGGGAGCAAGGAAACGAGACGCGCCCGCGTCGCAGAGTCTGGACAGATTCTGGGGGACGAAAAAGACGGAGAAAAGCGAGGAAGAAAGGAACGATAAAAAGAGGGAGGGGAAAGAAGAGGGCGAACTAGAGGGAATACCGGAGAGTGAATCATTTACAACCAAATGCAAGTTGCCGACATCACCGAGCCTGGAAAAAGGATGGCGACAACTCGGCAAAAAGGACGAAGAAGCGACAGGCGAGAAGGGCAGGGATGACGAAGAAAACATCAGAGTTTAAGACAGGAGGATAACACAGACGGCCGGGAGGGACGAAGGGACGAACGAGGTCCGACGGGAGAGATGCTAATATAGCTAGAGAGTTGGATACAGGAATGGGAGGCGACCTGGAAAGAAGAGTGGAAAATGGACTCAAGAGAAATTATAAAGGGGATAACAACTACGCTGAATAAGAATGAGAAGAAAAAAGAGGAATAAGAGGACGAATTAGTGCAAATGCAGCCAAAAGTATGGATTGAACAAATGAAAGGAGAGGTTCAAGTGGTGAACAGGGACCTGAGGATTAGAGCAATAGAGGAACACAACGAACAACCACAACAGGAGTTGTGGGTACGCAAAGTATACGATAACGGAAAGGTGAACGAGCGGGACGAGGATAGGGGAGAGGAAAATGGACGCGACGAGAAAGGAAACCAAAAGACAGTGCACAACGAAAACATGAACAATATTAGCAACAGCGTGAGCAAGATCAGTGAAAACGAATTGATAATAGAAGAGGAGGAGCGACGAAATAATGAAGACTGGGACCCCGAGTCGAAATTTTCAGCCTATTTTAAAGGCCTTTGATCCTATGTCAGCCTCACTTGAGTCTGTTTACTGCTAGAAGTCCTTCTGTGGGCCGCCACATGCTCTTCCTTTGCTGCTTACCTCCTGCGTAGGCCCTTATACTCCTACCTAACCTAGCTGAAGTCGTTGCAGCTCCTCTTTTGATTGCGTTTGGACCTATCGCGCATTTGGCTGTTTCGACGAACCGAGGGTGGGGATGGTCGCATTCGAACGAGCGGGTCTGATAGTTTTCAGTAACCGTCATGCGTTGGACTAGGTAGGACCGCGCGTTCGACGTAGAGGCCTACTTTTCCAATGGCCTTTCCATTATCTCCACCCAGCGGACCTTTCGCATTCGCTTCGAACTTGCCCCTGCAGCTCCAGCAACTCTCCAAAGTGGAAGAAATGGACCTTGGGCGAACAGTTACAATATTTTTGATAGGAATTGCCCTCGCGTATGCATGTATACGCGGATCCGTATAGCAGGCACGCATGCATACGTATAGGTATTAGTATTCTTGTGTTGGTGTATGCTTAGGCGTGTATGTGTGCGGGTATATACGTGTGTCTACGCATGCGCGTATTCAGGCATATGTATCTCTGTATGCGTAATAGAGTGTATGCGTGTGCGTGTATACGTGTGCCAATCGACGTCCTCGTTAGCGCCTGCAAATGGAGAAAAGGGAAATTTGTTCCCGTTCTAGGCGTTAAGTAGGAGCTCATTTTATATTGAATACGGAGCTACTTTACTGCCTTTATCTCCTACCACTGTGAGGATCTGGAGGGGCAAGATAGGCTGAAAATTTCGACTCGGGACAATAGAGGTAAACCCGACGACAAAAAAGGCTCCTGAGAACAGCGGAAGAATGACAACAGGCAGCTACAACGGCTATCGAGGAGAGAGTGGAGAAGAGAAGTAGAAGAAAGAAGAAGGCGAAAAATAAACATAATCGTGAGGGGAGTAACACGCACGAGCAGATACGTGGAAGAAAATGTGAGTGCTGAGATACAGAAGCAAACAGGGGTGAGACCGAACATCAAAAGATGGACGTGGATAGATAAAGGGCTCCTGTCAGACTACGTTCCGTAAAAAATAAATCGGAGATAATGAAAGAAAACTGCAGAAAACGAGGAGGGGGGGATGCATTAGCATCACGGACGATTGGACGGTGCGGGAAGAGGAGGTGCAAAAACACGTAGAAGCGCAGGCCAAAATCAGGAGAAGAAGAGGAGAAGTCGTCACGGGATACCAGCAAATTAAGTTTGATGGAGAATGGAGAAAATGGAATGAGGAAGAAGGACGATGGGAATGAGAGAAGACCAAGCAATCCAGAAGGTGGGGTGGATACAATAGCGCAAAGGGGTTTCGTGGCGGTCGAGAAAGAACGTAGAGGGCAGAAGATAAGAATAGTAACGTGGAACATCGCGGGAACCAGGAAAATCCACGAAACATGGGAGTGGCTGAGAAACTATGACACAATTGCCTTGCAAGAGACTTGGCTAGAAGACAAGGATGAGAGCAAAGTGATGTGTATGCTGTATAAAGACTATAAGTGGGGCGCGAAACATGCGACGCGGAAAAATAGGAAAGGGAGAGCTACAGGGGGGCAACAAGTCGGACTAAGAAAAAGTCTGGGAGAAGAGATAACAATTGAGGAGTGGAAAGAAGGGCAGGGGAGTAGAAGCAGGCGAAGACAGGGAAAATGTAAATATTAAAATGAAAGGCTTTCAAAATCTAAAAAGGGACTTGGCAACAGTGACTGCAGAGGAAAAGAGAAGGAGTGTGGTGCTGATTGGAGATATGAACGCGAGAATAGGGGAAGAGGGGGGTAAACTTAGAAATTACGAGGAAGGAGCAAGGAAATCAAAAGACAAAAAGAAAAACGCAGAGGGAAGAAGGATGATGGATTTCTGTGATGAGAAGGGACTATTGGTGATGAATGGGGGATGTGACGGTGACTGGGAAGGGCAGTGCACTTTTGTGGGGGCGAGAGAGAGAAGGCACAGTAATCGACTGTTATTGTAGAGGAAGCAAAAGAATATCTGGTTAGGAGAATGGAGATACAGGTAAGGATTGAATCGGAACATCTTCCTATAATGATTAGTTTGAGAAAAGGAGAGCGGGAAGGAACAAATGACGAAGGGAAGGCAGAGAAAGGACGGACGGAAAAAAGCGGTGAAGTAGTCCTGGCGTGGGAAGAAAAACTGATTGGGGAATACGAACCCAAATTTAAGGAAAACTGGAGAGAGAAACAGGCTGCGACAGGAGGAAAGGATAGATGGTAGAGATTAAAAAGCTCAATAAAAAAAACTGCCGAAGAAATAGGCATTATGAGGAGCGTGGGGCATAGGACACAAGGGGGGAGAAGAATGTGTATGGAGCAAAGAAAAGTAGTGTGGAGAAGGTTGCAAAAATATGTAAAAATCGGGGGCGAGTGAGAAAAAAAGCTGGTCAAAGCCAGAAAAGAACTAAAAAAGATGAGAAAACAGAAGCAGATGCAGGTTTGGGAAGAAAAATGGAAAACGGTAGAGGCAAGTAGGAACTTGGCGGAATTGTGGAAAGCGATCGAGCCATTCAGACCGAAGGGAGTGAGCATGGGCAAACAAATCAGTAAGAAAGAGTGGCTATGACACTTCAGGAACTGTTAGGAGGGGGAGAGAAGGATGCAGTGAGAGAAAATGGCGGAGAGGAAACAGGCGGGGAGGGGGAGAATGCGAGATGACTGCAACAAATAAACAGAGGAATTGAATGGGAGGAAATGACTAAAGTGCTTAAAAAAATAAAAACGAAAAAGCAGCAGGAGAGGACAGCCTGAAAGCAGAGTTTGTGCAAAATCTTTCCGAAGAAAGGTTCAGGGAAATGAGGGATATACTCAACGAGCTATGGACGAAAGGAGAGATGGGAAGAGGATGAAAAATCGGGCGGATAGTCCCCATTTACAAAGCGGGGAAGATGGAATGTGCGACCAACTATAGGGGGATAACGCTGCTAAATATAGGGCATAAATTACTCGCCAATATACTTATGGGAAGACTCAGGTATTGGTTTATGGGAAGGGGTGTACTGAAAGAAAGCCAAGCGGGATTCAGGGCAGGGCGAGGCACAAGGGATCATGTCTTTGTATTAAACGCGATGCTAAATGATAAGCTGAAAAGGGAAAAAGGAAAATTGTTAACAGCGTTTGTTGACTTCAAAGCCGCGTTTGATACAATAGATCGATATATCCTGATGAGAAAAATTAGAAAGGTTGGTATACAAGGTCGGTTGATAAAAGCAATTGAGAATATATACGCTGGAATAGTGAACGAAGTGGTGGCAGGGGAGGGGGTTACCGAAAGATTTAACACAAAGAGGGGAGTAAGACAGGGATGTCTGCTTAGTCCATCGTTTTTTAGCCTATATATGGTAGACATGGACAGGATCTGGGAAAGGAAGAATGAGGGACGAACAGTAATAGGAGGAACAAAGATCTTCGCGTTAAAATTCGCGGATGATATTGCCTTCGTGGCCGACGAGGAGGAGGGGTTGAGGAGCATGCTGACCTCGCTCGAAAGATACGAGGAAACAAACAAATTAACAGTAAATATCAACAAAAGAAAAATAATGATATTCCAGAACGGGGGACGCAAAAAGAAAAGGGAAAAATGGGAGTACAGGGAACAAGAACTGGAAATAGTTCAAGAGTACAAGTACTTAGGGGAATGGTTCTCCACAAGAAATTCCTTTGACAAACATTTGAAGATCATAGCGGAAAAAATAAAAAAGGTGACCAACGCAACTTGGGGGGTGTTCAAAAGAGGAACGATAAACAGCTTAAAAAGTAGATTACAGCTGATGGGGGCAATAGTAAAAAGTGGGATGTTATATGGTACAGAAGTATGGGTATGGAGGAAGAGGAAAATCGTGGAAAGATGGCAGGGAAAATACGTGAAAATGGCTACGGGAATCAGTCCGAACACACCAAATTATATTTGGAGAATGGAAGCGGGGTGCAGAGGGGTGGAAATAGAGGCATGGAAAAGAGCGGCATAATACCTGGTAGAAGTAATAAAAATGGAAGAAGGAAGGTGGCCGAAGGTGTGTTTGAAAGAAGAAGTAAGAGGAATTATTAATGGCAACCCGTCAAATTGGGGCGAGGGGGGGGGAGGAATTGGAGAATGCCATGCAGGGAGTGGGAGAAGGAGGAATATGGCAGTAAATTAGAAGCGAGAATGTGAGAGGATTAGAGCAAAAAGTGGAAAGGGGTATAAAAATCAAAAGGAAAAAAGGAATTCAAAACGACTGTTGCAGGATCGACAAATCGACGTACTGCAAAGAATACAGGGGCAGAAAAAGAAAAATATTGGGAAAGGAAGGATCTCAGTAGGGAAACAAAGAAATTATGGGCAGGGATAAAGTGCGGGAATGTAGGGAAAAAAGGCAACAAAGGGGAACAGAGACTTCAACTGCCGAATGTATAGGGGGGGGGGGGGGCTGTAACGGATTTGTGGTTGCAAAGCGGTGAAAGAAAACATCGGAGCGGAACTGGTGGAAAAACTGGAAGAAGTGCTGGAGAACAAAGAGGGGGAAGAACTAAGGCAGCAATTAGAGGAGTTAATGAGGAAGGAGCCGGTCAAACAGATATGCGCGTACGTAAAAGAATTTGAGAGATTGACGGAGCAGGTAGCGCGAAGAGAAGGAAATACCGGTGTATGAAAAATGTTGCGAAAACGGAAAGCCATGGAAACAAATTGTAAAAAGTGTAAAGGTGACGAGAAGGTGAGAGGGAGTATAGATGCAAACACCCTTACAGGGTATACCTTGGAATGAATACTACTACTACTAATATCGTTTGAGAAGAAAAAATACAATATTTACAATAAGGTATGTACAATGTTTTGAAAAAAGCTCCAATATTTGGAATAAAAAATATTTTATACCGAAAAAATGGAACACACATTTATTGCTGCTATAGACACCATGCGGGTATTTTCTTTCAAGTATCCATAGGCCAAATGAGGTATAGACCAGCCTCGTTGTATCCGATAAATTGTGAACCAGTTCGGAAAATCCGGTTCGGTTAATAGCGTGGTTCGAAATGGGCTGGAGTAAAAAAGGAACTAGTTGAACTTATAATAGCCTTAACGGATACAGAGCTGCAATTGGTTACAATGCCAAACAAGTATTAGACTACGGCATACGGAATCGTAAATGTCGATTGTGTGATAGAGGTCATTCTCTAGACGATCAGGACTGTAGATTGAACGACGCAGGTAGTGCAAAGAATATGAAAAATCATTGGGCGTATGAACGCGTTTTCAACAGTCAGATTTTGAAAATCACGATGCGAGATTGGAGTTTTCATCGGCGACGACGATACGCTTGAATGCGTAGCTTGAGCTATTATAGGATTGTCAAATTGTCCGATACAAATCACACTTCAAACGGGGTCACAAAAAAGTTGTAAAACATCGTAAGAGAGCATAATAAATTAACGAACAATGCAATCACATATCTGCACCGATGCTTTTCGTATTGCGAAGAACGGTGTTGTTGGAAACAAGGCGAAGAAAATAACGATCACAGCACTATTCCTGGTAGATTTAGTGACCCAAAGGTCTACAAAAATCTTATTGCGATATTTAACAAATTGGCTGATAACTCGGATAAATTTGCACACAGCGCATCAAGCGATCCGGACGAAAATCCGAATACTATGATGATCAGAAAGGCACTAAAGGCGCGATGCTACAGCACTAGTACTTCAAGCGATTACCGATTTTCAGCGGTCGTTGCCAATAAAAATTTGGGACAAGCCTATATCGATAAAGTAACAGCGATTATGGAAATATCACCTGGAGTGCACCCGGCGAGATATATTGATGCAGTTACGAAACTCAATAAAACTCGAGCTATAAAAATTCAGTGTCATGCATTTAAAAGTAGGTAAAATCTTCTGAAAAAGTATCAAGCTCTGTTGGGAACGAGAAAAGACACTAGCGAAGGAGCCACATACGAATCTAGTGTGGGTCTTCTAGATATCTCAGCTCCTGTGCTTTCCAGCGCTGACGAAACTGATGGTCAGCTACAAGCGTATTCTACACAATTAGAAACAGAGGACTCCCCGCGTTTCGTGGTTGTATTGTTCGATTTAAAGACAACTGGCCTATCGAAGGTGGCCGAAATATTACAAATTGGAGCACGGTGTAAAACGAGACATACTAATGTCTAGATAACTCCGAGAAAAATCACCCCTTCGGCAATATTGGCAGTCAACGGCTTTGTAAAATCAACTAAACCTCAATGACCTCAATCAACTGAACCTCGATGATTACGTAATTTTAGGGGGCCGGGTTGAAATTCCGAACTTTGCATGATCAAAACGCTCAAAACTCCGAAAGAATACTACCCCGAAAGATCAAAATTCCAAAAGAATTTTACCTGGAAGACCAAAACTCCGAAAATCTGAACGGGGCCGGGTTGAAATTTCGAAATTTCAATGATCAGAACGCTCAAAACTCCGCAATAATTTTACACGACAGAGCAAAACTCCAAAAATCTGAACATCGTTAAAATAATTCGGCTATGGAAGTTTTAAAACTTCCAACATTTCCAATAAATCGACGAAATATTTCAAGATTTTTTTTCAATAAGCAGTGATTTTACGTCACTTTTGAAATTTGTCTAGACAATGTAATACGTTCAACATCGTTTACAGTTAACTGTGTAGGCTTTCGCTGGCATGATCTTGACGAACCTTGTCATTTCGGAACGTTAAAGTTGAGAATTTTAAACCGTCAATGCATTCGAGGTTTGGAATTTCAACCCGCCCCCCATATCAATATCATGTCAGCGAAAGTCTACTCAGTTGAATGCAAATTATGTAGAACGTATAACATTGTGTAGACAAATTGTAAAATTGCCGCAAAATCACTTATCAATTTAAAAAAATTCTTGAAGTAATTCGTCGATTTTTTGAAAATTTTGAAACTTTCAAAACTTCCATAGCCGAATTATTTTGACGGTGTTTAGATTTTCGGCGTTTTGGTCTTTCGTGTCAAATTCTTTCGGAGTTTGGAGCGTTCTGATAATGTAAAGTTCGGAATTCCAACCTGTCCCCAATTTAGAGCGTCATTGCGGGTTTTGCGGACACTCTTCCGAGTTGTACGACAGTTGCTGAATCGAATAAATTCTTGTAAGCAAACACATTTGGCTGCGGAAATTCTTAACATTTCAAACTATGGGGCTCATCGTGCACTGCGAGGTGTAGAAATTATACAAATACTGGCTCATCACTTGAATATTACAAATGCACTCCTCGTATCCAAAATGGTAACGTTCGAAGAAACAATAGCGCAAAATATTGTGTCCGAAACAATTTGAGATGTTACTCGAAGTTTGGTTCAACTGCGGAGTGTTGATCGAATGCAATGACTTAAAAAAATGGAAGTCACCGGTATTACTTTCTCGAAAATAATCGATGCTTACACGTCTAATGAAGGTGACGGTGTACGATCACCATTGATTGAATCTGTCAATGGAAACCCTCGAATTACAAACAGATCAATCAAGGTCAATCAAATATATGATTTCGTTGACGGAATTATAAAACTGTTGAGTAATGAACGCCAAATGAGCTTCGTGTGAACGACATTACATGTTTACAGGGTTTGATATTAAATTACATTAATTATTTTTTACCATGCTGTGATTCATAAATATCTAATAATTATTACTAGTTTTATGGCGAGCTAAAGCTCATTGTGATCTCTAAACAATCTCATCAACAACTCATCAACAACTCGTCAACTCATCAATCAACTCGTCAACTCATCAACAACAATACATATTCATTGTTGTTGATGAAAAAGTTTAAATAAATACTTAGTGACTTCGAACATGTACTACTGTATTATTTAAATATTTTGTCAAACTTTGTGCCTATTTCCTAATCTAAAAGAAATGAAGATTCTTTATACTTTTCCGATATGCTAAAACATTCTTCCGTTTGAAAAAAAATCCACTGTGTTTGGTATTTTTCTTGAAATTTCTAGAAAAATATCATTTCTGACCATAGATCTTAAATTAATGTAAAGTAATTATTTATAATAATGAGAATAAGCACAAATAATATTCCTCGTTTATTATCTTGACTATGTAGTTTGCGATTCCCGGCCATAATTATCGAGGTGGATAAAGTAGGGAGCATTTGCGCCGTCTGCGACGTTGCCATGTTTTCACAGTCTAATATTGTGTGTGCTTGATTTTCGCATATATTCGCGATTAAAATAATTAATTTTATCACGGTGCTGTGAATCCTCATTTTCACGGCACCAAGGGTCTCACGGTCACCAAGTATGGCCCGGCGATTAGTCGAACCATACCTATTTTTTCAGCACAGTGGTACTGTGTTTCCAGCCGATATTAATCACGAGTAAAACAATTATCAGGAGTTTTCCATAAGCGTAATGTAATTAGCCCACGAAATATATCGAATTTCCGAAATTTTGTCTAAAAACAGTACTGTAGATCGGTTCCAGACTGCGCAGGATGATCAAAACAGGGGTTATAAACGTCCAGAAAAAAATCAGCTCGGTGGTAACATGTTGATCTAACCTCATAAAACCCTTAATGGTTGGATGTGCAATTCTCGAAAAAGACACCGTTTGAAAACTGCATACTGTACTCTATGTGACATCATGGATATTGTCATGGCTTCTTTATACCACACAGGCTCACATGATCTTTAAAAATGTTCATCCAAGAGCACCATACATTGTACCAAGATACTTGTAAGAAGGTTCCAAAATACGAGAACGAGCGATTGAAACCGAAATTTCATTATACGATGCACTATTCTGCGCTATTAAAGTTGTATCGACCATCACGCAACTGTTGGTGTATAAGATATGAAAGAAAGCACAAAGTACAAAAATGTACAAGTAGGGCCTAAAATAACATTTAACCATTGTACCTGATTACCTCCACTGTACGTACATGAATAAATGGGAAAATTAGAATGGTCGTTTATATCCAGCTCACAAACGCATTATTTACGTCCGTACTGTAGATGACGTCCCATATTTTGGTTTTATTACAAGCATTTTCGTCAAAGAAAAGATATTGTATTTTGTGATAAAAAATGTGCCGTCTATTGGTTTTAACGAACATAACCATTAGTATGTCGTCGACGTATCAAATTTATCTCTTCCAGATACCCATTGCATGAATGATGAAGATTTATTCGACTCTACGCCGTTGCATCAACGAGAAGTATTAGATTTTAATTACGTAACGTTACCATATATGTAACTGTGTATCCTGTTGTAATCTAGATCAAACAAACACACGTAAATAAATATATATTTTGTGTACTAAGGAATATTACTGACCTGCGGTATTTTGCATTGATAAAACATTCTACTGACTCTAAAAGAAATATGAACTCATGAAACAATTTCCATTTCAACGAACCAGTATTGGCACAACGTTGAAACAATGGTTGCGCCATTTCTCAACTGATCCTCTTTTCGAAGCCCGGCATTCAGCATAACGCCAATGTTGGTACAGTTAATTACCGAGAACTACCGGTTAACTACTGGGAACCGACTGTTGGGGTAGGCTCATGGAGCCGACCGTGGACCAGTACTGCCCGCCATTCATCTACGTTCCTACATTTATATCTAATACCGGCATCCGGTATTATGCCAATGTCGGATCAGTTTCGGCTACCGCCTGAGAGCTGACCGTTGGGCTAGACCACTGGTGCCGATCATAGGCCAGTACAGTCCGCCATTAATTTCCCTACGTTCATTTCTACGACCGGCATACAGCAAAATGCCAATGTCGGGACATTGTCGACTAACGATGGAGAATCGACCATTGGCGTGAATAGATCGAACCGACCATGGGCCAGTAACATTCCTAATTAATGATGCCATGTACTGCTCGCCAATCCCTGTTCAGTGTTGTATCGGTGTAGGTGAACGAACAGTTAGTCCACTGTCGGCTTTTCGTGCGATCCGTAACTATTTTTGCACCCTTGTGGTTTGTCGCCCGCGTATATTCGTACCTGGCTCCTCAGCCAATCATGTTCAAGGGGTCGAAACCGTGTGCGCGACGGGCGTGTGGAGTTTGGCGTCCTAATCTCAATCATTCAGTTCGCTTGACCGCGTGTTTGCAAAAGAGCCACCTGAAAAAAGACACATTCAGACTGTTTAACCTATACAAATTAGATATAAAATTCGATAGAAAAAAAACCTTCATCACTTAGTCGGCTTTATGGCATGTTCGCGTAAGTGTGGCACATATCAGTATTTCAGGTGTTCATTTTTCGTTAATATTGGATTTGCGAAATTATTATAATGATCGTATTATCTTATTATTACTGTTACTCATACTCAATATTCTCGCGTGCCAACATTTACTTGCTTGAATAATAAATTATAAAATGTGTAACTGAATTTAATAATAATAAAGTATAATATTTATGTAATTCCGACAAAGTATTGTATTTATTGCTGCGAACTACCATATATATTAACAAAATACTGACATGATACGGAAGAGGAGCTAGGAAATGAGGAGATAAGAAAGGCGGTGGAGAGGCTGAAGGAGGGAAAGGCGATGGAATCCCAAATGAAGCGTGGAAATGGGGGGGGGGGGGGGGAAAGAGCGATAGAATGGGCCTGGGAAATATGTAGAAGGGTGTGGAGAGGAGAGGGTTGGCCGGAGGGCTGGAAGAAGGGGATGATAGTCCCGGTAGTGAAAAAGGGGCAAGGGATAAGGGTAGAGGAGTATAGGAGGTGATACTGATGCCCTCGCTTACAAGGTATATGCAGGAGTGCTGGCGAAAAAGTTGGAAGGGGAAGTGGAGGCGATAGGGGCGGTGCTACAAAATCAGACGGGTTTTAGAAGAGGGATGGGGACGATAGACAACGTGTACGTCTTAAACTATATAATAGGAAAGCAGGTGGGGAAAAGGAGGGGAAAGCTGGTGGCGCCGTTCATAGATTTGAAAGCGGCCTTCGACTCAGTGGGTAGAAAGGAGTTGTGGAAGGCGCTGGAGGAGAGGGGAATAAGAAAGGGACTAAGAGAAAGGATAATGGAAATATACGAAGAGACAAGGAACAGAGCGAAAGCAGAGGGGAGAGGCAGGAGAAGGCTTTTGGACTATGAGAGGGGTAAGGCAGGGATGTCCGCTGAGCCCGTTGCTCTTCAACCTGCTGACAGCGGATCTGGAAGAGGAGCTCAGAAAGGGGGAATGGGGGGGAGTCAAGGTAGGAAATAAGAAATTATTCTCGCTAGCATACGCGGACGATATGGTGGTAGTAGCAGAAAGAGAGGAGGAGATGGAAAATATGATTAGGAGACTGGAGAGGTATTTTAAGAGGAAAAGGCTCGAGGTCAATGTGGGGAAGACGAAGGTAATGAGGTTTAAGAAAGGAGGGAAAGGGATGGAGAAAGTGAAGGAATTCAAATACCGGTGGTATGTCTTCAGAAGGAGCGGGGGACAAGAGGCCCACATGAAGGATAGTTTAAAAAAGGCGGGAACGGTAATGAGACAGGTATGAGCAATAGGGAAAAGGGAATTCGGGAAATATGTGGGTAGGAGGGTGTGGCTGTTCGACACGCTGGTGTGGAAGGTATGGGGTACGGGACAGAAATCTGGGGGTGGGAAGAGCAATGGAAGGGGCACAGGAAAGATACCTGAGGTGGGTACTGGGGCTAGATTGGAGAATACCGGCATATATAGTGAGGGAGGAAATAAAGAGGGACAGAATAAGAACCAGGGCGGGCAGGAGAGCGTGGAATTATGAGGAAAAGCCAAGAAAGGGGGGAGTGAGTGAGTGGGTAAGGAGGTGTTGGGAAGAAATAAGGGAAAGAGAAAGAAGGGAGTTGCAGGAGAGAGCGAATTGGGAGAAAGGCAGGGCAGCGATTAGGAAGTTCGGGGGGGGCGGAAGAGCAGGACCAAGAAAATGAGGGGTATGGCAGGAAGAAGACGGAGGACAGGGAGAACCAGGAAAGAGAGAGGTGGAAAAAGATAAGAGAATCGAGGTACAACAAATGGTACAAGGAAGTAGAAGCGGAAGAGATTCCCGGGTATCTGAAAGCGGGATGGGGGGAAGAGAGGTACAAGAGAGTCGCGAGATTTAGGATGAGAAACGAAATGAGAGAAGGTGGATACTGGAAGGCGGAAATCGTGACAGCACGTGGAGGCTGGGAATCGTGACACCACGTGCTGGACAGGTGTGGAGGAGGGAGCGGAGAGGAAAGACGAATAGGGGAGAAGGTAAGGGAGATACTGGACGAGAAGGGAGGGGGAGAGGCCTGGATGAAAGGGCTGGAGGAACGGAGAAGGGAGAGGGAAAGGGACAATGGGAGAAGCGAAGGAGAGGAAGGTCGGAATGAAAGAGGAATGGAGTGAAACAGGGGAACGGAAGTCGGACCAGCGAAGAGAGGACAGAGAGGAGTAGATGTAAGGAATAGCCGGCTGTAAATAGGTTTGAGTGACATAAGGCGGAGCGGAGGAGGCCGCGGAGAGCGGGTGCGTGGCGGCGTAGGTTTAAGTAGGATAAATAGGTTAAGAACGGATGTAAGAGAGAGGCGCGGAAGTAACGAAACGGGAGTCCTTTGTAACCCTACGGGGAAGTGAATAAATATTACTACTATTACTACTGACATAATATAATATTAGTCGAAACTCGGGGCATTATCGAATCGCTGTTGATACTGACCCGACCAACGTCGGTACGATATTGGCTAAAACTCGGGCCACTATTGGCGCAAGCGTCGGGTCTATTTTAATTATCTTCAAATCTAAACAGTGGACTGCTCTGGAATTTTAGTCAAACATGCATAATGGTATGAACAATGTCTGGTTAAAATTTGAACAAAATCTATAGAAAGCTATATATGTAGCTCGCTCTACCTTAAGGGCTTACGTGGGTTTAAAAATTGATAGAAAATCCATTTTTTCAATTTTATTATCTAATAGTACAATATGTCTAGAATATTCTTCCAAAGTTTTAAGTCAATCGGAGTAAAAGTCTAGGAGAGAGAGAGAGAGAGAGAGAGAGAGAGAGAGAGAGCCTTTGAGAAATCCCCGTTGGGAAAGACCTGCCGGGGGCGACGCCGGTATATCGCATATTTCTCAAAACACTATTTTTCAAGTCGGTGGACACGATTTCTCAAAAACTAACGCACCGATCTTATTGAAATTTTGCACACTTCTTTAAAATAGCATTGACTAGTGATTGAACGTAGGTTTTTTTCGATTAGAACTAATTTCACAAGGCTAAATGTAGTGTAAATTGTACCATTTTGGCCGCGATTATCTCGAAACGCGGCCAAATGACCGTCGGCCAATTGTCGGGGCGAACGCAGGCCCTGAGTCTGAGCCAATCGTTTGACCGTGGTTTTGCCAATGCTTATTTTTAGCATGGCAAACTAACGAATTGCCAATCCTGGCCCAACACTGGCTTTGAACGGTAGGTATAGTCCATACATATATACAAGAATGCTTTTTTACGTATATTATTATTATATATGTTTTATTATCGCTGCATGCAATTTTCTACGTCCTGTGATAATATAAACCCATAATAACTGTTATCTGAAATTCACTTTATTAAAAACAAAATTGATTTATACTAAAGTTTTGTGGTGTACTACAAAAATGCCGAGTTATTATGTAAGTATTAAGAAACGTCGAGTGCTAAAACGACGACAAAAATTGGAAGACTCTTCACAGCAGGTTAGGATCAGAGACAACGAAACAAAAAGACAAGTAGATAGTGAAACAAACTTGGAAACAGTCCACGAACAAGTGATTGTGCATAACGATGTTAGTGAATCTAATAATTCTTTCGATGAGTAATCATCGAGCACAGAAACTTGTGAATCTGATCAATTGTTGGCTAAGCATTGGGTTGTTTTGACAGCCCTACACTGGGCCAACACTAGCCCGAATATTGCGCCAACAATATGAAGCCGACCTTAGCCCTACTATGGGCCGGTGATCACGCTAACCGTCAGCCAATGATCGTGATATTAGCCCAATGTTAGGCCAATACCCGGCCAACTGTTAGGATTTTCGGTAAGCCTACTATTGACCAACCGTACATCCCAGCGTTGGGCCGAAGAGATCACTCCTCCCGTGGCGCAACACTAAGCCCGTGGAGCTGGCGTTCATCGGCCAATGGTAGAATGTGATCGGAGCGGGGCTGGCTCGAGGTTGGGTCGGTTGCGTCGTTTTTCACGGGATCATCTGAATGTATTCCGCCAACAATCCGCCAGGTGGCTACGAGCGAAGTGCTTTGCGTAAGCAAGGCACCAACGTACAAGGATAAAAGTTCGTCATGTGAGTTGTACCACGTACAGAAGTGATGTGCTTATAGCGTGCACGTGCGCTTTTGATTTTGCGATACTTGCAAAATGGCCCGTTGCACTCTAGGCCTTTTTTGCTCGGATAGTGATCTGTGTACGTTTTTATTTCTCTTTGCCTATCAGGGAATGCGAGCAAGCGTATGTATACACTCATATACTACCTTAGCAAGTAGATAACCAACAAACAATATGTTGTCGAAATACTAAATTGAATACACTCCCGATTTTACCTCCTCAAGGACTCCAAAAACGCTGAAAGGTCATTTTTAATGTCCTCGTTTGTTCCGGGTTATTTCCCGATCTATTCCCTACAACTTTCCTGGTCATTTACCGCTTGTTCTCCGGCCCGTTCTTGATCAGTTCCCCAAAAAGGGAACGGCGGATCGGGACCTAGCCTCAGGCCCGTTACATTGCCGACCTATTCTAGGGTGGAAGGCCCGACCAGAGCCTGATATTATCTAGGGAAGGCAAATCAGGGGCAGTACTTCTTCCCGACTAAAATGTCTACACGGTGATCTTTTCGTATTAATTTTGGAAGTTCTGTGTTTTTCTATAATCTCGCTGACCAATTGTCCTACATTCAACGTAACGTTCAATTAATTCCGTCTGTTATTCAGATGCTACAGTGAGCCAAAGAACAATTACGCATTTTTTTTCTCGCTTGCTTACCGTGCACAGTACGAAAGAACCGACAAAACAATTGATACTAAAATACCCGTTGACGTTGTTTTCGGTAATTCCCGTGAACAAGGGACTGTTATCGATTACCGCATTTATTAAGTGCAAACAAAATTTGCTTTTCGACATTTACGAGTATTTTCGCTCTCGAAAAGTGAGAATATATAGAAGGAAAAGATAATTTTTTTTTAATAAAAAAAATTCTCTTCATTTGCAAATTTTCTAAATTTACTCAATTGTCCATTTTTTATTCAAAAGTAACAAATAAATCCGCTAAAAGTAAAAAGTCCATTTGGTAACGTCTTTTTTTTTCCAAAATTAAGTCGATGTTTAAAGTTGTAACCTCTCTGTATTTCCTATAGTTCTTCTAATACAAAATTTAGCTTCTGCTAAATTGGCATATTGTGAATTTTTGTTGTCTATAAACTTGTCAAAAAAATGGTGTATAAATTTCTTTCGAGAAAAATGTAGAGGACTAAAAATTAATGTTTTTATTGGAGATTTTAGAAACTCGCGCCGATTTACGGATAAACCGAAACCCGCGGCGACACCGCCGCGCCACGCTCCTTCGAGCGCCCTGCGCGTGCGCGCCCTTAGCTCGTGTGTTGCTATGTTTTTCTTTATGTTCTTTTTTTGCGTGTCGCTAAAATGGCACGTAAAAGTCTCACTCATTTTCTCTTGTCAATAAACGCATTCTGGTAAAATTCAAGTGCTTTCGCGTATTCTTCAATGTCGATCCACACCTCTCAGTCCCTAATAGTTTCCATTTAAAAAGCTCGAATATACCAATATACCAAGTAAGCAGAAAATAAATTTCGTATTAGAAAACATATTGGAAATACAGGGGGGGGCAATGCAACCTTAAAAATACAGTTCATCTTCCAAACAAAAAACCAGGTTAAACAAAGGAATTTTTACTTTTAGAGGGTATATTGGTTGTTTTCCAATGAGAACTTGGCAAACGAAACTTGGGGAGGCAATGAAACTTTAAAAATACAGTTCATCTTCCAAACAAAAAACCGGGTTAAACAAAGGAATTTTTACTTTTAGAGGGTACATTGGTTGTTTTCCAATGAGAACTTGGCAAACGAATAATATTAAACTTTGAAAAATGAAAATTCGTGCCATAAAAAAATTATCAAAGACAACTTGTAAAAAAAATATTAATCAGTATGAAAGCCGCTATCTTGCTATAGAGGTTTTTTAAAAATAAAAATTGACAAAATGGCGGCGGGTTGAAAAAAAGTATCGAGCTTAGTCTATTTTTACCGACAATTTTCGCTAAAGTTTAAAGTTTCGAGTGCAGAATTTTCATATAAATTGTCTAATTACTATCAATCGGCGATGCCAGTTCCATGTTTATAACCATCTATACTATCAGATAACGATTTGAAAAATCGATTTTTTTTATTTCACACTGCGATGATCCTTTAACGTTAGTGCCAGAACGAACCCACACACACATACACACACACATCCGGACTTTTATTCGAAATATTAATATCCAATAATCAAGTTCAAATAATCTACAATTTTGAGAACTTCGTTTATAAAGAGTATGAAATGCGTCTAAAATTATGCTGATAAGTCGTAAATAAATGATTACATCTTCAGTCCAATGTTTATATCACTTCCGCAATGGCGAGATAGTACCATTATCATCATCGCACAGATATTTGTATTTCCAAATTATATACTAGCAAGTAAATAAACCCTGTGCGTTGGTCTAGTGATCAACGTGCTGGCCAGCGGATCGGGAGGTCTCAGGTTTGAATGCCAGTCGCGCCACTTTCGTCATGAAATGTTTTTCTTCGACATTTCTCGGCGGAAGACGACTAGTTCCGTGACTGGGAGGCGAACGTGGAACCGGCTGTATCGGTATAGGTTTTCCGCAGTTCCCCTATGCCCATAGCAGATATGTCATGGTGAATAAGATACAGAGGGGGAAGTCGTCTGCAGGCGCAATTTTGGGGAGGTGTGGAATGGGAGGGAGGGGGCTGTTGCGGAGGGGATAAGGGGTAGTGGAATGGGAGGGAGAGGGGCGATGTGGAATCGGAGGTAGAACGAAGTTGAGGGGGATAGGGGCTCGTAAAAAGGGGAAAACGCTGTACCGCTGAAACAAACCAATTCAAAAAAATACTAGCAAATAAATGGTCACCCAATTTAGATCTCGTTACTTGGAATCTTTGATAACCAATTATGAGAATTTCGAGATCGTAGTAATTTATTTTCTGTCCCCACATTTCATACGGCCAATATATCGCCTAATTACCTTCGGAACGATCCTCTGGCCCATAGACAGTCGGAGCACCGAAGCGCCATATGTCCATGGCGAAGCGAAGCAATCGCATCGGCGCAGATCTCCAGCAACGAACACCCTCGACGAGTCCTTCGACGACCGATGGCTTCCTCCGAAGATAGTGCAACGTCGCTGGCAACGTCTTTTGCGACGCATCGGCGTGCCCCCCGCAGAGAGTCCTCTCGAAGGGACCGTACCTCGCCACTACGCCTAGAAGGGTCAAGAAATAATGAAAACGTCGCAGATGACAATGCCGAAACCCGGAATTTATTCCCACTGTTTATTCCCTTTATCTTCCTTTAAATAAATCCCCTCCCTGTACATAACCTCCCGCTGTCACTTTTTTTGGAAACCTCCTCCCCTTATTAATCGAGTCATGACTTCCCCCCCTTTTCCCTTTCTATTATATAACGGTCGGAAACAACCCCACCCCCCTCATAATTACCGTTATTATCTTTTTATTTTCTTTGTGTTATTATAAGTGAAAATAATTTACCGACGTGCGCGACGAGCCCGCGCACACTTACCATGTACGCGGGCGAAATCCCTCGACGTGCGCCGGTAATCCACCTGAAAAAAAAGAAAGACACACATACACACACACACAAAACGTATTACCAAAAACTTGCGAAAAATTCAAAACCGGCAAAGACAGAAATGGACGGCTCGGCAGTAGATGTACTAGAGTGGTTCAAACCCAGGCATCTCAGAGAGGAGCGGGGCGGCGGGGTCCAGCGCGGGGAAGCCAAGTGCCTCGTGAAGGGGGGGGGGGGGTCCAGCGCGGGGATGCGACGTCATGCCATGGGTCTCTGTGGACGGGGTAGCCATGTGGTCCGAAGAGCGACTGTCGGGAGGGGGAAGCCGTCGTCGATAAGTGTTTTGTGGGGGCGGGGGTCAGGTAGCGGTGGGTCACCGTTGAAAACCCATAAATCTCCTAATTTATTATAGACATGAAAAATATTAGCATCGATGCAGTGTTTTTCTTTCTACACTATTTAGTCCGTGTGAAAATAAAACTCACGCATACACGATGTGTGCATGTAATGGTCATATATGGGTAAGCAAATTTCGTTAATTTGAAGCGATACATGAAGGGGACGGCTTTTTTTTCCTTAACTATCCATGTGGGGTAGGCATCTGCTGTCCAGAAAAGTGTGGACTCGTGGAGGTGAAGGCTGGCCAGGCTCGCCAATCATTGACTTTCGCGATCTCTACAGAACAGCGTCTAGGCCATGGAGACTGAACTGGGGTATTATACGGAGCATCATAGAGTTTTCAATATATGTTGCCGCGTGTTCCAGTATGTATGAAGTCTGTCACGAATCACAGGGCTCTTCGCAGAGCAACATCAAACCTATTCAAGTGACACTTGAAGCTTTACAATACTTACCAAATCAGCCATATTCTTAAGGCATTTTTTTCTCTACGTCGACGTTCGAAGCCACCCTCCGAGCATAGGGAACATTTTGAAACAATAACATTCCGCTCAAGTAATGTCTTGACTATCCGAAACACATACGAAAACGAGGTATTTCTTACAATTTTATTTTTGCCTTTTATTTATATTTATTTTATTTTATTTTTATTTTATTTGTTCATTTATTTATTCATTTGTTTGCTCCCGTTGAATCCCGACCGGCTCGTTCTGTGTATGAATTTATTTTTCATGCTTTCCGCGATAAAAGATATCAACGTGATATTAAAAAACTCTGGTGGAGTTGATTCTATTACATTTTCCGAGCTAGAAGGGAACGACAAAAATATTTTCTGATGGAATACCGTTTTTAATCATCGGCAACGCTCAAAAGTGGCCACACTTTGAATGAAGCAGTGAGTTAACATATCTCTCTGGGAAGACTTTTCAACTCGTTAATATGGAGAACAACAATCAACCATCAGAAAAAATCTTGCACAACCAAGCCACGCTCGTAAGTTCGATCGACGACTTTGCTGTGTGGAGGCAACAAATCGTCGAGTTCATCAAAGTTCTGAAGACGCAAAGCCGAATGCCATCGCCTGTGGACGCAGCTCTGCTGGAAAAGATTGTTTCACATCTGTTCCCTGAGCAACCCGTGGAGGATTATCAGCTCGAAGAGGACGTCGATGAAGACATCCCAGCCATTACTGAAGAAGAGCTTCTTACGGCGATTGCCAGGGTGGGCAACAATAAAGCCCCCGGCATGGATGGGATATCCAACATCGCACTCAAGGCAGCGATCAAGTTGGCACCGGCAATATTCCTGGGCATGTACAATGCGTGTCTCAAGGAAGGAATCTTCCCGGACAAGTGGAAGTGGCAGAAGCTAGTGCTCCTCCCGAAAGGGAAAAAGCCACCGGACGAACTTTCATCCTATCGTCCGCTCTGTATGCTGGATACCGCGGGAAAGATCTTCGAGCGCATCATCCATAACAGAATTGAGAAAGTCGTGGACCCTCTACTGGCGGAGGGCCAGTTTGGCTTCAGAAAGGAGCGCTCTACTCTGGATGCCATTAATACAGTGGTGAAGCAGGCGCAGGAGTCGACTGCGGGGAAACGATGGACAAGAGGGTCCAAGAAGTACTGCGCAGTTGTCGCTCTCGACGTCAAAAACGCTTTCAACTCGGCGATATGGAAGTGTATCATGGATGCCCTAAAAACATTAGGTGTACCATGGTACCTACGGAGAATAGTCGCGAGTTACCTATGTAATAAGTGGCTCATGTACGACACAGAGGATGGACCAAAGACGTATAGGGTGACTGGAGGAGTTCCTCAGGGCTCTGTACTTGGACCGCTTCTGTGGATCATCATGTACAATGATCTGCTGCTATTAAAATTGCCGAAAGGAGTGTCCATCGTAGCGTTCGCAGATGACGCGGCGCTGATTGTCATCGCCAAATTCCTGGAGCAAATCACCGCATTCTTCGGCGAAGCTTTCGCCAAGATAAAGGAATGGATGTCTCCTGTTGGACTGCATCTTGCAGCCCACAAAACAGAAGTACTCCTCGTATCCAGCAGGAAGGTGATGGAAACGGTGACGCTCAGGGTTGGAAACTCCGAAATCACATCCCAACCGTTCATTCGGTACCTGGGTGTGATTCTCGACGCGTGGCTGAACTTCAAAGAGCAAACCGAGCAGATCAGCAGAAAGGCCGCTGGGGTGGCTACCACACTGGCGCGACTCATGCCTAATGTTGGTGGCCCCAGACAGAAGAGGAGGAAACTGCTGTCATCAGTGACGACCTCAGTGCTCACCTGTGGCATACCCATATGGGCTGATGCACTGAAAATCCAGGAGTACCGCAGGAAGGCTGCAGCAACGTATCGCGTCAGTGCCTTGAGGGTAGCCTGTGCGTTTCGCACTGTCTCCGAGGACGCTATCAACGTTATCGCGGGAATGCTGCCCATTGAGGTGCTTGCCGAGGAGCGTAGATCGATGTACCAGCAGAAGGGAGCTAGAAACCCCAGTTATTCAAGGACAGAAGCGAGAGCAACCAGTCTCAACCAGTGGCAGACGATGTAGGATGCTTCTCCCAAGGGAAGGTGGACACATCGACTAATCCCGAAGGTGAAGATATGGGTGAACCGTCTACACGGGGAGCTCAACTATTATCTCACTCAAGTGATCTCAGGACACGGCTGGTTTCGGGTTATCTCTATAAGATTAATTATGAAGATTCCCCGGACTGCCCAGCATGTGTAGCAGTCGAGGAGAACGCTGAACATGCAATGTTCCAATGCCCACGTTTTAGTGCCTCCCGCGCGATAGTCGAGGATCAGCTGGAGACACGCATCACCCCGGACAACCTGGTTGAGTTGATGCTTAAGTCAGCAGACGCATGGACAGCGGTATCGGCTTATGCTGCCGCAGTGATGAAGGAGTTGCGACGTGCAGAACGTGCGAGGAAGAAGACGACGCCGGAAGACCAGGCAGTCATAGATTAAATCAGCGACACGAACCCCTAAACCACTCATAACATCTAGAGTGGAACGGGGGATGTAAGGTCGTCTGACAACACTGCAGGAAGAGCTACGGCTAAGGCCTCTCCCGCGATGTAATACCTAGCGGTCGTCCCGCGGGAGAATTTTTAAGGCCACAGAGGAATGGGGGTTTTTAGTCGGTGCAAGCCCGACACACGGCAATTATTTGCTACGGTGCGGAGGCATTTTCCCGCTAAACCTCTTTAAAAAAAAAATAAAAAAACAGACTCACACACACACAGAGCAGCAGAGAGGGTTTGGAGTCGTTAAATACTACGGAAATGACGAGCGGCGGGTCCTAATCTCTGCAAACACACACACGCAAAACGGCCCTTTTTAGGGCCAGGAATTCGTACAGACAACCTCCACGCGGTGAATTCTGGGTAACGCAAATAGTCTGTGGACTGCCGTTTTTGTTTTTATTGAAAGAACCGAGTTTCAGAAAAGCGAACGACGAATTACGACAAAACAATGTGAAACGCAGGGCGAATTGAATGTACGTCGAAAATCGAAAAAGTACATTTTTTCTTCTTTGGAGCGCTGTAAATCCGAAACTAAGGCTTAAAATGAAAAAAGTTATTCTTCTTTTTCGTATTTGTTTGGCCCATTTTTCATAACCCAACCATAAAATACAGGCGCGAAAGATACCGTAATCTCCCCGTGACCACGGATCTTCTTACATGCATTATTCAACGGTATTGAATCTATTGAATATTGGATTCCCAGTAACTATAGGTCAAATAAAAAATAAAAAAATTGTGCTTCAAAACAATTTATCCATCAATGTGTATAGCACCGAAGAAGACGTTGCTCCGATTCGCGTGGGTCAACATAAGAAGAAGAAGAAAAGCATATCAATTTGCTATATATACAAGATACCGAAGATAACAATGTATAACATATCACATAAATAAAAAACCTATCAAGCCTCGTGAGCGCAGAACAGAGGCAGCCATTGAAAAATATATATATGCCATCGGTGTGTGAAGTTAACACAATTACTATACCGTCATATGTGCTAGACGAATTAAACAACAATCCAGTATTTCGCAGGTGTCTGCATAAATTTAGATCAATGGATAAACTACAATCACATGAGATCGATTATGGAGCAATAAAGCACTGCGCCATCCGCCGATCAAATGATACCAATAAGTGGTTCCAAATCATCAACTCCAATCGGAAAGCAATACATCCATTCACTGTAGATGCCTATTTGGAGTGTTTTTTTTTGTTACTAATTATAAAGAGAAGATGAGAGTGTGCAAAGACTGATGGGAAGAACGTAGCAGAGGATCTGTGTCAATATCATGAAGCATTTACTATTGATTACCACATGTGTTTTCCATATGATGAATCGATCATAGTATCGACCACATCACAGCGCCGATTTCATATCATAGTACGTGACAGAACTGGAAAAACTAGTGCTGAGGATAAAATACATTTTCTACGAAAAATAATACTCCTTATGAGTGAAATCTAATACCTTCACGCTATGGCAATAATTGTGCGTTCAGTCATCATCAACCACTAGAGGTAGAAGTTGAATTACTCAAGATACAATGGCATATGCCCGACATAATATTAGATAAGATCAATAAATTATCATTACTTCGACCATTGGAAAGTGGGCGATACTTGAATATGAGTTTTCGCTCTTGGGATCTATACGACTGTCCATCGCTTCAAAGCACAACGGAACATTCATGGACCGTAAAAGCTGCCTCCCAACTAGAGAAACCAAAATATGTAATTGGTGCGATGCAGACTGGTGAAAAGATAATGTATGGTAAAGGACATTATATTATTCACCGACTGCAAAATCACAAGTGCTAAACTTTATCTCAATTCAGCATTCTTTTCTCAAGATGATTCGAATTTGGACTTCAAAAAAGTTTTGACATTTTGTTCAATATATACTCTCGATTTTGTAAATACCACTGTGACTGCAATAGTGATCGTTCTTTACTCACCATCGCCAAGTCTTAATGTAACGGCCCTCCCACGGTTAATGATTGATCACATCAGAACGAGCCTGTAAAAAAATGCTACCATAGATGTGTGAATAGAGTTCGAATGCAAAGAAGATTCACCACTGAATACAACTGCATATTGTTTTAATCTTACATGATCGCATTGTTGAATATTGTCCATTGACCGACATTATCCATAAAATTGCCTAGATCGACAAAATCTGCGAGAAACGAAGCATCATGGTTGATTCGCAATCATCATGGTCTAAAGTGGGCATATGGAAATGTTCCATATAGCATGGCTGAAGGTTCAATAACAGCTGGAGTTGAAGGTTCAACGGACGGCGATATGTGTCCTATCGTATATGTTGAGGGTCATGAAAAACGAGAATGGCTAGCTGATATAATAAATATGAAAAATGAGCTATTTTTTGAGTCGTTGAATATAGATTTTGACGATATGGATGTCTCAAGTAAACTAGATGGAAGTTTGACTCTACGATGTGAAAAGCATAAAAACAGTTGTGCCTTACAAAATGTATTTAAAATATTTAATTGGTGGCTGAATCATAAAGATTCATGCGAATAAAAGAAATGTAACATTACGTACTTTTTATTCTCCTCACCGCGTACTTAGTTATGTCCGCATCACCTGATATCGGATTGTGCAACTGAATACAATATTACTTTCGAATGTGAAACTCATTTTTTTGTATGGAATTTGATTGAAAATAAATTAATATAATCGCCCAATGATAATCGAAGACATTTATTAGTATACGTTCGTTAGATGTTCGTGAACCGTTGTTAGAAGTTTGCGAGGCATTCGAAGATTTTCGATAGTCCTTCGTGAAACGTTCCATAGACTTCCGAAGACCTTCATAAGCCGTTCGAAGCCATTTAAGAGACGTTAGCAAACATTCACAAGGCGTTTGAAGACACGCATGAAGGGTTCAAAGAGTTTCAAGAGACTTTCTACGACGCTCATGAGGCGTTCGAAGATGTTCGTGAGACATTCAAGAGATTTTCGAAAATGTTCATGAAACGTTTGAAGACATTCATGCGAGGTGCGAAGACCTTCAGAGACTTTCGAAGACGTTCAAGAGATCTGCGACGATATTTATAATACGTTTAAAGACATCGATGAGGGGTTCGAAGACGTTTAAGAGACTTGAAAAGACATTCACAAGGAGTTTTAAGACGTTCAAGAAACTTTCGAATACGTTCAAGAGACTTTCGACGACATTCATAACACGATTAAAGACATTCATGAGGGGTTCGGAGACGCTTAAGAGAGGCTTTCAAAGACATTCACGAGGGGTTTGTCCAAAACACATTCATAATACGTTCGAAGACATTCAAGAGACGTTCGAAAACATTCATAAGACGTTTGAATACACGCATTAGGGGTTCAAAGAGTTTCAAGAGAATTTCTACGACGATCATGAGACGTTTGAAGATGTTCGTGAGACAGTCAAAAGACTTTCGAAAACGTTCATAAGAAGTTTGAAGACATTCATCAGAGGTGCGAAGACCGTCAGAGACTTTCGAAGACATTCAAGAGATATTTGACAATATTTATAATACGTTTGAAGACATCGATGAGGGGTTCGACGACGCTTGAGAGACTCTCAAAGACATTCACGAGGGGTTCGAAGACGTTTAAGAGACTTTCGACGACATTCATAAGACGTTTGAAGACATGCATGAGGCCTTCGAAGAGTTTTAAGAGACTTTCTACGACGAACATGAGACGTTTGAAAATGTTCGTGAGACATTCAAAAGACTTTCGAAAACGTTCATAAGAAGTTTGAAGACATTTATGAGAGGTGCGAAGACGTTCAGAGACTTTCGAAGACATTCAAGAGATCTTTAACGATATACATAATACGTTTGAAGCCATCGATGAGGGTTTCGACGACGTTTTAGAGACTTTCAAAGACATTTACGAGGGGTTTGAAGACGTTCAAGAAACTTTCAAATCCGTTCAAGAGACCTTCGACGACATTCATAATACGTTTGAAGACATGCGTGAGGCCTCCAAAGAGTTTCAAGAGACTTTCTCCGACGATCATGCGACGTATGAAGATGTTCGTGAGACATTCAAAAGGCTTTTGAAAACGTTCACAAGAAGTTTGAAGACATTCATGCGAGGTGCGAAGACCTTCAGAGACTTTCGAAGACACTCAAGAGATCATTAACGATATTCATAATACGTTTGACGACATCGGTAGGGGGGTTCGACTACGTTTTAGAGACTTTCAAAGACATTCACGAGGGGTTTGAAGATGTTCAATAAACTTTCAAATACGTTCAAGAGACTTTCGACGACATTCATAATACGTTTGAAGACATGCATGAGGCCTCCAAAGAGTTTCAAGAGACTTTCTCCGACGATCATGAGATGTATGAAGATGTTCGTGAGACATTCGAAAGGCTTTTGAAAACGTTCACAAGAAGTTTGAAGACATTCATGAGAGGTGCGAAGACCTTCAGAGACTTTCGAAGACATTCAAGAGATCTTTAACGATATTCATAATACGTTTGACGGCATCGATGAGGGGTTCGACGACGTTTAAGAGACTTTAAAAGACATTCACAAGGAGTTTTAAGACGTTCAAGAAACTTTCGACGACATTCATAATACGTTTGAAGACATTCATGGGGGGTTCGAAGACGCTTGAGAGACTTTCAAAGACATTCACGACGGGTTCGAAGACGTTCAAGAGACTTTCGACGGCGTACATACTACGTTTGAAGACATTCATGTGGGGTTCGATGACGCTTAAGAGACTTACAAAGACATTCACGGGAGGTTTAAAAACGTTCAAGAGGCTTTCGAAGACGTTCAGAAATCTTCGACGACATGCATAATACGATCTTCGACGACATCCACAAACCGAAGACTTTCATGACGTTTCAGTATCGCTGGAATTGTTTCGGTTCGTTTGGGATTTTCACAGTTTTGGTAGAACGTGTTAGTTTGGGTGCGCACCCAAACAAACTCAAACACCCAAACAAACTCAAACACGTTCCACCAAAACTGTGAAAATCCCAAACGAACCGAAACAATTCCAGTAAAGTAATATTGTATTCAGTTGCACAATCCGATATCAGGTGATGCGGACATAACTAAGTACGGGGTGAGGAGAATAAAAAGTACATAATGTTACATTTCTTCTATTTGCATGAATCTTTATGATTCAGCCACCAATTAAATATTTTAAATACATTTTGTAAGGCACAACTGTTTTTATGCTTTTCACATCGTAGAGTAAAACTTCCATCTAATTTACTTGAGACATCCATATGGTCAAAGTCTATATTCAACGACTCAAAAATAGCTCATTTTTCATATTTATTATATCAGCTAGTCATTCTAGTTTTTCATGACCCTCAACATATACGATAGGACACATATCGCCGTCCGTTGAACCTCCAACTCCAGCTGTTATTGTACCTTCAGCCATGCTATATGGAACGTTTCCATATGCCCACTTTAGACCATGATGACTGCGAATCAACCATGATGCTTCGTATCTCGCAGATTTTGCCGATCTAGGCAATTTTATGGATACTGTCGGTCAATGGACAATATTCAACAATGCGATCATGTAAGATTAAAACAATATGCAGTTGTATTCAGTGGTGAATCTTCTTTGCATTCGAACTCTATTCACACATCTACGGTAGCATTTTTTTACAGGCTCGTTCTGATGTGATCAATCATTAACCGTGGGAGGGCCGTTACATTAAGACTTGGCAATGGTTAGTAAAGAACAATCACTATTGCAGTCAGAATGGTATTTACAAAATCGAGAGTCCATATTTAACTAAATGTCGAAAGTTTTTTGAAG
This sequence comes from Ophion ellenae, assembly GCA_963210295.1. NCBI lineage: Eukaryota > Metazoa > Arthropoda > Insecta > Hymenoptera > Ichneumonidae > Ophion > Ophion ellenae. The sequence continues at coordinate 14,910,570 of OY723385.1, read as the reverse complement.
TCCTAATTCGAATCATCTTGAGAAAAGAATGGTGAATTGAGATAATGTTTAGCACTTGTGATTTTGCAGTCGGTGAATAATATAATGTCCTTTACCATACATTATCTTTTTACCAGTCTGCACCGCACCAATTACATATTTTGGTTTCTCTAGTTGGAAGGCAGCTTTTACGGTCCATAAATGTTTCGTTGTGCTTTGAAGCGATGGACAGTCGTATAGATCCTGTTGCGTATCGCATCACGCAACGTCTAATTAACGATCCGAGAAATATTTGTATATTAAATAATATTATTAAGATGCGACTTTACCAGCGTAACCCTTCTCCCCACTATCCGGACGACGGATTTTCCTTCGACCTGACTACCATAAAAAAGGGTCTAAGGGCTTTCGCCCAGCACAACGCACAGTAGGAGAAAAGCCCAAAAACCTGGCCAAAACCTCAAATGACCTTTGACGGGAATGAAAATTGGCTTACAGGGGTTTTCAAGGTCGCTGATTACGAATCTGAAAGCCAAATTATCGTAAACAAAATGGCCGATCCAATATGGCTGACATGAATGTTAAAAAGTTGCCAAATGTCGACAAAAATTAGTATTTACGGGTTTTCAAGGTCGCTGATTAAGCAATCCGCAAGCCAAATTATCGTAAAAAAAATGGCCGATCCAATATGGCCGACATGAACGTTAAAAAGTTACCAGATGTTGACAAAATTTGGTATATACGGGTTTTCAAGGTCGCTGATTACCAATCCGATATCTATTGTTTATAACTTGCAACAAAGAGCTTACAGCAAATTGTTATAAACAAAATGGCCGAGTATCCTGCTAAATAGATAAATTAATATATTTAAAAAAATCATCATAATAAAATGAACGTGAACAGTGTATTCTACGCAATTATTATTTTTATTTCCAAAATACATACGGAACGTTTCAAAAATAGAAAATTTTATTCTTAATCAAAATCGTAATCGGAGTCGGAGTCGGAGTCAGAATCATTATCCGAGTTTGTATCTATTACAACTCCCGGCACGGCTTCAATCTCGGCGCAAAATTCGTCTGCTGCAGCAGTCACTTTAGGAGCGATCAACATCGCTACAGCTTCCGGCGACAAACTCTTCAGCTTCTTCTGTGGTAGTCTTCTGACACTTGAAATGTACGGATCAGAAGTAACTAAGAGCCGATGAAAAACATCTTCCATAGTTTTAACCCTGGAACTTTTTCGCGCAAAATCTTCTCGATATCGTTTGATGTCTTTGTTTCGAGCTTCCTGAGCATCTTCGGATAATTGGCCGATTGGTAATAGAGCATGAGTTATTATCACTGGACCATGAATTAATAGTTTGTGCACCGAAGTAGGCATGGAGTACCAAGGGTATAATGCAACGGTCTTTCTTGCCGTTTCAATAGCATACTGTTCAAATCTTTCACAGTTTATCTCGTGGCCACACGATATAACTTGTAGGATTACGTACAAGCGTTTAATAACTTCTTCGTTGACCCCCGTTATCGCAGCGGAAACCGTCGAATTTTCAAAGAATCGCCGAGCTGTGTTGCCATCATTGCTGCTGCCGTATCCAGGCTTTGGGCGATCGATATTTAGACCCAATTGCTTCTTGAATTCTTCTTGAATGGCCCTCTTGCGTTCCTGGGTAATTTTTTTTTCTTCGGCACTTCGAGCTTGCCATTTTTTAATGCCGAGTTTGTAAGACACGTGTAAGCAATACTCGAAGCACCGTATCCACGCATGCAGCGCCGACAATCCGAACTTCAAATTTGTTTCATTGATTTCCCTTTGCAATCCAGTGTCGATGGCATTAAAATCTTTGCTGGTTGCTCCACACAAATAGCACCGTTGAGCAGATTTCGTCAATGATACAGCGTTGCAAACTTTACCATCTATCATGGTGAACAACAACTTGTACATTACGGAGATTTCTTTTCCATCTATTACACTTTCGAATGGACGAAGTGACTTTATTTGTTCTTCAACAATTTGGACTTCATTAAGTGTTGACTCTGTGTCTTCGCGTAGAAACAGTAGTCTAAGCGGTCTACAAAATCGTGGAGACGAGGGTCTGGGGTTCTTCCAAACAACTATTTCTTCCTTCGATTGTTGATCATAACACACGAGTTGTAATGGCACGACTGAAGTAAAGAATACATGCGCATCAGATTTGCTGTCATCACTGAACGTCTGCTTATATTCACTTTGCCCAGAACTTCCATCGCAACCCCACTTGCAAATCAAGTCCATTTTACGAACATTATCTGGAGTCAATCTTTGAATGAGTACATTTTGGACGAGTAAAATACGTTCAACTGTATGATCTAATAGTGCCTGTAGTTGGACTTCTGCACTACTCTCTGTAATCCTGATTGCATCACGTGGTGGATAACAACGCTTTTTTGCTTTCATCACTTTTTCGTAAGACGGATATAGCTTACAGTTATTTTCCTTCCCTATTCTTCTCATTCCCTGGTAAGTACTCTTGGAGAATTTATATTCAATCATAGCGGAAAGTGCAGCCTCTTCGGATAAAGTAATTTCATCCGTTGCTGAGTAAGCTTTACGATACTTGGAAGCTCTTAAAGGACTCGTCATTGTTACGTCCTTAATAACTTTTGCGGCGTCGGATTGTCCTGAAGAGCGAAGGCTCATCTGAGTAGCGTATGCTAACTCGACCGAGTTGAACGATGTACGAATATCTTGGGTCTTCCTTCGTTTAGATCTTTCACTGGACATTGTAAACTCAAGGGACGGGCGGCCGCCCGTATTACCCGGGCTTGTTACTACAGTGTCTGTAGGTGCGGCAAAACATACCTGCTTGCTAAGCCATTCACCGTTATTCTTGAAAAATACACAGGATTTTCTGTGAGCTTGTTGCCACCTCGTTCTCATTTGATTGAAGAGTATCGAAAAAGTCTGTTTCGAGTCCTCAGGCACTACAACTGTACGTCCGGTGTCCTTGGAATTTTTTTCTACCATAAATTCGATCAAGGAAGCGAATATATCGGATAAATGCTCGCTGATTATCAGAAATACTTCTTTCCTTGTCAGCACCAATTCTTTGTAACCGGATCCTGTAATAAAGACATAAAATTGTAGAAAATTGGTGTTAAAGGAAAAGATAAAATTTTCAATTAATACAAAAACTTGAACATTGTACATTATTTTACCAAATAAATAACCGCAATAATTGAAATAATTTTAAGAAAATTAGACAGAAAATATTGACATGGATTTGGTTAAAAGAAAGCTTTGCTTACTATATAATATATATATATTCAAATATTTTATTCGAATGTTATAACATTTCATTCATATTTAAGAAATTTTTATGTGGTTGATTTTAATATGTATATATATATATATGTATATATATATATGCATACGTATATATCATAATTAAATCACAGAAAATTTATATATATATATATATACACATACATATATATTAAAATAATTTATTTCAAGCGTATAACAGCCGTCTTGTCCGTTATGATGCTACTTCACCCATTCTCAGGTAGAGGCGCAGCGGCTGCTCAATAGTGCCGCGTGCACGCTCGGCTACCGCACGATGCGAAAAAAATCATAACGGACAAGACGCACGTTTTCCGCAGGTAACTCTTGTAAATTTCGAAAGCTTATACATTAAACTAAAGGCCGAGACTAGGAGCTTTGCAAAATGTGACAAAATATATAACTTTTCGGACCGTTGAAAATATAAGTTTTCAAAATTATTCAATTTTATTTATGCCGAAGGCTATACTACATTTCAATCATTTATACATAAACTTTCGATTCAACCGATGTAAAAACATGTTCTACATACCTCCAGAAGTCGTATCCATGTTGCAGAATTGAAATTAAACCCGTCACTTTAAAGTTATGGGTTTTTGAAGTCAGCGTTATTTTCGTCTGTTCGGCGCGTGACACGTACACTCTTCACGAACACTCACTGCCAACTGACGCTGCGGCGCAGGTATACACTTAAAGGGCTTTCCCTTCCACAATAGAATGCAGTTACTAGTCCTCTACCTGAATGACTACTCAACTGACCCTATTTCGAAAATTTATTTTTTGGGGTTTTGGCCAGGTTTTTGGGCTTTTCTCCTACTGTGCAACGGCGGGAAGATCCCGGGAAAGGCGCATTTGGTAACCAAATGTCTCGAGTATTTTTTGTACGCATTTCGTCATGACCATTAAAGAATTTCCGTCAATTGCAGTTTCGTGACATTTCGGAATATGGAAGGATTTTCAAAAGACTGCATGCAGATGTTGCCGCCTGGTATTTTTCCTCTTTTTTTGGGGGTTTTTGAGATCTTCATCTTACCTCCGGTTTTGTCAGTCTTCTCTCGTGATTGGTCGCAAAAGGACTCGCCCACAAGGAAGTTGAAAATGTTTCCACCCAATAGAAATTAAGGGGGTTTCAATTTTCCTAATGAGCTACTCCTAGCAGTGGACGCGACACGTCGATCATCGAGAAGATGGGCCAGTTGTCGCTCAACATACAAACAGACAAGTCGTCGCTAACCATCTAAGCGATCAAGTATCAACCTCTAATCGAACCAATCGTCAACCGACATAACAAAAAATCTCATTTAATCTTTAACTCAAGTTTGTGTTTAATTATCCGCGTTAAAATTGTTATACCCGATCTGTATTATTTATTTGTTCAGATTAAAATCAATATTTTCCAATATCAGTGTCCATTTCATTTACAACGAAAACGGTTGCACTTCATTAATTTAAAGTGTGACGTACCCGGCAAGCGTCGTCGTATGCATGCGGTTCGGAATTTACGACTCCGAAAGAATCGGTCAAGATTCGCGGTGCTCACGGTACAGATCCCAAGAGCGAAAACCCATATTCAAGTATCGGCCACTTTCCAATGTTCGAAGTATTGATAATTTATTGATCTCATCTAATATTATGTGGGGCAAATGCCATTGTATCTTGAGTAATTCAACTTCTACCTCTAGTGGTTGATGATGACTGAATGCACAATTATTGCCATAGCGTGAAGGTATTAGAATTAACTCATGGCGAGCATTAATTTTCGTAGAAAATGTATATTATGCACAGCACTAGTTTTTCCAGTTCTGTCACGAACTGTGATATGAAATCGGCGCTGTGATGTGGTCGATACTATGATAGCGATTCATCATATAAAAAACACGTGGTAATCAATAGTAAATGCTTCATGATATTGATAGATATCCTCTGCTACGTTCTTCCCATCAGTCTTTGCACACTCTCATCTTCTCTCTATAATTAGTAAAAAAACACTCCAAATAGGTATCTACAGTGAATAGATGTATTGCTTTCCGACTGGAGTTGATGATTTGGAACCACTTATTGGTATCATTTGATAGTCGGATGGCGCAGTGCTTTAGTGCCCCATAATCGATCTCATGTGATTGTAGTTTATCCGTTGATCTAAAGTAATGCAGACACCTGCGAAATACTCGATTGTTCTTTAATTCGTCTAGCACATATGGCGGTATAGTAATTGTGTTAACTTCACACACCGATGGCATATATATATTTTTCAATGGCTGCCTCTGTTCTGCGCTCACAAGGCTTGATAGGTTCTTTATCTATGTGAAATGTTATACATTGTTATCTTCGGTATCTTGTATGTATAGCAAATTGATATGCTTTTCTTCTTCTTCTTATGTTGAGCTACGCGTATCGGAGCAATGTCTTCTTCGGTGGTATACACATTCATGGATGAATTGTTTTGAAGCACAATTTTTTTTTATTTTTAATTTGACCTATAGTTACTGGGAATCCAATATTCGATACATTCAATACCGTTGAATAATGCATGTAAGAAGATCCGTGTTCACTGTTTCGTTCAGCTGGGTATAAAGCTGTGACTGTCAACCTTGCAAAACGTGTATTATCTCTTGATTGCACATTAATCGCAGCCCTCATAATCATTATTTCCCGTGGCAATGGGATATAACGTTCAACGCGTATTGATTTATACTTATTCACATTTATTGTAAGATTACGTATTTTTCGTAAAGTTCAACCACTTCCACGTTGTTGAAATTCATCGAGCCGGGGTTAAAGTATAGACCATTACGCGTTCAAGTCGAGTTCTCGCCACATTAACCCATCACCGCTGTGTCCTACACCCATGCATATAAAATGCCTGTACATGGAATACTTCAATCCTTCCAGATGCGGTATTTGGCCTATCAATGACTATTGATGTTTAGTTGATAATCGTTTGCGCTTAATTCGGCTTTGCGTCTTCAGTATTTCGATGAACTCGACGATCCGTTGCCTTCACACAGCAAAGTCGTCGATCGAACTTAGGAGCGTGGCTTGGTTGTGCAAGATTTCATCTGATGGTTGATTGATGTTCTCCATATTAACGAGTTGAAAAGTCTTCCCAGAGAGATATGTTAACTCACTGCTTCATTCAATGTGTGGCCACTTTTGAGCGCTGTCGATGATCAAAAACGGTCTTCCATCAGAAAATATTTTTGTCTTTCCTTTCTTGCTCGGAAAATGTAATAGAATCACCTCCACCAGTTTTTTAAAATCACGGTGATATCTTTTATCGCGGAAAGCATGAAAAATAAATTCATACACAGAACGAGCCATTCGGGGTTCAACGGGAGCAAAAAAATGAATAAATAAATAAATAAATAAAATAAAAATAAAATAAAATAAATGGCAAAAAAAATGTAATAAATACCTCGTTTTCGTATATGTGTTTCGGATAGTCAAGACATTATTTGAGCGGAATGTTATTTTATCAAAATGTTCCCTATGCTCAGAGGGTGGCTTCGAACGTCGACGTAGAAAAAAAAATGCCTTAAGAACATGGCAGATTTGGTAAGTATTGTAAAGCTTCAAGTGTCACTAGAATAGGTTTGATGTTGCTCTGCGAAGAGCCCTATGATTCGTGAGAGACTTAATCCATACTGGAACACGCGGCAACATATATTGAAAACTCTATGGTGCTCTGTATAATACGCCAGTCCAGTCTCCATGACCTAGACGCTGTTCTGTAGAGATCCCGAAAGTCAATGATTGGCGAGCCTGGCCAGCTTTCACCTCCACGAGTGCACACTTTTCTGGACAGCAGATACCTATCCCACAGGGATAGTTATGGGAAAAAAGCCGCCCCCTTCATGTATCGCTTCAAATTAACGAAATTTGCCTACCCATATATGACCATTACATGCACACATCGTGTGTGTGTTTGAGTTTTCTTTTCACACGGACTAAATAGTGTAGAAAGAAAAACACTGCATCGATGCTAATCTTTTTTATGTCTATAATAAATTAGGAGATTTATGGGTTTTCAACGGTCACTCACCACTACCTGACCCCCGCCACCACAAAACACTCGTCAACGACGGCTTCCCCGTCCCGACAGTCGCTCTTCGGACCACATGGCTACCCCTTCCAGAGAAACCCATGGCATGACGTCACGTCCCCGCGCTCGACCGCCCCTCCACCAGGCACTTGGATTCCCCGCGCTGGACCACCCCTCCGCCGCGCACTTGGCTTCCCCGCGCTGGACCCCGCCGCCCCGCTTCCCCCCTCAGATGCCGGGGTTAGAACCGCTCTAGTACATCTACTCTCGGCTATGACAGCTCCGGGTTACCCGCGTGTCATATGCAAGCTAAACGAGTACCCGGTGTTCCGCGGTACCGCCATTGTAAACAGTTTTGTACCAGTGCTGCTGCGTTGGTACAATTGTACCACTTTTGGTACTTTTCGGAATACGTTGGTACGCAAGTACGACGTTGAAATTCCTGGTACTTTTTAAAATATCTGGTACTTTTTGGTACAACATGTTTTATTCTATCTATTTAGCATTCTTATTATTTATATTCCTTCAATTGTTTTAAAATCAGTATTGAATAATCAAACGAACCACGAAACTCACCCAACAAAACAAAAAAGTCAAAAGATTCATTAGAAAGAGAATTTTAAATAGATGCCAACATTTTTTAAATAATCCACCCCTCTCTATTATACCCATACCGGAACCTAAATAAACTCTACTCCTAACACCAATATTCTGAGACCCAAACTCAAACAGGCCATGCCTAGACAACCTAAACCCAAAATTGAAGCAACCTCAACAAACCCAATCCCAAACAAACACATGATTTCAATTAAATAAAAATATAAATTTTAGAAAAATTCGAATTTGAAAAATAAAGAACCAAGCAAAATACTGCTATCTGCAAACGCACGCCAACGAACGCAGCAAATAAAGAAATATACTGAAGATCAAATATATAAACTACAAACATTATTTTATTTTGAAAAAATAAACAAATGCGCCGCTAAAAACCATAGACGAAGACATAAACCGTTGCCAACAAATAAACGTACAAACAGAGGTTTAATTTTAAAACTTTCCACACTTACGAAATAGAAAAAAAAACAAACAAACTAATAAACAAACTGGGAAAATATCCGACTCTGCCTCTTACCTCTACCGAAAATGTGATTTTTTTTATACGGAACTTACTTTAAATGAATGCTATCTCCTGCTCTTATTTACCGATGTTTTGCACAATTTTTCATTCACCGCCTGAATTTCACGTATGTTGTGGCTGCGACCGGTCGGTAGGGTAGAAATGTCGGCAGTACAATTTGTATCTGAGGTAAGTTGGCAACGATTGCCGAGTACTTCACTGTACTGTACTACGCGAATCGTCACCACTTCTTTCGTGTTTGCATTCACGAAATCCCGCTGTTTCATCTTCACCTAGCAGCGATTAAAATCTAACTCGACTCTTTAGATCTTACTTTCTAAATACTGACATGAAACGGTGAGTATATGAATAGAGTATCTTTCGTTTTTAAGAACTCAATTGAGTCTATCGCTCGTTTTTCTTGTTTTCGACAGAAAACTTGCTGAATTGACACATTGTCATAGCCGATGTGACTGTGTCACGGGTCGGCCTTGATATCTTTCTTTTTCCGATAGCCCAGTTGCTGTGCCGTCTTCCTAACTTCATTATTATATAGCAGTAGATCGTAAATGTTTTTGTAATTGTGTAAAGAAAAATGTATATTGGATTATTGACGAAGGGTACTAAAACCACTAAAAATTTCTGTCAGCGAAGTCGAGGCTGTCGAACAACACCGGAATACGTCGGGCATGAACGCGAAACCAGCTCTCCATTCCAACAATCAAAAAGATGTTGCTCTAATCATGACACGAAATGAAAAACGGTAGTGTTTTGAATCAGCGCATTTTGCTTCATCGAGGTGCATTAAGGCCTTAGGCCACAGTAACGGGTATAAAATCATGTGCGAATTAAACAATTTTTTTTGTATGATACAGTGATTCACTCATAAAATTAATTACACATCTATTTGGTATGAATATCAAGCTATTAGAAAATATTTTTTGTTTTTTTTTTTCGAAGTACAAAATAGCCGACTACTAATATTTTCTTTTATCTTTTTTTTAGGCGCTCCGTGGCGTGACATTTAGCATCCACAATTTTGTACCTAGAATAAAAAACAAAAATTCTCGATAATCTACATCAGAATACCTAGAGAAGTACGTACGGAATTTAGAAAATATTGTTTTTTTCAAAAGTTGTAGGTATTTGAACTTAAGAAATGAATTTTCAGTTCAATAATTTCGTTATAACAGCACATAAACTGCTCATAAACTGAAAAGTTTTCGATTAATCAGAAATTCCGTACGTACTTCTCTGCGAAATGCAATTGGGAACATAAATTTTTAATTCGAAGTAAATCGAGTGAAAATTGTTGAAGTTATTTGTCACGACAATTGGAAAAAAGCTGTTTCGAGAAGTTTCGAGTAGTCGACCATTTTGGACATTAAAAAAATATATTTTCTAACAGCTTAATACACATATTAAATAGATGTGTAATTAATTTTATAAGTGTATCACATTTTCATACGGAAAAAAAATTGTTAAATTCGCACATGATTTTATACCCATTACTGTGGCCTAAGGCCTTAAGGGCTTACCCCCACTTGCGATTTTGAAAAAATAAGATTTGAAGGATAAGTATCTTAGAATATATCCTGAAAATTTCAAGTCGATCCGAACAAAATTGACTGAGCTATGAGCGTTGAAAGAGAAGAATCCGCGTTGAAAGAGCGTTGAAAGAGAAACTTTAAACGCCTTTTTCTCTAAATGGCATTTCTGAAGTCGGTGACCAAGATTACTCGAACACTAATGAACCGATCTTCTTGAAATTTTGCAGGCTTATTTATCACATAAAAATGTAGTCTTTAATCGTTCGATTTTTTTCGTTAAAATCTAACCATTAACTTTGACTGTCCGCCATTTTGTGAAAATTGAATATTTTTTAAAATCCTTCGATTAAATACTAGTTTATACTATTATTTGACTAAATCCATCCGCATTTTTTTCAGATGATCCACTTAGCCGCAATGTTGCTCAGCGCAAACCGTGTATACATATAAAAACATTATTTCATTGATGGCCATTTGCCACTAAACAATGTAATATTTTTCAATAAAAAATATACTGAAAGTTAGTAGATGTACTACGGGGGTTCTGACCCAACGGGAGGTGGTGTGTCAAAAGTGGTGAAGCCAAGATGGCGCCACCGTCGAGGGGTGGTCGCCGGGCGTGACGTCACAGAGAGGCCTATGTGGAGGGGGGTCATGTGGTCCGAGGAGCGACTGGCGGCGGGGGGGGAGGGGAGCCACCGTCGATCTCTTTCTCTGTGCGTGCGTGCGTGCGTGCGTGCGTGCGTGCGTGCGTGCGGGCGTGCGTGCGTGTGACATCCACATATGGGTCGTGAAATTTTCGGTAATATGAAAACGTTAGGCGCCACATAAATGGTAGCCTTTTAAAACCCATTATTTATGACACGCAGCTGATTCCATTCCGAAAGACAATGTCTATTGCGTCCGCCTCGTCTCCAAGCTCGCCGACACTCGAGACAGGTCCTGACAGGTTCATCGGAAAAAACCTGTCTTTTAGATCCTTAAAAAATAATCTTTAGGGATCAAAGAGACCGCGGATGGTCCACTTGAGCGCAGCTCTTGAAAAGTCGAGGTCTCCATTCCGAAAGATAATGTCAAGATGTTTGCATGCGTGTCCACTCCTGTCACGGGTCTCGCCAACACTTTATACAGGTCTCGACAAGTCAGGATTTCTCGGAAAACCAATAAACTTTAGGGATCTATCGGGACGGGTCGTTGGCGCCGATGGACCACTTGAGCTGCAGAACCCATAAAATCTTTTGACCCGATGCATTCCGACTTCCTATTCTTTGTCTGATGTTCCTCGAGCAATCTACGCGTTATCGGAAAACTCAGTTTTTTTGGACAATATTCATAATACGTTTGAAGATATCGATGAAGGGTTCGAAGACGCTTGAGAGACTTTCAAAGGCATTCACGAGAGTTTCGAAGACGCTCAAGAGACTTTCGACGACATTGATGATACGTTTGAAGAGATTCATGAGGGGTTCGAAAACGCTTAAGAGAGACTTTCAAAGACATTCACTAGGGCTTCGAAGGCGTTCGAGATTCTCTCGACAGCATTCATAATACGTCAGAAGACATTCATGAGGGGTTCGAAGACACTTGAGAGACTTTTAAAGACATTGACGAGGGTTTCGAAGACGTTTAAAAGACTTTCGACGACACTCATATTACGATGAAGACATTCATGGGGGGTTTGAAGACGCTTAATAGACTTTCAGAGACATTCGCGAGAGGTGCGAAGATGTTCAGAGACTTTAGAAGACATTCAAGAGATCTTTGACAATAGTCATAATACGTTTGAAGACATCGATGAGGGGTTCGACGACGTTTTAGAGACTTTCAAAGACATTCACGAGGGGTTTGAAGACGTTCAAAAGACTTTCGACGACATTCATGATACGTTTGAAGATATTCATGAGGGGTTCGAAGAAGCTTAAGCGAGACTTTCAAAGACATTCATGAGGGGTTGGAAGACGTTCAGAAGACTTTCGAAGACCCTCATAATACGTTTGAAGACATTCATGAGGGCTTCGAAGACGCTTGAGAGACTTTCAGAGACATTCGCGAGAGGTGCGAAGACGTTCAGAGACCTTCGAAGACATTCAAGAGATCTTTGAAAATATTCATAATACGTTCGAATACATCGATGAGGGGTTCGACGATGTTTTAGAGACTTTTGAAGACATTCACGAGGGGTTTGAAGACGTTCAGAGACTGTCGAAAAGATTCAAGAGATCTTTGACAATAGTCATAATACGTTTGAAGACATTCATGAGGGGTTCGAAGACGCTTGGGAGACTTTCAAACGCATTCGAGAGGGTTTCGAAGACGTTCAAGCGACGTTCGACTACGTTCAAGAGACTTTCAGAGACATTCGGGAGAGGTGCGAAGACGTTCAGAGACTTTCGAAGACATTCAAGAGATCTTTGACAATATTCATAATACGGTTGAAGACATTCATGAGGGGTTCGCAGACGTTTGAGAGACTTTCAAAGGCATTCACGAGGGTTTCGAAGACGTTCAAGAGACTTTCGAATACGTTCAAGAGACTTTCAGAGACATTCGCGAGAGGTGGGAAGACGTTCAGAGACTTTCGAAGACATGCAAGAGATCTTTGACAATATTCATAATACGTTTGAAGACATCGATGAGTGGTTCGACGATGTTTTAGAGATATTCGACGACATTCATAATACGTTTGAAGATATTCATGCGCGTTTCAAAGACGCTTAACAGACTTTCAAAGACATTCGCGAGCGGTTTGAAGACGTTCAAGAGATTTTCAAAGACATTCACGAGGCGTTCCAAGACGTTCAAGAGACTTTTGACGACATTCATAATACTTCTGAGGACATTCATGAGCATTTCGAAGACGCTTAAAAGACGTTCAAAGACATTCGCGAGCGCTTTGAAGACGTTCAAGAGACTTTTGATGACATTCATAATTGGAAATTCGACAACATCCACAAACCGACAGAGACTTCCGAAAAAATTCATTAGACGTTCGAAGACCTTCAAGACGTTGGAAAACATTCATAGGGCGTTTGAAGACATGCATGTGGGGTTCAAAGAGTTTCAAGAGACTTTCTACGACGTTCGAAGACAGTCAAGAGATCTTTGACGATATTCATAATATGTTTGAAGACATCGATGAGGGGTTCGAAGACGTTTTAGAGACTTTTACAGACATTCACGGGGGGTTTGAAGACGTTCAAGAAACATTCGAATCCGTTCAAGAGACATTTGACGACATTCATAATACGTTTGAAGACATTCTTGAGGGGTTCGAAGACGCTCGAGAGACTTTCAAAGGCATTCACGAGGGTTTCGAAGACGTTCAAGAGACTTTCGAATACGTTCAAGAGACTTTCAGAGACATTCGCGAGAGGTGCGAAGATGTTCAGAGACTTTCGAAGACATTCAAGAGATCTTTGACAATATTCATAATACGTTTGAAGACATCGATGAGGGGTTCAACGACGTTTTAGCGACTTTCAAAGACATTCACGAGGGATTTGAAGATGTTCAAGAGACATTCGAGGACATTCATGATACGTTTGAAGACATACATGAGGGGTTTCAAGACGCTTGAGAGACTTTCAAAGACATTCACGAGGCGTTCAAAGACGTTGAAGAAAATTTCGATAGCATTCATAACACGTTTAAAGACATTCGTGAGGGGTTTGAAGATACTTACGAGAGACTTCCAAAGACATTCACGAGGGGTTCGAAGACGTTTAAAAGACTTTCGACGACACTCATAATTCGTTTGCAGACGTTCAATCGACCTTCGAATACGTTCAAGAGACTTTCACAAACATTCACGAGGCGTTCGAAGACGTTCAAGAGAATTCCGACGACATTCATAATACGTTTGAGTACATTAATGAGGAGTTCGAAAACGCTTGAGAGAGACTTTCAAAGACATTCACGAGGCGTTCGAAGACGTTCAAGAGAATTTCGATAGCATTCATAAAACGTTTGAAGACGTTCAAGAGACTTTCAAATAGGTTCAAGAGACATTCAGAGACATTCATGAGGGGTTCAAAGACGCTTGAGCGACTTTCAAAGGCATTCACGAGGGTATCGAAGACGTTTAAGAGACTTTCAGAAACATTCGCGAGAGGTGCAAGGACGTTCAGAGACATTCGAAGACACGCAAGAGATCTTTGACAATATTCATAATACGTTTGAAGACATCGATGAGGGTTTCGACGGCGTTGTAGAGACATTCGACGACATTCATGATACGTTTGATGACATTCATGAGGGGTTCCAAGACGCTTGAGAGACTTTCAAAGACATTCACGAGGCGTTCGAAGACGTTCAAGAGAATTCCGACGATATTCATAATACGTTTGAAAACATTCATGAGAAGTTCGAAGACGCTTAAGAGAGACTTTCGGAGACATTCACGAGGGCCCCGCAGACGTCTTAAAGACTTTCGTCGACACTCATAATACGTTTGAAGACGTTCACGAGACTTTCGAACACGTTCAAAAGACTTGCCGAGACATTCGCGAGAGGTGCGAAGACGTTCAGAGACTTTCGAAGACATTCAAGAGATCTTTGACAATATTCATAATACGTTTGAGGACATCGATGAGGGGTTCGAAGACGCTTGAAAGACTTTCAAAGGCATTCACGAGAGTTTCAAAGACGTTCAAGAGACTTTCGACGACATTCATGATACTTTTGCAGACATTCATGAGGGGTTCGAAAACGCTTAAGAGAGATTTTCAAAGAAATGCACGAGGGGTTCGAAGACGTTCAAGATACTTTCGACGACATTCATGATACGTTTGAAGACATACATGAGGGGGTCGCAGACGCTTGAGAGAGTTTCAAAGACATTCACGAGGGATTTGAAGATGTTCAAGAGAATTCCGACGACATTCATAATACGTTTGAAGACATTCATGAGGAATTCGAACACGCTTAAGAGAGACTTTCAAAGACATTCACGAGGGATTCGAACGCGTTCAACATACTTTCGACAGCATTCATAATACGTTTGAAGACATTGATGAGGGGTTCGAAGACACTTGAGGGACTTTTAAAGACATTGACGAGGGTTTCGAAGACGTTTAAAAGACTTTCGACGACACTCATAATACGTTCGAAGACGTTCATGAGGCGTTCGAAGATGCTTACGAGACTTTCAGAGACATTCGCGAGAGGTACGAAGACGTTCAGAGACTTTCGAAGACATTCAAGAGATCTTTGACAATATACATAATATGTTTGAAGACATCGATGAGGGGTTCGACGACGATTTAGAGACCATCAAAGACATTCACAAGGGGATTGAACACGTTCAAAAGACGTTTGACGACATTCATGAGGGGTTCTAAGAAGCTTAAGCGAGACTTTCAAAGACATTCATAAGGGGTTCGAAGACGTTCAGAAGACTTTCGACGACACTCATAATACGTTTGAAGACATTCATGAGGGGTTCGAAGACGCTTGAGAGACTTCCAAAGACATTCACGAGAGGTGCGAAGACCGTCAGAGACCTTCAAAGACAGTCAAGAGATCTTTGACAATATTCATAATACGTTCGAAGACATCGATGAGGCGTTCGACGATGTTTAAGAGACTTTCAAAGACATTCACGAGCGGTTTGAAGACGTTCAGAGACTTTCAAGGACATTCAAGAGATCTTTGACAATATTCAAAATACGTTCGATGACATCGATGAGGGGTTCGACGATGTTTTAGAGACCTTCAAAGGCATTCACGAGGGTTTCGAAGACGTTCAAGAGACTTTCGAATACGTTCAAGAGACTTTCAGAGACATTCGCGAGCGTTGCGAAGACGATCAGAGACTTTCGAAGACATGCAAGAGATCTTTGACAATATTCATGATACGTTTGGAGACATCGATGAGTGGTTCGACGATGTTTTAGAGACATTCGACGAAATTCATAATACGTTTGAAGCCATTCATGCGCGTTTCGAAGACGCTTAACAGACCTTCAAAGACATTCGGGAGCGGTTTGAAGATGTTCAAGAGATTTTCAACGGAATTCACGAGGCGTTCGAAGACGTTCAAGAGACTTTTGACGTCATTCATAATACGTCTGCGGACATTCATGAGCATTTCGAAGACGCCTAAGAGAATTTCAAAGACATGCGCGAGCGGTTTGAAGACGTTCAAGAGACTTTTGACGTCATTCATAATCCTAAATTCGACAACATCCACAAACCAAAGATGTTCATGACGTTTGAGTTTCGCTCATGAATGTCTTCAACCGTATTATGAATATTGTCAAAGATCTCAAGAATGTCTTCGAAAGTCTCTGAACGTCTTCGCACCTCTCGCGAATGTCTCTGAAAGTCTCTTGAACGTATTCGAAAGTCTCTTGAACGTCTTCGAAACCCTCGCGAATGTCTTTGAAAGTCTCTAAAACATCGTCGAACCCCACATCGATGTCTTCGAACGTATTTCAAATATTGTCAAAGATCTCTTGAATGTCCTTGAAAGTCTCTGACCGTCTTCAAACCCCTCGTGAATGTCTTTGAATGTCTCTAAAACATCGTCGAACCCCTCATCGATGTCTTCGAACGTATTATGAACATTGTCAAAGATCTCTTGAATGTCTTCGAAAGTCTTCTGAACGTCTTCGAACCCCTCATGAATGTCTTTGAAAGTCTCGCTTAAGCTTCTTCGAACCCCTCATGAATGTCTTCAAACGTATCATGAATGTCGTCGACAGTCTTTTGAACGTCTTCAATCCCCTCGTGAATGTCTTTGATGGTCTCTAAAACGTCGTGGAACCCCTCATCGATGTTTTCAAACGTATTATGACTATTGTCAAAGATCTCCTGAATGTCTTCGAAAGTCTCTGAACGTCTTCGCACCTCTCGTGAATGTCTCTGAAAGTCTCGTAAACATCTTCAAACCCCTCATGAATGTCTTCTAACGTATTATGAGTGTCGTCGAAAGTCTTTTAAACGTCTTCGACACCCTCGTCAATGTCTTTAAATGTCTCTCAAGTGTCTTCGAACCCCTCATGAATGTCTTCAAACGTATTATGAATCCTGTCGAACGTATCTTGAACGTCTTCGAAACCCTCGTGAATGTCTTTGAAAGTCTCTCTTAAGCGTGTTCGAACCCCTCATAAATGTCTTCAAACGTATCATGAATGTCGTCGAAAGTCTCTTGAGCGTCTTCGAAACTCTCGTGAATGCCTTTGAAAGTCTCTCGCGCGTCTTCGATCCCCTCATCGATGTCTTCAATCGTATCATGAATATTGTCAAAAAAAACTGAGTTTTCCGATAACGCGTAGATTGCTCGAGGAACATGAGACAAAGAACAAGATGTCGGAATGCATCGGGTCATAAGATTTTATGGGTCCTGCAGCTCAAGTGGTCCATCGGCGCCAACGACCCGTCCCGATCGATCCCTAAACTTTATATGTTTTCCGAGAAATTCTGACTTGTCGAGACCTGTCTAAAGTGTTGGCGAGACTCGTGACAGGAGTGGACACGCATGCAAACATCTTGACATTATCTTTCGGAATGGAGACCTCGACTTTTCAAGAGCTGCGCTCAAGTGGTCCATCCGCGGTCTCTTTGATCCCTAAAGATTATAGTTTTTTCCGATGAACCTGTCAGGATCTGTCTCGAGTGTCGGCGAGCTTGGAGACGAGGCGGATGCAATAGACATTGTCTTTCGGAATGGACCCAGCTGCATGTCATAAATAATGGGTTTTAAAAGGCTGCCATTCATGTGGTGCCTAACGTTTTCATATTACCGAAAATTTTCCGACCCATATTTGGTTGGCACACGCACGGACGCCCGCACACACATACACACACACACACACACCCGCACACACACACGCACGCACGCACGCACGCACGCACGCACGCACGCACGCACGCACGCACACGCCCACACACGCACACACACGCACGCGCGCACACACACACACACACACACACACACACACACACACACACACACACACACACACACACACACACACACACACACGCACACACACAGATCGAAATGACAGTACGTAAATTGAGGTTATGGGATAGGCCATATTTTTTATTCTTACGTCAATATAAATTCCACCGATACGATCGTGCTATCAAACTTCGAGGATACACGATAATATCCATATGATCGCGGGTACGGGAAAATTCCTTCGATGTCGAAGAATTCGTGAACTTCGCGTGCCGCCGTCGTCGCGTCGAAGCGACACTTTGCATCGTCGTCGGTAATAACAAAACAAAAACACTTTTCGAGTCTCGCTTTCACCGTGAGCAAACTTACTTGTTAATTTTCGTCAATGATGCTCTTCGGAGACGCACAGTAGGAGAAAAGCCCAAAAACCTGGCCAAAACCTCAAATGACCTTTGACGGGAATGAAAATTGGCTTACAGGGGTTTTCAAGGTCGCTGATTACGAATCTGAAAGCCAAATTATCGTAAACAAAATGGCCGATCCAATATGGCTGACATGAATGTTAAAAAGTTGCCAGATGTCGACAAAAATTGGTATTTACGGGTTTTCAAGGTCGCTGATTAAGCAATCCGCAAGCCAAATTATCGTAAAAAAAATGGCCGATCCAATATGGCCGACATGAACGTTAAAAAGTTACCAGATGTTGAAAAAAATTGGTATATACGGGTTTTCAAGGTCGCTGATTACCAATCCGATATCTATTGTTTATAACTTGCAACAAAGAGCTTACAGCAAATTGTTATAAACAAAATGGCCGAGTATCCTGCTTAATAGATAAATTAATATATTTAAAAAAATCATCATAATAAAATAAACGTGAACAGTGTATTCTACGCAATTATTATTTTTATTTCCAAAATACATACGGAACGTTTCAAAAATAGAAAATTTTATTCTTAATCAAAATCGTAATCGGAGTCGGAGTTGGAGTCAGAATCATTATCCGAGTTTGTATCTATTACAACTCCCGGCACGGCTTCAATCTCGGCGCAAAATTCGTCTGCTGCAGCAGTCACTTTAGGAGCAATCAACATCGCTACAGCTTCCGGCGACAAACTCTTCAGCTTCTTCTGTGGTAGTCTTCTGACGGTTGAAATGTACGGATCAGAAGTAACTAAGAGCCGATGAAAAACATCTTCCATAGTTTTAACCCTGGAACTTTTTCAGGCAAAATCTTCTCGATATCGTTTGATGTCTTTGTTTCGAGCTTCCTGAGCATCTTCGGATAATTGGCCGATTGGTAATAGAGCATGAGTTATTATCACTGGACCATGAATTAATAGTTTGTGCACCGAAGTAGGCATGGAGTACCAAGGGTATAATGCAACGGTCTTTCTTGCCGTTTCAATAGCATACTGTTCAAATCTTTCACAGTTTATCTCGTGGCCACACGATATAACTTGTAGGATTACGTACAAGCGTTTAATAACTTCTTCGTTGACCCCCGTTATCGCAGCGGAAACCGTCGAATTTTCAAAGAATCGCCGAGCTGTGTTGCCATCATTGCTGCTGCCGTATCCAGGCTTTGGGCGATCGATATTTAGACCCAATTGCTTCTTGAATCCTTCTTGAATGGCCCTCTTGCGTTCCTGGGTAATTTTTTTTTCTTCGGCACTTCGAGCTTGCCATTTTTTAATGCCGAGTTTGTAAGACACGTGTAAGCAATACTCGAAGCACCGTATCCACGCATGCAGCGTCGACAATCCGAACTTCAAATTTGTTTCATTGATTTCCCTTTGCAATACAGTGTCGATGGCATTAAAATCTTTGCTGGTTGCTCCACACAAATAGCACCGTTGAGCAGATTTCGTCAATGATACAGCGTTGCAAACTTTACCATCTATCATGGTGAACAACAACTTGTACATTACGGAGATTTCTTTTCCATCTATTACACTTTCGAATGGACGAAGTGACTTTATTTGTTCTTCAACAATTTGGACTTCATTCAGTGTTGACTCTGTGTCTTCGCGTAGAAACAGTAGTCTAAGCGGTCTACAAAATCGTGGAGACGAGGGTCTGGGGTTCTTCCAAACAACTATTTCTTCCTTCGATTGTTGATCATAACACACGAGTTGTAATGGCACGACTGAAGTAAAGAATACATGCGCATCAGATTTGCTGTCATCACTGAACGTTTGCTTATATTCACTTTGCCCAGAACTTCCATCGCAACCCCACTTGCAAATCAAGTCCATTTTACGAACATTATCTGGAGTCAACCTTTGAATGAGTACATTTTGGACGAGTAAAATACGTTCAACTGTATGATCTAATAGTTCCTGTAGTTGGACTTCTGCACTACTCTCTGTAATCCTGATTGCATCACGTGGTGGATAACAACGCTTTTTTGCTTTCATCACTTTTTCGTAAGACGGATATAGCTTACAGTTATTTTCCTTCCCTAATCTTCTCATTCCCTGGTAAGTACTCTTGGAGAATTTATATTCAATCATAGCGGAAAGTGCAGCCTCTTCGGATAAAGTAATTTCATCCGTTGCTGAGTAAGCTTTACGATACTTGGAAGCTCTTAAAGGACTCGTCATTGTTACGTCCTTAATAACTTTTGCGGCGTCGGATTGTCCTGACGAGCGAAGGCTCATCTGAGTAGCGTATGCTAACTCGACCGAGTTGAACGATGTACGAATATCTTGGGTCTTCCTTCGTTTAGATCTTTCACTGGACATTGTAAACTCAAGGGACGGGCGGCCGCCCGTATTACCCGGGCTTGTTACTACAGTGTCTGTAGGTGCGGCAAAACATACCTGCTTGCTAAGCCATTCACCGTTATTCTTGAAAAATACACAGGATTTTCTGTGAGCTTGTTGCCACCTCGTTCTCATTTGATTGAAGAGTATCGAAAAAGTCTGTTTCGAGTCCTCAGGCACTACAACTGTACGTCCGGTGTCCTTGGAAATTTTTTCTACCATAAATTCGATCAAGGAAGCGAATTTATCGGATAAATGCTCGCTGATTATCAGAAATACTTCTTTCCTTGTCAGCACCAATTCTTTGTAACCGGATCCTGTAATAAAGACATAAAATTGTAGAAAATTGGTGTTAAAGGAAAAGATAAAATTTTCAATTAATACAAAAACTTGAACAATGTACATTATTTTACCAAATAAATAACCGCAATAATTGAAATAATTTTAAGAAAATTAGACAGAAAATATTGACATGGATTTGGTTAAAAGAAAGCTTTGCTTACTATATAATATATATATATTCAAATATTTTATTCGAATGTTATAACATTTCATTCATATTTAAGAAATTTTTATGTGGTTGATTTTAATGTGTATATATATATATATATGCATACGTATATATCATAATTAAATCACAGAAAATTTATATATATATATATACACATACATATATATTAAAATAATTTATTTCAAGCGTATAACAGCCGTCTTGTCCGTTATGATGCTACTTCACCCATTCTCAGGTAGAGGCGCAGCGGCTGCTCAATAGTGCCGCGTGCACGCTCGGCTACCGCACGATGCGAAAAAAATCATAACGGACAAGACGCACGTTTTCCGCAGGTAACTCTTGTAAATTTCGAAAGCTTATATATTAAACTAAAGGCCGAGACTAGGAGCTTTGCAAAATGTGACAAAATATATAACTTTTCGGACCGTTGAAAATATAAGTTTTCAAAATTATTCAATTTTATTTATGCCGAAGGCTATACTACATTTCAATCATTTATACATAAACTTTCGATTCAACCGATGTAAAAACATGTTCTACATACCTCCAGAAGTCGTATCCATGTTGCAGAATTGAAATTAAACCCGTCACTTTAAAGTTATGGGTTTTTGAAGTCAGCGTTATTTTCGTCTGTTCGGCGCGTGACACGTACACTCTTCACGAACACTCACTGCCAACTGACGCTGCGGCGCAGGTATACACTTAAAGGGCTTTCCCTTCCACAATAGAATGCAGTTACTAGTCCTCTACCTGAATGACTACTCAACTGACCCTATTTCGAAAATTTATTTTTTGGGGTTTTGGCCAGGTTTTTGGGCTTTTCTCCTACTGTGAGACGCCGAGAAACTTCAAGTGTAGAAGAACGATGTAAATAAACCTAACGCGACAAACCACCGAGGTTCCGATCAACGCAACTGCCCGGTGGTACGAGATAGGGGGGCGCTGCGTATAAAAACTCGCGGCGTGTTCGTAAGTCGGTCAGTGGCGTCGAGGTCGGTGGCATCGATCAGTGGCGTCGAATTTTTATATTTTTTATTACTTGCCGTCGTGACGCTGCCGCGTCTCTTAATAATTAAAAATATTTAGAGTTCAATTTAATTTTGTAGATAGTAAAACAACCCAATGTTTTCAACTGTTGAACTGTTGAAACGTCGAAAAATAAAATTTTCGACCTTTTTGACCGACTGTTCGAGAATCTCAACGATCGCGGAATTTCGAAAAGCCGAAGCGTCGGTTCGGTCTTAGTGGCGAAGATTCCTTAGTAATGGAAGCCAAGCTTGTTGACTTTCTCAAACGTTGGCACATCGATGGCACAGAACAGACAAAACTATTGTTTGAAGGTTCTGAAAACCAACATTACTGATGCTGCACCATTTAACAGTCCAACGCAGCCCGGGCATCATTCGACTATAGATTCAGCTTCGGCTATATCATTACAGAAAACATGCGCCAATCAATGTGCCATCGATGTGCCCACGTTTGGGAACGTCTATAATATCGAAGCTTGGCTTCCATTACTGGGCCACGACTCAGCCGCCCATGTAGAAAATCCAATACTCGGCCGAGAGTGGACTATCGGCGGAGACTTGGCCCAGTAGTGGAAGCTTCAATTTACTAGACCTGCCCAAACGTTGGCACGTCGACGGCACAGAACAGACCCAACTGTTGTTTGAAGGTTCTAAGAACCAACATTACTGATCCTGCACCATTTAACAGGCCAACGAAGCCCAGGCATAATTCGACTATAGATTCAGCTTTGGCTATATCATTACAGAAAGCATCCGCCAACCGTTAACCTAGGCTCGGCCGAACGTTAGGACGATTGTCGACACCCAACCTTTTTTCCGTTAATGAGAAACACAACTTTATCGTCGGCGTTATTCTGGCCCATGGTCTAATTGACATTCCTAATTGACGGAACAAAGGTTGGGTGTCGACGACCGTCCTAACGTTCGGTCGAGCCTAGGCCAACGATTGCCGCATGTTTTCTGTAATGATATAGCCGAAGCTGAATCTATAGTCGAATTATGCCTGGGCTGCGATGGCCTGTTAATTGGTGCAGCAGCAGTAGTGTTGGTTATTGGAACCTTCAAACAACAGTTGGGTCTGTTCTGTGCCATCGATGTGCTAACGTTTGGGAAAGTCTAGAATATCGAAGCTTTGCTGCCATTACTGGGCCAAGTCTCGGCAGACTGTCCACCATCGGCTGAGTATTGGAATTTCTACATGGGAGCCTTCGACGTGTTAGTGAAGGAAAATCCCCGACTAAAGGCTGCAAACGAAGCAAAAAGTTCAGCTCTGAAATTAGCGATGCACATAGCAGAGCACAATTTGCCCTTCAAGCCGCTCGAACACTTGACAAAGCTATTTCCTTCACTTTGTTCGGATTCCGAAATTTCAAGGCAGATTTCTTGTAGCCGAACGAAGAGACGAGGTCTGATCATGGATATTCTTGGCCCGGAAAGTCTTAAAGAAGCAGCTATCAAACTGCGTTCCGCGAAATTTTCGCTTATTATCGACGAGACGACCGACATTAGCATGAGTAAATGCCTAGTTATTGTTGCTCGATATTTTGACGACGACACGAACGAGCTAAAAGATTGCTGTTTGGGGCTTTTGGAAGCACCCTGTTGTACAGCTGCAGCGTTGCACTCGACCATAACCAATTTTTTGACGCTACATCATATTCCCCTGAAAACTATAATCGGATTTGCAGCCGACAATGCCTCGGTCATGACGGGGAATTTGAATGGTATGCAGGCGAAATTCTAAGAGTCTCTGCCAAATTTATTTGCGATGGGTTGTGTTTGTCACTCCTTTTATCTCTGCGCATCGGCAGTCGGCTCAAGATTACTGCGGACAATACGAATCTCATACAGTACGAAACGTTTGACAGAATTCGCTGGATGCCAAGAGATCGCTAACCTGACCCCCCATCGACTGTTCCGGCCGAGTCAAACTCGATGGCTATCGTTACAAGCTGTCGTTAATCGCATTTTGGAGCAGTGGCCAGCGCTGATACAATTTTTTTTAATTGCCGTGATGGAGGATAATTTGCAGGCGGCGAGTACGACATTAAATGCGCTGAAAAATCCGGTTTGCATGCTGTATTTCAGCTTCCTGTCCTACGTTCTCCGATTGATAAATCGACTCAATCTTGAGTTTCAAAGTCGAGACTCACTTCTCTACTCTTTATTGAATCGAGTGACAGAGGTGCATCGAACCTTGCTGAAAAATTATTTTAAAAGTGATTATATCACGCAGTCAATTGATCCCGGCAATGCTCGTGAATACAAACCCATTAAAGAACTCTATGTCGGAGCTCGGGTAGAAGCTATCCTGAAAAGTACCCAAGTACATGCTGATGAAGTTCGTGATGTCAAGCTGCGAGCTCTTGCTTTCTATGTCGAGCTATACCGAGAACTAAGGCGTCGAATCAATTTAGACGACCCGGTTCTCTTCGCTTTATCCGTCTTAAATCCAAAAATCGCTGTATCTGGAACTGCCGCCTCAATTATTCCGTTAGCACTGCTATTCCCGAATCTCATAAAGGAAGACGCGCTAGAAGACCTTAACTCTGAATGGAGATTACTACCTGAGGTAGCGGAGCTTTCAAACGCCAACTTGAGCCTAATTTACTTTATTAATAGAATCGGTACGATAAAGAATCAAGCTAAAGGTCCGATGTTTCCAACATTACATCTCTTTATGAAAGCACTTGCATGTCTGCCTCACAGTAGCGCTGCGGCAGAATGGATTTTTTCGCAATTGAACTTGATCAAGACCAAAACTCGAAATAAACTTAAGGTGAACACCAGCAATGCCTTGCTTTTAACGAAAGAGCTACTTCACACACAAACGTGCTATGAATGGAAACCGGAGAGCAAACTACTTGCTACAAGTGTAAGGGGCATAGACTCGGACAGTGATAGATGATGGTAGTGAAAAATAAGGCGTAGTGGGGATACACGCTTCATATCTTCGTTTAACGCTTACGGGGGGACCGCTATTTAATTTTGAAACGCTCGAGCCTTTTTTAAATTTCGGTCCTGCTATACCGAATTGTTTTTCCTGTCTAAATGGAAGAAATAACAGCGGGAACTACATTTCTGGTTCAAAACAAAAATGATCCAACTGTCGTGTTTTTGTCGTTGCAAGTTGCAGATATTTTCACACATTTATATGAGCATTGTCCACCAAAATGAGCATCGCTTTAATCATAGAATATTTTTTTGCAAAAATATATAAATTATTCGTCGATTTATCGACTTATTTTGTACAAGAATTGCATGAAAAAAAAAATGTAAATGAATCGAAGAAAAGTTATTGTATTTCTGCGGAAAATTATTGTATGATCACACCGACGCTTATTTTTTCGTAGATAATATTTATATGCATGTGGAAAATATATACTCGACTTGCAGCGAAACAAACATAGACAGTTAGACTCATTTTTCGTCTTTTTAGCGACATTTGAGATAGTTTCGAAGTCAAATACCTTCAACATTTTTTTATGCTTAATAATCAATATTTACGTTCGTTCATGTTAACTTTAAAATAAAATGAAAACATTAACTTCTAAGTCGAATGAAGAAATGTTACGTTCATTCATATCGTTATCTTTGTAATTCAAAACTTTTACGTAAACAAATAAACAGAAAATGTCTAAAAATTCCATTCTGCTGGATTACGATCGATTTTATTCATTTTTTATTTTAATTATCTGTTTTCAAACTTTATGCCAGAGGATCTCTTCGATCACGATGAATTTCAAGTACGCACGGTATTTTCCTTTGCATAGCACACGGGGTAAACGCCAACGGAAAGTCAGTTGTCTAGGATTTGTCAATTAACTTGTGATTTGTATTTTGATAGTAACCTCGGATTTAACGATATTTTGGAAAAACTTTGATTCCTTAGATTTCGTTCAGAAAAGGTGATATTACTTTTGCTTTGTGCCCCCACCCATAAATCGCTCTCGCTTCTGTACACATTTTCCTACCATACCAGCTGTCATGTAATAGGAACAAAACAATGTTAGCCGAAGTTGGACAAAATTCTTTTTTCTCGTGGCCGCGAATTGTTTTCTTCTTCTCTTATTACACAAAGGTTGACCGAAAACTAACAACAATATAATATCGTTAAAAATTAGTTTATTTATTTATATATACGGCTAACTTCACTTTGGTACTTTTGATTCGGAAGTGGTACGCTCTTGGGGGTATTGGCGTACGCTCCAAATTGTCCATGCGGCAACACTGTTTTGTACCCAACCGTTCCCTCGCGGGATCCATGGTGCGCCCGGCTCAGTTCGCCGCGCTTGTCCCACCTCGGCCACACGCGACAACCGATGGTCGCGCGTAGTTCGCGTGGCGCCTGAGGGTCGGCGCCCCGTTCCTCACTTTCCCATAGCCAGTCGTAGCTTCGGTCGAGAATATAACCCGACCACCGACTACGATCATCCTAGAAAAAACAGATGCGTTCGCAGCTCGTGTACGCGTCGGAGAGTGTCGCTGTCCGAGTCGAAGTTTTCAGCCTATTTGGCCGCTCCAGATCCTCACAGTGGTAGGAGATAAAGGCAGTACAGTAGCTTCGTATTCAATATAAAATGAGCTCCTACTTAACGCCTAGAAGGGGAACAAATTTCCCTTTTTTCCACTTGCAGGCGCTAAGGAAGACGTCGATTGGCACACGTATACACGCACGGGCGTACACTCTATTACGCATATAGAGATACATATGCCTGAATACGCGCATGCATAGACGCACGTATATACCCGCACATATACATGCCTAAGCATGCGCCAATACACGTATACTAGTAACTATACGTATGCATGCGTGCCTGCTATAGGGATGCGCGTATACATGCATACGTGAGGGCAATTCCTATAAAAAATATTGTAACTGTTTGCCCAAGATCCATCTCGAGTCGAAATTTTCAGCCTATTTTGAAGGCCCTTGATCCTCTGTCAGCCTCACTTGAGTCTGTTTACTGCTAGAAGTCCTACTATAGGCCGCCACATGCTCTTCCTTTGCTGCTTACCTCCTCCATAGGCCCTTTCACTTCTATGTAACCTAGCTGAAGGCGTTGCAGCTCCTCTTTTGATTGCGTTTGGACCTATCGCACATTTGGCCGTTTCGACGAAACGAGGGTGGGGATGGTCGCATTCGAAAGAGCGGGTCTGATAGTTTTCAGTAACCGGCATGCGTTGGACTAGGGAGGACCGCGCGTTAGTAGTAAAGAAGGGTTATGGAGAGACACCTGATGACATCATCGGGGAGAGGTGTATACGTGATGTCTGGCGAGCCAGACCGTCTCGGTGGGCCCGTATGGGGAATTGGTGGTGGGGGCCCCATTTCGGGGAATCGGTGGTGGGGGTAGCGCCGTCTAGGTACGTGGGGTTACTACCATACCGACAGATCGCTGTGTTGTGGTGGAGGATGTGTTTTGGTAAATTAGTGGGGGTGTGAACAGTCTTCATTATATGCAGATTATTCATATCGTGGTGCGAAGATGCTGCATAGTGGAGAGGGGTATGATTTTCAGGTGGAGGGGGAGTTCGTTCGCCGCGTCACGATGAGTGTGGGTGTGGCAGGCCGAAGCGTTTTCTACGAGCTTCTGTAACGACGGGGGTTGTGGTGGTTGGTTGATTAAATATTCGTTTCCAGAAAACGCGACGAGTGGTTTGTTTTCACTGTGTTTTTTTGGAGGGTTAAAATTTTCGCATCTGCTGGAGCGTGGTTTTATTTAGATCGCCAGAACATTTTTCGAGCTCAAGTTGTGAGGTCTTCTTACCAACCGTACGAGTAAAACCCGCAATCTCGAATTTCAAAACTCATCTGCGAATTTTTTGTGGGTGCAAACGGTAAAAACTGTCACCAAAAGAGCCATAACGTGGGGTTATTACCGAATCGAACTGCAGTGCAATCCGTATCTGGAAAACCAGATCAGGAGAGAAATTCAGGGGTATATCGAAGCTACCCGCCACGCCACACCAGCCACACCACCTTGCAGATTCGTGACAACAAGAGAACCTGGGCGCGTCTCACTACCCGTCTTAAACTCATACATCAACAAACATTGGCGGGTTTGGTTTTCCCCATCAAAATCAACGAGGTGGACGAGCGACGTGTATTGTCCGCACCGGTATACATACCCGTGTGTTTCGGGATGTATGCACCGCCGGAGTGGTCTACACTGGACCATGTAAAGAGACGGGAGTGGGCACATGAAATGCGGCTGAGTAGCGGCATGCAGCCCGTCACGCTAGGGGGTGTGCGGTACACGCTGCACAGGATGGTAATACACCTGGAGAATCAAGACTACAGCCGGATCATTCTCCACAACGAATTACACGAGCTATTGACGCGCGATTTTTTTAAAATGTGAAAACTCTTAATTGTTATCGCAGAAACTTTTTACAAGAATATATATAACCTGAAATTATCGAAACGCTATACACTATATTTTTTTCAGTCACCAAACCCCCTCTTCCCGCGACGAAAATACACTAAGACGGTATGTTGCGCACGAGATCGCCGGCTACGTGTCCAAGGACTAGACAAGAAGGTGGATGTTGATTGTTATGGGAAATGAGATTATAACGAAAATTCGGAGGTAACGACATAATTTTATTACTCCAAACAGAAATTGTACGCATTCTTAAAATAGAGTTACACACTAGAATATCAAGTTAACAAAATGGGCTGGGTTCGAGTCTATTCTTATCGAAGACGTATACGAGGGTTATAAAGTAAATGATTAATCGAAATTACATGCACTAATTCCATATAGAAAAACCATCGAATAATAATAAAAATTCTAATAATACTGAATAATGTCGCTGTAGGCATTTATCGGGCGAGGGTCATAGATGTATACGGATCGGTTCATAAGTAATAAACGAGGGTCGCACTGGTGGCAATTTCCGCATTGTTCGTGTTTAGGGCTCCTTGGTTGATTCTTTCGGCGGATGGCACTCTGCCTTCGATGGCGCTACGGTAACGTACCGCACGTGCTGTTTCACACGGTAGCACCTTTTTACGCACTTCTTCGCGAAGAGGATAAATGTGCACAGTCGTCTATACGGTGGTGTATTTCAGCGTAGAGCCCGGGCGAATCATCTGGTTGAGATTCCGTAATTCGAGTAAGATACGCTTCTTGCACATACTGGTGATTTCAGCGAACACAATATCGAAATAGTACTCCGTAAAGACAGGGCTCGCACATGTCGCACGTACAGCGTTTTTAAGACGGAATGACACCTCATCGCGGTCGGTATGGTAGAACAATTGTAGATACCCAAAAATCTCTGGAACGGCTCTTCAGATCCCGTCGAAACTTTGCCAAATGACGTCAAATAGATAGACGAACAGCTGTCTGCCCCTCAAATTTTCTGAATGTAAGAAAAAAAAGTAGATTGACGTATCATAAGCGAATCTACATATTTTTTCCCGCATTCAGAAAATTTGAGGGGCAGACAGCTGTTCGTCTATCCATTTGACGTCGTTTGGCAAAGTTTCGACGGGATCTGAAGAGCCGTTCCAGAGATTTTTGGGTATCTACAATTGGTCTACCATACCGACCGCGATGAGGTGTCATTCCGTCTTAAATATATGGATGTTCTCGAGTATGTAGCGCTCAGCGTCGGCGTTGGTAAAATAGGATGCGAGCTGGTTTGGCATGTGTGTATGTAGCGCAACGGCTATGTCTGAGAGACACTTCGTAACATATTGAGCAGTCCGTCAAACGATGGCTTTTGTAGGACGATGGCGCTTGCGGAATTCCCACGTTTCTTATTCGCAACGTTTCCGTCGTTCTTTGAATAAGGTGTAAGCGATGCAGTATTGTCAGTAGCCGTCTGATTTATCGGCGCGAAGGTTATAGACTTGACACCGTATGACGTGGAGAAAGAAATCATAGAATTCCCAAGTTGTATAGCATCTCTTTGAATGGTTTGTTTTGTTGCGAAGTACATTCGAATGGTGGGTAAGTGGGTTTGTAGGCCCACTCGCTCTGGTTGAAGATGACCCGGAATAAATAATTCCCCGACAGCTTCACGATCGGTTCGAAGCGATTGTTGTGTTGTGGTTGTAAGCCGACAGTGATTTTTTTACTTTCGGAATTATTCAATAGATATGTCGTTGACATTAACACGGGTGGATTGCAAGTGGAGACTTCCGATGCTTTCGTCTCGCGGTGCCTCACAGGAGAGGAATTTGTTTTCAGTAATGCTTGAGCCATTTTAGCAATTATACTTTGAGCCACAAGTAAACAAAAAGAGTTATTTTTACAATCTCTTGCCAGGTCTATAGAGGCGCAGCGCTAAGCAGCTTGCACGAATTGAAACTAGGGAGACACATGATAACCGCCCGTTTTATAAGGCAATCGCTTATAATGGTGGGGGTGATAAGACCGCAGTGGTGGGGGGTCAGTGTACCCACAACCAACAGGTTTTTTCCCAGTTGCGTTGATCAGTGCATCTAGATCGCGCGCAAAAGTTACCTCCTCTCTAGTCTCTTGCGCGCCCATCACACAATTGTAGTAGCGCGTGTCCATGAGCGAGCGACGCTCGGACATCTTCGGAAAGAGCCGAGCGCCGTCGAAGTTTCCCGACCACGCCTTCTGCAGCTTCACCAATACATGGATGCTGAGCACGTTCATGTGCGGCCAAGCCAAAACGAAGGCTTCGAGGGAAAAAAGCAATCTGAGAACGACTCGCGCGTGACGTCACGCGACGGCACGCGCGAGGCTTTTAGATGATTTCAATGCTTATTTAGCTCTTGATTCTCTGCGTTATTAACGAATACAAAAAAATGTATCGCACACTCCGATCGCTTATTTTTTCAGTTTATACGTTAATTTAAATATAATAATAAATCTGAATTACACCTTATTTATATTCTAAAAAATTGTTTACGCTTTACTCACACCCGTGCCTATGCCAAATAAATTGTAATTCATAAAAGTAAGCGGAAATATATTTATATTCGTATTATTATACTCATTCTCATACTTTCATCAAGCGATAAGGCATTATCCCCAAAAACAAGTCAATCATCTATCCAGCCGCGAATCGTAAGTGCCAGAAAGTGCATTTTTAACACAAGCGATAAGATGGTCCCGTTGGTAGCGTTCCTGGCTTCTATGGGGCAAATTGTTTATTCGAGAAATCATACAATGTATCCAAATGTAAAAAAATCTGAACCTGCCACTTTTTTTTCAAGAAACGTCGTACGTCTCGTATTTCGTATTGTCTTCGTACTGATCGGAATAATTAAAAAATTTAAACTTACTTAATTTGCGATTCGTGATTCTCGTGATACGCGTTTTGGGATTTTTGTGAAGCGCGATCCGGGATTTTTAGTGCAACACGATTCGTGATTTTCATGATACGCGATTCGGGATTTTTGTTAACCGCGATCCGGGATTTTTGTGCAACGCGATCCGGGATTTTTGTGCAATGCGATTCGGGATTTTTGTGAACCGCGATCCGGGATTTTTTTTCAACGCGATTCGGGATTTTTGTGACACGCGATTTTTTTACTCTGTGCTTCGTAACATTGGTGTTTTTTCAATTATTTTTTTCTCATTTATTCGACATTTGGGTTGTGTTTTTTCAACTCTTGAGTTTTATCCTCATGGATGAGCCCGCGGTAAAAAAGCCGAAACTAGCTAAAAAGAAACATTTTTAACATCAATGGTACGATCAGCAACCCGAGTGGAAAAAATGGATTCAGGCTGTTGCATCGCATCCCATAAATTGTATTGCCTTGCGTGCGGAACAATGCTGTCATGTGGCCACTATGAGATAGAGAGGCATTCCAAGTCAGAAGTGCATGTGAAAAACATGAGTGTGTTGGGTGTAGGATCGCTCGATTCGGGGAACACTACGCCTTCTGCGTGTGTTCCGGAAGCAAGTTTTATTCAAGAGAGTTTTTCAGCTGCTTCTGGTGCTGAATTTGACTTCAATGAACAAGTACAAGTTGCTGAGATTCGTTTTGCGACTGTTTTGGTTGAGCATAATATTGCGATGACGGTCGCAACGGATATGCTCAGTCTATTTAAACCCATCGGTCAAGAGCCTGATGTGTTGCAGGCTATGACAGTCGGCAAAACAAAAGCAACAAAGCCAGTCGACAGGGTTGTTAGCGTAGTTGAAGTCGACCGAATAACGCGAGTACTACGCGAAAACAAATTTTCAATTCACGTGGACGAAACATCAGACTGTACAAACGATAAATGGATGTCGTTAATAGTCCGTTACGTAGAGCCAAATACGCTGACGGTAAGGACAGAAGTGTTGACGATGCTTCATTTGAACGCGGCGAACTGTTCGGCCGTTGAACTGTTCAAAGCGTTCAAAAATGAGCTTTTCCGGAAACAAATTCCCTTGCGCAACATTCTCGGTCTCGCCTGCGATAACGCATCCGTAATGGTCGGCAAACATTCGTCGTTTCATACATTTTTGTCGGAAAATAACCCCGATCTCATAACGCAGCCGTGTATTTGCCATTCTCTCGCGTTGATTGCTAGCGCCGCATTCTCCGCTATTCCAAAAGAAATTGATCGTTTTATCAGTGGTATCGCGACCTTTTTGAACAGCAGTCCGAAACGAACAGCAGTTTTTCACGATTTCCAAGATAGCTTCCAGGATCGTCCGACTAAAATCACCAGATGCGCAGAAACGAGATGGCTCGCACGCCATTCCGCCGTCGTCAAAATTATCGAAAATTGGCCGACGCTGATAGCATTTTTGGCTGATCAGTCATTGGAGAAGGCCAAACAAGCAGAAGAACTTCTCGAGGTTGCAAAAAATCCGGTAACTAAAGCTTAGCACTCGAATCTTTCAACAAAATCAACGCGTACATTCAAAGCGAAGAAACTTTAATGCATCGTCTGCAACCTTCTTGAAAGACGATGCTTGTAGAGATCCTCCAGAGGTTTCTCAAACCCGCTCTGTTACAGCCGGCAATATTTGATGTACACGCTCGCAATATCAACTTGGGAAATTGCGCGAATCAGCGCGCAGTGATTGATATGGATATTGGAGATGATTGCAAAGAATATTTGGCGGATGTACAGAGCAGAGGGGCTCCACAAGCCGAAGTCGACACGTTTCGCCAAAACTGCCTTCGGTTTTACGTCACGGCTTCGAGCCAAATTCGCGATAGACTCCCTTTCGACAACGAATTTTTGAAGAATTTAACGGATCGCGAGTTGACCGTTGCGCGCGTATTGTTCGTTTGTCGTCAACTTCGCGTTTCCGACGAAATAAAAATTCGCAACGAAGAGAACTCTTTGTACGAAGAGAACAGTCATCAGAAGGAAGAATGGTGTAAATTGTCATTCGACGAGATGTGGATGGCAATTTGCACTGTTACCAATTCTGACGGGATTCTCAGGTATGAAACTTTGCGTTTGTTGCTGGGTATGGTGAGGGCATTGCCTCAATTGTTGTGCAATCGATGACAAACTTGGACTAGGTATCTTTAAGGTTTTTTTTCGTCGTGGATTATACCTCCTGGGGACGCCACGTTAAAACAAATGCGTACCATTGTACTTTACCTCATGGGTGACGTGGAAAGAAGTACGAAACGTGGCATTTTTTGTATGTTTTTACATTGACAGGTAATTTTCATTGTAATGGGGTGAATTGTTTATTTGTGAACACTCACCATTGGTAGAACAAAAAAATTTAGTCATATAACATCATGAGCAGTTTTCCTATTTTCAGAATAATGTTCTTTCAATGAGCGTGTTTCATGAATAAACAATTCGCCCCATACAAAAAGAAATGAACAATTAAAAAAAAACGGAAAAGTACTGAGCGCGAGGAACGATCCCGCGCCTGTGCGGACCGAAGCCAGGAACGCTACCAACGCGACCATCTTATCGCTTGTGTTGAAAATGCACTTTCTGGCACTTACAATTCGCGGCTGGATAGATGATTGACTTGTTTTTGGGGATAATGCTTTATTGGTTGATGAAAGTATGAGAATGAGTATAATAATACGAATATAAATATATTTCCGCTTACTTTTATGAATTACAATTTATTTGGAATAGGGACGGGCGTGAGTAAAGCGTAAACAATTTTTTAGAAGATAAATAAGTTGTAATATAGATTTATTATTACATTTAAATTAACGTACAAACTAATAAAATAAGCGGTCGGAGTGCGCGATAAATTTTTCGACACTAAAAGATAACTAATTGAAATAATAATGATAACTAATCAAAATAACTAATCAAATAAGAATAAATAGTAATAATAATTTTAAAAAAAGCACTGAGCGCGGGGAACGATCCCGCGACCCTGCGGATCGAAGCCAGGAACGCTACCAACGGGACCATCTCATCGCTTGTAGAATATGTGCACTTTCTGGTACTGACGATTCGCGGCCGGATGGATGATTGACTTGTTTTTGGGGATAATGCTTTAGGGCATAATAATACGAATATAAATATGTTTCCGCTTACTTTTATGAATTATAATTTATTTGGCATAAGGGCGGGTGTAAGTAAAGCGTAAACAATTTTTTGGAAGATAAATAAGTTGTACTTTAGATTTATTATTATATTTGAATTAACGTATAAACTAAAAAAATAAGCGATCGGAGTGTGCGATACATTTTTTTTGTATTCATTAATAACGCAGAGAATCAAGAGCTAAATAAGCATTGAAATCATCTAAAAGCCTCGCTTGATGAAAGTATGAGAATTAATATAATAATACGAATATAAATATGTTTCCGCTTACTTTTATGAATTATAATTTATTTGGCATAAGGGCGGGTGTAAGTAAAGCGTAAACAATTTTTTGGAAGATAAATAAGTTGTACTTTAGATTTATTATTATATTTGAATTAACGTATAAACTAAAAAAATAAGCGATCGGAGTGTGCGATACATTTTTTTTGTATTCATTAATAACGCAGAGAATCAAGAGCTAAATAAGCATTGAAATCATCTAAAAGCCTCGCGCGTGCCGTCGCGTGACGTCGCGCGCGAGTCGTTCTCAGATTGCTTTTTTCCCTCGAAGCCTTCGTTTTGGCTTGGACGCACATGAACGTGCTCAGCGTCCATGTATTGTTGTAGCTGCCGAAGGCACGGTCGGGAAACTTCGACGGCGCTCGACTCTTTCCGAAGATGTCCGAGCGTCGCTTGCTCACGGACACGCGCTACTATGATTGTGTGATGGGCGCGCAAGAGACTAGAGAGGGGGTATCTTTTGCGCGCGATCTGGCTGCACTGGCGTAGATGAGCCTAGGACGGGATTGAGATGGGAAAAGGGTTACATGGAAAATGACTCATTGTTTGTACAGGTGTGTAATATGGTGCTCGTTGTGGTCTAGAGTAGGGAAGACGATGGTTCAAAAACCCAGGCTTAGGACGTGTGAAGAGTGGTGGCCATTGCCTGTATTACGTGAAATATGGCTACGATTTTAATAGTTTAACACGACGCCTTTAAAACTGGAGTATTGTAGAGCGGACAAAAGAGACGAGCGACCGATTCAATACGAGAGCATGTACATTTTCGGGCGCTTACTGCATGACACAAGCCAACGACGTGCAGCAGAGCCGCTATGGTTAGGAAGTATTTACAACCTACTTCCTCGTCAGCCCCATGGCCATCGGGGGAGCGCCTCTAATAACATCGTCGATAATTTACAATTCTTAGAGGGAACATTCTGTTGTCACAAAAGATATTGTAAACTGTAGACAAGTATTCGAAGATATATGCAATAGCACACCCAAAGTTGTATATATTGAACAAATTTTGAGACAATACGGTAATATCCAATACCGCGACACGATTGTCCGAGATGATAATTTCGTTTATGCTACAAGACTCTGCAGTCGTTGTTGACAATCCGAAGCAGGGTCACTCCGTTGAAGCAGCTCGGTGAAAGTTTAGCGCCCCGCTACATTGCGGTGCTAGGCCACGAGAGTTTTCCCCAAACATAATATAGCCCTAATTTACATTTCTGCTCAAGAAGATCTTCACGAAAAGTGATGTTTACAATGTACAAAACGCTGTAGTCGCCTAAGACGCATTTTATGGCTACTTCCATCAGGGCGTATGCTAATCAGCTTCGTTGAGGCGCTTGCATTCAAAAACGCATATCCCCATTCCCCTACTACATAAATTTCAAACGCTTCGAATTTTTTTTAGACTGCGCGTCCATGTATGTAAATAATATTATACGCCGTGTGTATTAACACCGATCCCATTCCCTACGTCTCTCTTATAAGCATGTAACAAGCGCAGCAGAAGTGAAGGGGGTGCTGAATAAAAAAGGCGACATCGTGGAAATTCGAATATTTTTATATCGAACGCTACCTGCATGGCCGAATCGTGCTCCAGCTTCTTCTTAGTCTGACACAGGAAACGGTACTTATAACTCGCGCTCGTGCTGTTATCTAAGCTGTATTTCGCGGGTGCGTTATTAAGGTGTGACCTGAGACAGTGCATTCGTGTTTATACAAATTTGTTGTTTCGAAATGGCTGACGGATTAATGGCTGAAACCCGACGATGGCGTTGTCAAGGGCTTCTGATTTGTATACAAGATATAGTGCGATGAGTGCGTCATACGAATCAAGTCATATCATCGTTTTACGACGATGGACGAGTGGATTACATAACTCGCCTCGATCAGGATGATCTCTTGGATGAGCTGTCTATGATATTATACAGCCTGCCTAGACGGGTTATCGGGCGTCTGTTCGTCGAGGGTGCCTTGAACAGCTCGAATCTCGCTATAGCGCTTAGCACGCGATGTCGCTTTGAGACGGGGCTCAACTAGGTGCCGGTGCAACCCGCAAATAGCTGCGCTTTTGGATGCCGCCTACACCAACGACCGTAAGTATCATGAGCGCGATCGCGTAGGTGTCGAATGCCATGATTAGACTGTGTCGGTGAAAAATGGTTACCCTCACAGCATACATACACTACCGATGGTTTGGCGATGTAGATGTATCGGAGGGCGAGGAGGAGAGCAGAAGCCCTGTGGTTTCTGAAGAAGAACACGAAGAACAAGAACAACAACGACAACAACGAGAATCACCGGTGGATTATGGCGCTTGGTGGGAGCAACCGGGTTTGGGCGCTGTACCCTTCGACTGTGAATGCGCAACACGTCCTGTGAACCCCTCTGGTAAGCCTCTCTCTCTCTCTCTCTCTCTCTCTCTCTCTCTCTCTGTCTCTGTCCCACTCCCGTACGCTGGCGTGTACGGTATCCAATGATTTACGGTTTGAATGACCGCTCCAGCTTTTCGAGTAGATGAGGATGCTGAGAGTTGCTAAACATAGATCGCCTACTCGAGAGACCTGTGGCGTTTAATAGAAAAGTATCTCACCCTAGGGTTCACCGTATAATCGCAACCTGAAGGTTTAGATGTGCCTTCGACGAGCCGGCAAGCGGGAACGACCACGGTTCAGCCAACTGAAGGCTCTTCACTCCAAATGGGCGCAGATACCTTGGACTGCTTGCCGTCGACTTCCACGACATCATCAAAGCGCGCGTTTTATGATGAGACACTCTCCGCTACAGCCTTCGGTGTCAGCACCACACACGGAGGCCTGGGATGCCAGGTAGGCGCTGGTAGCAAGCGGTTGAAAACGAATGAAAACGTCAGGGCCTCTAAGAGCGATTTCGGAGAAACTGCGTATAGCGAGGGTGAAAACGACGCTCACACTGCTGATACGGGTCTAGTTCAAGGCAGCGATACAATAAGCCCTCCTGGCACGCGATTTATTATCGAACGTGAGCAGGAGCATTTTTACGAACGTTTCCGTGCCTCAGGAAGACAGATCGGTGTGAAACTTTTACCACCGCCATTAAACGTAGACCCGGTAGTTTGGATCCACGACGCATTACGCGATATGCACGGATATTTCGTTTCCGGTTGCGGCGGTACGGATATGATAAGCGTTTCGCTTACGTCTCAGGCTATGGAGCATGGCTCAGCAGGGCAATCTATACGTCCTGTAGATCGGTTCAAGTTCACCGATTTGTGGGAACTGATAGGTAGCGTGAACCAGAATAAACGTATATTAGCCACTGATGATATGCTATATTTTAACATAACATACATAA
This sequence comes from Ophion ellenae, assembly GCA_963210295.1. Taxonomy (NCBI): domain Eukaryota; kingdom Metazoa; phylum Arthropoda; class Insecta; order Hymenoptera; family Ichneumonidae; genus Ophion; species Ophion ellenae. The sequence continues at coordinate 14,872,266 of OY723385.1, read as the reverse complement.
AAATCCCCCTTGGTCGCGGTAATGATCATGGCCTCAGCGCCGTCGTCACACGAAAAAGATCTATTGTCGATATTTCAAATACCGATGCCCTGTGTCTCTCCAGGATCTTAATCGTCGCAGAAGCATATAGTGTTTACAGAGTAAAGGCAGGACGTCCCAAAAAGTACGGGATAATATACGGCATAAACAATCTGCGGTGCAGCGTGCACGGGCCATTGAACTGATTACGGAGGCCGGTGTTACCATACGAGATGAAGGGTATACCCGGGCTCCAATTGTTTCAAGACTACAAGCCGCGTGGGATTGTTATTATCGTTTTTCATTTTGCTTGATACGGAAAGGGTGACCCACCAATTTTCGATGGAGAATCCTGGTTCGATGCAGACCCAGTCACCGTTTTGCATCTAGCGTATTTAGAGAGGGAGAAACATTTCGTGGTCATCGTGAACCTTTTGAGGGCATCATCTTTTGACATCTCACAAGTGAACCTTTTGACATCTCACAAGTGCAACAGTTCCTGCCTGCGTTGTTTTTCTAGCCTGCCTTGTCCTATTGATTACAATAGGGCTGGTGTAGAGATCGAATCAGCTTCGGGTTGTGTTGCCTGTGGTAGGCATTTCCGAGGTCGTGTATGCTACCTAAACCATCTCGCTCTTAAAAAACGTAAAGGCGAGGAAACCTATAAAAAAACGATTTGCGAAACGGTACGAGTGTGTAACGTATGCGGACTTGACTACCGGTACTCATCAATGCGGACTTGACTACCGGTACTCATCAATGCGGAAAACAGTATTGTCGGATGTGTAAATGGGTTCAACGATCAGTGCTTTATGCAGCCATTGCCACCACGCCCACCCCCGGTCACAGATGGTAAGCACCCCAGTGTGCTTTTCATATTTTACTACTTTGAAATACGACAAGATGCATATTTCGAGAGCATCGCGCCTGACGCACGCGAGCACATCGTGACTCTCTGTGTAGCACAGCAGGTGTGCGAATTCTGTCTGAAGGAACATGATTATCTAGTTGCGCGTACTCCGCACTGCCAATGGTGCGGTCTGCACCCACATATTTTTCACGAATCACCAGTGTCGTCCCTTGTTGATTTGGCGATCCGCGATAAAACAGAATTCAAACACATCATATGCGTAGCGCACAACGCAAAGAGTTTCGATGCGCAGTTCATATTGCGTGATGTTATAGAGCGGAGTGTCGGGAGAGCAAAGCTTCCCAATGTCCTACTCACCGGAACCTCTGTTATGTGCATACGGGCAGGTAAAACTACGTTTACCGATAGTTTAAATTATTTTCAAATGCGTTTGATCGAACTACCGAAAACATTTGGGTTCGAGGAGAAAGTGACCAAAGCGTATTTCCTACATATGTTCAACCGTGTGGATACACAGGATTACATAGGACCCCTGCCTCCTAGCGATGAGTATATGCCAAACGCAATGTCCGCTAAGGAGCGAAAAGTCATTTTCGAATGGTACAGCGAGGAGGTCAAGAACGGCAGAGAATTCAATTTTAAAAAAGAAGTCGTTGAGTATTGTATCAATAATGTAGATATTCTCCGAAGGGCTTGCCGGCGATTTCGGGAGATTTTTCTAGAAGTCGGTGATGTTTGCTCTTTCACCGAATCCATAACAATAGCCTCTGCCTGCTCCAAAGTTTTCCGTCGTAATTTTTTAAAATCCGATCTAGTGGGTCTTATACCCTCGCAGGGTTATACGCGTAATGGTCAACATTCACAGGTAGCCCTAGATTGGCTTTTCTGGCTTGAGCATTCAGAGTTTCACACAGCCATTATTCACGCTGGAAACGGGCGTGAATACCCTTTAACCGAGGGGCACACCGTCGATGGGTATTTAGAGTATGAGGACAGAAATGTGTTTCAATTCCATGGTTGTTATTGGCACGGCTGTCCGAAATGTTTTACCACCAATCGAACAAAACAGCCGAATCACGGGGGTTGGAGGCGCGATACGAGAGGACACTTGCCGTGTCGAAAAAAATATATCTTCCTACGAGGTTTACCTCCTTCGTGAAATATGGGAATGCGACTTCACGGCCATTGACAAAAACATTCGCGCTTTGCGTGAATATTTGAAGACGCACCCACGTCTCTTTCTCGAGGTTTTAAGACCCCGTGATGGATTTTTTTGAGGCCGTACGGGTAACACAGCCACCTTGTATGACGTTGCACAGGGCGAGAAAATATCATACATACATATTTGCTCGTTGTACCCGTATGTTTATAAAACAGGCTGTTTTCCGATAGGTCACCCCGAGATATATACAGGTACCGAGTGCAATAAGTTGTTTGAAAATTCGACACCCGGCGACTTGCTCGGAGCAGGTATCCATGGTGAGAACGATTTCTTTTTGTTGACCAAGACGTCGAATTAATTAAAGAAATCTACACCTGCCGCGGCCTGGATCAGAACACGCAGGGCTCTGTTTGATACGGTAATTTATTAATTGTTGGGTGCCAATTACTTCCGACAAAGACTGTCGAAGTAATAAATTATTCTATTTTAATCTATGCTCGGCTTATTCGAGACTATTCCCAAGGGAGCCCACTGGAAGACCCAAGGAAGACACGAGGAAAATAATGCAAGACTGCAGAATCATGCTCGAGGGAAAATATAATTTTACTCACATTTATACGCCTTATTCCCGCGTATGGGTTACAATTTGTCGAATTATTCTCCGACCACGGTTCGGCAAGATGTCGATCCGTGATAATTTATCGCCGACCTAGCGTACCCCGGGATCACTTCCCTTACGCTTCAACGGTCGAATTGTATTGGTACCTCCTCGTCGAGGGCTGGTTCGCTTTACCAGACGTTTAGCGGAACTCTGTACTTTTCGACTTTACAAATTTAGTCGAAATTTGATACCGAGGTGCCCTTACAAAGACGCTTGGACAAGACCTCGATAATAGACCTGCTACGCGCCAATACGCGTGGCGTGAAGTCTATAATATATTTTGACTTGCTACTGGCAAAGACGCTAGGTGCGAAGTGAGCTCGTTCATCGATCGAATGATCGACAGCGCTCTTTCCCTCCCATTCCCATATCGTAGGGGTTTCGAGAGTAGGCCCGTGGCGCGTGTGCGTTAGCCCTTGACAATGTCGGACGGCGACACGAATCGCTCGGTGTTCGGGTTACTCCCGCATTACGTACGGCTTTCGACAATTTCGTCGATTTCTTATGTTTAGGACATGGACGGAGGACGGACAATTAACCTAGCTTCGCACCTACAGCGCTCGACGAGTCTCAAGAGCGTTGACGTCGAGGGATTTTATAGACGACAGAGATTTTCTGTCACATGCTCCCCCTTCAAACCTCGACGTCAGAAGCGAAATTTTATTCGTTATCAAAGGTGGACAGTAGGTCGGCATCCTGGCGCTTTCCGTCGAGCATCCAGATCCATGTCTCTGTGACTAGATAGACATGAATAATTCGACAGTCTTGCATCTGATAAGGATCGACAAATAACATGTTGGTTAAGGACAGATGTGTGATGAGTTATTTATTTTGTGTTATGGTCATGGTTAGTATAATAAGGTAACACATGGTTTGCTTAGATGTACTGACAAAATAATTGGGAGCGAATAAACGCGATCTCTTAAGTCGCACGATAATGTCTGAGTAGTCAAATAAGTTGTAATAGTTGTCGAAGGCACGGCGATATGCAGCCGTGATTGCTTAACGCGAGTTGTCGCGGCGGTTAACTCCACGACGTTTGTACTTTGTCGGAACGATGATCCGTATCTCCTCACCATCACAAAGTTCCGGCCTTTCCTTCATAATTTCGTCAAGGGATTTTCCGACGAATGGCGTAGACAATGCTTTAATTGCACGGTGCTTTTCCTCCTCAGACAGCTCGGTTGCGGTTTTTGCGACTGGATTGGCTAATTTGGTCGCCGAGGCCAAAGCGTTTTCCCGTATTAGGAAAGCACGGACCCGGTTGGGGTAGGCAGTCAGGTCGTCGAATGTGGCCTTGACCTTCCTTTTCAGGACCTCCTTTCCTTCACCGAGGAGATATTGGTGATCTTCTGGGACCCAGGAGGTCGGCATTGTTGCGTAATTTAGTCGAAGCCAATCAACCATACCTGCCCAATGTATTATGCAGGCAGGGCACTCGGGCAGAAAAGGCTCAGGCCTTCGGAAGAGCCGGGGCACCTCCCGAGAGCCTGTTCATGCTCGATCCCGTGTGGGTAGAAGCAATCCTCCGTGTCGAACCCATCTGCCCCACAGATCTTACAAAACCCTGGTCGATAAGGTTTAATAAGGGGGCTCTCCCTAAAGTGATGTTCTCTCGACCGACAGTTCATGCAACCCGCCTCGTGAATCTTCTCGACAACGCTGACGAAAGTTTGGGTGCTGCGATCAACCTTAGTCGATTCCATGCGTTTCACCAGTATTTCGGCTTGCTTAATGATGAGCTTCTTTAATAGAGCCTGGTCGACAATCCGGCAGTCCACGAAATAGACAGGTTGCGCCTTGTCCTTAGGGTTGACAAGGTCAGGGACTCCTAATTCCTTGAGGACGTCGTCGAACGAGGGCATCACCTCAAGTGGTAAGGGGTTTACCGTAGTCGAAGGTGCGTTTAACGCGGTCGGGGTGTCCATCGAGCTCCGCATACGTCCCGACGGCAGGGCTTGTACGGAGTGTTGCCGCGCTGGGATACGGTTCCGCTTCAAATTTTCCGCATGGATTCCCGCGGCAGAGACCTTTTTATTGGTTTGGTTAATTTGAGCTTTGGAGGCGGAAGGTTCTGGATCGCGGCCAATAGCAGCGATCCCTCGTGACTTAGCGGGGTGACTGGTAGCTCGTCGACAGTTTCTTCCGACAGATCGTCCGCATAGTCCGGGGACGGCGAAGATTGAGCAGTCGGAATAATTATGGCATGTTCGAGTGACTGGGCACCTCCCGTTGCGTTTTCCTCATCGTCGTCCATCGTTGCGGTGGGCACTGGCGTCCGATTCTGACACCGTAACTTCATTGCCACGCATAGAGCGTCGAACTGCTTCTCGAGGTTCATTTGCTGGTCGAGTACGGCGTTTAGACGGGTCAACTCGTCAGCGGTACCCACTTGTTGAACCCCAGTAGTATTCTGCGACGGGTCCGCCGGTGTTGTCGGTGTGTCCTCGGCTGCTATTTGTGACATTACGCTCGGCTGTAGGGGTACATTAAGAGTTACGCCAACTTCGACGAGGAATCTTTAAGTCGGTTACATAATATTTCCCGACAGCTTTATTGTTCTCATCTGTTAGCTCGACGATCATTGGCCCAATCATTCGTTTTATTATAGCCGGTCCCAAATATCGGTGGCCTAGCTTAGCAGAATAGCCCCCCGCTTTGTTACTTAGTTTTTTATTTGGACTTCCATACCGGGTTTTAGATTAATGCTTTTGACTTTACCTTCGTTAGCCTCGGCAAGACGCTTGTCAGAGTGTGCTTTAATCTGGCACTCCACCTTGTGGCGTAGCTCATCAAACTTAGAAATTCTTTTTACCCATTCGTCTACTAGCTCGTCTGTTATTTCGGGGTCTGCGATAACCGGGCGTTCCCTCGGACTTAGGAAGGTTTCCCGTGCGTGGTTTAAGTAAAATGGGCTAACTCTCCTGCCCGAACGAGGTACGGTATTGTATGCAAGTTGTAATTTTGCCAAATTTTTGTCCCACGTACTATGATCGGATTTTATGAAAGCGGCTACCATGGGCTTAATAGTTCTGTTTACCCGTTCTACTGGGTTTGCTTGCCGGTGAGCCAACGGGGTTGTGATATGTCGTATCCTATTAGCTAGCAAAAATGCTTTGAGGTCTTTATTCATGTATTCGGTGCCGTTATCTGAGATAATTGACTCCGGAATTATTCCTCATTTGTCGAATACGTTACCCAGGACTTTGACAACGATTTTCCCGGATTGGTTACGAACGGGAAACAGTTCGACAAATTTGGTGTAAAGGTCTTGTACAACTATGATGTATGAATCGCCCCTTTTTGAACGAGTAAGCGGTCCCACTGTGTCAATTGACAACTGGGGCCATGGTTTAATCAAAGGTCCCTAATGGTCATAAAGGTCATAAATGGTCCCTTTGGCGGGTGTTGATTAAATTTCACTTTTATACAGGTTTCACAGTCCTCGACGTATTTCTGTGCGTCTTTTGACATTCCTGGCCAGTAATAATTTTGTCGAATGCGGTCGTACGTACTATTCCTACCCAGATGTCCTGCCTGAGGGGTTTCGTGGTTTTCCCGCAGGATTGTAAGGACTTCGTCCGATTTGACTACCTTTTTCCAGGGATTCTCGTCATCAATCAACATTTTCGCAATAATCAGGCCGGTAATAGTACAATATGTTATTCTCTATTTTCCATTCAGAAAATCTATCGGGATGGTTCGTTACTTGATCGTATTTCGTCTGGTACCAGTCTTGGTCGCAAATAGTTGCTAGTCGAAGGCGTCCTCGTATCGTTTCTTCGATAACTTTCTCCCACCCGAGTGGATGAACGTCAATATCGTGCATGCGAGAGAGCGCGTCTGGTGCTTTGTTTGTCGTACCACGTCTATACTCGACTGTCATTGTGTGTTGTAAAAGGTAAATCGCCCATTTAGCCAGACGACCGGCCGGGTTTTTTAAACCGTATAACCATTGGAGTGCTTGATGATCGGTAACTACTTTAAAGGGAGTTACAAGCCGGATTGTTGTCCGGTTGTAATATTATTATTTTATTATTTTGTGCGCGAGCTGGGGACTCCGGCACATGGATCCTTGTCTGTTTTAAAGCGGCGTAACGCACCTCACCTTTTATTGCTGACGCTGCTGGAGACGTTCGGCGTTCGAATGTAGGTGAATAACCTGCAACGTAGTCGCTAGTTCACCCAATTTAACAGTTCACTTTATTCGTCACTTAAAAAGGTCTTACACGGAACGTAAATATAATGTTTCTTGTATATCGAAATAAAATATAATAGAATATAGTTGTGTCGGGGTTATTGGAGAATAATAGGTGATTCGGCTTCGAAATAACTCGACACGCAATGCCGCTAAGGTAATTGTCGCGAACGAATATAACGAAGGTGAATGAAGGGCCGCTAAGGTATTTCCTTCATTCGATGAGTTCTTACGTGATCAAAATTTCAATGGTAGAAAAGGGCGACACCGGTCGTACCCGCGAAAACCTAAGTACGCGAGCAGATTTGCCACTAAGGAGTGAAGGTCCCTCGACCGATTGTTCGGAAAGTCGCAATAAGACTAAGGAGTCACCAAGTGGATGACGCCTTGAGGATTTCGGCAAATAGCTGCGTTTAGGTTGTGGTGGGGGTGAATTGCGAAAGAATGGATCAGCGATTTTAATGAGGTTTCGCAAAGAGTTCGATTGTTGCATTCCCTTTTTGCTTGCACTAATATTTCGAAACCGGCAAGTTCGTTTCTTGAAGAAAGAAAAGGAATTTGATGATTTATGATTGCAACATATTGCGACCGTTCGGTGGTATGGAGGCCGCGGAGGCAATGACACGAGTTGAGCAATACGGAAGTATACGGATACGAAAAATGGTCCGTAACAAGGGCATATCTTCCAGGTAACACCGTAATTTTTCGACAGCCCACACTACGGCTAGGCATTCTTTTTCAGTAGTGGTGTAGTGTATCTCCGCTCCCCTTAAAGGTCGACTCAGGACTTCTATGAGATTTTCTCTTTCGGAATGTGGGTCCTGCTGAACTGGTATCGCGCCTAATCAGAAATCACTCGCGTCTGTATACAAGATAAAGGGTTTTCCCGGTAAGGGTACGTTAATCTTGGCGCGTTAACTAATGCGGTTTTAATATCGTCAAATGCCTTCTGTTCGATTTCGGTACACCTCCACGGGACTTTAGGACTGGTTAGTTTATTGACAGGTTCCTGCACCCGAGCGATATTTCTCAAATGTCGTAACTGCGTTCTATCTCTGGGTACTGGGAAATCGATTATAGGCCGAATCTTCTCTGGGTTCGGCCTCATGCCGAACTCGTCAACGATATATCCGAGGAATTTAATCTCTTTGCAAGCGAAGATACTCTTCTTGAACTGTTTCTTGAACTGTACTCTTCTTGCGTTGAACTGTCGTAACTGCGTTCTATCTCTGGGTACCGGGAAATCGATTATAGGCCGAATCTTCTCTGGGTTCGGCCTCATGCCGAACTCGTCAACGATATATCCGAGGAATTTAATCTCTTTGCAAGCTAAGATACTCTTCTCGCGATTTACTTCGAGTTTTGCTTCCCGAAGGACCTCAAACAGTAGTGACAAGAGTACCAGATGTTCGTCAAAGTCTTGTGTGACGACTATCCAGTCATCTAAGTACGCAAATACTTGTTCCGCCCATCTATTTGGAAGATTTCTGTCGACAATCAGCTCCTTGATTCTCTTTTTTAACTTGTCCATTAGACATTGAAACATGGACGGGGCACCGGTCAAACCGTACGGCATTCTAACCCATTCTAGCAAACCTTTTCCCCCCCGACAAAAGCCGTGTATCTTTGACTATCTTTATCCATGGGGATTTGGTGAAAGGCTTCGCTCATATCTAAGGTCGAAATAAACTTTGCCTGATGTAATTGTGAAAGAATAGACTTCATATGATGGAGTGGGTACGCTGGTGGATAATCTATACAAAATCTTAGTCCACCGTTCGCTTTCGGGGCGACAACCGGGGAACAAGCCCAGTCACTGTTGCTCCATGTAATGTAACCCTTTTGCAGCAAACGGTCGACTTCTGCATTAATAAATTGACGCACGGCTTCGCTTCGCCGATACAGATTCTGTCTGTGTGGTGTCGGGTCTTTTAATTCAATCGTGTGTTTTGTCAGGTCCGTTACCCCGGTCGAGTCTCGGTTTAGAGATGCAAGAAATGTTTTCAATCTCTCGCTCTGATCGATCGTTAAAGTTTTTACTTCAGAGCGAGTGACGTAACGCCATGACATGGGATAGGAAAATTTTCTCCCGTCCAACGTCCACGACCCCGTGACTGGATTTGTCCTAACCTTAAAGGACATCCAAAAGTCCATACCCAGGATGTGGTCACCCGACAATTGCGGAAGAACGCTGAACCATGGCGGACCGTACACGTCCCCTATATCAATCATAAAGCATGTTCCACCGCTGGTTTTGACGATTGATTTATCTCCGAGGCGTATCCCATTTATTGATGTCGAATCCGCTGATAACTCTTTAAACTGGAAACGCTTTACCCGTTCATAAGTTATCCCATTCAGATACGATCTTTCACTACCGCTATCCAATATCCCACGAATTATTTCGCCAAAGATAGAAATTTCTACCGGGATTCTAAGAACATTCTCCGGTTCCGTGCATCCGTTATCGGCGCAAAAAATTCGCCTCTGCGATAGACAGTGCTCTTGATGAGGTAGGAACCCGACGTGATTATTCGCCTTTTGTCGTTGTACGTGGGGTTTTGTTGAACAGCACGAAGGTCAGTCGGTTGTTCGTCGCTGTCCTCGTCTTGTGCTGTTTCATAGTCGAAGTCGCTGTCAGTATCGTCCTGTAAATATGTTAAATCCGACCTAACACGTTTGGTGCGCGGTTCCCTTCTTACGTCCTGCGACGCACGGTAGATATAACTCCGCTCGTTGACGTAATGCAAAAGTTGCTCATAGTTTTCGATTGGCAAGTTCAGAATTCCAAAGGTCAAACGCAGGTGAAATTTTACCAGAATTTGCTTCAATTGTTCCCGGAAGTGCGGGGGATACTCCATTCGTTCAAAAATGATCCGAGCTCGACAAGCAAATTCGGCTAAGGTTTCCCCTTTTTCGAGTTGTAAGTCGCGTACTTCGAGGAAAAGGACACCATCCTCTTTTTCACCCCCCATTGAAATCGGAAAGCACGAGTAAAATTCTTCCATGTGCACCACTGCTGTTTATTCAGTAGACACCATACTCTATAAGGGCCTTCAAAAATATTCGATAAACGCGGGACAAAAGCGTTCTTATCGATTCCGCTCACGCGTAACTGATCCTTTAAAATGAGTAAAAATTGCTCGGGATCTTTCTCAGTTTAAGGGAAAGTTATTCTCCAATTACTGACAATCCGCCCTATTTTCATAGCCGCCTCGAGTTCTCGATTGGCAGCATACGCGATTGAGTCGAATCTGGGTTCCCGATAGGGCATTATCGAAGAATTATCCCATCTCGGTCGCGGGTTACGGAAACTAGTATGGTATCGCTGTTCGTTTTCCGTATCGCTCGCTTCACTACTTTGCCACGATAAGGCTCCCCTCCTCGGAATTGGGGATGGTTCTACAGGTCTCGGTCGACCGTTAGTAGGCAAGCTCCCGTGACGTAGCGTTCGGTTTCGATATTGCGACATTCTTTCATATTCCATGTGAGGCATATAGTCCTCCTCGGTTATCAATTCGCCCTGCGGTGTTACGCGAGTTACCGTCAATCTAATGAGGTAATTTGACAGCGCATTAATTCCCCGTTGGGATTGTTCCGTGAGCAGAGTAATCGTCGAAGGAATTCTGTTATTTTCCCGATGAAAATGTACCCGACGAGGGTCCCTTTCGTCAACATGGCTTTCCCTTAACGCGTGTGTGTTTTGGGATTGCCTGTCTTCCGATATTCCACGGAATCCCTGGTCGATCCCCCGACCACGATTGTCGTGATCTACATTTCGTCTTCGAGAGAAGGAATTACTATGAGTTGAATTTTCCGTTCGTTTTTTCTCAGAAATATTGGGCCAAGGGGTGGGAAACAAATCATTTGACAATCTAGTGTCGACTCTATTTGGATAATCGTTGTCCCGGGAGTACGGTGTGAATGCTCCGGACGAATTTAACGGTCTTTCCCGGATCGTATTCCGCGAGCTACTTTCAGGTAATCGCGACGGGCCGATATTACTCGTCGTATTGTCGATATTTTCGTCACTATCCGATGAATCGGCTAAGGGTTCAGTACGCGTAATCGTACCACTCGTCCCCTCTCCCCATTCGGACGTGAGATTCGATTGCGGAATTTTATTCCCTTCCATTACCGATCTAATGTCCTGGGATAACGTTAACATTGTACCCTTAAGATTTTGTACTTCCGTTACTTTATTTTCCAGGAAATCCAGTCGTTTCAATACCGTTCCTATCATCGATTCGTACGGTGATACGCGCGAAGGATCGGTGGAAACAGGGGTATCTGGTCGCGAACCCCGTCTCCTTCCCGGAACCTTTTTCCCGGAAATTTTTCCCGGAAAATTTTTTAATTGTGCGAATGATGTCGACGGAATATAATACAATTTCATGTAAACATAATAATACACACGGCAATCATACAATATAACTTAAGCGGGTATTACAGCGATATAGATATAACATATTATCACGCCTCAATCTAGTATTAGTCAGGCGGAAGGCAGAAAATAGAAAGCGAGAGTAAGTCGAAATATTATTTCGAAAGCAGAAGAAAGATCGGGTGACAAACTCGAGCACTCGCCGGTCGAGTGTTACTATTTACTTCGGCAATGTTTACGTTCGCTAGCTGGCTACGCTCGGTTGCCACTCGGCGAGCTAGCTTTTCCTCTCAGAGTCTTTGTCTCTTTCGACTACAAAATCTCCTTCCACTGGCCTTGACAAAATTTTCTTTCTTGTAATGAACGAATATTATATTATTTCATCACAATTTAATAATTTAGCACGAAACTGTATAATTTAAATTTTAAGACAGAACTATATAACTAACACAATTTCAATAATTTATTATACAACACTCAACGTTAATCGTGAAATTTCTCTTTTTTTCTTTTACGACACAATCTTCAATTTCAACAAATATTCACAATCTTTACAATTTTCAATTAATTTTCCAGCTTGCCCCACGTTGGGCGCCAAATGAGAACGATTTCTTTTTGTTGACCAAGACGTCGAATTAATTAAAGAAATCTACAACTGCCGCGGCCTGGGTCAGAACTGGCAGGGCTCTGTTTAATACAGTAATTTATTAATTGTTGGGCGCCAATTACTTCCGACAAAGACTGTCGAAGTAATAAATTATTCTATTTTAATCTATGCTCGGCTTATTCGAGACTATTCCCACGAGAGTCCACTGGAAGACCCAATGAAGACACGAGGAAAATACTACAAGACTGCAGGATCATGCTCGAGGGAAAATATAATTTTACTCACATTTATACGCCTTATTCCCGCTTACTATATCCTGTTACAATTTGTCGAAGTATTCTCCGACCACGGTTCGGCAAGATGTCAATACGTGATAATTTATCGCCGACTTAGCGTGCCCCGGGATCACTTCCCTTACGCTTCAACGGTCGAATTGTATCGGTACCTCCTCGTCGAGGGCTGGTTCGCTTTACCAGACGTTTAGCGGAACGCTGTACTTTTCGACTTTACAAAATTTAGTCGAAATTTGATACCGAGGTGCCCTTACAAAGACGCTTGGACAAGACCTCGATAATAGACCTGCTACGCGCTCATACGCGTGGCGCGAAGTCTTTTAATATATTTTGACTTGCTACTGGTAAAGACGGTAGGTGCGAAGTGAGCTCGCTCATCGATCGAATGATCGACAGCGCTCTTCCCCTCCTATTCCATATCGTAGGGATTTCGGGAGTAGGACCGTGGCGCGTGCGCGTCAGCCCTTGACAATGTCGGACGGCGACACGAATCGCTCGGTGTTCGGGTCATTCCCGAATTCCGTACGACTTTCGACAATTGCATCGATTTCTTATGTTTAGGACATGGACGGAGGACGGACAATTAACCTAGCTTCGCACCTACAGCGCTCGACGAGACTCAAGAGCGTTGACGTCGAGGGATTTTATAGACGACAGAGATTTTCTGTCACAATGGTATGATCAAATGTACCGTCCTTCCGCCGGAAAATCTTTTTCATCCGGTTTTGCCTGTACGTATGTGGGGGAAACTTCTTTTCCCACTCTGACGCATATGTGCGGAGGAGATGTCTCAGCAGCGATGCAACCATGAACGTTCCGAGGATCGGGCGTTCACCGGCACATGGGTTGCGGAGGAGGTTAAAAAAGCAATAGATATGGGCTATGTTATTTTGAAAATCCACGTCATCTGGTCGTATAAAACAACTAAATACAATAAGAATACTCCGAGGGTGGGCTTTTCGCGGGTTACGTGAATACATTTTTTTAAATCAAACAGGAGGCCAGCGGATGGCCTGCCCATTGCACAGATGAACTTTCCCGTAGTATGTATATGGCTGAATATGAGAAAGTCGAGGGATAAAACTGGAGAGCGGGAATATAGTCAAGAATCAGGGAATATAGTCATCCCTGGTCTCCGCGGGACAGCAAGGCTAGCGCTAAATACGCTTTGGGGAAAAATGGGTCAGCGTGATAATTTACCACAAACAACGACAATTAAATCCCGCGAGGAGTTACTCAAACTCGTAACAGATGACGAAAAAGAGGTCACCAGTGTATTACCGGTAAATGATTGGTTGCTATATGCCACATGGTCACACGTGGATGGTGCTTCTCCCACGAGTCCGCAAACAAGTGTCGTAGTTGCAGCATACACAACGGCTCAAACACGTCTCGAATTGTACAAATATCTGGAACAACTCGATCGCCGTGTCTTGTACTACGACACAGACTCCGTCATTTTTTCGACCCGTGACGGAGAGTGGGTTCCCCCTGTCGGTAATTTCGTCGGGGATATGACTGACGAGCTGGAGTGTTACGGAAAAACAGCGTTCATCAATTCATTTGTATCTGGGGGCCCTACATTTTACGGGTATACGGTGGTCACTGAAGAAAACCCTGACGTAACCGTAGCGCAGTGTGGCCAGGGTTGCGAAATTTGTAATGAAAATGTAATGCATTATTCATTACTTTTTTAATGGGTAATGAAAAAATATTTCATTACCCATTACATTACATTTAGTAATGTAAAAAAATTCCATTGCACATTAAAATGTAATGGGTAACGGAATTTTTTACATTACAAAATGCAGTGTATTGAGTAATGGAATTTGATTGATTTGATTGAGGAATGAAGAGAGGAGAGAAGAGGAGAAAGAGAGAGAGATTTTTTTTTTGATTGATTGTTTATTTATGCCTTGGTCGTAACCTTTAGGCAATGAGTCACATAGCGGGTGAGTATATAAAGTGATATAAGTAATAATAACGGAAGTATATAAAGTAATATAAATAATACATAATGTCCCATATAAAGAAAGTAATATAAACTAAACATAATTTCGGAGATAGAATAGTGCAATAACAAAACCAAAACTTAAAAACATATTAAAAATAGGAACAAAAATAAAAAAGAATTAGACATTAAACATTAAAAATAAGAAACGCATAATGGGGGCTTTCAAGAGGAAAAGCGAGAAGGGAAAATGGAGTCACTAGAAAAGCAATCGTACTAAGGCAATATGAGAGGCTTGTCACAGTTTTACATGACATAGAACGATACCATACGTCGGTGGTAAATAAGTAGCTATCCACGTCCCGTTCGAAAAGATACGAAAACAGCCTGGGTTTAAAAATTTGAAGGCTCTGTGATGACTTGACTGAAAGAGGGAGAGAGTGCCACAAGTACTTTGCTGCAAGGCTGAACGAATTTCTGAAAGTTGTCGTACGGTGTAAAGGTATGTAGAATGTTTCAGGTGCCATACGTCGAGCCGGGTACAATGAGGAATGAGATAACTCCAACATCTCAATCAGATAGTCTGGAGCGATTTTGTTGAGTATGTTGTACGTCATGACACCCATAAAGTAAAGTCTTCGCGCCCTGACTGACAGCCAACCCAGTTGTCTACTGAACTTACATAAATAATCATATCGCCCGCAAACATATTACATAAACAATACTCAAGTTGGTCTTTGATGTCATTTATGTCAATTATACACAATAGAGGCCCCAGGACTGAATCTTGAGGGACACCTTGTTTGATTATTTTTTCTTGCGACAATATTCGTTTATAACTTGTTTTCTGTTTCCTATTATTTAAAAATGATTACATCCATTTCAGTACTGTCCGTCCAATTCCATACCCGCTCAGTTTTCTTACTAGTATGTTTCGATTTATCGTCTCAAACGCTCGCTTAAAATCTATGTACACTACTCCTATCATTTCACTCCTGTTCATACACTCCATTCTATTAGCGTTTTTTGTATTGCCGTTCCACAGGATATGCCTGTCCTAAATCCCGATTGTTCTTCTATTATTGTATTGTTAATTTCGAGAAAGGATATTAATGTTCTTTGACCACTTTTTCGACGATTTTTTCATATATTGGCAGTATATTGATCGGTCTATCATCTTCTGCTTTTTTACTACCTTCCACTTTTTTTATCGGTATTATAGTGGAGGTTTTCCAGTTTTCTGGAAAACACCCTCGTCTAGCGATTTATTAATTAAGGTCACCAGTGGTTTGTTTGCTATTTTTCATGTCAGCTTCATTATTTCCGTTGTTATTCCCTCGTCCGTTCCTTTTTTGTTTTCAAGGTTTGCAACAATTTCAAGTTCTTTATATTCTGCTTTTTTGAATACTCCAAATTATATTTCACTATTATTTGTTATATTCTCTATGACATCTTCTACTTCTTCCATTTCATTAACAATATCCTCTATGCTTTTTATGAAAAAATCATTGAATTTTTCTGCAATTTCTGCTGAGTCATTACACCTAATTCCCTGGAAAACTATGTCTTTCACATTATACATTTGTTTTTTTGTTCCTATTATTTCTTTCATGGTTCTCCACATTCTTTTCGAATCCTATC
Organism: Ophion ellenae; assembly: GCA_963210295.1. Lineage (NCBI taxonomy): Eukaryota > Metazoa > Arthropoda > Insecta > Hymenoptera > Ichneumonidae > Ophion > Ophion ellenae. The sequence goes on along the minus strand of OY723385.1, from coordinate 14,856,480 downwards.
TATGTTTGTCCATATTGTCTTCATAATACTGTTTTTTGCTTCTTTTTATTTCTTGTACCACACTGTTTCTCTTAATTCTATACAGATCCCAGTCTTCAGTGCTGTTTGTTAGGATTGCTCTTTTATACGCCCCATCTCTATTTTTACTTATATTTCTAACTGTTTCAGTAATCCATGGCTTTTCTTTCCATTTTGCTTTGACTACTTTCTTTGCTAGTGGAGCTATTTCGTTTATTGTATTTTTAATTGCTTGAGTATATTTATCCGCGTGGTCATTTGTACTGTCATTATCATTTAACCTAATCTATTGTAGTTCTTTCTTTGGTGCTGAAGCATATAGTTCTTCAGTTACTTGTTTGTAGTTTCGTCACGTAATTTCTATTTCAATGTCGTCGTTATCATTGTCATTAAATAAATAAGTTGCCACTATTTGGTGGTGTGTTATTTTTGGGGTCAACATTCCTTCAGTGTCTATGTAAAAGTTAGAGAATACAAGGTCAATTATTGTTTGCGAGTTTTTAGTGATTCTCGTCGATTTTTTAACATATTGTTTCAGTCCTACACATGTCAGTCTCCGCAGCAGTCTTTTTGTATAACCATTTTTTTTTATACGTCAATATTGAAGTCTCCCAGTATTATTATATGTCCTTTATCTATTATACTCTCACTCTCTTCAGTGAGTAGTTCGATAAATCTCCCAGTGAGAGAGAGAGAGCGAGAGAGAGAGAGCGAGAGAGAGAGAGAGAGAGAGAGATGCAGTACATGCAGTATAAAAAAAAAACAATCTTTCCCATCTCTTGTAAGGTATTCGCGCAAGGGTCTGCGAAATTCTAGTACGAATTGCAAATGGCGTTGCAACGTTTCCGTGTGCATAGAGTAGAAACGTATCTGGGCACTCGACCGGAGAATTGCTGAGCGCTTAGACATCATTGGAGGGTGAGATTCAGAGGGCCCGAGGGTGGAGTCAGAGAGGGGCGGGTGGGGGGGGGGGGTAGAAAAGCAGTTTGGTGGTTTTAGAACTTCAAAGGGTGCCGCACGTTGTAACATCTGTGCATGTTGGGGAAAGTAAACTGAAGTGGCAAGAAGAAAGAGAGACGAAGGGAGAGTATACGCTACAATTAGTTACCAAGATTTGGTCCAGACGCTCCTCGATTGTTATGTACGTTATATAGGAATGGCGGAACAATTCGTGCAGTAAACTTTGAGGTTTTCGGCGAAAGAGAGGGTAAACGGCTTGATGGTTAAATTCGATACTCTGAATCGGCGTGTGACATTATACACACATAAACCCACACATTCATTTCGATTGTTCCTATATATATATATGCATTTTCCCACACACACACACACACACACACACGCACGCACGCACGCACGTACGCACACACACACACACACACACACACACACACACACACACACACACACACACACACACACACACACACACACACAGACACACACACACACACACACACACACATATATTCTATATACTTTTCTGAGCTCCAACGCATACCCTTGCGGGCTTTCCGTATTACCCCTCCCAGTTAAACCCATTAATATGACTCCCTCCTTCGTTAATCAAACTTCGTTAATCAAACCTAACTTCTAGTGCGTTCACAGCCATCCTGCGATGGAATGACACACCATCGCCGTCGGTATGGCAGAACACGATTCTAGGCACCCACAAATTTTCAAAACGGCTCCCGACAATTCCGAGAAATATGACCAGAAGACGTCGAATTGATAGACGAACGGCTATCTGCTCGTCAAATTTCTTGAACTTGTGTCACATCCAGTGCAGCCAGATCGCGCGTAAAAGTTACGCCTTCTCCAGTCTCTTACGCGCCCATCACACAATGATAGCAGCGCGTGTCCGTGAGCGAGCGACGCTCGGACATCTTCGGCGAGAGCCGAGCGGGGTCGAAGTTTCCCGACCGCGCCTTCGGCAGCTACACCAACACATGGACGCTGAGCACGTTCATGTACGGCCAAGCCGAAACGAAGGCTTCGAGGGAAAAGGCAATCTGAGCACGACTCGCGCGTGCCGTCGGGTGACGTCTTGAGATTGATATATTGAGATATTGAGATGAGGCTTTGAGATTTCAATGCTTATTTAGCGCTTGATTCTCTGCGTTATTAATGTATGCAAATAAATGTATCGCGCACTCTGATCGCTTATTTTTTTAGTTTAAACGTTAATTTAAATATAATAATAAATCTAAATTACAACTTATTTATCTTCTAAAAAATTGTTTACGCTTTACTCACACCCGTCCTTATGCCAAATAAATTAAAATTCATAAAAGTAAGCGGAAATATATTTATATTCGTATTATTATATTAATTCTCATACTTTTATCAAGCGATAAAGCATTATCCCCAAAAACAAGCCAATCATCCATCCGGCCGCGAATCGTGAGTACCAGAAAGTGCACATATTCTACAAGCGATGAGATGGTCCCGTTGGTAGCGTTCCTGGCTTCGGTCCGCAGGGGCCCCTAGTGCAAATTTTTCTCCAAATTTTTCATAATTTCTCATATTTTAGTCATATTTGAGATTTGCAGAGGAAAAATGATTTAAAGCAGATTCAAGTACTGGTCTATTTCCAAAAAAACACATTTTTTTTACTGAAAATTCATGATTTCTCATTTTTTTCCACGGAAATTTCTCTTTTTCCTATGACCTGAGGCTGCGGAGATATTCGGAGAAAAGTTAAAAATGAAAAGAAATGAGATTTTTGAAAAAAAAACTTATTATTATTCATATTATTATTATTATCCGGAAATTTCCCTTTTTCCTATTACCTGAGTGAACCTGAGGCTGCGGAGATATTCGGAGAAAATTTAAAGATTAAAAAAATGAGATTTTCTTTTTAAAAAATTGTTATTATTTTTTTCCGGAACTTTTTCTTTTTCCTATTGAGTGAACGGCTGCGGAGATATTCGGAGAAAAGTTATAGATGAAAAAAAATGAGATTTTCGTAAAAAAAACTTATTACATTTTTTTATCCCTTGTTAGGCCCGGAATGTTAATGAGCGGGCTGGGATTCATTTTCCTGATCGACTTAAAAATGTTCAGTCTTCTAATCTATCTCGAAAGATTTTTGTCGGGTTAGCTATTAAAGCGCTAGGCGCACCTATCCAGTGGGTCAAAATAAAGGGATTGGGAGGATAAAATGAAGGTAAAGATACGTCCTGATGGATATGAGTAGTAGAATACATATATGTATTGCTATAATAAATCTGAGGAATTGACAATGACGATTACAATTTTGATACAATTTGGTTATTATCGCAGTTTTCTTCCGTAAATTAATTCGATTGATGACTCGATACAATTTAATCCGATTACATAAAATGCGGGCAGATCGGACTTACGGTTGGTGAACTTGTGATTTGATACCGTGCTGACGCTAGACGTTCGGGTCTCCTCGAAGACAGTGCAATCGTATGGCACTCACGTACGCAAATTACACGTTGAATTTTTGGTAGTTTGGAGTTTGGTTGAGCGAATAATTGTTTCTACGCACTACTAATGAGTTCTTATCGGCCTGCGAAGCGTAATGAGACGCTGCACCTCAGTGCCTCACTTTACCCTCGGGCAGTGATGCTTGATCGCGAAGAATCGAAGACGCGTACTCGGAACTAACTTGCAAGGGCACGGAAAAAGACTCAGAGGACAGAGTGCCTTGGCCTCTGTCGAGCTCCGCTCAGTCCTAAGATTCGCGAGAGACTGACTAATTTGGCTGTAACTCGATGGTGGGTTGCTTCTTGATTTTTAAGTAAGTCAGCGATTTTAATTATCGCTGAGCAACAATTTTCGAAATGGGTATAGGACTGAACGACCGAGGCTTCTTCCATGTCCTCGTTGAGAGTCATTCGCATCGCAAGTTGCAAGACTCAGCATTGTGAAGAAATCGAAGTTGAAATTGCCAGAATGAATGTTGGTTTTGCAATGGAGGTTTCGTATGCTGGAAAGAATGTGTCATTTCGCAACGTAGGGTTCAAAAGGGTTCGCGTTGGAGTGAAAAAGGAAATAGTTTGGTATAAAATATATATATAATTAAGACAAAAGAACTTAGAAAATGAGATACGGATATAACGCCCCCATAATTCTGAGGGATAATGAATTTCCGAAATTTTTGCAAACATTATTTTCCTTAAGGGGTAACACCACTGTAACGGCCTGCCACGAAGTGTTTTAGACAAATAATACTTGGGGTAATTATTAACCATATATTGAAGTATATTGCAAAAAAAATGTATGGGAAAATATTACAAAATGGCGAAACTGCAGCAAATTCTTCCGAGGCATGTTGAACTTAAGGTGCTCTGCGGCACGCAGTATAACTTGTGCCAATTTTAATCTGGACAAAATAATTTTTTTAAATTAAATCTAGATGAGTGTAGCTAGTGAACCACGTAGGGGATTTTAGAAATATTGATTTTTGAGTAATTGCCGAGTATTTGACTAAAAATGTTCAATTTTTTTTAAGACAGTTATTTGTTAATAAATATTGTTTCAATTAACTTATCAAAACTCCCCTAGGTGGTTCAGTAGCTACACTCATGTAGACTTAATGAAACAAAATTATTTTTTTTTAGATTAAAATTCGCACAGTTATACTGCGTGCCGCAGAGGTTCGACATGCTTCGGAAGAATTGCTACAGTGTCGCCATTTTGTAATATTTTCGGATAAAAATGTATAGCAATATACTTAAATATATGCTCAATAAATACCGCAAGTATTATTTGTTTATCACATTTTCTTCCGCCAAAAAAAATACGCTTCCTGTAAGGCCGTTGAAGTGGTGTTACCCCTTAAAGTCTTCATTTAATTTCCGAGATTTTACCGTGATCATAATTAAAATGATGAAATATTCCGAAAACATTTGGAGACATTCGGGGAAACTCGGATGTTTGCGTAAAATAATTGTCCGCAAAACTCCGAATCCTTCATATTTGTTCCAATTCATAGAAAAAATCGGAAAAATTTTCCCGAAAAGATCAGAGTTTTTCAGAAAAAAATTGCACTAGGGGCGGGGGATCGTTCCCCGCGCTCGGTGTTTTTTTTTAAAATCATTATTACTATTAATTCTTATTTGATTAGTTATCATTATTTTAATTGGTTATCTTTTAGTGTCGAGAAATTTATCGCGCACTCTGACCGCTTATTTTATTAGTTTGTACGCTAATTTAAATATAATAATAAATCTAAATTACAACTTATTTATCTTCTAAAAAATTGTTTGCGCTTTACTCACACCCGTCCCTATGCCAAATAAATTGTAATTCATAAAAGTAAGCGGAAATATACTTATATCCGTATTATTATATTCATTCTCATATACTTTCATCAAGCGATAAAGCACTATCATAATGCTTTATCGCTTGAAGCATTATGATAATGCTGAAAGTATATGAGCGGAAATATATTAGGGATCGATTAGGGATGTGGATTGGAGGAAATGGTGGGAAATGTAAAAAGGGGAAATCCCTGTACATGGAACCTACAATTAGCAAAGCGTTCGCCGTAGCAGATACAATAAAAAAAATAATAATAATGATAACTAATAAAAATAACTAATCAAATAAGAATTAATAGTAATAATAATAAATAGAAAAAGCACTGAGCGCGGTGAACGATCCCGCGCCTCTGCGGACCGAAGCCAGGAACGCTACCAATGGGACCATTCCATCGCTTGTAGAATATGTGCACTTTCTGGTACTCACGATTCGCCGCCGGATACATTATGATAATGCTTTATCGCTTGATGAAATTATATTTCGCCGTCTCGTCCTCTAGATCATACGTGTAGTAACGTTGTTACTGCTAGAATATCCACAGTCCATTCAAAGGAAAGGAAGTCAAGTGGTGCTCTCTTCTCCGTTACCTCAGTAGGCCCTGCACGCCCGTCCTTTGCTTCTATCCGCCATTACGTTTTTCTGTGCGACAGAATTCACACGTCCATAAACGGCCATATAAAAACGTTTTCTTTTGAGAATTGTCATCATGCCATCACCCAAGAGAAGATCTGAGAGCAATAAAAGAAGGAAACGGAATCACAGTAAGAGTTCATACGACCTTCTAGAGAAAATTGAGACTATGATAAAACGAAAGCGATAGTCCCGGCGACCACGATCCTCGACAAGAGATCGCTCGCATACGTCTCAACAAGAGCGTTACAGACGAGAATCATCCCATGAGTATGACGAACGGCCTCCAACACGGGGAAAGTACCGTGATCATCCACAAACTGATCAACCCCCACCAGGAAAGGATTGGAATCAGCGTGATATGTCGTGCGAAAGCCAACATTCGTCAGGTTCACCAGAAAGTCGCTCGAAATCTTGTGACAGGAATTCCCGTCCCCGACGACGTTTCAGTCGGTCGTCGACAGAAGATTCGACACCGAGCGAGTGCAACAAATATCTGCGATGCCGGTCGGGGTTTTGTAACCCTTCAGATGTCACGGAGACAACAGCACGACAAAAGACGATCTCAAACGACGATACAGAGGGTAAATCCGAGTCGCCAACAAAAATCGATCCCACGACTCTCCAATTACTGGGCGACGATCCGACTCGAGACGACACGATGGGCCCGGATATCCTTCCGGAAATCGCCGAGAGATGGAACAAAATATTCCAAGTAGGCTTAGATAAAAATGTGAGAAAGGAGCTTGTCAAGAAATATCCAGCGAGCGAAAATTGTACCCTCATGAAAGCACCGATAATTAATCCAGAGATAAAATTGGCTTTGAGCTCGTCAGCCAATAAGTCTGATTACTTCCAGCCCCTGTTTCAAAACCAACTCGGTGCAGCAATCAGTGCCATTGGTTCCGCACTGACGGACCTCGACAAACTCGAAAACAAGTTGACCGATAAAGAAACAGTTTCCCCTCTAATCTCTACGATAGGCAACGCGGGAAGAGTTATGGTCGATCTCCATCACGGAATATGAATGGCTAGAAGATACGCTATTATGGCGGGATTGAACCCGATGGTCAAGACTGTTGTCGAGGAGTGCCCTGTAGACTCTTTACTATTTGGGAAAGATTTCGCTGAAAAAATGAAATCTGCTCGTTCAATAGAGTATGCGAAAAAGACATTCGCAAAGCCCTTCGTGAAAAATCCAGAAGCAAAACAACCTACGTCGTCTGGTCAACGATGGGAAAGAAACAACTCATCGTCAAGAAACTGGAAAGGCCCTCCCCGGAAAACTTCCAAGAACAACTATCACCAGGGAGGGCAACGACCGAGACACTCAGAAAGAACCCGCCAGAGGAAACGCTAGAGGTAGTACAGCTAGCTGAGAGACTTAAAAAAATTTCCGATGCGTGGCTATCAATAACATCAGATCGGGACGTAATTCAGACAGTTATAGGCTACAAAATTCCATTTGCATCCCGGGTATTCCAAAACCAGATCCCAGCCGAGCCAGTTCTTCCTCTTCAGGAAAAAAGATCGCTCAACAATTTTATCGGCGACTTAATCCAGAAAGGAGCAGTTTCGGCTTGCGAGCCCGTTACAGACCAATTTCTATCACCGTACTTCACAGTGGATAAACCTAATGGCGATAAACGATTCATTCTGAATCTTCGAAAATTAAACGAGTTTATAATCGCACCTCACTTTAAAATGGAAAACATGAAAGTAGTATCTAAATTGCTTTTCCAGCGTTGTTTCATGACAACAATAGATCTAAAAGACGCGTACTTCTTGATCCCCATAGCGGAAGAACATAAAAAATACTTGCGATTCATATTTGATGGAACAATATTCGAGTTCAATTGCATGCCATTCGGGTTGTGCACCGCTCCATACGCCTTCACGAAACTGTTAAAACCAGTCGTACGTACTTTAAGATCCAAAGAAGTGATATTGTCAATATACTTAGACGATCTACTCATAATGGATTCGTCAAGTCAAGCATGCTCACATGCCACGATGCAAGCTAAAGAATTGCTCGAGACATCAGGATTCATACTCAACCTTAAAAAAGGCCAATTGACACCATCTAGACAATGTCAATTTTTAGGCTTTATTCTGGATAGCGCGGAATTCTGCATAAAACTAACAGATAAGAAGAAACAAAATATTCTTGACGTATCCAGGAAATTTCAACAAAAGAAAAAATGTAAAATACGAGAATTTGCCGGTTTTGTTGGAAAGCTAGTTGCCGCATGCTCCGCTGTTAAGTATGGGCAGGTTTACGTGAAGGGCCTATAGCGTGAAAAGTTTCTAGCGTTGACTAATAACAACGATAATTTCGAAAAAAGCATGAGCATATCTGCAAACGCGAAGTCAGACATTGAGTGGTGGATAAATAAAATCCCAAACGCTTCGTGTCCCATACGCAAATCAGGCTATAGCATGGAAAGCTTTACGGACGCATCCAAAACAGGCTGGGGCGCCTTTTGTAACGGGGAAAAAGCCCATGGTTGGTGGACGTCTGAACAACAGGACGAACACATAAACTTTCTTGAGTTACAAGCAGTGTATAATGGCTTTAAGTGTTTTGCGAAAGATAAGCGATCATGCGAAATTCTCTTGAGAATCGACAATACGACTGCAGCTGCATACATTAATAGATTCGGGAGCGTTCAATTTCCAAGACTGGCTAATCTTAGTAAAGAAATCTGGCAATGGTGCGAATCTCGTGATACCTGGCTGTTCGGATCATACATCAAGTCGAAAGACAATACAGAGGCCGACCGGGAGTCGCGAATTCTTCCTAAAGAAACCGAGTGGGAATTAGCAAATTGGGCCTTCAATAGAATCGAAAAAACGTTTGGTACTATCGATATCGATTTATTCGCGTCTAGCCGAAATGCGAAGGTTACACGATTTGTGTCATGGCATGTTGATCCAGAATCAATAGCCGTCGACGCATTTACCTTGTCCTGGTCGAAACAATATTTTTATGCATTTCCGCCCTTTTCGGTCATATTGCGTGCCTTACGAAAAATTATAAATGATGAAGCGGAAGATGTAGTAGTAGTTCCGAATTGGCCAACCCAAAGTTGGTTTCGGATATTCAAAAAATTGCTAGTATCCAAACCAATCGTATTTAGACCTCACGAAGAACTGTTATCGGGACCGTACAGCGAACCTCATCCATTCTCCAAGACGCTTACACTGGTTGCAGCGCGATTATCAGCGAAGCATTTCAGATCAAGGGAGTCCCGGAATCAGCACAATCAATAATTCTCGCGTCACTGTCTGAAAGCACTAAGAAACAATACGATGTAACGTATAAACTGTGGTGGGAATTTTGTCGGGAAACCCAAACCTCACCGTATCAAGCCTCGATATCGCAAGTCCTCGAATTCTTGACAACGCAATTCGAAAAGGCCAGGTCATACAGCACAATGAATTGTCACCGCTCGGCGCTATCAGTTATATTGACTGAAGAAATCGGTACTGACGAACGAATAAAAAGATTCTTCAAGGGTGTTGCCAACAAAAAGCCCCAAAAGCCAAAATACACAGCCACATGGGATGCTCAATATGTTCTCAATTATGTGCAAAAATTCGGCGCTCATGAGCAAATGCCAATTGCAAAGCTAGCTCTCAAACTAGTACCGCTTCTTGCATTGATAACCGCACAGCGGGTTCAAACGCTTTCATTGATTCGGGTTGAAAATATCTCAATCATGAATAGGGTATTACAAATTCACATAACGGATCGCCTAAAAACATCAGGTCTTAATCGCAATCAACCACTCTTAAGACGGAATGACACCTCATCGCGGTCGGTATGGTAGACCAATTGTAGATACCCAAAAATCTCTGGAACGGCTCTTCAGATCCCGTCGAAACCTTGCCAAACGACATCAAATAGATAAACGAACAGCTGTCTGCCCCTCAAATTTTCTGAATGCAGGAAAAAAATATGTAGATTCGCTTATGATAAGTCAATCTACTTTTTTTTTTCTTAAATTCAGAAGAAGAAGAGCCGTTCCAGAGATTTTTGGGTATCTACAATTGTTCTACCATACCGACCGCGATGAGGTGTCATACCGTCTTAATAGTACCCATTCTTGAAGAGCTCCCACAATTATGCGTAGCCTCTACGGTTTTAACTTATATCGAGAGAACAAAAAGTATACGTAACGCAGAACATAAATTTCTCTTTCTTACATTCAAAAAACCCTTTCATACCGCTACCTCGCAGACCATTAGTCGATGGATCAAACAAACTATAAATAACAGCGGCATCGATACTACAATTTTTACGGCCCATAGTAATAGACATGCCGCAACATCCAAAGCGTTGAGAAAAAGTGTCAATATTGAACTCATTCGTCGAGCTGCTCGGTGGACTCAAAACTCCAGTGTTTTCGCTAATTATTATAACCAACCTGTGATACAATCACAAGATTTTGCATCCGCAATTTTCGATCAAGCTGAAAAATAAAAATCAAATCAAATCAAATAAAAAACAATAAAAATAAAAGAATTAAGTTATGTGTACGAATACACAATGTTGAATTGTTAGAGCTTGTAACCTAATTAATAAATTACATAAAATAATTCATTTATGAGCCGTAAAGCTCGCAACATTCTTTAAACATCTACACGTATGATCTAGAGGACGAGACGGCGAAATATAATTCTACGATTGAACGAACTTACCTTAAGTGAAATTCGATCTGGATTATATGAGCCGTCTCGTCCGAATAGATCAGTCCCACCCAAATAACCCATACCCTTGTTGCGAGCTGGATTCTTTAAAAGTAATGGCGGATAGAAGCAAAGGACGGGCGTGCAGGGCCTACTGAGGTAACGGAGAAGAGACCACCACTTGACTTCCTTTCCTTTGAATGGACTGTGGATATTCTAGCAGTAACAACGTTACTACACGTATGATCTATTCGGACGAGACGGCTCATATAATCCAGATCGAACTTCACTTAAGGTAAGTTCGTTCAATCGTAGAAGTATGTGAGAATGAAAACAATAATACGAATATAAATATATTTCCGCTTACTTTTATGAATTACAATTTATTTGGCACAGGGACAGGTGTGAGTAAAGCACAAACAATTTTTTAGAAGATAAATAAGTTGTAATTTAGATTTATTATTATATTTAAATTAACGTACAAACTAATAAAATAAGCGGTCAGAGTGCACGATACATTTTTCGACACTAAATGATAACTAATTAAAATAACAATGATAACTAATAAAAATAAGAATTAATAGTAATAATAATTTAAAAAAAAGCACTGAGCGCGGGGAACGAGCCCGCGCCCATAATGCAATTTTTTTTCTGAAAAACTCCGATTTTTTCCGGCAAATTTTTCCGATTTTTTCTATGAATTGGAACAAATATAAAGGATTCGGAGTTTTGCGGACAATTATTTTTACGCAAACATCCGAGTTTCTCCGAATTTCTCCAATTTTTTTCGAATTTTCCCGAATATTTCATCATTTTGATTATAATCACGGGAAAATCTCGGAAATTCAATGAAGACTTTAAGGGGTAACACCACTGTAACGGCCTTACGGGAAGCGTATTTTTTTATATTTTTTTTTTTGGCGGAAGAAAATGTGATAAACAAATAATACTTGCGGTATTTATTGAACATATATTTAAGTATATTGCTATAATATTTTATCCGAAAATATTACAAAATGGCAACACTGCAGCAATTCTTCCGAAGCATGTCGAACCTCTGCGGCACGCAGTATAACTGTGCCAATTTCAATCTAAAAATAAGAATTTCGTTTTATTCAGTCTACATGAGTGTAGCTACGGAACCCCGTAGGGGATTTTCGATAAGTTAATTTAAACAATATTTATTAACAAATAACTGTCTTTAAAAAAAATTGAACATTTTTAGTCACATACTCGGCAATTACTCAAAAATCAATACTTCTAAAATCCCCTACGTGGTTCACTAGCTAAACTCACCTAGATTTAATTTAAAAAAAATTATTTTGTCCAGATTAAAATTGGCACAAGTTATACTGCGTGCCGCAGAGCACCTTAAGTTCAACATGCCTCGGAAGAATTTGCTGCAGTGTCACCATTTTGTAATATTTTCCCATACATTTTTTTAGCAACATACTTCAATATATGCTTAATAATCACCCCAAGTATTATTTCTCTAAAACGCTTCGTGGCAGGCCGTTACAGTAGTGTTACCCCTTAAGGAAAATATTGTTTGCAAAAATTTCGGAAATACATTATTTCTCAGAATTATGAGGGATCAAAAAATATAAAAAGTTTTTTTACGAAAATCTCATTTTTTTCATCTATAATTTTTCTCCGAATATCTCCGCAGCCGTTCACTCAATAGGAAAAAGAAAAAGTTCCGGAAAAAAATAATAACAAATTTTTTTTAAGAAAATCTCATTTTTTTCATCTTTAAATTTTCTCCGAATATCTCCGCAGCCGTTCACTCTGATAATAGGAAAAAGGGGAAATTTCCGGAAAAAAAATAATAATAATAAGTTTTTTAACGAAAATTTCATATCTTTTCATCTTTAACTTTTCTCCGAATATCTCCGCAGCCTCAGGTCATAGGAAAAAGAGAAATTTCCGGGAAAAAAAAAGAAATCATGAATTTTCGGTAAAAAAAATGAGTTTTTGGGAAATAGACCAGTACTTGAATCTGTTTCAAATCATTTTTTCTCCGAAAATCTCAAATATGACTAAAATATTAGAAATTATGAAAAATTTGGAGAAAAATTTGCACTAGGGGCCCCTGCGGACCGAAGCCAGGAACGCTACCAACGGGTCCATCTCATCGCTTGTAGAATATGCACTTTCTGATACTGACGATTCCCGGCCGGATGGTTGATCAGCCTGTTTTTGAGGATAATGCTTTATCGCTTGATAAAAGTATGAGAATTAATATAATAATACGAGTATTAATATATTTCTACTTACTTTTATGAATTATTATTTATTTGGCATAAGGACGGGTGTGAGTAAAGCGTAAATAATTTTTTAGAAGATAAATAAGTTGTAATTTAGATTTACAGTAGAACCTCGATTATCCGAACCAATTGGGACCGAGACTAGTTCGGATAATCGAAACGTGGCTTTTTTGGAAGGAGATTATTAACATCACCTTTTTAGATAAAAACAGTACATACATATATATTAAAATTTGACATACATATTAACGTTGAAATATATATATATATATATATATATATGTGTGTGTGTGTGTGTGTGTGTGTGTGTGTGTGTGTGTGTGTGTGTGTGTGTGTGCGTGCGTGCGTGCGTGCGTGCGTGCGTGCGTGCGTGCGTGCGTGCGTGCGTGCGTGCGTGCGTGCGTGCGTGCGTGCGTGCGTGCGTGCGTGCGTGCGTGCGTGCGTGCGTGCGTGCGTGCGTGCGTGCGTGCGTGCGTGCGTGCGTGCGTGCGTTTACGCGTTACAGCCGTTTTGACGAACGCGTTACAGCCGTTTTGACGAACGGCTGTAACGCGTTTATTAGCGGCTAAGTCTCGCAGCCGTTTGAGAAGGAGAAGTTGCGTTGGGTTGCTCATTGTAGCTCACGGCGCGCGGCGGTGGCAGCGAGCAACAATGTATCTTTCGCGCCAACGTTCGGATAATTGACCGTGCGGATAAACTAAGTCATCGTCCGGATAAGTGAGGGTTCGGATGATCGAGGTTCAGATAATCGAGGTTCTACTGTATTATTAAATGATTAAACGAACTTACCAAGTGAAGTTCTATCATAATTGTATGTAGCGCCTCTTCCGAGATTATCATCATGTAGTACCCTCACTCCACACCGACTTCGCCACAATTTTCATATCAACCGAGTTGAAAACTTCGGTTCCTATGTTCCGCTCGTACTCTTTCCCGATCGTCATTATTTGAAAGCATTGTTCTTCCGGTCAAGGGTTTTTGTTTTACGAAAAAAGGGGATTATAGGGTGGGTTTGATCATCTCGGAAGAGGCGCTACATACAATTATGATAGAACTTCACTTGGTAAGTTCGTTTAATCATTTAATTGTATTTCGCGCCTCTTCCTCCATGATCATCATGTAGTTGTTTAAAGGCAACTACGGTAGTAGTGATTGATTATAAGCCTGTAGGTTTATTAAAACAACAAACAAACATTTTCGCAGTAACAATATTTTTAGATGAGCATTAATGCATTAAGATAATATTTGAGCTGATTATTATTCAGAATGTAGAACTGACTTTGCGAACGTATTTTTGCTTGCAGTGACGTTCAAGTGATAAAACTTAGCGAATGTAAGAGATCCGGCAGTCCATCCTGCCGTTTTTCTTATTGTATCTATGTCGACCCCATTTCTTTTGGCCGCTGACGTTGACGCATGTCGCGTGCTATGTGCCGTAAACGTTTCTGTATCGATGCCGCTTTTCTCTAATATTATTTTGACCCAGCGACTGAGGGTCTGACTTGAAACCGCGCCGAAACGTTTTTTATAGGATAAAATTAACGATTGTGTTTGATTCCTAATTTCCTTAGTTTCCTTTAAATACGTTTGTAATGCCGATGCTGCGCATAATTTGTCGTTTTCTGTGTAGAATGGAAGCACAAGAAGCGGCTGTTTTCGATTGGGCCCAGACGTTTTGATGGGGTCCGGAATTTTTATCTCTATCGCATCATCAACCTTGCGTATATTGTTAATTTTAATGAGACCGAAAGTTTGCATTCGGTGTCCCGTAACGAGGGCTAACAGCGTGATCAATTTCATGCTCAGATCTTTCAGCGTGAGTTCCTCGTTTTTCGGTAGTTTTGATAAAAATTCCAGAACAATTCCCGGATTCCATGTAGCATCGTATTTTGGCGTTAATGGTCTCAATTTGAACACGCCCCTGAAGAATCTTTTAATTTGATAGTCCTGGCCAATTTCTGGTCCTACGATCAATGAAATTGCGGCCCGCAAAGTGTTTAGCGACCCATATGAGGCGCCTTTTGCAAATTCTCCCGTAAGGCATTCTCTAATATCCGCAATAGAGGCTAATAAGGGTGAAACTGAATTTTGAGTGCAATAGGACCACCATCGTTTAAGTGCTGATTCGTATTGTTTAAGGGACGAGTCGCACAGTGAAGCTAGCATTATTTCCGATGTTTTACTTGAGGCTCCCTTTGCTTTGAACGCTCGCCTGATAAGCTCACGGCCACCAGGGAAATGTTCCGCCAGATCGGATGAGGTTTCCTGTCATGAGAGATTAACAATTTAGCATTCGGCTGGAACAAGATGGGCTTTGAGACCGCGAGTGCTTGGACTACCGGATACCAAGGCTGGCTAGGCCATTGTGGTATTACTAAAATACCGTGAGATCCTTCTCGCTTGATTTTATGTAGCGTTCGTAAAATCATGGAAAAAGGTGGGAAAGCGTAAAAGAAATATGGTCTCCACGAGATAGTAAATGCATCGACGGCAAACGAGTTCGGATCTCGACGCCATGAAACATATTTTTCGCATTTGGTGTTGTTTCTTATTGCGAATAGATCTATTTCCGGTTTTCCGAAAGTATCCACTATATCTCTGAACGCTGTGTCTGTTAATTCGAATTCTGTTTCCGGTTCGAGCATTCGAGATTCCTTATCTGCTTCGGCATTCATTTTTGAGCTTACATAAGACGCAAAAATCCAGATCTTTCTTGCCTCACACCATTTCCATATTTCTCTCGTGACACGATTCAAATGTTCATACTGGATGCTCCCCATTTTGTTTATGTACGCTATGGCGGTCGTATTGTCAATTCGTAAAAGTATCTGACAATTTGACATATTTTCTGTGAAACATCTGAGACCAAACCATGCTGCCAGCAATTCGAGATAATTGATGTGTGCTTGTTGTTCTTTTTCCGTCCAATGGCCATGAGATCGTTCGCCCCCGCAAAATACTCCCCAACCAGCCAACGACGCGTCTGAGAATATTTTTAAAGCGAATAATGAGTCCTTGATGGGGTTACTCGCGTCTCGAATAGAAGCCTTCCACCAACGAAAATCATTTGTTAATTCATCAGGGAGATTCATGTGACCGTCGTAGTTTCCTCCATTCGCTAAAAGCGCCAAGAATTTCTGTCTCTCGAAAGCTTTAGTATAACCCCAGCCGTAATTGATCGCGAAACAGCTCGACGTTAACTTCCCCAAAAACTCTGCAAAATCTCTGATTTTGCATCTGTTTTTCGAACTCATTCGCTCGACCTGCCCTCTGAGGCTTTCTTTTTTCGAATCCGGAAGTTCAACAGTCCATTTCGCTGAATCATATATAAATCCGAGATATTGAATTCTTTTTGTTGGAACGAGTTTGCTCTTCTTTTTGCTGTAGATAAAACCGAGTTCTCTCAGTATTTTCAGAGTTTCCGAAATGTTATATAAACACTCTTTGCGAGAGTCTCCCAGTAGTAAAAAATCGTCTATATACAGCACCGAGAGGAAACCTTGTTGTCTCAAGTGTGTGATAATTGGTTTCAGCAGTTTCGTAAATACAAACGGTGCCGTGCAGAGTCCGAAAGGAAGGCATGTGAACTCAAAGTATTTATTCTCGAATTGGAATCTGACGAATTTTCTAACTGACTCGTTGAGAGGTACTAGATAATAAGCGTCTTTTAGGTCAATGGTTGCCATAAGGGTTTCGGGGCTCATTAATTGAATCACGGTCTTTCGATCTTCTATCTTGAAGTGTTCGCATTTAACGAATTTATTAAGCCCTTTCAAATTTATGATTAATCTCATGGACCCATCTGGTTTCGGCCGAAGAAAAATATTTGAGATGAATTGATTTTGAACTGGCGAGCATTGTACTATGGCTCCTTTTGTGGTTAATTCGTTGATTTGTAGAGATATCTGCGATCTCTCCTCAACCGACCATGTCGTCTCTTTTGGAATTTTTTCCTGATAAGGAATGGTTTCGAACGGTATCTTGTAACCATCGAGCCACGAAAGAATCTTTGCATCCGAGGTAATTCTTAGCCATTTATGTTTAAAGAGATGGAGTCTGCCGGCCGTGATACCTACGTGATTTAGCGTCGATTCTTCGAGTAAGTGCGCTCCCTCTGTTGGTATGGTTTTCGGTAAGGTTGATTTGACTGCAACCTGTGTGAGGCATGTGCCTTCGGGGGTTCCTGGCCGTGCTGTGGTCGCGACGGGTATTTGTGTCCGCCCACCGTCGCTGTCTGAGGTTTCGGCTGGTACGGACCAGGCGGAGCTCTGAAGTTTTTTGAATGCCTGAAGTGTTGATTCCTAGCCGGTGGCTTGAGCTCTTTCAATGATCGTTCCACCGCTTTTGCAGCCTTTAACTGTTCGTCTAAATTTCGTCCGCATAGCCACTTATCTACTGATGCGTTTTGTAACATGTTCTTAACAGGTCCATTTACGCCTGTTAATATAAGGCTTTTCCGAACCGCTGACTCTTCTCTTTGAAGATCAGACAACAGTCTGCCGGAATCACAAAGATTTTCGATGATCAACAGATTTTCAGCATCTCCGTTGCCGTTGAGAGCAGTCGAGAGTGCTTTGCCGATAGCGGCAAGGCAACCAGCAATTCTTTCTTGCTTTGATACTATGCGAGTATCTCTTATTATCGCGGCTTCGGTGGCCGCTGCTTTAAGCTCCGGATTCAGTTTTGGAGCATCGATTTGCGTACAATTTTCCGGAGAAGGATACTTCTTTAGAATTTCCGACCGCTCATTAATCGGGAGTCCCATTTTTAAAATCTCTGCCCATCGTTCGGCGATGTCTTTATGGATTGGTGGACCCAGTATTTTGTCCGGCACGATACGTCTCCCCATAGCCTTCAAAACTTCTTCTGACAGTGCCACGACCTCGCTTTTTTCCCCCGTAGTCTCAGGTTCAGGTCCGATTTTATTTGTTGATGGCAGTATAATATCATCAGTGATTATTGGTACACCAATATTTGTCTCGTCTCGCCGTGGCGGGTCGACGTTCATCATATCCGTTGTCGGATCGAGGCCTCGGTTTCCTCCGGGTTTTTCTGTAGATCGAAACATCAAGGTGCTGACTCACTGAGACTATACATAGTTCAGTAGTGCAGGATGCGTCGTCTGTTAACAGGCTACAGCCAGAATTGATTGCTTGCCGTATAAATACAGTTATGCAATTTTTTCTCTCCACGATCCTAGGCTGAGCTACAGCTCATCTGACAGCTCTATAGAGACTGAAAGATTGCCTGTTGCTAGAGCAAAAAGACCAATTTAACTTACTGTTATTGATATCTTCTGAAATATGTTCGCGTAAATCCGACGTCTGCAGATTATGCTTGTAACTGTCTAGGGATGACGCGCGAGAGCGCGATACCGCCGATCGAGACCGCGATGCCACCGATCGAGAGCGCCATGCTCTTGAGCTGTTATTCCTATGACGCCGTTTCTTTTTCGCCTTTTTTGATTCGAGCTTACGTTCTAAGCGTCTCAACCGCTCTTCGAGCCGTTTTTCACGATTTTCCGTGTCTGAAGTTCTTCCCATTTTTTCCCTTTCGCAGAGCTGCGTTGTGGCTTGTCGACACAAAGGTGAAGAATGACGATCGGGAAAGAGTACGAGCGGAACATAGGAACCGAAGTTTTCAACTCGGTTGATATGAAAATTGTGGCGAAGTCGGTGTGGAGTGAGGGTACTACATGATGATCATGGAGGAAGAGGCGCGAAATACAATTATATTTAAATTAACGTATAAACTAAAAAAATAAGCGATCAGAGTGCGCGATACATTTTTTTGTATACATTAATAAGAAAGAGAATCAAGAGCTAAATAAGCATTGAAATCATCTAAAAGCCTCGCGCGTTTCGTCGGGTGACGTCACGCGCGAGTCGTACTCAGATTGCTTTTTCCCTCGAAGCCTTCGTTTCGGCTTGGCCGCACATGAACGTGCTCAGCGTTCATGTGTTGGTGTAGCTGCCGAAGGCGCGGTCGGGAAACTTCGTTTCCCTCGGGAATCCAGCGGTCGGGATATTTTCGTTTCCCTCTTTGTTGCCTACGCCTAGCGCAATAGCACGCAATGAGGGTAAAAAGGGGTAGTGCGTGGGAAAGAATAGAATTAAGGATTGACGCGATATTTCGGTATTGAGGAATAATTTGACAGAATTGGTGTACGATCGATAATATGTTATTTATTATAAGATTACTAGACGGGTCAGAGCGATCAGGCCTACGATAAATGATACAGAAAAGAAAAAGGTATGGTTAGCTTACATTGGTTGTGTTTGATGCTCGGTCGCTCGGTCGCTCGGTCGCTCGCTTGCGTGGATGTTTGTTGTCGCTCGCGTTACAAGGGCCTTCGCTCTTGGCCTGGTGCGCTCGCTGGTACAATTGCTGGTAAGACGCTCGCAGGATTTTACGCTGGTCGTGTGTATACTCGACGTGTTTACGTCAACGGCACTATGCGTAGATAGAAATATGAATGGCGCGCCAGGTCGATAAATTGAGATTGATATTGACGGACCGACGATAGAAATTATACAAGTGTAAAATAAAACTTTTGTGACTCGAAAAATGAAGATGGTTCGTATGAAGGATAATCGGAGATATTCGTTAGGCTTATGGGTTAAGACTTGATAGAAGAAGTTGATTCGATGTTGGTTGACGGAAGACTGAGATTGAATTTGATGAAGATTGTCGGGAGACTGAGATTTAGACTTGATAGAAGAACTTGAGTCCATGGTAGTTGACGGGCGATTGACTTCAGTAAGGAAGTCTTTCTTGATATCGAAATTGGGGGGGGGGGGGGGGGTACAATAGTGGGAGAAGGAACCTTGGGAAGAGCATGGTCTTGGTCATCTAGTTCTACGGGGATTGTTCCATTGGTCGTGAAGATATCGGTTGATTAGCGTGATTGGTCGCGGTATGGTGTGCGAATAAGTTACAGGTTCGCTAGCACGCGCGTGGCCTTATTTCAGGGCATCGCTTCTCACTAATATGCGTATGAAGAGAAGGAGACCTTTGTCTCGTGTTTCGGCGAAAAAGCGCATGGGATATAGAGTTCGATAACAGAGACCTAAGCATTCGTATGGTTTGTGTTATGTCAATTTATGGCTATGGTGACTTCTCATATCGAGAGGTTTGTATATCAGATTACGCTGCGAGATCGGATGTCTTATTATTTAGTCGGAGTTACAAGTTCGTCGGAGCCGTCTAGTCTATGTTATGTTTAAATCATCTAGGGTCGAGTCTTTTCTCGGTCCCCATGCGGTTGGGACGGCGTAGAGATTTTGGAGTCGGTTGATCGAGTTGATGGTTGATTTTTCGTTCGTCAGCTCTTCTTGGAATATGCGCCTGAGATCGTGTTCTTGTTGACAGCCAATGGGATAGGAAAAGTCGATGACTGTGGCGGTGCGGCTATCGTGTATATTGCTGTAGGTTGAATATGCGTGCGAAACGTACGCACGTTCCTTTTTGCGCTGATACGCGTCTTAATCTTAAATGTATATATGTATAATAATAAGCTTATAACGGCGAATGAGGATATTGGGAATAACCGAGAGAAGGCACATTCGCTAGGATGTAACACTTGGAGGAAAGCGGGTCTTACCATGCTGAACACGTAATTGAAATGATAAATGTTTGGCTAATTCCACGAGTTAGAGAGGAACAAAGCCGCGTGGCCACTTTAAAAACGCACATTTTGGCACCTTAATCGTTTTGTTGCTTCGCATATTCCAGGAAATCCGCGGGTGTCTACAATTCGTAGGTAATTGTTGATTATTTCAAGCAAATCTCGCACGACGTTGGCGAAATATAGTTCTTGCAAATTCCGGCAAGGCGTTCATGACGCATTCTGCAGTTAACATATATCGATGTTAGCTCGAGCTCGATGAGCCGGGAAACTGACATCTTCGATATAACCGTGTGTGAGTGAAATGTTAAAAGTTGTGTGGTCGTGTTCAACAATCACTTTTTCAACTAACAATTTTTTTCCTTTTTTTCAACGAAAAACATGGAAAAATCTGTAAAATGCAGGTTTTTTATGTCCGAAGGGTTTGCGGATTGTTTCACCGTGCGAGCCCCGTGGGTGACGTACCCGTCGAGCAACGTTGAGGTTAGGTATTTACATCGCTTATCAATTTCTTTCTAAGAACGAACTTCCTTATTCTGCGGAATCGTTTAATCGCACGCGATAATGTACGTTATCAAAGCATCATTCAAAGGCGAAATAAAAGCCCGTTCGTGTTCGAAATAGTTTTGAGGGCAAGTGGCGATCTCGTCATCTTACGATCTCACCATCCAGTTTTGGCTTGAAGCATTTTAACCACTCTATAATTACCCACGTTTGGCAGCCAAACATTGTGGGTGCATCGTGGAAAAATGGAAACAAGCTAGGCAGCAGTTGTTCTGTAAATGCTCACAATTGTTAAAAAAACACCTACAGATATTACATAAAGTGCAACCGTTTCATGGCATTGAAAATGGAATCAGACTTTTCCGACAACAAAAAACAGGTACATGTAAATAATATGAGTTGGTTTTTATCATTAAAAAAAATATATTGATTCAATGAGGTATATAGTTGGGTTTTTGTATAATAATTATTATGTAATTTTTTAAATATATTTGTAATATAAGTTGTAGCATAAGTTTGAAATTGATAACAAGATTACAATTGGGTAGGGAGAGGGCATTTTTCTATCAATCACAAGCATTCAGCATGTCGCAGCTCACCTCACTCTGCTACATCACAGTGGTCGTGGAGTGAGAGGTAGCGTTAGTTCCGAGTGACATCCAGCTGAATTAGACCGCTATATCCAGCATACCTCAACAAACATATATAGTTTTGAATGCATTTTCCATGCTAAAATAATGTACATGGGCGTAGCCACGTTGGCGCAGGCTGGGGCTGGTGCCCCCCCCCCCTCCGGGTCATGTGGTCAAGTGAAAAATATAAATATAAAAATAAAATTACATGATTTCAATGTTGTTATTTCAAAATTAGTACCAAATTAATACAAAATGGTGTTGAAACTACGAGTAGGTAATTTTACTTCCAAGCGTTTCAAATAAAACCCCTTTAAACCGGCTTTAAGGGGCCAGTCCACTTTGGAAATGTCAAAATATCGATTTTTTAAATCTGTTTTCGAAAGTACAGACATTCACAAAAAATTTTGTCAAAATTTTATGAACATTCGAGCTTTCTAAGTATATATTTTTTTACCTGAACGTCAGGACCTCATTTCGTCTACCTGAACGTATAGCGCGCTCGGCCGATCATAGTATAAACTTCAAACGCGTTTTTCTCGAATCAACGTTTTCAAAATCTAGCTCCATTGTATCTCTAAAACTAATAAACCGATTCTCTTGAAATTTGAACCATATATTGTAAACATGATTCGCAATAAGATGATCCTCGATGGTTTTAAAATTTTGATTTCTACTCTTTTTTGCGAAAAACTGCGAAAAAAACGCGTTTTTGAATTACTTCTTTCGTTTTTCATCTGTTATTTTTTTATTTTTTGATAAAACTTTATATCCGAGGATCATTTTGTAGCTGGTGTCATACTGAATCTAATGGACTTTGATTTTTTTATTCAGACAAGCCGTTGCCGAGTTGTCATGGAGCTACCTATCCCACCTATTTTGAAGGCGTTACGTTAAAGTATAGTTTTTGTACTTAAAAATGAATGCATTTTTTTTATCAATGTATTTCAAGACTTTATTTATCAAGCCCAACAACTTTTATATTCATATCTTTTATGAAATCCGCAAAAAAACGCGAAAATACCCTTTTTCGTGGCTCCAAAGTGGACTAGCCCCTTAAACTGTTCGTAGGCTATGTATTATTATTATTTTTATTATGTGTAGATACACTAGGGTGGCACAAATTGAAGCTCTACTTTTTTCCTTTTTTCTCACCATCCAATTATCTTCTTTAAAGAAAAAAAATTGTGACGAAAGCTGCCAGCGGTCAAGAAATATTTAGAGGTTGCTTAAGCCTTCGCAAAATTCAAATACAGTAGAACCTCGATTATCCGAACCAATTGGGACCGAGACTAGTTCGGATAATCAAAAGTGCGGATAATCGAAACGTGGGTTTTTTGGGACGAGATCATAAACAACACCTTTTTACATAAAAATAGTACACACATATATATTAAAATTTGACATACATATTAACGTTGAAATATATATGTGTGTGTGTGTGTGTTGGTGCGTGCGTGCGTGTGTGTGTGTGTGTGTTTTTAAGAGGGGGGAAATGCTTCATGCACCGTAGGTTCCATGCAACCCGTGTGTTGGACTCGCGCACTTGCTGTACCAACTAAAACCCTGAACCTCTTTCTCACTGACCTATTGTACTCCCGCGGGACCGCCGCCAAGCATTACTTCGCGAGAGTGGTCACAGCCTTTCTTCCTCTTTTTCAAGCATCAGCGGCTATCGTCACTGTCTCGCTTCTTTTCTTTTTTTTCTTCTTGGCGCAGTTTCTTGAGCACCGCCGTAGCGAAACTACTAGTCGCTACCCAGTTCTCCTCTGATTTCATCATGAGTCCCACCAAGTTCTCTGGAGTTGGTGCTTCCACTAGTACCTCCTCCAGTTCCTCTCTTTCTTCTTGGTATCGTGGGCACTGGAAGAATGCGTGTCAGCATCCTCTGGTACGCCACATCCATTTGGACAGTCCGCAGACTCATCGTGACCAAACCTCTGCTGTAGTTGACCTCCCCGTGTTTGCGGTTCAGCCAACCATCTATCTGGGGAATTAGGCGGTATGTCCATCTCCCCTTCACGGATACATCCCACTTTCGCTGCCAGCGTTGTAGGCTGCGTTTCCCGATTTCCTCTCTGTGCTCATCTTGGAGTCCCGCCGGTGACCTCCTCTGGTGGTATAGGGATCTTCTCTCTTCGGCCAGGACCTCTATAGGTGGCATTCCCGCGAGTACGCCCACTGCATCTTTCGATACTGTGCGAAACGCACAGGAAACCCTTACGGCGCTGAGCCGGTAGACCGCTGCCGTCTTTCGTCGGTACTTCTCGGTAGTCAATGCATTGCCCCAAATGGCAATACCATAGGTCAGGACCGAAGTGACCACTGATGCCAGTAGCTTCCTCCTCGCCTGCCTCGGCCCGCCTATGTTTGGCATCAGTCGCGCTAATGCCGCTCTAACCTTTCCCGCCTTGCCAACGACGTACTCTACGTGCTCTTTGAAGCTGAGTCGTGCATCGATCATAAGACCCAGGTATTTTATACTGGGCTGTGACGTAATTGTGTCATGTCCCACAGTCAGCTCTGTCATCTCTATCTTCTTCCTGCTGGTGATCAGCACAGCCTCTGTCTTGTGCTCAGCTAGTTTCAAGCCAGCTATCCCCATCCAGTGCTGGATCTGGGTGTATGTCTCTGTCACGTCGGGAAGGGACGTGGGCATATATTTTTTGATTCCCTCCTCTTTTGCCTACGACAAGCGCAATAGCACGGGATGAGGGTAAAAAGGGGTAGTGCTTGGAATGAGTTGAAATTAGGAAATCATGCAGTGATTTGGTATTGAGAAATAATCCGACAAATTTGTACAAACTTAACTATAGGTTTATTACAAATAAGTGATCGGATAATTAAAGTTGCTTATACAGAAAAATGACAATGAAAATAACTATGAAGTCGGGGGAACAATCGGATTAACATAAAATGAAATTTGTTGCTTACATTGGTCGCTGTGTTTGTGAGTGTATCGGTGTGTAGGTACGCTCGCTCGCAAGAGTATCGGTTGTCGCTCGCAGATAAGGGCCTCGTAGACGGACGCCACGCTTAGCGTTCGGAAAGCGGTCACCAGCACCAGATTCTTGGGGCGCTGAGAGTGTTTATGTATATGCGCGTAGTAAATACCACTTGAACTGTTTTACGGACTCGAGGCCGCGAGAGTCGACTAAACGGTTATACGACACTTCGGTCAAAACCCGAAGATGTATAATATTCAAAACTCTATGATACCGGTTCTACACTTCGAATTCTGTCAGAACAAGATTAAGAAGTGAGGTTAATTTTGATTAAAGATTTCGCGAGACTGAGATCTGTATTTGATGGCGACTGTCGGGAGACTAAGATTTAGACTTGATAGAAGAACTTGAGTCGATGGTAGTTGTTGGAAGACTTGATCTGAACGCGATGGCAATTGTTGGAAGACTGACTTCAGGAAGGAAGTCTTTCTTGATATGAAAATTAGGAGGGGTTCGATAGTGGGAGAAGGAACTTTAAGGTTTAGCGTGATTGGTCGCGAATTCATGATTCGCAGAATTGATCTCGATCATTCCTTATACAGAGTTTGCACACGTGGAAGGTACGAGACCTTTGTCCCGTGTTTCGGCGAAAAACGCATGGGATATGACCTAAGCATGCGCATGATCTGTGTTATGGTAAAGATTATATCGGGTGCGCGAGGAGATCGAGCGTCGGCGAGTTCTCGCTTCCTGTCGGCACCATGCTAAATAATTATCGGCCGGGACTTATTTAGGCTAGAGGCAAAGTCTTCTCGTATCATTCGAGTGGTGCCTCATATTTCTTTCTGGGACTTCGATATTTACGCCTTGAAGAAATGCGAGGTTATAACACGAGGCGGACTGACTGAATAAAATAAACGAAAAATATGCTCGCGGAACGTACGCAAGTTCCGTTTAATGTTGTTACGCGTCTTATTCTTAGATTTATACATTTAATACGCTTATGGCGGCAAATGAGGATATTGGGAATAACCGAGAGAAGGCACATTCGCTAGGATGTAACATCTCTTCGAACATCCTGTTAGCTTCTTCCAGGTATTTCGCAACGATAACCACTGCGGCGTCATCGGCAAAGGCGACTATCTCCACTCCTTGTGGCGGTGTTAGTTTCAACAACCCGTCGTACATTATGTTCCACAGAAGTGGACCGAGCACCGAGCCTTGAGGTACGCCCCCAGTGATTTTGTACTCTCGTGGTCCATCTTCTGTGTCATATTTCAGGAACCTGTTGTCAAGGTAGCTTCCTATTATCCTTTTCAGGTAGGATGGCACGTTAAGCTTATCCAGCGCAGAGCAGATGCTATCCCACCTGGCTGAATTAAAAGCGTTTTCGATATCGAGGGCGACCACGAGGCAATACTTCTTTGCCTCACCTTTCCATATTGTGCCGGAGATAGCTTGGCTCGCTGTGGTGACCACGTGGCTTATCGCGTCTAGCGTCGATCTGGACTTACGGAAGCCGTACTGATTAACTGCTAGGGAGTTTCCGATAGCGGCTTCTACCTGATTGTGGACAATTCCCGTGAGGATTTTTCCTGCGGTGTCCAACATGCACAACGGACGATATGACGAGGGATCGTCCTGCGATTTTTTGCTCTTTAGCAAGAGAACAAGTCGCTGCCATTTCCATGGATCAGGAAATTTGCCTTCCCTGAGGCATGCATTGTACATTTCTATGAACAATGCGGGAGCTTCTTTGACGGCTGCTTTAATAGCGATGTTCGGGATGCAATCCATTCCCGGTGCCTTCTTATTGCCCACCTTTCTGCACGATCGGAGCGGCTCCTCATGCGTAACAGGCGGGATAGCTTCAATGTCCTCAACTTCCACTTGATAGTTGAGTTCCTCTTGTTGGGGGAAGAGAGTTGACACTATCTTCCTGAGTTGGTCTGGGCAGGTAGGTTGTTGACTTGATTGCCCTTTCAGGCAGGTCATGACTACCTTGCAAGGCCTGCCCCAGGGATCACCTTCGACTTCGACGAGTAGCTCGATCCAGCTTTGCCTTTTGCTCCGCTTGATTGCCTTAGCCAGCGCAGTTCGTGTCGCCTTGTGCTTCGCCTCTAGTGCTTGGTGCGAATCCTTGCCCCTAGCTCTTTGGGCTAGCCTCCTCATTCGGTTGGTTTCGCGTCGTAGCCCAGCGATCGTTTCGTTCCACCAATACATAGGGGGGTGATGGTTTCCTTCCCGTCTTCTGGGCATCGTAGCATTACAGGCCCGTGCTACCCTTTTCATCAGTTTCTTGGGCTTTAGTCTCTGCGTTTTGGTTGTCGGTTTCCATTTCACTGCCGTCCAAGGCCTCGCGAAACACGTCTATGTCGAACGTGTTTGTTTTCCAGCCGAGGACCTTGGAACCACCTAACGTCCGTCGCTTGCGCCTCGACACTTCCCATGTGATGGCGCAATGGTCACTATGTGTATAGATCTCCGATACCTGCCAGCGTGTACCGCCGTTAGCGAGTCCACCACTGACGAAGGTGAGGTCTATCATCGAGGAGGCATCTCCCTTGCAGTACGTTGGTACCTTGCCATCGTTGAGCAGAACTAGGGTTCAGTACGGATAGTGCTTCCAAGAGTGCCTGACCTCTTTTGTCCGTCTTTTTTACTGCCCCAGTCCAGTGCACAGGCATTGAAGTCACCCGCAATCGTATGTGGAGTCCGATCCTTGGCGTCTTTTAACAAGCCGGTCCAGAGTTTCTTCAAAGTTCTCCAGTGTCATGCTCGGTGGCATGTAGCAGCTGAAGATGTGAGCGCCGTTTATTTTTGCCCGAACAAAGCCGTCTTCCAGTCTCTTTGAAATGTCCTGGAACGGGTACTCGCCGCAGGCCCAGATAGCAGCTTTGCCCGCTTTATCCGCTACCTAGGAATGGTGGTCGGGGTTTTCTGTATGGCTCCGAGATGATCGCCACGTCAGCCTTGTGCTCCCGCACAGTCTGCATACGCAGATCCCTGTGCCGCTTCACAGTGATTAAGATTCACTTGCAGTACTCTCATTCTCGCTATCGGATGAGCGTCTGGTAGGCCTTCTTATACGCTGGACATTTGAAGCTTCCTGCCGCATGCTTGCAAGCATCATCATCCTCTTTGCCGCTACACAGAGCACAGCGGGGCTCCACAGCGCACTTTTCGGCCTTGTGACCTTCGCCACCGCATTTGATGCAGCACTTCGATATGTCCCACCGTGCTTTTGCCCATAGTGCCCATAGTGCCGTGCTTTTGCCCATAGATACCCATAGTGCCAGCACTTGAAGCACTTAGTTGGCTTGGAGATAGTGAACTATCTCTCGGATTCGACAGACTGCCTAGCCAACTCGAACTTTCCCTATGTTGGTAGCCTTTTTCGCTACCGAAGCAGGTAGTGTCACCGTCGCTGTTTAAGGTGCCACTGTACGCTTTCCGGGTAGATTTGACAGCTTCAGCTTCCATCAAGGCGTTCTCGCCTAGGACGTCCTGGAGGGCTTCGTAGATCACCTGCTTCGTCGTATCTTCGGCCAGGTCTTTGATTTCGATCGTAGTGAGCTGCACCCTGCTTTTTATTGCCGCTTCTTCGCCGAGGGCCATCTCGATTGCCGTAGAGAACTCGGCGGTTTTGTCTTGGCTTGCTTTATCGAAGACGAGGATGATGTCACCCCCCATCGTTCGACGTATTTTCGAGACACTTTGTCCCACCGCCTTTAATGTTTCGTCCTTCTTCATCTTAGAGAGGATCTCAGCATAGCTGTGATCTCCTTTCCGCTTGATGATAAGTGCATTGGGGAGTGCAGACTCCTTGCGCGGCTTCCTTCACGGTTCCGTTGCACTTGCTTACAA